>ML675618.1:73796667-73888280 GCA_007922155.1 Mesoclemmys tuberculata | reverse complement strand
GCCACTTACCCTTGAGAACATGAGGAGGGAAGAAAGCAACAGGGCAGGTGATGCAATTTAGGCAAATAGAGAAACATGAGTCAAAGGGGTCCAGCAGATGAGACAGAATTATGAGAATGCCAGAATAGAAGAAGTTCCAAAAGCACATTTCATACCCATGCAGAATCTGAAGCAAATAGTAAAGGTATTTGTAGAAAATGCAAAGTGTTCCAATGTTCATGCCACAACAGCAAGTTCGGCATACTGAACTGAATGGGGGGTGCAAGAGGAGGAGAGGGAATGAGGAGGGCTGGGTGGGGAGAGGACATACAAACCAAAACTGGCAGGTGGGTTGCCATCACGACTGAAAACTAGAACTGTCTATAAATACCCACTAAAGCCGACCTGTCAACTAAGGGTGGCAAGGGTTGGGAAAACTGGTAGTTGAGGTGAGGTGGCCAGCATACGACAATTACAAGGGTTGCTATTGTACAGAAGCTAGACAGGAGAGGGGATGTGGAAGGTGAGTGTGAGAGAATGATGTTTTTACCTTGTAGTTACAAAGACCAAAGTGCTAATCGTGCATTGGAGACCTGTCCTTTACCCTAGCAGAAACAAGAAAGTTGATAGGTGGATGTGGAGAATGTAGAATAACTGGGGAAAGGCCAATTGGAAACATGAAATGCTTAATAGCCCAAAACGTGGCATACACGCTGCTCACACAGGGAATATTTGAGCTCCACCAGAGACAGCATTTTAGAGGTATATGTAATTGGTCTGCATTTATTGTGGATTTCTTGTGACAGCACTGCAGAAATTGCCACTTGGCAGTTTTCCACTTCCAAGTGGAAGATTTTAGCAGGATCAGGAGTGGGTAAAGAGAGAGCACTAATTACAGTTTGGGTAAGAGCCATAACTGCCTGTGTGGGGTCCTGTGTCCATTGCCAAGTGACATCCTTTTTTGAAAGGTGATAAAAAGTGCTTGTAATAGAGGCATATTCTGGGACGAGATCTCTGTGATAGCCAACAAGCCCTAAAAAGGAGCAGAGGTAAAAACATTGGTAGATAAAGATAAGCAGGTTACAAGTTCTATCTTTTTCTGAGCCAGTGCATGCTCGTCTTTTGACAAAGTAACACCTAAAAAGGAAACCATTTGAGTTATTAGCTGCACCTTTGTTGGTTTACATTTGAGACCAGCATGATGCAACAGCTTGAAAACTTGTCCAACAAGATTAGATTTTCCTCCAAGGTAGCATCAACATACTGGAGAAGAGCAGAGGGTTTAGAAAATGACAACACATAATTCATTTGCCAGTGAAAAATGGAGGGGGAATTGTGGAAATCTTGGGGTAAACAGGTCCAAGTGACCTATTAACCCTCATATTTAAAAGTGAATTTGTACTGAGGTTTGGGGTCCAATAGTATTAACCAAAAACCATTGAAATATTGCAGGTACAAAACCTTTGAAGTTCTGGGGTAAAAGATTTGATTAGATAAGGGGTGGCGGCCACTGTGGGCAAGCAAGCTGATGATACTTGATTAAGTTTGCGATAATATATAGTGAGTCTCCATGACCTGTCTGGTCTGATGGGTGGCCATATTGGCAAATTGTTAGTAGAGATGCAGTAGTGTAGTACGCTTTTCTGTAACAGAAGCAATGGTTTCCGCAGCATAAGGCTTGGCCTCATTAGAGCATGGGTACTGGTGTTGAGGGGGTGGATCAGGTCCAGTTATCACAGTCACGTTTATGCTGAACAAAGGTTGCAGCATTTGCTTCCACCAAAGGTTGCAACATGCTTTGCCATGGATGGGTCCTGCATACAAGTGACAGGTTGTATTGTGCAGGTTCTTCCCCACTGCAATAGCATGCGAATCAGGGATACCCGAGTCTTGAAATTAGATTAAGGTTTCCAACCATCAGAGAAGTGAAGTTCTGGAAGAGCCTTGGAAGGGGAGGAGGGGGGAGGGGAAGAACCTAACTGGCTTCAAGACGGAGCTAATGGAGGGGATGGTATGATGAGGTTGCCTCCAGTGGCAGCTAATAGCAAATCTCCACTGGCTGGTGATGGGACCCTAGATGGGAAGGGCTCTGAGTTACTACAGAGAATACTTTCCTAGGTGTCTGGTGGGTCTTGTCCACATGCTCAAGGTCTAGCTGATTGCCATATTTGGGATTGGGAAGGAACTTTTCCTTGGGTCAGATTGGCAGAGACCCTAAGCGGTTTTCACTTTCCTCTGCAGCATGGGGCATAGGTCACTTGCAGGTTTAAACTAGTGTAAATGGTGATTCTCAGTAATATGAAGTTTTTAAATCATGATTTGAGGACTTTCCTAACCTCTGGCTGAGCTACTGGTCTATTACGTGAGTAGGTAGGTGAGGTTCTGTGGCCTGCAACATGCAGGAGGTCAGACTAGAGGATCATGACGGTCCCTTCTGGCCTTAAACTGAGTCTATAACAGCATTACTATTAAAAAGTTGTGCAGTGGTAATGCACAAACTGTTAGTAAGATAAATAATGCAGCCATGTTGTGCCATAAAATCAGACCCCAGTATATACTGGAGAGCCAGCCAACAAGTGAGAACTGTAGTTGAAAGTGAGAGCCTGAGACATGAGGCCTGTATAACAGGCCTAGATGCAAGCTCAGAGGTGTGAATCAAAGCCTGGCTTTAGGAAACAGCAACTGCTTGCCTGCTTACAAGGTCACTGACTGACACAGGAACTTGGCAGAAACACAGCATTGTTAATGCATCGGCATTCCTAAGGAGCAGTAGCTGGAACACAGTATTGTTAAAGCACTAGTAGTACTAATTCCCCCAATACATGGTGGTTGAAGAAACACAGTACTGAGAGACCGTACCAGTGCTCCCTGAACAGAAATACAGTACAGAGAGGCAGTACAGGCTCTCCCCAAGATACAGTGGTGCATAAACAGTCATGAGAGACAGTACAGAGACACCCTGACCTTAAGATAGAAGAGACAGGATGATGGATGAAAATGTGCTTGAATTGGAAGCAAGGTATAGAACAATCAATGATGTCAGAGATGCAGTGTGAAACTTGTTTGTATCAGGGTATAAGAAAGGGGTCCCAGCAGGAGAATCTTTCTGCCCAAGGGAATAACAGAAATTCTACCGTTAACTGAGCCAGTCCATTGTGATGAGCATACATGTCCTAGTGTACTTGTAGCTCCTATGGGGCGCTAGCACTGTGCTTCGCTTTCAATAAACTGGCCGAGTGTCTTTGCTGCATATCTGAGTCTGTGGTAATTTATGGGTCATGCTTAACGAGGTCTGGTGATTCAGCTAGCTACAGAAGCTGAGACAGCGTCCAGAGGGGAACTCACACCAGCACGCATGCCCTAAACTGACTGACAACAAGAACAGAGACATTATTTCTATTTAACAGTGTGTTACCAGAGCCCAACACCACTGAAAGATGCTGTGATAAAATTGATAGGACAGGATTACTTGCAAATGTTTCCAAGGGCAATGGTATACCAGATGAAGGTGGAGAGATTGAGGGGTTATTTTCACTCTGTTAGGCTGGCCACTATGTACATATGCCTGACAGTCTCCTCCAGAAGCAATTCCTCTTCTTTCAGTTAAGTCAGAGAAGAAAGGCTTGTGGAGAGCAGCCAAAATGCTTGGAAAGACTTACTGAAAGCACAATCCGACGAACTGGGAGGACTTAGTGCCAAACAGAACACAGAGGGGCCATTCCATACATCGAGCTACAGCCAATTTCGAGGGGAACAAACGTGCTCATGAGACAGAAGCAACAAAGGAGGAACGAAAGGACACAACACTCTAGTCAAGAACTATGTCTCTTCCAAGATCTGTCACTTCTGTGGGAGAATTTGCAGGACACAAATTGGGCTTTTTAGCCACCTAAAAATCCACCAATAAACCCTTTGTGCAGACATCATCCTCATATCGAGGGATAGCTGAGAGGATTTTAATGAAGAATTGACACAGCCTCACTCATATCTATTAGGAAATGTTGGCTGACCACCTCCAATACTAACACAGAGGGATGGCCACATCCTCCAATTGTAAAGGACACAGGAATTTACACGAGAATTTTACATAGTGAATTTAACCTTCATTGAGAAGGTGGGGATTCCCGTGACACAGTAGGCTATTTGAGCCACCACAGGGGCTGCATTTGTTTGTCTGTGTGATGGCCAGTGTGTTCAAATGATTTGACAGGCTCATCACTTGCTGTCTGAGGTGCTGATAAGAGCCAATTGTTCGTCTTTGTTCATCTTCTCAGGGTATGGAAGGCACAAACTGCAGACAAACTAATAGATCAATATTTTCCCCCTGTAATTATACCCCTATTATTTTGTAGAGGTCCTTTTCCCCTGGTGGACCATCTCCTTCCTCTGGCACCGACACCATAACTGTCTTGCACCACTGGTTAAAATTACTGCTCCATCTTTTTGGGAGGCTCTGAGCTTGTGAGCCTTATACCTCTACCACAATTTTGCATTTTTCTGTTTTTCTGCCTTAATGACCAGGATTCGCTGGTGAGCTTTTAATTGTTGTCCTTAGAACTTCATTTAAGGAGGTATTTTTGTTTACAACCATTTCTACTCAATGCTTGATTCCTGGAACTTAATTATTTAAAAGCAAATTAATGTACTGAGGATTGTTTATCAATTAGTATCCATACTCATATCTCAAGCCAATGACAACTGTTCATAGTAATTAGTGGGAATGTTTCCTAGGGGATTGTTTAATATTTGTCAGCGGAGTTATACCTGCTTGTCCTGGGCACTGGATTTCCTGAATCTGAGCCACAGTATTGTCAGAGGGTTGCTGTCCTTTTTTTTTTTTTTTTTAAAGCAGTAGGGTAAAGCATTCCAAGCTGCCCTAACAAGAGTTAACTGCATACCCTTTATCATATTCTCACTGAGACAGTGCAGCCCACCATTGGATCTTACTCAGCTGCCATGCAGAGTTATGTAATCTCCTTTTGCATGAGCCCAACATTTTGTGCCAGGAAAGTTAGTTTTAATACTAGGGACATTTTTCCTATCATTTTGTTCTGTTTTAAACTCTACTGTATTCTGGCCATCACTAAAAAGACATTCTCCAGAACTGCTCCAGGGGATGGTTCTGTAAAATCATGAATAGATTCCCTGAACTTCCTAGTAGCATAATTTGTGTCAATAGGCCATTAAGTCTCTTTCCCTGGACTTTTGGATTTATTCAAATCAGGTAATCCACCATGGATGGAGATTGTGGGGAATTGGAAGGGGGCTTCGCCTCCAGTTAATTCTCCCATCTCCTCTTCTTAGTCATTATGGCTAATCCCCTGCTCTCTAGCCCATTGTCTTGTGACCACTTTCCCTCTAGCAGCTACTAATAAACACTTTTGATTTTCATAATTTTTTTAGGGTTCGTCAAATTCATAATCATATTCCCTATAATCTAGGGTATCCCTTCATCCCCGAAGGCAGTGTGTACAAGAGAGTTCTAGGCACAGCATTGGTTTTAAAGCTGCAACGTCTCTAATTTGGTCTTTGAAGGCTTGCTGTTTTTGAATGGTCTCCTGGCACACCCATGCGGGCAGCAGTTAAATATTTATGCACCATGCTGTATGCATCCTTTAGGTCCTGTGCTTGCTGCATCTACTCAGCTTTTTCTTTTTTCTCCTGGTTACACTGTATTTGACATTTCTTGAGTGCATCTCTTGCATCTAGCAAGTCACACACTAAGAAGGTGTTTAGACTATTGTTTGAACTCTGTTCTGCCCCTTTTCTGTATTTAATTTTGTTAAATCTTTTATTTCACTGTTTAAAACTAAGCAAATTAAGAAAGCTCTTGCCCTTTTGCTCATCTCTTCCCTTTTTACTTTGTTTTTCCTCAATTTCTGATTTAAACGAATTACATACATGACTGCAGAGATGGCATTTATTTACAGTATTAAGTCAAAACATCACATTGCCATGGCTATTTATAAATTGTACAACAAAGGATTCTAATATCTACTATTTTTCCCTTTTATTAGGCATGATTGTGATTCTTTATATGGCAGTTGCCAAGAAAACGCTTTGTCTATACACATTTACAATGTGGCTTTTTGCCCAGGAATTCCTAAAGTATGGGCATTTCACCTAGAGTGCTTTATTACGCATTGCTTATCAAATGGTTACTTTTAACCAGGCATTTTGCCATAGTAGCAGTTTTTAAAGTTCCAGTAGCACCTCCTGCACTGATTGGAAATGTCTGTGCACTTATAATGCTCTGTTGGCCTGGCCTGCTGCATGGGTATAAAAGAGAATCACAAACACTGGCATACTCCCGCTTAATACTATTCCTTTCCAATCAGCCAGCCTGTGACTCTGCACTGCCTGGTTTGACTGATGTTTTGGCTGGATGGCTCCTGGTGTGGCTCACCAATTTGTTCATAAATGGTACAGTTAGCTGCTTAGCTACACTTTGGTTTGCTGTTTTGTTATGAAATATACTCGAGACCAAATAATATTAGTCAGGTTTATAAGTATGGTACAGGAAAAAGGTTCTGTATTATACCAGTGAGTAAAATTACTTTTGCAGCTACCCTATACTCGACTTTAGGTGTGGGGGCTCATTTTATAACGGTAATTTAAGCTTTTCTGTCATTATCCAACGACTGTTACCTCAATTCCTTAAATGCACTAATATCAGATCAGGTTGGCATAAAGAGAAGGGACTGCATCTCTCATAGGCTAAAGAGGGCAGGATGACCTGGGGTGTTGTGGGCAAAGGCTTGAATGGGAGGGTGAAAACTTTAGAGTAGCAGTCCCCACTTTTCACCTTAGGCACTTCCTTTACCTGCCTTGGCACCCCTGTCCCCTAGCTGTGGCTGGAAGTGATGCCCCAGTTGGGGAGGGAGCCAGGCCAGGCCCAGAGTTAATCTTAGGGCACAGGAGGGCTGGGTGCTTCTTCCTTCCCCGGCCCTGGCCCTGCCACCCCCTATGTTCCTCTGCACCCCCTGGGCTGTGTGTGGGCACCTCCCCCAGAGCGGGGGGCCGCTGCTTAGAGGCGGGGCAGGGGCGCCGGATGCTGCTTGCGCTGGGGCCGTGGAGGGGACGGTGGGAGCAGGAGACACGTCGCAGGCCCCAAGGGCCGCGGCTCTGCCTTCGCCAGGCCTGCGCTTGGCGTCGGCCCCTTCCCCCGGCGAAGGCAGGTCCCGGCCCGCGCGGGCCGCGGGCGAGCTGAGGGGGCCGCGGCGCGCGGGGGAGGGGCAGGCGTGACCGGGGACCAGCGGGAGCGGGCCGGGGTTTGTGCCCCGCCAGCCAATGGCGGACGGCGAGGGAGGAGCGGCGGCGCCCGTTGGCTGAGGACTGGGGCGGTGGCGGGCCGGGCCGAGGTCGGGCGCTGTCGGCTCCGCATCCACTCGCGTGCGCGCCGCTCGGAGCCGTGCCGCGGCCGGACGGGCAGGGATGGCGGCGGCGATGCGAGGCGGCCGGGACGTGGCGAGGCTGCTGCGGGTACGGGGCAGTGGGGCCGGGCCGCGCGCCCCCTCCCTGGGCCGTGTCCTTCGCTCCGCCTCGGGGGCCGCCCGGGCCTGGGCTCCCCCCGGCGGGGCGGGGCAGGGCAGCCTGGGTTCCCGCGTGGGGCGCGGGGGAGCCCGGCCGCGCGGCGCCCCTCTCCCCCGCGGCGGCTTTCCGAGGGCAGCGGGAGGCTGCGGCCCGAGACCACCCGGGAGCCTTAACCCCCAAGGCCGCGCGCGCTGGTCGGGAGGGCGGTGGCCTCCTCACCGCAGCCCCCCGCGCGGCGAGCCTGCCCCGAGCCGCCGGCTGCGGGTGTCGGGGGCGGGCCGAGGCGGACACGGCTGCGGTCCGGGTGGCTAGGAGGGGGCGGGCAGCGGTGCCACGCCAAGCCCCAGCGCGAGTCCAGGGAGTTGGGGGCCTAAAGGGCCGGGCAAAATCCTGAGGTGATCGGCAGAGGTCGTCCACAGTCATCGTCAGCCCCGCTGGCGTGTTGCTTGGGCTGTGGGGCTGGGTACACGTGGCTCCCTTGGCTCACCCCCGCTACAGCAAGGTCGTGCCAGCCTCCGTGTTGAAGGGGGCGATGATCCAGCATTACAGGTTCCTGCGAAGATCAGCCATGTCCACAGAACCAAAGCTGGGATTTTAACAGCTGCCACCTGGTTTTAAACAAACAAATCCGTTGTTTGTACATGTAGGTAGGCAGCAGGGGCACCGCTGGCTGCAATCAGCTGTGTTTACTGGGCTCTAGCTTGTTTGTACCATTGACTGAATAACATGAAATGTAGATAGCCTTAAGATAAAAGGCTGTTACCCCCCCTTTGGTTGTCAGGTCATTCTAAGACTAAACTACTCCCTGGGATGGTCAAATAAAATCTTAAAGCTATATAATCATTTTTAAAGTTCACCCCTTTGTCAGAAAATTTCACACCTAAAATAGTTACAGCCACCCAAATTGCTGAAAGGTTAAAAAATTGAAAGATTAATCAAAAATTACAAAGTAAAATTCTGAAAGGAACTTTCTTATTTTCAGGCTTTGAAATATACAAACCGGGGTTACGCATCACAGCGGATATGTAATGTAAGTATTAAGTAGCATATGGTGACATTGGTTATGATAAACCATCACTATTAGCTTACTTTTATAGTCTGCTCTTTAAAAACTTGAGCATTGCAACACACTTGCAGTGAAGAGAATGTGTAACTTGGCCAAAGTCACACAGCTTGTCATTGGCAAAGCTGGGAATAGAACCTAGGTCTTCTGACTCCCAGGGCCCTGCTCTAGCCGCTAGATTGCAAAGAGTTCCATTTTAGAGAGATTACTAGAAAAAAAAAGAAAAAGAAACTCTTCCCCTCCCTCTCATTTGTATCTGACCACAATTATATAGTACGTATGCTAAGACAGCTTGGTCCATGATACGCTTGAATAAGAGTATTTGTTACCTATCTCACTCTTAGTATCAGAACACGGCAGAGCAGTGTATAGATTTTTCTAAGATCTGTCTGTATTGAAATATCAGATAACTTTAGAATGTACAATGTTGCAGAGGGGTTGGGAAGGCAGGACATCATGCTCCTGTTCTAAGAACTTTTAGGAGTATGTTCTGTTAAACTTACAGTGAGCTGGTCAATGCTATCTCTCATTTTGAAAATTCCACTCGACAGTGACATGTCTGACCTGGCCTATAACTGAGGACAGCTGAGTGTGTCTGCCTCTTCAGTTTGTTAATCCCATTACTGGTTACTTATGGAGGGGGAACAGAGTAAATCAAGTGACACGAGGTATTCCATCCAAAATCCTGCCTACCTCAGTAAGTAAAGAACCAAGGGCCTGACGCTGCAAAGTGCTGAGGGTCTTTGACTCCCACTGAAACATGGGGGCTGAAGGTTCTCATCAAAACCACCGAAGAAGCATTCAGGAATGCCCCAAGTGGGGGACCCAGACTTCAATCCCTTCAACGTCAGCACAGCATACTGCCATCAGATTGGTGGGCTACCTTAGCAGGCAGACAGTTGATGTGACTGGGGACCGGGTGGATAAAAATCAATGATTAAAAAAAAATTGGATTTTTTGGATTTTTTTTTTAAATCAATAAAGTACTAAATTTCTCATTTAAAAAATAACAGTTACAATTAAATCGCATCACAAACATGCTAAACCTACACTTAACAGTCTCATAAAAATGAATTAATGGCTCTAGTCTGTCCAGCCTAACTACCAGCTCTTGAAAATTCTGAGCTTTCAGTTTCTGTTTCAGTATCTGAATTAATGGCTTTTGTCTGTGCAGCCTTGCTACCAGCTCTTGCTTCTTGAAAGTTTTGGGCTTTCACTTTCTGTTTCAGTTTCTGTTTCTCAGCAGACTAAAATCACATGTGCAAAGAAAGGCACAGGCTGGATGGGATTGTTGTTGTTCTGTGCTTATGTGGTGGTGGAGCTGGGCCAAGCAAGGCAGAGGAGTTAGTTAAGACACTGTCTTAAAGACAGAGAGATAAAGGACATAGGCAAAGTAGAAAGGAACAGTGGAGTGGACTGGAAAGAAAAAGGGAAGCCCTTATTCAGTACACACACAGCTTCCTATAGTCCCCTACACTTTTGCCACAGAAAAACTGTCATGGCTTCTGGGTGTAAGAGAGACCCTATCTGGGAGTATTTTGAAGAAATTCCTTCCCTGGGTAAAAAGAAAACATCAAGTAAGCAGTGCAAGAAGATGCAGGGCCTAGTTACAAGAATGAAATATCATAATGTAAACTGTTTTTTGGGAGAAAATGAGTGGATGAAGATGTGGCTATGTCTGAAGAACAGTGTGGATCAACTGGTTTGCAACTTAAATCATTCATTTTGCAATGCATCATTCTTCAAGACTCTCTCTATGCCTTTTAGTATAAGTGTGATTTAACAATTAAATTCCCAAGCTGTTTGCTATGTTGGATTTTGCTAGGAAAAAAGTTTATCTTAGCTAATCCTTATGGCTTGTTTAATTAGTTGACTACACTTAGAATCTGTAACCCAAGTATATGGTACAGAAAGCTGCAGTAAGAGAAATCTAGAGTTGCCAGTTGCCACTGGGTGTCTTTTTCTTATTTTATATTACATAATGCATTCCCCTTATTTTGGAACATCATGGCCACAGCAAAATGGTGATGCCATAAGTCTATTCCCTGTTTTACTTCAGCATAACTCAGCTTTCCCAAGGGAACCCCATCCTGTACTTGTTTTCTCAAAAAACAGATGTGCCAGTGAGTTCTATGGGGCTTACTCCAAAATTATGTGTACTCTTAAGTGCAGTCAGACTTAGCTTTTTTGGTAATTTGGAATCAGATCAGTGTCCTTGCTGAAAAAAATGTAAATGATTAACTGAATAATAGAGTGAGAAGAACGACTATTCCAAATCACTTTTGAATATTGTTTCAGGATTCCATTTAAGCATAAGAGACTTTGACTGTGGCTGTCTATCTGTAACAACTTCAGACAGATATGTTGGTACTTTTAGCAGCAGTGCTGCAACTAAACATATTTCAGAGACCAAAGTATCAGTAGCAAGCAAAAGATTTCAATCATCCAGTAAAACCACCACCATGGATGGGTTTGTAGTAAGGACCAGCAAATACCAGCAAAACACCATAGATGAAAAGATTGTTTGGTTCATTTAAGCCACAAATTCTCCTTTTCGCACTGTTAACAATAAACACTTCATTGATATGGTTGAGTCCTTACGACCAGGCTACACACCACCTGGAAGAGCAGACATTGGGGGAAGGATGCTCGATACGGTGTATGAGAAGGAACTTGAACAGTGTGCAAGAAATACTAAGGGGAAATTTGCCAGTTTAAGCCTTGATGGATGGAGCAATGTACTTAATGATCCAATAATGTGTGCCTGCGTGACAACAGAAGATGGGGTTGCATATCTTTCAGAAACAATAGATACCTCGGGAAATGCCCACACAACAGAATATTTAAAAGAAGTGACAGTGAAAGATGTAATAAACGGGGAATAAAAATTCAACTGTCATGTGCTCAGTTTTGTCACACAATACTGCAAATGTGGCAAAGATGAGAAGATACTTAAAAGAAGAAACGGAAGGATGCTCCTTAATAACATATGGCTGCAGTGCCTGTTCTATGTTTCTTTTAGACAAAGACTTAAGTATGTCTTCTCCGGGAAAAAAAGAAAATGTTGCTGAAGTCGCAAAATACTTCCATAACAACCGTTTTGCTTCAGTTTCACTGAAGAAAGCAGGAGGATCCAAACTAATTCTCCCTCAAGATGTTTGATGGAATTCTGTGATGGATTGTTTTGAACAATTTATTAAGGACTGGCCTATTTTCATAAAACTTTGTGAAGAAAACTGATAAAATAGATGGAAGTATCTCATCCAAAGTATCTAACATTGGATTAAAGAGGAATGTAGAGGATATATATGCTCAATATACTGAAGCCTATATCCATAGCCTTAAACAAACTACAGAGAAATTGTTGCTGCATTGCTGTCAAAATTTGGAAGGCACTTCAAGAGACATTAAAGAAAGAAATAGCTCCCCAGAAAGTTAAACTGCAGGCAATAAAGAAGCGAATGGATCAACCACTAACTCCACCTCATTTTCTTGCAAACATTCTTGACCCCAGGTATAAAGGTAGATGCCTAACTTCTGAAAATGATGCTGCCTTTGCATAGACATCTCAAAATCACTCCTCAGTTACACCAGTCAAAATAAAGTTCAGGGCTGGAGCAGAACCATTTAAACAGTACGTGTTTACTGATGATGTTTTGAACAAAGTCACTCCCCTGAATTGGTGGAAATCATTAGCCGGTCACCTTGAAACAGAGTTCCTTCAGTTGCTAAGCCAACTTTTCACAGCAGTAGCTTCCTCTGCAGGCACAGGGAGAATATTTTCATTGTTTGGTTCTATTCACTCAAAGCTAAGAAATCGACTGGGAGTTGAAAAAAACAGGAAAACTCGTATTTGTTTGTCTATGAATAAAAATGACAGTGGGAGTGGGGAGATGAGAGCTAGTTGTAGAAGTTTTAAGGACAGCATACGTTTGATGTTGTGATGACTTGTCTGTTAGAGTTAATAACATTTGAAAAAATTAAAAAAAAAAAAAAGTTTAAGGACAGGTTGTCAGCCAGCAACTCAGGAGACTGGTGCAATTGCAAATGTGAAACATTTGTGTAATATTTAAGATTTAGTTTAATAAAATATAAGTGCTATTGTGTGTGTGTGTTGATTCCTAGTGTACTGCTGGTGCATCTGCAGCTTGACATAGATAATGACTGTTTCCTAAATTAATAAAAATCAAGTTATCTAAAAAATTACACAAAATATACCTTCTTAGATGTTGTAAAATGCTGTATGCAGTTGTAAATTAACATGCTTTAATGATCAGATTTGCACCATTGTTTAAGAAATATGTGAAGAAGTATCAGTTTGAAAACTTGATTTAAATCAGTGATTTTCTCTTGGTGATTTAAATCAGTCCTCCCTGCCTGGGCTGTGGATGGGAACTGAGTAAAACTAGGGGAAAAGCAATACAAATCATAATAAAATAACCCAAAGTATGTTGTGATTCTAAATACAGCAGAATCTCAGAGTTATGAACACCTTGAGAATGGAGGTTGTTTGTAACTCTGAAATGTTCATAACTCTGGACAAAATGGTATGGTGGTTCTTTCAAAAGTTTACAACAGAATGTTGGCTTAATACAGCTTTGAAACACTACTATGCAGCAGAAAAATGCTGCTTTCCCCTTGTTTAATAGTTTACATTTAACACTGCACTGTACTGTAGTCACTTTTCTTTTTTTGGTCTCTGCTGCTGCCTGATTGTGTATTTCTGGTTCCAAATGAGGTGTGTGGATGACTGGTCAGTTGGTAACTCTGAGGTCCTGCTGTAGTCAGATACAGTAAGCTCCTAGCTGAAAGTCATACCTTGTTTCATTTGGAAGTTAGTTTATTCTTAGAGCCCTCCAAGAAGATCCCTGATATGACTTTGGCTAAATTATAATGATGATCTTAATGTCTTGTTTCTTGAGCAGGTATTTCAATTAATATAAAATAATTAATTAAAACATTGACACCGCAATAGCACCTAAAGTCCACAACCAGTTTGGCCCCCCATTGTGTTGTACAATTGTATACTGTACAAATAGACAATCACTACCCCAAAGAGCTTACAATCTAAAAGACAAAAAACAAAGTATGAACAAGTTAAAAGAAATTTTACGTTTTTAAATACTGTAACTTACCACATATTCTGTTCTATTAGGAAGTGGTCATAGCAAGTGCAGCACGGACTCCCATTGGATCTTTCCAAGGATCCCTTTCATCGTTGCCAGCCACTGAACTTGGTTCCATTGCAATTAAGGGAGCAATTGAAAGAGCAGGTATGTGTAAATGCTTGTTCACAAAATAAAGTTACGCAGTGCCCTGGTGAACAGTTTTAATTTGTATCTTGTTTTGAAAAATAATATCCTTTCAAAAAAAGCAAGTGTGCATGTGGGTGGGTGAGTTTTTAATCTTCGAGATCTTAAACTTTTATCAACCGATACTATTAAAAACAAAATCTAAGCATGAAATGTGTAAAGCACTTAATGTCTGTTTTTTAGTGCTTTTGTTTTCATGTTGCTTTTAGGACTAGGATGTTAATCAGTGGGCTGTGTGAAATAAGATGTTAATCTGGTTCCTACTGGATAGGTATCCATCTCACAAAACCTATCACCACAATAGGTACTGATTTATAATCTGAGTAGCAGTTAGAGTATATGCACTAAAGATATGGAGATGGAATGCTTTAATGAGTTGAAACACAGTGTCATGGAGTTTGTTGAAGCCAGCATTTCTGCTGTCCTTGTTCTGTAGATGTTTACAGGACTTCAGTCTCCAGAGCAGTCTTCAGCATTTTTTGATGAACCATAAGTGTAGAAACCCAGGAGGCTCTTGATGTAGGTCTGTGTGCTTTGTTTTAGCCTCACTGGAGTGAAATATGTGCATTTTATTGCCAGTGTTAGATTGAAAACTTTATCTAAAACATAAAAATAATTGTGTATTGCTCCTCTCCCTTAGAAAAAGCCTTTGGTTTATATTATAGGTATTCCTCCAGAAGAAGTGAAAGAAGTGTATATGGGTAACGTCCTGCAGGCTGGACAAGGACAAGCTCCAGCAAGACAAGCACTACTGGGTGCAGGTATTAACATACTGTTTTTGTTTCTGTGCTTAAAGATCTAGAGAATTTATACTACGGAGAGCTGCTATAGAAATATAGGTACAGAGTAAAACTGTATTTTACTTGAGATGCAAGTTAGCCCCATATGAAATATTAGTGATGGTGAAAGGCAGTCTTTTGTAATGAGGGGCTGTGCAGCAAGATTAGCAGCTAATAGTTGTTAAATGCTAAAAAGGGATTATATAACTAGATTATAAATAGAATAGCGTAGTTGTCTTAATTGATTAATAATGTATTTACTTGCCTTAGGTTTACCAACATTGACTCCTGCTACAACTATCAATAAAGTTTGTGCTTCTGGAATGAAGTCAGTCATGATGGCAGCACAGAATCTGATGTGTGGAAATCAGGTATGTGAATTTTAATGCCTGTTAACCTCGAAAGTGATATCTGATGACCAAAATATGGAAATTCTGATCTCTGAGAAATATGACTGTGATGATTTGCTTCCCAATATAATATACTACGTTTTGGTTTTGTGCTAACACTGCTTAACAAGAATGTGTTTTGCTTACACAAACCCTAATTTTGTAGACATTTAAATATAAATATAAACAAATTTTGTTAACTGTGTATTTAGACATTTCTCACATATATCTTAGAATATAGTTAATAGTGGAAGTAGTTGTCAGTAATACAAGTTTTTCCTTTTAATGGGAGGAGAGAGTAGAGAAGCAAAATACCTAGATCTTAACAAGGTTACTTTGATTCACGCCTCTTGTTCTGACTAGGAGTATATCTGCACTAGAGACTATACTGACATAGCCCTGTAGTGTAAAAAAACATATGTTGACAAAAGAGTTTTTCCTTTTGATCTAGGAACACCATCTCCCCAAACAAAGTAAGCTGTATTGACTGAAACCCTGTTCTGTCAACATAGCTGTGCCTTGGGGTTTTGTTACTATGGTTACATCAGTTGGGATGTGATTTTATTTTTATTTTTTAAACCCCGTGACTGACATAGTTATGCTGATGTAATCTTTCAGTGTAGACCAGACTGGGGAAAAAATCTTAGCTTAATTTTGTCCTTTTTAATTCCACAGAAATTATCCAATAATAATGGGCAGAAAAGACTTAAAATCTGCATATCCTCCTTCCAATTTTCTGCAATATATATTTAATCTGCCAATTAGGTTTTCCAAAGATGTACCATATCTGCTGACATAAGTATTCTCTTTAATTTCTTAAAATATACACACACACACACACACACCTTTCTCAGAGTTACTGGTATCAATGATTTAGGTCCACTGTTTAATCCACACCCAACCCAAGTCTGACACAGTATTAAGGGCTTGGTCTAGAGCCTGTTGAAATGAAGGAGAATCTTTTGCTACTGATTTTACTGGTCTTTGGTCAGGCCCCAAATGGTATTCTTGCCACTAATTTCAGTGGGTTCAGGAATAGGTCCAGTACTTGTATTTCAATAGCTACAGCTGGGATTAGTAATTCGCATTCAATGAGTGTTCATACCTCAAATTTACATTTGATGGATTCAGGCCACCCACTTTGTAGGGGCTCTCATATTTTAGAGAATTAGAGATTTCACCTGAAGTGATTATGCATGCCCTGCTGTCACTGTCTCACTACCCACTTTGCTGGATTCAGCCCTAATTGGGTGTAAGTAGGACCCAATACAGCACTATACAGGATTTATAAATTATTTTAAAACAAACTGGAAGGGCTGGAGACATAAAATTATATAGGATCAAAATAACCAAGTCAAAAAAACCAAAACATTTTAATAAATCTTCTCTTCCCTTCCCTGGCTTCCTATTTGTGATTTCAACTCATAGCTGCCTTTCTGAGTTCTCTCTCCTGCCTTTCTCAATTTCATGACTCTCGATTTCTTTAATTGGATCAAGTGTATACCTAATTTTGAACAAAGCATCATTACTTTAAATCTTAGCATAAAACATTCCTTTTCTTAATCCTGTGACTGATTCCTTGCAAAGTATCCTTTATGAGGATGCAATATAAAAGTGTCTTACTGAACTTTTCTATAAGTCTACAGAAAAACATGAAATTTGGCATTTTTCTTATCCCTTACCCATATGTCATGCACTGCATTAAAAATGTTACATATAGACTTCATGTGTTAAGCCACAGTGAATGGTAAACCAGATCTTATAAAGAGTGATAAAATTGCAGGAGCTACTTCTTGAAAACCATGTAGAAATATTCATAAATGCACGTATTCATTCAATTGAACTTTGGGTTCAATTATTAAACTATTTAAAGTCTCCTGTTTGTTGCCAGCTTCTTAACAGACAACATGGTAAACTGTTATGAAGTTAGGTCAGATCTTTCTATATTGTGAGACAGCACAACATTATGTAAAAGAGCTAGAACTTCATGTGAACACATCTCTTCCTTGCTGGTGTCTTAAATTCTGAAACAGCTGCTTGGCCTGTATATATATCATGTTGCTAATGGAGAACTGAAATTGAACAAATATGCAAAACTAAGACTTTTTAATAAGAAAATTCTACTTTAATCTTGGAGGCACTTACATTTCAACAATTGAGGTGCAGGAGAAAGAAAATGCTAATTGATGCAAGGTGACCAGAGCACCAGTGCAGTGAATGAATGATTAAAAAGAAATGTTGGTTAAGAAATTTGTCAAATAATCTCTTTTCTCAGAAACTCTCCATATTGTAACTTGCTTGTAACTTATCTTCAAGACTTACTTGCTTCTCAGATCTTTTGAAATAACAGCTCAGACTTCCTCTGCCAATACCTGTTAACTTTCACTCTTTGCTGTTGTTTTAGTTTAAAAATTGCTTCTATTTTTTGTGTAAGAAAAATTTGTGACGTTCGTTAATCTTTTATTATTTTGTGGGAAGACATTTTATATAAAATGACGTTTATTGTCAGTTACCTTAACACATGATCGTTTTGTTTGAGAAGGATGTGATGGTGGCTGGTGGGATGGAGAGCATGTCTAATGTTCCCTATACAATGAGCAGAGGAGCAACACCTTACGGAGGAGTAAAAATGGAAGACTTGATTGTAAAAGATGGCTTGACTGATGTTTACAACAAAATCCACATGGTAATTATTGCTGTTCAATACTGAAATGTCCGGCAACTTCATTTTTTGCCAACCATGAGCCTACCACCAAACTCTAATGAGGGACAGAACTAGTTCTGGGGAAAGGATTCTTCCACTTTCATGATTCTTACTGGAGTGATGTGGGGACACTAGGGAGAAGGCCAAAATTCAGGAGTAGGCCAGGTGGTTCTTTTCTCTGTCTGTTTGAGGTGTTTCTCAAGAATCAAGGAAAGTGGTAGACAGTGACCCAAGACCCAAGTGTATGCTGTAAAACACACAGTTAATCACTTAGAGCTCACTGTTTCTTCCAGGAGGGACCAGTAAAGCTGCTGAACCTCCCTGAGGGCATCTACTTGTATAGTACATCAGGGTTTCCCTGTTACTCCCTTCTCTTCAATATATATATGTGAGGTTCCTAAAGGAGAATGAGATTTGGGACGATTGATAGGTTCTCTCATCTGATACTTCCTCAATGTATTTGATTGTCGTGGTTCCATGTCAGCTAGCATCCTGACAATCGCTTAGTTTAAGATGAATCTGGATAAGATTGAAGTGAGGCTGGTGGGCATTTTGAGGAGTTAGATTGTTCTTCCTATTGAAGGAATCTTCCTACGCTTTGTCTTAGTTATTCACAATCTTTGTTGGATAAGTTGCTACTCCTTGCTTCCTAAATCGTAGCAGTTGCGCAAATAATACTTCACAATGTTCACCTGGCCTGTAGATTAAAGCATTTCTTCACTGTTACAGACGTCACCTCTGTTATTCATACCTTGTTCTCTTCCAGGCTGGAGTAGCAATGCACTCTGTCTAAGGTTGTACAGTCGCCTCATGTTTATCTGAAACTCTGTTATCTGAACCTCTGCATTATCTGAATTCCTTCCTTCTCTTCCAGCATGAGAGACATGCTGCAGAACCCATACATGTCATGCTGGGGGACAAGGTAGGGATTCAGTTAATGCAGAGGTTCGGGTAATAGAGCTGAAACCACTGGCTAAGATTGCGTGGAGTAGGAGGATAAAAAGCCCCTGGGTGCACAGGAAACCACCTGCTGCTCAATGGCTCCTTTGCTGTACAGGGAGCCCTCTGCAGGCCCACTGTCAAGAGACTGAGTGAGTAGGGCCAAGACAGCAAAGCTGCAAATGGCTTCCTGTGCTGCACCTGGGCCAATGACACACAATCCCTGCAGATGCAAAGTGGGGTGGGGAAAGGAAGGCTGTAGTCCTGATGGGGCAGAGCTAGAGCCTCCCCCACTTGGCCAGGACTGCTGAGGAGGACAAGCCCCTGCCACCCTGCTGCTGAATGGCTCGATTAGCTGAATAAAATACGTGTTCCCCATGTTATTTGGATAATTGGGAGCATACTGTACTTGAAAGCTATCCATAACCTTTGGCTAATACAGAATATGGCTGTCAGCATCTGATGTGGGGCATGTTGACGTGAACATATGATACCTATTACCTATGCTGGCTCCCAATTCTCTTTTGGGAGAAAATCAAAGTGTTGGTTATGGTGTATATAGAGCCCTGAATAGCTTGGGACATTGCTGTTAGAAAGAGCTCCTGTGCCCCATCACAGCATGTGTATTCTACAGGAAAAGTCTAGCTGTTTAAGTCCAGGGAGCACACAAGACGACTTCTCCTGTGGTGTAGAAGTTTACTCCTCCCTATATTCTGCCAGAGTTCCAAGTACTATGAAGGTTCTAAGCACTTTTTGGCTAGATAGAACAAGGTATAGAAATTGACTCACTTGTTTGATGAATCAGAAGAATGCTACAATCAGACTAATATGCAGCCTGATCTCGACACAATGTTTTATATGTTGAATTTGCTATAGAAATAGCACTAGTTTAAACCAAATGTGCATGCAGAGTCTTAGGAAGTGACCAAGGAGGAGGGATCTAACTCCCTCTCATCTTCAGAATAACACACACTAAATTCACCTGAGAATCTCAGGAAATTGGTAATGAGATGTATTACCCTTCACCTCTGTCACCAGTGTATGTATAGCCTGTGTTTGTAGTGAATGAGATTTATAACCATTTGTTCTGTGGCTGTTGAGTAACCTCTGGGAAATGAGTTAGGTGGTCTCAGTCCATTTGGACAATAAAAAATGAAAAATTGTCATGCTGTTCAGTAACCTGTGCAAAAATTTAAGGGATCTCAGTTCAGTTGTTGCATGAAAAATTGGCACTACTTGCTAATTTGTCATGCTTTGCTGAGAATCCAAGGACTAAATAAGCCCTGGAGATTGAAGTACTCTTTCAAGCCTATAAGATAGCTCCACCACAATAGGAATGACATGCATTGGTGAGAACTGTGTGGATGTACTGTTATGTAGCTAAACAGGGCTTCAGAGTGTCAATCAAAGCCCTTTCAAAAACATTAAATTCACAGGATTTTTGTTTTTAAATTAGAAAGGCCTCATTAGGAACATGAGAGACGCAAGGTGGATGAGGTAATATCTTTTATTGGACCAACTTCTGTTGGTGAGAGCAGCTTTTTGAGACCCACAGAGCTTTTCTTGTGGCTTGAAAGCTTGTCTCTCTCATCAACAGAGAAGTTGGTCCAATAAAAGGTATTACCTCATCCGGTTTGTCTGTCTAATACCTTGGGATTGACCTTGCTACAACTACTCTGCATACATCATGAGGAACATGGCTTTCTGGCTTAAATTACATCTGTCCAGAAAATTGTCCACTAACTTCTGTTGTGAAGTTCCGATTCCAGTAACAGTTGTCACAATAGAACCTTCTGGCAACTATAACACTTAAAATTCACTTCAAAAGTTCTGTCATGTCAATTTAAAAAAATGTACTAGTTAATCTTCCCATCTATACTTCTGGTTCATGTTCTCAGAATGGGAAACTAAATAGTCTTTGTTTTCCCCTAGGGTAATTGTGCTGAAAACACGGCTAAGAAGCTTACTATTTCACGAAAGGAGCAAGACACTTATGCTGTAAATTCTTACACTAGGAGCAAGACGGCCTGGGAATCAGGAGAACTAGCAAAGGAAGTTGTTCCTGTTACTATTTCACAAAAAGGTATAGAAATACATGCTAAAATAAATTTTTCATATTAAAAGTTGTTAAATTGTCCAGTGATGAATACTAACATTGCAGTTTAAATGTGCAAATTTTGGGAATATTTTTTTAAGTTGTTTAGAAAAAAGTACTCTTAGCTTGCTTTCCGGCAAACACAGGTGGTGAATGTTTATGGTTATTTTTGTCTTAATTGTTTTTACTGAGGTATTGGAATTATCCGTCTTTCACTTGTAATTTCCATGAGTATTACAACATAGAATAAATACTAGCCAATATGGCTTGTATTCATTTCTTTTTTTTTTAATGCCCCTAATTGACCTGTGATATTTTTCTCTCCTCCCCCATCTGCCTGGGAGGATGAATTGATAAAGGTCTTGTCTTAATAATAAACCTGTTGTGGATCAATGAAATAAAGGAGTAAGTTAGTCAATTTTTATGTAAATGTCTCTTCAGAGGTAAATGAAGTCACATTTTATAGACATGATGTGTCAGAATGTCCAAAAATGGTTTGTAGCTTAGAATAAATGATTGCAGGACACCTTAGGGGTTTTGGGTAAATCATAACAGAAATAACCTGGTAAGGTGTCATGTGCATTAGTGTGCAGCTTTTCTTGCTAAAATGCCTAAAACTGATTGAGTTGGCTTTGATGTGTCATCAGGGAAAACAGATACAGAAGTGAAAGAGGATGAAGAGTACAAGCGTGTTGATTTCAGTAAAGTTCCAAAGCTGAAGACTGTTTTTCAAAAAGAAGATGGTAAGTACTGTATATAGAACAATTGATTTTTACAGAGCAAATTCTGTATGAAATATTTTAAGTCTTTCTGTACTAAGACAAGTAGTGACAAATAGTTTCCAGGTGAAATTATAATATTTTAAGCACAGTATAATTGCTCAGTTTGGGTTTTGGCCAGGATACTGGGACATATATATTTTATAGAACACAGGCTTCATGCTGATTACCAATATGTGACTGATGCATCACAGGAGAGGAAGAGATGTATCAAATTTTAAATGAAAGATTACCACAGCTGTAGTTGCAGTCAAAGGTGAACTGCTTTACTGGAAAGGGAATTCTGATGTTTGTCTTTTCTGACAGTCCCTCCAAAATATGTAAGCAGAAGGACTTGCTTATCTTCTGTTGAACCCAGTAGGGTGCTCTTGTTCAGGGCTTGACCTTGAGAGCTTTGTATTCTTATGTTACTGTGACGTTCCCCTCTGCAATCTGGGCTGGTGTATAGCTGTGTCACCCCAGTCTCACTCCTGGGGCCCATCTTGCACTCGCACCTGCTGTGTGAACCCCCCACTTCTGGGTCAGCCCACGCACAACCTCTTGCAAGCAAGCAATCCTTAACTTAGTGAGTGCTTCTAGCCAGCCACTCATGGGATTATGCAATAGAATGACCCCCTCGCAACACCCCGGGTCCAGATGCAATCCTAGGACATGCATCATAAGACAGAGGAATATAAATCAGATTTGATTAAAAGTAAATAAATGGCAAATCACTTTCTAAACTAGCTTAATACATTTAAACTAGCAAATCACATTCTAAACTAGCTAAACATGTTGTCTGCAGTTGCTTTCTGTCAACCTGTGTCCAGAGAAGCTAATAAGTAGTATCAGATACTCTAAGAGGTTTCCCTACTTCTATAGTCATCCTATAACTAATTCTCTGGTGGTGGCTGCTGCTGCATGTAACAGGGCAAGATCTGGACAACCCCATTCCACCCCAGCTAATAGGGAGGGGGAAAGATTGATTACTTGAGGAGCAAGGTCCCCCAACATTAGGGTGGCAAATTATCAGTAACCAATGACCTGCTACCAATTCTAGTTATGGGAGAAGATGACACTGGTTTTTACAGGACTTATCTAATGACAGAAGAAATTTGGCAAATGCTATCTTAATGCAGGGTCAGAAGGTAGCCAGACGTTCAATCAGGGCCTCTTTTGACTCTCTAGTCTGTTGCCAGAGCATTGGCATCTGCTGTGCCCATCAGGAGACATGCTTGGCTTTGTTCCTCTTCTCCAACTTTACACACTAGACTTGAGCTGGTGGATTTCCTTTTTGAAGGAGAGGGTCTACTCAGGGAAAAAGACAGACGAATTACTGGAAAAACTAAAGGACAAAAGATCAGCCTGTTCTCTGGGTTTGATTTCCTGTGCTAGGTGATTTCCTTTACCTTCTTTTCTGGTGCCAGAGGCAATCCTACTCCCCCAGTCTTCGTGGTCTTACTTTTCACCAAGTTGAAGGTGAATACCAACAGCCTTCCAGAGTCAGCAGAGAAGGAGACCTTTCAAACTGAGGTGTAAATCTGAACACTCACTTCCTCATCAATGTCTTCATCACAGAGCAACAAACTTCAATTTGGACGAGATGATTAAGAATCAAGAACTAGTCAGCAAGAACCAGTGTACCCCTCTATTCGAAGAGAGGCTATCCCACTTTATCAATACATGGAGGCAAATTATGTTGTACCAGTGGGTTCAGACACTGTAGAAAGAAGCTATGTCATACAATTTGAAAAATGGTCCCTTCAACTCCCTCTATCCTTCACTGTTCAGAGACCCTTCTCATAAGGCTATTTTTTTACAGAAGTAGAAAAATTGCTTCTGATAGGAACAGTTAAGGAGATCCCCAAATTCCTGATGGGCCAAAGCTTTAATTCCAGTTACTTTCTGGTTTGGGAGAAGGGGAGGGAGTTCATCCAATACTAGACTTAAGGATCCTGGACAGTTTCATTCAGAAGTTTGTTTTGAATGTTGACTTTGGCCTCCATAATCCCTTTGCTATCATTCATGGATTGTTTTGTGACTCAATCTAATGGACGTGTATTTTCATATATCAAGTCATCACACTCATTGCAAGGAGTTCTGTTTTGTGGGATGGACTCTGTTTCCAATACAGATGCTCCCATTTGGCCTCTCCACCGTGTCCAGAGTTTTTACAAAATGCCTCTCTATGGCAGCAGCTCATCTGAGGAACTGGGGTATTTTTTTTACTCTTATTTGGGCGATTGGCTACTGAAGGCTGCTGTGTGTGAGGACCTGTTAAGCTGTATTGTCTTCACAACGAATCTCTTTTCAGACCTCTGGCTTCTTTTCAGTTCTCCAAAGTCAATTCTTTGTCCTACTCAAAAGATTCCCTTTATAAGCTCTATACTGGACTCTGTGGAAGTGGGAGAGCTTTTCTACCTGAGGATCGATTTCTGAAAGTGAGCCAATATCTATTAAAAATTCAACAGTGTCCCAGTTAGAGTAAAATTCTCTTTGGGTCTCATGAACCTTATGGCAGCCACTACTTACGTGACTCCATTTGCTTGTCTGGCAAAGAGACCCATGCAGCACTGGTTGTCTCAGATCTACAGACCAAGTTGGGACAGTCTTCATGTGTTGATCACCATGTCTCAGAACTTCATAGCCTACCTAAAATGGGGGTTGATCAGAGCAAATATGCAGGTGTACAATTTAACCCCGCAGGTCCATCTCTGACAGTAACTTCAGGTGCATTAAGCGACAGCTGGATGGGGGGAGCGTGCATCTGAATGAATCATGTGACAGTTTGAGGACATTTGTCTTATCAGACAAGAGCCCTGCACACCAGCGTGTTGGAATTGAGCAGTTCATCTGGCCCTCAGGTTGTTCAAGCCTCACCTACGGGGGGGGAGGGGCTGTGCAGGTGGTGACGGATAAATATCAGCATTGTATTACATTAGCAAGCAGGGGATGCTCACTCTGCTCTCCTGTGTGCAGAAGCTATATGATATTTATCCTGTGGCCTACATCTAGCCGGAGAAAACAATGTAGTCACAGATCATCTCAGCAGAGAGAACTCGCAGATGCATGAATGGCCCTAAAAATCAGTTGGTTCAGACCATGTTCTTTACCTGGTGTTGACCAGATGTGGACCTGTATGCCACAAAAAGTGTTGCCTCTTCTATTCCAGAGTGAGCAGGAACAGTCTGTTGGTGCCAGGGTCTTTCCTTCTGCTCTGGGAAAGGCATACATCAAGTGCTTTTCTTCCCTTTGTATTGATCCAGACAGTAGCAAGAAAAATGTCAGGACAGGACAAGAATGGTTTGCATTGCCCTGGTTTGACCGCATCCGTGGTGGTTTACTGATATCCTTCAAGTGTCCAGCTGGGTGTCTATGCATCTTCCTTTGTCACAGGAGGAAGGCAGGATTCTTCACCAGGATCCAAAGTCTCCATACCTGACAGCAGACTCTGTCTGCTCTTGAGTAGTCATGCTTGTCATCTGTTCAGGACATACTAATTAGCTCTCAAAAACTGTCTAGTAGAAGCTGTCATTGCTTAAAGTGGACCAGATTTCAGGCATGGATGAAGGGAAAATCTGATTTCCCCATGTATCTGCTTCCTTTCCTTATGTTCTAAAATATTTAGTGTTTTAAAATCTTGGGTTAAATGTTCTTTTGGCAGCCATCTATGCATATCATGCTGTAGTTGATGTTAGATGGCTCTTTTTGACTGAACAATGAACAAGGTTTATGAAAAACATATCAAATGTGTATCCCCCATTAGAGATCCTGTCCCTTCTTCTGATCTCAATTTGGTGTGTTGGCCATGCTGGTGAAAGTGCCCTTTGAACCCTTGGCTGTGTTCTTTATATCATTTATCTGTCAAAATGGGGCACTCTTGCCATCATGTTGGGCAAGAGAATGAAAGAATTGAATGCCCTTATGGCTGATCCACCTTTCAGTTCTTTTTATAAGGACAAGGTAGTTCTCCAGGCGGATACCAAGTTCTTACCTAAGGTGGTGTCTGAATTTCACATCAATCAGACAATTGACGTGTTGGCTTTTTTTCCCAAGCCACACTCTAACAATAGGGACTTTGTCCTCCACACTATGGATGCCAGAAGAGTCCTGGTTTATTATTTAGGTAGAACTAAAGTTTTCATAAATTGTCTAGGTTGTGTTTTATGCTTAAAAACCATATGGGTGGTATAGTTTCTTCCCAGACTCTCTTGATGGATTAAATAATGTATTGTTCGTTGTTAAATACCAACAAAATCTCCTGTACCTGCTTCGATTTGACCACCTTGTGCTAGAGCTGTGGCTACTTCCTTCACTTGTTTTAGGCAGATGCCAGCTGTTGAAATTTGCAGAGCTGCAACCTGGACTTTGGAGCACATTTTCTCTAAGCATTATACTTTGGACTTGGCCTATAAAGCAGATGTTAGCTTAGGTAATCCAGGGCTTCAGCCCCTATTCAGTTAGGACTGTGTTCCTGCTTCCAGGTTAGTTTTCACCAATGCTTATCAGTCTGTCCCATAAATGGGAATATGCAGAGCTACTTGGAGAAGAAATAAAGGCTACAGGTACTTACTTGTCACCAGAGTTCAAGATTGCTCTGCATGTCCACACTACCCACCTACCTTCCCCTTTTTGTCAGGCCTTGTTCTATGTCTCTGGCTCTGATGTGGTGAGGGTGCTCTCCCTCTTACATAGCCTCTCCCTCAGAACATCAGTGATGCTGAGGGCAGGGGAGGGTTGTGTGACAACTCTCTAGCTGACAGTGCTAAAGAAGGTTTCATCACAATGTGGTGCAGTACCCGTAAGTGGGAACATGCAGAGCCATCTCAAAGAACTCTGGTTGTAAGTAAGTAACCTTCATTTTCAAATCAGTTTTAATCTGATGGAAAAGCTTGTGTTGGGATACTTGAATTGATTTAAATCTAGCCTAAATCAATATAGTAACAGGTTTGGTCTACACATACAATTTGTGCCAGTGTAACTCCTTATTTCACTAGGAGTGGATCCGCACGTGCACACATGCACACCCGTCTCCAGTTGATGGATCTCTGTAGCTAAATGAGTTTAGTTGTCCTACTTTTGCAACCTTATGTCGATTGGTGTTAAATTTGATTATTGGTAGTGTGGAAACCATTATCTCACATAAGTAAGATACATCAATTTAAGCCAGGTTGAAGTGTCCACACAAGTGTTTGCGCCAGTTGAAATAAATTTAATTAAACAACTCCCCTTGAGTAGTATCTACACTATACTTGTAAGGGTGTGATCCTTACAAGTACTTACACGTGTTTGCAGTATCTGAATGAGAGCTAGCACTTGTATAAGTAGGAGTGTAGCCGTGCTAACACTGGCATTGTCGGCATGGTTTAGTCATGCCGAGTACAAACACTCCTGATCTCAGCACAGCTAAATCGTGCTGCCACTGTCTATGCTGCCGTGGCTGCACTACTAATAATACTCAGGCTTGCTCTCATCCAGCAATCACGAGTATTTGTATGCGAGCTGAGGGATCACACTCCTACCTTGTAGTATAGATATAGCCTTAGTTAAGCCAGTGCCACATACTGGACTAGACAAGAGCTCAGATTCAGAACCTCTCTGCCAGATAAATGTGTTGGTAGGAGATACCTGAGCTATTGAATTTTCCTTCTTCTGTTTAAATACTGTTTTACTTTTTTTAGGAACAGTAACTGCTGCCAATGCCAGCACGCTGAACGATGGAGCAGCTGCTTTGGTTCTGATGACTGTAGAGGCAGCCAAGAGACTTAATGTCACACCACTGGCAAGAATAGTGGGTAGGAATTCTTCCAGATGCCTCTCTCAAATGCCGTGCTGGAAAATACTCTTATAATTTGCTGTGAGATGGGGAATCTTGCTGAACCAATCGTCTTTTTTCTTTGGGGAGCATGGGATATGTTCATCTGATAGGAAGGTGCAGCTGTAATGTAACTTGAACTGTTCTTTTAAATTCCAAGAGCCAAACATGCTTGGACTCCTGATCATACCCAGCCTTTCCTAAATGAGATTGTCTAACACATTTTAGAAGTAAAATTGAAAACATTACCATATTGTTAGCTTACAAGCACCCACAGTTTACAGTCTGTTTTCAGGAGTTCTATTTAAATGAATGGAAAAACTGATTGGTGGAGGGTAGCACTGGACATGTATCCTGAATAGGTGAATATTTCCTTTGTGAAAAGTGATAAAAGGTTTCAATAATATTTCTGGTCTTGTAGCTTTTGCAGATGCTGCTGTTGATCCTATTGACTTCCCAATTGCACCTGCGTATGCTGTTCCCAAGGTAGGAACAAAACTGATTGTTACTGAATATTTAAAAAAAAAAAAAAGTTTACCTAAATTAAGGATTCACCAATGATCCAACATGGAATTTGGAATACAGACAATACTTGCATCACAGGCTTATTTATAAAGAACTTTGGGACTTTGTCGGTAAAGTGTAAAGTATTATTTATATTATGATTGCTTAGCCACAAGAAGAACTCCAATGCAAAGTACACATGCAGCTTTCTGTTCTAGTTAGTTTTTTATTAAAGGAACACAGTCCTCTTGGAATCTTGTGGGTTAGTCATCACTGTTGCTGTGTGAAAGGACCTCGCAAACAAGAACACAAAGTAAATAGGCTCTGAAGTCAAATATCCAAAGTAAACACGTTAAAAATGTAGAAAAAATATTTTTGTCCTAGTCATTATAAGAACTTCAGGTGTTACTAGTGAAAAATCTTTAGAGAGAAATGTGATGGGGTTGCAGTTGCAGTATCTCATCAAGGAACTAGCTGTGGGTATGACAAATGGAGGTAAAACAAAGCTGTCAGTTTTCCAGGTTCTTGTGTATTGCACTTGCAGTGCAGGCTCCATTAGTGCCAGACTGTGGGGTTAATAATGTTGCCTGAGTCGAAATCAAGACTGACATGTTAATCTTGGTAATTAGCACTAGAGAGAACCTAGCTGGGTGATTAATATTAAATTATTCTAAGCGTGTCAGTTATTGTCAATAGTTAAGACCTTGCCTAGACTGGAAGGGTTTTTTTATACAACCTAAGTTATGAATTTAAACTAATACAGTTATACTGGTATAAACACTCCCCTCTCCTCCCTGTGTGTGCACTCTTGTTATGATCTAAACAGAAAAAAATATCAGAGTAAGCGTGTCTACATGGTACACATATGGGGGTGATAGACTGGTGTAATTGATAAACATTTCTCCACCAGTCTACAAAGGAATATTATATTTGGCAGCATCAGATTAACCCAAATCCATGGAAAATACTTACTTGCCACATTTTTCAAACTGCTAGTAACTTTCCAGAAGACTTTGGTTTTGTTTGAGCTGATTTTTGCTTTGGTCAGTAGAAAAGGTTATGTCCATAGAGACTTGGCTGTTACTTAAAACTTAACCCACTTCACTGATGGAATTATTGACATGTTTATAAAACCAATTTAGCTTCCAAGGTATAAATATTAAAATGGCGGACTGAGTCCTCAGTTGTTAACATCAATGCTAATAACTAGATTGGGGTGTCAGATTCCTCCATTCTGAAGGAAAGGCTAAATTTAATTTTTAATTGTGATGCTTGTGATCCCCTCTTGATGTCATTATGATATTTGCATAAAGATCAAGGTTAGAATATAGGTTTTATCTAACAAACTTTTTATTCCATTGCATTCTGCATCACTCGGTGTGAGAGCGTTCTCACCCTTAGGACTCACCACTGTTTCTCTTGTCCAAAGTTCTACATCTCTGTCGCTTCCCTGACTTTGGTCTTGTCTGTACTTAAAAGTTTTGTAACCCTCCCTAGTGTAGATAGTAATAGCAGTAGAGAAGTGTGTACACTGGTATAGCTTATTCCAATTCAGGAACTCAAGGAAGCTGTACTGGTATACCTTATACCAGGCCAGTACAACTGTCAGCAAAAAAATTACTCCTCCACCCCCACCTCACCTCACCCCTCCCCAGAACCAGTGGTTACACCGGTAAAACCTTTGTTTGTTTTGTCTTGCCCCTTCCCCCACCATTTTCCTTTTTGCACCAAGTCCCAGTTTTCATCCACGGACTTCACTTCCACTCCATTCCCAGCTGATAAATGGTTACTGAAAAGTGAAGCATCATCACTCCATTAAGGTTAATGGAAACGGGGCAGGGACTTTCCAGAGCTATTCTATCAAGCTGGCTGCAAATGGGAAAGATATGTGTCAGTTACACTGTGCTTACATTTGGAAGGTTATTTGTAAGCATGTGGGTGGGCAAAGACGAATGTTTAGATTCTATGGAATTGGAGTATGCTATACATCAAGTAGGCCATGTATTTGACACCTCTGAACTAGAGGCTGTGAAAGCTTCTCCACTTTCTCTTTCTTTGCTGGACTTCCTTTGAGTTTGTTTCAGTTGTGACTTAAAACCAGATAGCTCGATCTAAAGCCATCTTTGCCCTATTTTTACAGGGGCTACTGCTGAGAGGTGCAGTCTTCCTCTGCACGATTCTTTCTTTGCAGGAAATAGTCTAACGCCACTTTTGAATAATGTGTATCCCAGCTGGGAAACTGGTGAAAAGCCCTGTGACAGGGGAAGTTTCTGATCGAGCCTGAGTACTTCACTGGGTAACTTTCAACTAGTTGCACTTTCTATAACATGGAATTAAAAAAACAAAAACACGGCCACCATGAAGTGTGTATTAAGTGCTTTTGCCTGGCTACATAAGTTTCACAACAGCATTTTATTTCTAGGTTCTTAGTGATGCAGGATTGAAAAAGGAAGACATTGCAATGTGGGAGATCAATGAAGCATTCAGCGTTGTTGTCCTGGCCAATATTAAAATGCTGGGTATTGATCCACAGAAGGTGAACATGCATGGAGGCGCCGTGTCTCTGGGACATCCAATAGGGTGGGTGAAGTAATGCATTGTGTGTTTTTGTTTGCACTTTAGGGTAGATTTTATCCTTAGACAGTATCTGTTAAACACATCATTGTGTTTGAGTGTGCTTGGGCCATGTTTGTTGTTGTTTTTTTTTTTAAACACTTCAATTTTGTCTTCAGTTTTCCAAGCAGAAACAAAGGTTTTTGTTCATTGTCACAGGGAACCGATCAGTGGGAAGAAGCGCGAGCGACGGTGGCAGTTTGGTATCAAGTCCATTTTGATTTTATCCAGGGCTCAACTTTCAGGGCTCTGTGAATTAGGCTTGGTTGGAGGTTCACCATTCTCCTCAGTATTTAGCTCTTCTTTATTTAAATGAAGCAGCTGTAGTTTCTGAAAGTATTTAAGTCTTTCCCAGTAATCCACGTTGGAGGTGATAAATGGCATTGTTCAAGCCTACTGAAGAAAAATAGCCCCAGTCATTTAGCTAAATAAAGATAATTTTTTTCAGTCTGAGACTCCAGGAGCAAATGGTGATCCAGAAGTGCCCCTTGAGTTGCAAGTTTGTTGTTAAAGATGTTAGCTCCCATGATTTGAGGAGTAGTCCTAACATCTTCCCTGCCATATTGTGTCTGTCCTTTGACCACATCAGCATCACCATAGTCTTCTCTGGATAGATTATTCTCTGTAAGTATATGGGGTGCTGTTCCTGCAAACATTTATGCATCAAACTAAATGAGCTGATTCATGCTGAAATTCTTGTCTACACTTAAAACACTGCAGCAGCGCAGCTGGACCACTTCAGTGAAGATACTACCTATGCTGGCAGAAGGGATGTGGCATAGGTATTGCACCTCCCTGAAAGGCTCTCACCAATCAGGTTGATGGAAGAATTCTCCCACTGCAGTAGCGCTGTCTACACTGGGGGATAGGTCAGTTTAACTGTGTTGCTCAGGGGTATGGATACTTCACACCCCTGAGTGACTTAGTTATGCTGACCTAATTTCTCGTTCAGGGTCTTAATCACAGCAAAAGCAGCACCCCATTGTACATCCTCAAACTGTTGTAGCTAATGAAGAAATAGGTGAAAAAACCACACTTGAACCAGCAGCTGCTCCCAAAATTTTTTTCGAGTGGTGCTGGCAGCAGCGAAGAGACTTGTGTAGCCTGTTCTCTTTTTGAGAGATCTGTGCTTTGCAATGCAAGCCAGCTAATTCACTTCCAGCAGGGAACAGGAAGTCTGGTATTTTTAAGAGCAGTGTTTAGAGTGCTGCAAAATCTCTTCCCTCTCTTGGCTGAGACTTCTGGGAAATAGGGAAGATCTAAGCCAAGGCAGTGGTTCTCAACCTATTTGTGGACCACACATGCAGCTCTCTGTTACATGTGGGCTGCATCCACACAATATGGGCTGCAGCTGTGTGCTGACTGGGCTGCAAATGGCCCATGGGTTGAGAACCACTGATTTAAGGTTTCTACATAAAGACAAAGTAGAAAAACTGGTGGAAAGTTGCTTTTCTTTTTCTCTTGGATATGGATATTAGCTATTTAATCCACAGCTACAGTAGCACTGTCATTTGAGTCTGATTGTCTTAGAGCAACTTGTATAAAATCAAAATGACTTCCTATAAACTAAACCATTTTCTTTTCTATATAGAATGTCTGGAGCGAGAATTGTTGCTCACATGGCCCATGCGCTGAAGCAAGGACAGTATGGTCTTGCAGGAATTTGCAATGGAGGAGGTGGTGCTTCTGCGTTACTGATCCAAAAGCTGTAGACTGGCTGGCTGTTGAAAGTACAAAGCCTTAAAATTATATGAGCAAAACAATGAGTGGTGCCAGTTACACCATTTATGAATTTGCAGATGCCTGTTAATTGTTGGTTTTCTACAGTATTTCTTTAAAACCTTGCTCAGTCATGCTGACATCTGCTTTTTACTTTAAATTAATTCAGTACAAGTGTTTTTTATGTAATATGAATGAAAACTTGTCAAATTATGGTAAATTACAAGTTGTCACTAGACAAAGTACATTCATACTCTGGGTGTAACTGTTCTGTAGATGATTCAAAGATCACTGCAAGTAAACATCTGAATGAAAATTGTTTTTTCATGGATAATGCATTGATATTAAATCATTCATAGCTGTTTAAGACAGACAGCTTTAGTGCCCAGTTTATCATTAAGTCAGTAATATCTAGGATTTTTTTTCCCCCCATGAAAAATACAAGGCAATTACTTATCTGAATGTGAGTGGTGGAATGTATTTTTATAACAGGACCATGAGCCTAGCTTGCCATCAACTGTTTAGATTTCTTCTAGTGTTAGCTAGAATGCTGGAGGAGTCTTTAAATCAGCTTTTTCATTAAGGATTTCTGCAGCACTTTGCTTAGCATTCCTTAACCCTATTGTTACAAAATAGTAACTGCCATCACAGAAGGAAACCTTGTCTGCTACAGCTGAGTATATTAAGAAACTTAACCTTTAAATTATGCACAAATAAATGGCATGTCGCCATTGGCAGAGGGCATTTTCAGTTTAGTTAGAGATAAGTTTCCGCCTGCAGTTATACTGGTGGAATTATCCCTTTAAGGTCACATCCTACCTTATGCAGTTACAGCTTCTGTATGAAACAAGCCCATCAGTCTGTGCATTCAGAAAAAAGACTGCCTGACAACTGCTTGTGCTCAAGTAAACTCTTGTCACCTTTGTGCTGGTGCAGTTGTAAAAGTTTTTGCCAGTTGCTCTGAATCTGTGCTACAATCTTCAGGAATATTTTGAGCTGAACAGATACATCCACATGCATACTTTTGCAAATGTAGGAAGATCAGAATATGTATTGATGTTATATATAGCTTGAAGACTTCATGTCAGGGGAATAGGTGGATGCAGTTTCCAGTGCAGTTTTGAGGGGGAGAAAGAAGAAGAAATGGCCAGTTCTCCTCTAGTGTTCCCAGAACTAGTAGTAATTTGTATTTTAGTTCTTTAAGCAAATGTTTTAGCTGATTACCTGAAGTCTGTCATCTTAGCACTTGATTTTTGTTTTTGCTTAACTTCACTGGTCTTCACCTGTGAAAATTTGTCATCACTGACAGATAATCTACCAAACACAGGCAACAGCACCAAAGAATCTGTTTAGCCCAAATGGATAGTTTTAGTGCGAAGATATTTGTAAATGTGTCTGCTTCCAGAGCTGCTACTCAACAGGTCAAGGTCATGTAAGATTTCTAAAGGCACAGCCAACGTGTGTACTATAGGGGTCCAGTGCACTGCAGATAAAAAAAAAAAAAAAAGGCTGCTATTAAGTCCTTCATTGGGCATCTGTTACACTACTGGTTCCCAGTTCATGGACTTCTAGGAAAAGAACACTCCTAAGAAGAGGCTTGCTGTTTTTTGGTTCAGAAATTGTACCAAAGTTGCTAATTTCACGTTGGCAGTACCCTGGTCTTGTCCTCATACACAAGGTACTTTACAAAACACTAGTTTTATGTCTATAGAAATGACCTTGATCCAAGCACACATGAAACTTCAAAGAAGTAACCTCAACACTCATCCACCCAGCAACATTTCATTCTATCATGATGACACTACCTTCCTTACAGCGACTTTTAATTAGCTTCAGTATAGACTGCAAGATGTGTTCTGGTTTTTGTGGGAGTGAATTTTTTGGGAGAGTGAAATCAACCAAAAATTCCCATTTGAATGGGCATTTTCTAGACCTGTTTAAAGGCTGCTTAGCACTAACTTTAAAAATTAACTCTACAATAACATGGAGTTGCAAATGTTATTTGTCTTGGAATATCTTCTTTAGGCTTCTCTGGGGGTGCACACATGAGGTAGCTCTATACTATTAGTGAGAGTAAAGCAATAATACTTACTACTACAGGACTTCACAAAAGAAGTGTGTTAATTTCTATTTAACTTCAGCCAAGCCTGCCTCTTCCTCTAGTGCCAACATTCTTATCTATCATTCTTCCAAAAGTAAAGAACATGAAGGCTTTCTGCATAATCGGTAATGGAAACATTTATGGGTAATATAGAGTTATTTTGTGGCAGAAAGGGATAGTGTTTCTCAAAGCTGACTATTCATTTAGCATTAACATAGTTACTTTACATGTTCAAAGCAAACCAAAAATGAAAGTGAACTGAATACAACCCTATGACTGGTAAAGCACTTTTTGGTACACAAAAGGGCTAGCCAAACTTCTGGATTAAAACAAAAATATTTATTCAAGCCTTAAATGCTATGCAGTATTAAGTTAGTGGACAGGTTTAATATAAACATCTACTGCATAATATTTGGTTCCTTAGGAATCCTTGGATGCTATTTGAAACATTGCCATGTCACCATACAGAGCTTACAAGAAAACTATTACATTGTTCAGTAATTCAACAAGTTGAGGTCATAAAAAGAAACATGCCAGTACCCGTGAAGAAAATTCTGCAGAACAAGTTAGGATTGATACCATTTGGAGTAGGGCTTAAGTGGTGATTACAAGAGCTGTTTTATTAATTTGTATCTACACCAATTTGTACCATATGTGTAGGTTGCATACAGATGAGCTTTGCCCTGCCACTCAATTGTGTATGTCTACAATGCTGGGGCTGCAGAGATCCCAGTAGTGCTGTCCAGTCAATACCATTAATCCACCCCCAGCAAGAAAGAAGGCTGCATCAACCATAGGGCCTTTCCCGTCCATGCAGCACAGGAGACGCTGCCATACAGCAACATAAGTCGAAGGGAGATATGCAAATTACATAACAGATTGTGTATCTCCTGTTGATTGCCAGCGGCAGCGTAAACCAGGCCTCAGTATGTTGAACTTCTCCCCTTCCCCCCACTCCCACTAGATGTCACCATGATCTATCTTATTTTGAACTAAATGTGAGGCTAAAAGCCTTTTAAGTAGAATAAACCGGAAGCTGCTATCTTGACAATACAAAATAGGATTAATGGGAAAGATAATTTAGTATCAGTATGTCAACTCAGATCCTCCCTGAAAAGAAAAATTACAGTGGAAGACCTAGGCATGAGAGAATGCCTTGTTCACAGACTAGAAATATTGTTAGTTTTTAGAGATTGTCAGAAATCCACTACATAGCTTGAGTAAAATATTTAACTCATATCACTGAAAAGTTTCTTTATTCCTTCTGTTAGGCATTGAATCCTAACTCACTACCCTTTAAATGTTTTCTTTTCAACAGCAATTTTGTATTCATTTCAGTCACCATATAAATATAGGGCATTTACTCAGTCAGCAAGGGTAATAAAGGATTTGGATTTTAGTGACAGACAACTTCCATTTCTATCCATAATATTTCATCTCAATACAATTATTAATGTTGCACTGCTAGTTTTCAAATGACATGCATGGATACAGAAATGAGCCACGTGAACCAAAGTCATTTAGCTGTTGAGAAATTATTTAGTCTGGCTATTAAAATTTTAAATATTTAAAATATATTTAAAACAATTTTTGCTCTTCAAAAGACAGCATGGGGTAGTGAGGTCTGCGTTTCGGAACTTAGTCGGCTAAGCTGGTAACTGCTCTGAGATTTTGTAAAATGTCTAAATATGATATTTAAGGCAACTGTTGGATGATGGGGGGAAACTCGTTTGTGTCTATTACTCTTTCCTCTGTGGGTATCTTTCATCCTCCATGCAGTTTTAAACAGTAAAAAAGCCTTCATGCTAGACTGTAGTTTGGAGCGGTTGTGTGCGTGGGGTGGGATTGACAGGAGGAGGAGAGAACTCCAGTACAAATAAACACAAGTGATTTGAAAACCCAGATATCTTAGATGATCCAAGAGCTTAATTTCCTAGTTCTTCTCTCAACTGTCTTGTTTAAAATAAGCAGGCTCTGAAATGCTGAACTATAGCATCACTGCTCTCAAATTCACAAAGTGACTAATCAGTTTAGATGGGTAAGTAAAGAACTCTGCAGAACATGAACAAAGACCGGTGTTACAAGAAACATTTGGTTGTTTACAACTCTTTTCACAATATATTTGTACAATACTTACATTATCCAAACAAGTCTACCTGTACAGGTTTGCAAATTAAATGGCTCTACATTGCTGTAAGTGCTTTCTCAAGAAGAAAATATACCAACTTACTCTATTTACAAACTAGCAACCTGCTTCAGAAACAGCATGATTTTGCTATAAAGTGAAACTTCAGTGCGCTGAAAGTTTACAATTTGTTTCCTACACCGAACCTTAGCAAAGCAACACCTTGTTTTAAACAGTCATAGTTCAACTATTTTATTCATCATAATGCAACGATAACAAGAACTTGTCCACATCCATTCCAGCTGGGAAACAATGTGGTAACTTCTTTTTCTGTTGAGAGAAAGAGCAGCTCATGTTAACCCCCAAAAATATAGCTGTCAAAAAGTGTGCAAATTTCTTACTTTTGCTTCATGCTTCCCCATCCACATGCTGAAGAGGTAAACACGAGGCTTACTCAGAAACTATCACATCCTTGTATTACATTATTGCATACCTGTATTTTAATTGAGCAGTGTAGTAGTGACTGCACAGTGTGATGCAGGGACTGGACTGGTATGCCTTGCCAGTTCTATTTGCTTGTTCTGAGTGTCCGGAGCTAAGTCACTGTTTCTGCCTTAAGTTTCCCTCTTCTCTAAGATGTGGATCATGCTTACCCCCTTTGTAAACCCCCCTTTGAAACCTCGGCATGAAAAGTACTACAGGACTAAATGTTATGAATTACAAAAGCTACAGAATGTCTTGTCCCATCACAGTTTACATGGACTACTGCTGTAATGCTTGATCTCGAATGCCTTTGAAATTCACTATTCGATCAAACTCCCAAGTTCCATTAAAGATAACATTTCAGATGTAGCAAAGATACAAAGTATGTCAGCTCCTCGTCTGTGACTGTACCAAGACTGAGAAAGGGGTTGCATTCCAGGCCTGTCATTTTAGTATATAAGTTCTTTCTTTTCCCATAATAATCCTCACATTTTTTACCCTTGTCTGTGCCCCTCAAGCTGAGGCTGTCCCCGGGGACTGCGGTGGGACCCAGTGGCCGGGAGCCAGGTGCTGAGGCAGAATAGGCTGGTGGGGACATGAGGCTGGGCACTATAGCCACTGGGGGAGGGAAGGGCCCAAGGCTGGGGACTGGAGCTGTGGTGGGGGCAGGAGGATGAGACCAAGGTTGGGTCCTGTGGCCAGGGTTGGAGGCTGAGAATGGGCGCTGAGGCTGTGGCCCAGCCATGCCCGCCTCCCACCCCGCAAGTTTTCGCTCCCCCAGATGGCAGACGTCTGTTCTACAAGGAGTACGTTTCTAAAAGCCTAATTTGACTTTCATACGTAGACAGTTGCCAGCAGTCACGGGGAGATGCTCCTGTGTATGTACGAGTGGGAGTCTGACTCTTAAGGAATATTTTGTTAGTTATGGTGAGGAAAAGTGGGCACAAGAAGCTACGCTGCTGATACTAAAGCATTCATTTCGTGGGCTCAGCTCTGTGCCATCCAACGTTACATACAGACTGGGGCTAAAGCAATTTAAATACTGACATTTTTTAAATAATAAAAGAACATATGTACTTGCCTTTATTTTCTTCTTTTTCACTGGTGGTGTAGAGCTCTGAAGTTCCTTTTTACTAGCAGAACGGGAGTTTCTCTCACATTCATTCAAGTCCTCCAGCTTTCTTTTCTTCCCTGTGCCTCTCACTGACCTAAACTGTTGTGTGGTCTTCTTTAGGGGAGTCTTAGTGCTAGTCCTTGCAATAGCAGCCCTTGACAGAATCATCAAGGTATGGGCAGCCATGCTGACGCTGTTTTCACTACCGGTTTCACTAGCTGGGCTGCAGGCAGGCAAGTCTGGAGTAGCAGGGGGGACCATTATTCTAGGGGTTGTACTGTCTTCAGTATAGCGTCTACAAGTTGGTGTCCTTACGCTATCTGAGATATCCTCTGTATGTGTATCCCCAATTCCGGATGGTGTACGGGGGACTGGTAAATCCCCATTTTCAACCACTTTGCTAGCAGGGCTGTGCCACTGAATGCCATGTAACATCTCCACAGCTTGCTTAGTTAATGGACTTGCCAAACAAAGGCCTTGGTTGGAAGGTTTTGTCTGGTCTCTTTTTGGCTCCTTTGAAGATAGGGAAACAGATCCTGAATTCTTGCTATTCCCATTGGACAGTGATCCTTGTTTTTTGTTCTGTTCTTGCACTGAAGCAACTGTTTTTTCATTCCAAAGGCTGACATTCTGTTGGCCATTTGAGAGTTTTGCAGCATCCTGGTTCTTTTGCTTTTCATCAACATCTCTTCTTAATTCATTCTCTTTATTGGCTGTTGTCTTGTGAAAGGAATCTAACGCGAGTCCTGCAGCCACAGCCCGCCTCTCGGGCTGTGCTTCTTTCACAGCTGCACTTCTACCACCCACCTCAGCCTTACACAGAATTCTAGGCAAAGTTTTATCCTTCTCTCTTTTGGTGGGCTGTGTTTTAACAGAGGCAGATGCAGCGTTCGGAGAGTCTACTGCAAATAAAGGATTTTCGTTCCGATCTTTTTGTAATGAACTCTTTGCAGTTTGAATCTGAGTATTTCCTCCTCGAGTAGATAAAGCGCTATCAAAGCAAAGAACTCTCCTGTGGCTTTCATTCTGTTTGCAATTTGAACTCGTGGACTCTGCTGGTATTGTAAGTGAACTCTCCTCCAGTTTCCTTCCCAGGTCTGCACACGCATCCCTGTCGGAATTTCCAGGCCTGACAAATGCGATAAAAGTATTTCAGCAACATAATTTTGATTTATATTATGCAAGGTTTTCCAATCTGTTTTCTGTCCCCTTAAACCTATTTCTCAGTGTTGTAAATGAAGCTTTAAAACATTTGCTCAAACTACAAATTAAAATTAAAAGGTGCATTTGGGTGAGCCCGTGTAAAACCCTCTAAGGGCTGTGTCTAGCAGTATGTCCTTTATGTTTGAAATGATTGGGTGAGGAAAAGAAGGGCATAAATAATCAATGGGCTGATGAATCCAATGGAGAAAAACCAGGGGAACATGGTTGTTCTTTTGTCATTGCAGTGCAAATTAAAATGAAGTACAGGATACACTGTAGAAATTCTCATTCTTCCTTTCAGGAACCACACCATTATGTCCCCTTTCGCAAGCTGCATAGAATTTACGAGTAAGGTATATAAAGACTAGCAGAGGGTTGAATACGCCAAAACAATGGGATCTCAAATCTTGCCTGTGTTTCTCCATCAGATACAAGAGAGAGAGCACCACTTGACATGTACAATAATGTAAGTGTATAGATGGGTATATATGTATTTCATTGAAGTCTTTTTTTACATCAAATTTGCTATTTAACTTATTCCATTTCCTTTAAGTTTTCCTCCATCTTTCCAATGTGTTTTAATTCAGTCCATTTTTTCTGTTCATTCAGTATTTTTTAGAAATAATTTTTAGAGCCCTGTGCAGATACAAATATGTGGATCCACATTCGATCTGCATCTGCTGGAAAAAACTTTTACCCAACCCGCAATCTGCCCTCTCTCTTTTAGATTTAACCACATTTGCAAGGGCAAATCAGCTGTTTTGGAGCCAGCAGCCCTTCATCAGCTGTTGAGTGGCCACCCCCTCCCCCCAACTACCAGCTGATCAGACCCATCAAACAGCTGTTTGCTGCACCTCTGGCTGGCAGCCCTACACCAGAAGTCTTAGAGGTCGGGACCTCTGAGACTATCCAACCCGCGATCCGCACAAAATGGCTCACTGATATCCATATCCATGGCTATAAAGTGGATATCCGCAGATTTGCAGGGCTCTAGTAATTTTAGTCTGAGTACTCTTCATTTCCAAGACTTTTTTTTCTGATTATACTCTCAATGTATTACCCTCCTAATTTCCTCCTTTACTCCCTCCCTCTTTCCCATATCCTCTTTTCAAACTTCTCCCTGCAGGAGTTGTAATAGTGAACACTAATCAGGATGGACTTGATTTAAATCATCAGTTTTAATCAGCTTTTCCATTTGTACTTCAGTTATTTTCTAAGGAAAGGGGCATTCATTGGCTGATATAATCATTAAAACATATTGATTTACAACTAAATAGAGCCTTGACAATAGATTTGGTACAATTTTTTGCTACCTAGAAAGGTACATGATAACTACATACATTATTTAAGCAATTATATGGTTTACTATTTTAATATTTTTATTAATTGTACATTTTAGTATGTTAGAAAATGAATGATACCACTTATTTACCCTGCCTCAATAAAATGCACAGGAACATTCCTGATTCTAGCACCTATTATAATTATGAATTGACACCAATTATCCTAACACACACAAAATTAGAACCTTCTCCTCCAGGACCAGCCTACCATTCTTTCCCCTCATCCTTTGAAATCTCAGTATAGGCTGGAAAATCAGTTACACGTCTAAACCCCTCCAATAAATGTATCTGGCAATTTCTCCAACCTCAGACTATTTTTTTAAATCTGAAAATTTTCGTTGAAAAATCAGGATAGCAGTCAGCAAATACAAGATAGCACAAAACTAACGGAGAAACAGCAGTAGGGTAACTCTGGTATATGGCTATAACTGACTGACATGCAGCCTCACTAATGCTAGCATGGATCCCTTTGTATCTGGGGCCAAGGCTCTAGTTTAAAAACAAAAAATGTCAAGAGCTGCTAAGTACAAGAAAGGAGCAGAAGAGCCACACCCGTGTTTGTGAAGTGGCTTTCCAAAACGATGTTAGGAAGGAACCTGCAGAAGTCAAAACAAAGCAAGACTGAAGTAGTATTTGTGCTAACCTTTGTACTCTAGAACTCGGATGGCTCACAGGCTTTGCTGCACTGGTTATCAGCTTTCCTGAAATGGTGAGGTGAACAGTCAATAAAGTGAAGAGATCCAAACTAACCTTCTTACAGCTGCTACCATACAGGAACATCCAGTGATGATATCCAACCGGTTCTTAAAATTAAAAAAATGTAGCGAACCGGTTGTTAGCGCCCTCCCCTGTCGCCGAAATTGACAAGGCAGAGTCAATTTCAGGCGGAGAGTAGTCCGAAGTTCAGAATAAGTTCTTAAATATGACCTGCCTTTATAGAACTGGTTATTGAAAATTTGGGATATCATCACTGGGAACATCCCTCTTGTTCACACCATTTCACGTTAAAATAATCAAGTTAAATGAAAGAGCAACTTGGTGATAATGTAACAATGCCACAATATGTTTGACAGTTCTAATACTTACTGGATTATGAAAATATCTGAAAAAGGATTAGAATAGCAGAGATCAACCACTTAAGTGCCAACATGCAGCTCACAGACTACTTGGATTTATAAATGTAAAATGTACAGGAAAGGAAGGGGGGATGACAAATTACCCCAACTATCTTATTAAAATTTGCCATTTAAAGAGGCAATTATTTGTGATGCCCAGAGATAATGTACCCACATGTTTAATTATGTGATTATACATAAAATGGGGGAGGTATAACATTGATACATTACATTTTTACAATGTACATCTGACTATTGCTATTGAATAAGTGCTGAGAGTGTGCTCAGAAACGTTGGCTATTCTACCTTAACTTTTCTGTTTCAATGTGGTTTTGATCAGATATTTATGGCAAGAACAACTGGTATTTATTAAATAATCAAATAAAATTATAACTGTAAATGCATTCAAACAACAGCTGTAAAACATGAAGCAATCAATACACTCCTCAGAGGAATTATTTTGGGTAGAGAAGGGCTTTCTTCCCCCCATTCCCATATGCAACAGAAACACCCTGAATGGCTACAATAAAAAGCTGGAGAAAACCACTCACACTAGAGTTTGAGCCCACAAAGATTTTGTAAGGCTGGCAGTTTATTTGAAAACAGCATATCTGCTATGCAGTCATTAAGATGGCAAACATGTGATTCCCTCAACGCCTCTTTGAAAGTTGCTTTTCAGAGCAGACCACTTAAAAAATGTAACAGTCAAATTACATGGCTCTTGAAATTCCCATTTTTGTTAAGCTTACATCTCAAGAAGTTTAAGCACTGTACCTGTATTCGACTTGTTTCTTGCTCCTGTGGTCTTCTGAGATTTGGGAGGGATGGGTATTTTAGGAACACTTCCGTTGCACATAGGATTTGCTACAGGCATGTGTAGAACCTTCAAACAATCAAAGTATCACATTAGGGTTTGTTTGAAACCATTTAATTTTGAGAACATGAAGATTTATTAGTAACACTTTACCTGGCGGGGAGGTGCTGAGAAAGTAGTTCCGCTTTGTCCCACTACTGATAAAGGGATCATCCCCACCATTCCTGGTAGAACAGGCTGCACTGGAGATGCAATTATAATGGTAGAACCTAAAATATTATTTGTATAGAATAAAAATTAAAATATTTTAGTCAGGAAAGAACAAATGGCTCCTAAAATTGGTTTTTCCCCTGGATAGTTTTGTAAAACACTAGTGGGAAGGTGAGGATGGAGGGGAAGGAAGCTATTTCACACCCAGGCTAGGAACGTTTACTATGCATTATTGATACTAGGCGAAAAAGCATCTGTCTGATGTGCAAGAGGAAAATTATTTTAGCAAATTAATTAAAAAATAAAGAACTTTGTAGAGCACAGTTTTCTCTTTAGTTGAGCGACTGCACGTGAGATACAAAATTTTAATGCAGAAAAACATGCGATTTCTATTAGGCCAAAACCACATACTATGTGCAGTTCAAAAAACAAACTCAGTCCACAGCTTTCCTGGTCTCGGCTCACAGCCGGGAGTCCGGAACCAGCTGCCCAAGGCTTACAGCAGCTGGGGCTTCTCACCACAGCTAGGAGTGGGAACCAGCTGTCCCACCAACTTTGTCAATTTCAGAAATTGACCAGTATGACAGCCCCTCCCCTGCTGTAAGGGGACTCCGTGTCTTCAGTGACACTGCGTCGCCTTAGCTCTGCTGACAAATGCCCTACGCCTCTCACCAAGGTGGTTTTATTTTCTGAAAAATAGGGCAGTTTTGTTGGGGGTGGAATGGGGAGGCGAGGATGATTGCAGTGTGTACACCAGCACTGTTTTGTTGACAAAACTGACTTCTGTCGACAAAACTCTCTAACGTGGACCAGGCCTAAAAGAAGTACCAACACCTGAAGAAAATGGTTAAAAACAAAGAGTCTTATAAAGGGCAGCTAAGAGATTTAAAACAACTTATTAAAAGATGTATCTTCTGATTTGCAGTTGGATATATCAATCAAAGAATATATGACTCCAATTTTTCTATTTGAATTAAATTTGTCCTTTCTATTTCAGCCCATCATTTGTTTTATACTTAGTATTCAAAATGAATAGCTCTCTTGCCTCTTCATTTCTGTTGGAGAGGGAGTATAGCTAGTAATCGGGCAAAGAGTTTTGAAAGGCAGATAATCCAACATTTGAAACGTGTACACACTGAGGTAGACAGTGCCACTGTTTTATCTCAGGATGTTTTAAGGAGAAAGTAACTAAAGTAATAGAATCCTTCCAGCCTGAAAAAAATCAAAAGATTTCTTCCAGCCTCACCCTTTCTATTACGTGATATTTACCCTGAAAAATCAGTCCAAATTTTCAAACCAATATACAGTATGGCTGTAAGTAAATAAAATAATAAATACACAAATATCCTTACAACTTATTTAAGTTCCTAGTTAGTTTGAAGTGGTATTTACAAATCAGTTTACTTTTAATACTTTTACAAGGATAAATGAAAAAGTCAACAATATGTAAATATTCAATGAATGCTTTTAACCAAGTTACCTTGTGAAAAGTTTGGAGATACAGTCTGATTCATTGTAAATATGTTTGATCTAGGAGGAGTCTGTAACTGTTGTGTTGCTGGAGCTTGAGCAGCAAGTGGCATAGAGTTGCCAGGCAACACAACTACATTAGATGGAGTTACAGTAGTGCCCAACGTGGTTGGATCAGTCACACAGGTGGCTATATAAATGTTATTTGAATTGCCAAAAGCAGTGCTCGTTGTCGGCATCAACTGTATAAATCCCGCATCCTTGGAAAGATTAGTTGCACCAGCAACTGAAAAAACAGTGCAATCTTCATTCTGCGTATTAGCTGTGCTCACAACAGGGTCTTTAGGTCTGAGCACAAGAAGATTCTGCTCTGCCATAGCTGAATCCCCAGCTCTTTCTGTCTCTTCTGAAGCATCACATTTGGACAGGTCAGTAGTTTTGGCTGGAGATTTGGCTGGTGAAGACAGTATTATAGTCGGCAAATTTTCTCCAGTGATGCTGGAAACTGCATTGTTTAGCTCAATGTCAGATGATATAAATGGGTCATCACTGATGATGATTTTGAGGGACACTATATTAGAAGGATCTACATCCATAGGCTGACTAGAAGAAACACCACCAATACTTTTGAACTCAGTGCTAGACTCTTCTGTTGGGCATGCAGTTTCCAGTGGAGGAGAATGGCATGATTCAGATATGGCAGGATTACTTTCAGTGGCTATTACAGAAATTTCTGTACATCCATCATCACCTGAAGAGAAAAATATAGTCTCGGTATCTGCTTCTGTAGAAGATGAAGGTTCTTGCATTTCCACTTGTGTTCTCTCAGAGTCTGATGACCCTGACTGTAGACTTACATCTTTTGTTGAAGGCTTATCAAGTGTAAGCTGATCACCTAAATGAGGTTTGTTGGAAGTATCCACAACTTCAAGCTGCAACTCTGTTCTCGTTGGATCTGATATATTTACAGATCTTTCAGCACAATCTAATATCATTTTATCCAGGTCTTGACAGTTAGAGCGGTGATTAGAATTTTGTTGTAAAGCAACAGTCAACATGGGTGTTTCTTTTGTTAAAGCCCGTTCATTTTCTCCTGAATCGCCTGACTGACTACATTTGGATGCATTACTTTTTTTTAGCGTAACACTGTGACCAGGGCTTGTATGAGATGGACTTCTATTTGTTTTTTCAGGTAACAAAGCCTCTGATGATAAATGATGCTCACTTGTCACAGGATAGGTTTTGTTTTCAATAGTTACAGTGTTTTCATCAACTGAAGCCAAGGAACTCTGTGGAATATCAGAATGATCATACTCCAAACCAGGTGTGTTTTGAGCATTATGATTTAGGGATTCTTTTGCAGTTTCCACAGCTGTTTGACTTTCGGATACTAATTCAGCTGACTCATTATTATTGTAAGATTCCACACAGTCTTCATTTTGTTCAGTACCAGAATTCTGTCTTTGGTTCGAGTCAGTCAAATCAGGCACAGATTGAAAGGACATTTCAAGCTCACCAATTTGTTCATCAGCTACTGTTTTAAGGTTATCAGTCTGTTTCTGTTGTTTACAGCTTCCAGGGGATTGTTCACAAGTTACACTTTCATTAGTGAGTTCACCAACATCACTGCTGTTCTTCAAGGCACATGATGCTTCTTCTAAATGATAATCTGTACAGAACTGAGCCTCTCTGGAATTAACACCTGCAAAATAACAGTTGGATTGTTTCAATATTTCTGTACATTTTATTATTAGAGCTAATTATTCTCTTACAAGGTGTTAACTGTCCCTTAGTCACTGCAATGCCAAATAGTTTCATAAGTGACGTATTGACAATAATATTTTCAGCATAATTCTTGGACAACAAAAACAACTACTTATAGTTTTCTGTATTTATTTTGAAATTGACCCCGATTTTCCTTACCTTTCTTCATCTCCCATGGTACTTTCTCCTCTCTCCCAATTTTAAAACTGATCAGAAGTTATATGAAACAGAAAGTGGAGGTCAGGAAGTCATATGTTTAGTCTGTATTAATCTTTATGTAATTCCTTGGTTATAAGTATTTAGCTCACAGCCCCATCCTCCAAGCAGTTTAATTCCTTTTGTTGCTCATCCTTCACAACATCTTGTACGTTACCTGTAGCATTCCATTGAATGGAAGATGTATAGGATACATTCAGTAGCAGTTTATTGCTACATAAAATATTTGATAGCACTTAGGCCATTCAATATCACTTTAAAACCAAAACACAGAAGGAATTACACTATCAATTATTAATAAAATTCTATTAAGAATTACTATCACTTACCTGTATCAGGAAGTAACCTGAACTTGTTAGCAACAAAGTTGCTTTTTAACTAAATTAATTTTTCTGTTTTAAAACTAAGATTGAGTAACTCAAAGGTACAATTATTTCCTTCCATCCCTCTTTTGTATTTCCAGTACCCCTTTCACCCTGACTTAGGTGCTGAGTTTGTCAACACTACACTACAGGCCTGCAGCTGGCGTACTAAGTCTGTACATCCCTAGAGAAAGAAACCAAGTGGTATTTCGGGGGATAGCTAGATGAAACCTTAGTAAACACATCATTAAACCAGTATATTACAGAATAGGGAAAAGGACTGCCATGGCTAGATACCATACAGCAATTTCTATTATAGAAATAATATGCCTACATAAAAATGGGAGTATTTCTGTTTTGTATGAGAAGACAGTTTTGCAAGCACACATTTCTTTCAGGACACCATCAAGCACAATTTACAATGTGTGGGTCGACGAATATGCCCATTTGAATCCCCAGCTTAAAGGTGTGCAGCAGTCTATCCATACACTGTAAATTGCAAGACCAAGGGATTATTAATTAAAATATAAAGCCATGAACTATAAACTCAGTCAACTGTGCAAGTATTTTTGTAATAGAAGAAAACTGATACTGGAACAGATTTTGTAGATATAAGTATACTTACTAGCTTCTTGTGTTTCTAAAGAGTTTTCAATTGTTTCCAGGTTATCTTCATCCACCAAGATTGTACCTTCTACTCCATTTTGATTGGAATCACCATGAAGTGCATTTTTATTAGTCTTGTTTTTACCTGTGTCAAATTAAAGCAACAAGAAAATTTAAATATTCATTTCTATCTCAAGTATATACAATTTTCTGTTTAAGATTAAATGAGCACAGTTTAAATAAATATTTGCAAATGTGCCTCAGTATATGAGGGCACAAGGAAGAACTATTCACTGATTCTCACTAGAGATCTACAAATAACTTGAAAACATTTCCATTTTTACTAAGTACTCCCGGAATTAGACTGATCAGACAGAAGTAAAAGCTCAAGTTGAATAAAGAACAAAATAGCAGGACAAAGATGATTTATATCCTCCCATCAACAGAAATCTAAAATGACGACAAATCTGTAACCATCACTGGCACACTACATAAAAATATTTACTTGAAATACTTGAAAGTGATACATATGAAATCCAAAAAGATATTAAAATGATGGCTAATCAGATTTGAGGGGCATTAACAGTAAAAAATCTACTTTGCCCAGTCTGCAAAGGTACTCTACTGAATGAATTTTGCTTTTCAAGCAAAGTTTTGAATGCCTCACCATTTTAGACCATCCTTTACAACAGCACTCAGATGTATAAACCACAACCTACCATAATCAAACAGGTCAAAGAGTGCCTGAAAAGCTGGGTCTGACTCTGTCTGTTCTAGGATGTCCTGTATTGCTTCTTCTGACATATGGATTTCACTCTGAAAAATGGCAACATCACACAGAACTGATTTACATAGTCATTTACATATTAATTAATGAGTACAACAATCAAAACAATAGTAAACCACAAGACTGAAATAAGCTCCTGTGCCTGACTCTAACATCCAGACCTTTGAGGAGAAGCCCTAGAAGGTATTGCTCAGTGCAAAGAGCATGTTTACACTACAAAATTAAGTCGACATACAGCCACTGCAGTAATTAAAGAAATGTATGTGCCGTCAACAATGCGCGTCCTCACCAGAAGTGCTTCAACCTACTTACCTGTGTGAGGTACTGACAGCTGATAGCCCTGCGTGGGGCTCGTGGCTGGAGCTCCCCCAACCATGAGAGTGGAGCAACCATCCTTGGGGCATTAGGTAAGACAATTGCTACACACCAGGCCAAGCCATGGAGGGGGGATAGAGGGACACACCACTGGTGAGTCAACCCTCCTACAATTCTGTTCTGTCCCTGTAACTAAGGAGGAAAGTCTATCTAACTCAATTTGTAGTGAAATAAGATTAGATGAGACTAAACATGCAGGCAGGCTGTATGTTGTTTTGAATTCCTATTTCTCTGTTTTGTTTGAACTATAAATAAAAAGACTGTTGTAAGGAGTTTGTTGACAAATATCACTGGTCACAGGTTCCCAAAGGGAGAGGTCCCTGGGGCCCAAAACCCAGTTGACCCTGCAGAGTGACAGATAGTTGGTATACATAGGGCAATATACATAGGGCAATGTACCCGGCTCCTGGCCTAAGATTGGAAGAATCACAAAATTCCACCTTGAGACAGGGAAGGGCAAAGGCTGGACCACCTGAGGATGATGCATTCAGATAAACTAGAAAATGGACAGAAGTGCATTTAGTCTCATTACCGTGACAGCTACTTATCTGATAACTCTGTAGCTTTCAGAAGACAAATGTGAAAAAAAGCACTGACTTGAAAAACAAGGTATTTATGTTAGGTTTTCGCAGGATCCCACTGTGTATGTATGTTAGCCTGCATTTATAGACTGCAGCTGTGCCTTTACCAGTTCAAATGAGGGATATTATGAGTCTACCTGAAGTCCAAGGATTTCAGCAATTGAGGACTCCTGTTCTGCTGGTCCACTGTCTGTCTGTTTGGGAGCCAGACCAACACTGCCCTCACTGGAACACAATTAAAAACAGTTAGTATAGAATTCAGAAGTAAAACAGGTACACAAAGTCGGGATATTTCATACATAAATGTATTACCTTCCCAAAAATTTGTTAATGTTTTCTGCAAGCTTCTCCTGAAGAGATTTGTTGCTCAGGATTTTCTCTCTGGCATTTTCAATGACCAATTGCTATAAAACAATTTTAAAGTGGTCAAAAATATATTTTTATAATTACTAGAAAAGGAAAGTCAACTTCCAACTTACTAATAAGATCAGATTGATGTTCAGGACACTAACAGTTTCAATACACAGAAAAGATTCATAATAATGAGGAAGTTTATCATAATTACTACTGCAACAGACGTCTAGTGAGAAGGATCCTAGCAGCCAAATCTCTCCCATGTGCAACTCCCTTCTCCAGAGATAAGATCAGAGAGGCCACTGGAGTTTCTCTATGCAGACATCTGTTCCAACTGCTCTTCATAGCAGACACCACCTGTCACATCCATATAAACTCCCTCTTCTCTCCCCTTTGAGGAAAGTCTTATCTCCTTGGCCATCTAACATCACATGCTTCCCACAGAGACTCCCAGATCTATGCCTGCATGACAAGTGCAGTGTCTGTACCACACATCCAAGCCTAACTGACTAAACGCTAATTGACAAAGGACTACCTGGGGCAGCACAGGGCATCCTTAAGCATTGTCTCATCTTGCCCTGAAAGGGAAGATTTAAAACAGATTGATAATTGACTTGACTATCAATGTTGAGGTTTCTTGACCAGCAGCTTGGCTGAAAGTGCTTCCTTGAGGGCTACCACCTGTCCTCTTTAAGAAAAGCTTTGAAAACTCTACCAATAGAAGCTCCAGTATTTCTTTCTCCCCCTATTTAATTAAGGATTATTTTAGTGTATTTGCTCAAACGGAAGAGATAAGATTGTGCATACAATCTTAACTATGTTACTCTGCGTTTCAGCCTCTCACCATGTAACCTTACACCAATTCAACAATTTTTTTTGTAAGAAATCACCTAGGTTTCCTTGTTTTATTTTTAAAAAAAATGGGGGAGTGGCGAGGAGGAACATAAATAGCTTCACTCTCAGGATCTCAAATCAGGATTGGCTTGCAAAAAAATAGCAATAATGCACGTAAGTCTGAAATTATTTTTCTTGATACCATCAGAATTTCTAAATATAAAAGAAAATGTCCTGTAACTTTTATTTACTGAATCACTATACAGCCAAAATGACTGAAGAATAATATTGAAAGTTAGCACTAGGTGTCGCAGAGAAATTTGGTTTTACTTTGACCAAGTTATGACCATTTGGAAATTGCGTGCTGCACCCATATGGCACATTTTGCAGAGGGTTTATATCACTAAACTTGTTAAGCGTGCAGCTAAGAAAGCCTATGTTGCATATTCCTGTGCAATAATATCCGCTGCAGAGTGAAAAGCATAGGGGCTGAGACAAGCTTTCTATAAGACCCTTGACTGTGGCCCTCCTGAAATTCATAAGATCTGAGGCACTCTAGCTCTGACACACCTTGGGAAACTCCAGAAATGTGCAGGAAAGAGACTTCCTGTGCTGGATGGGACAGGATACTCCCCCCACAACACACACACTTTCTTCATATTCAGCTGCCTGAACCATTTTTGCTTAAGCTTTCAAAAACAACAACTAAAAGTTTGAACTTTGGGCATCATGACCGGAAAATTTCAGCCTGAAAGGTCAGAGCATCAAATGATTATGAATAATTGCAACCTTATTGTCAGAGTGGAAACCTATGCAAGCTTTAACTATAGTGGTGACTCTTGCAACAATTACTTTAGAGAAAGATGTTTGGGGTCAGAATCAAAATTTTGATTCTGGTTCTTACTTCTAACCTTGTATCAAACTCTATCCTTTATGAAGGGTATTTACTTTTACCCAGTCAAAACAGGGAGGACTAATCAGTCCTTTAATGTGTTGCTTACTGCAATTAGTCTGGAAATATGGTAGCATGCTTTAGACCTCAGATGTAAGACTGATGATATTTCAATTCTAGATGATTAAAGTTGTTCGAACTAGGTCATCCTTCCCCTAGGTACCTAGTGAGTATGGCATGAACAGAGACTCTTTGAATGAATATTGGCTCTGCTACAGAAGAACTGGACTCTTTTAAGTTGTCAGAACACAGTGACATAGAGCACTCCTTTCTACTATATCCTTACCATAAGAAGTCCTTAAAATGAAATTGTGGTGTTTTGTTTTTACACTTACAGGGAAATTGCCATCTATGAGCTCTTGGAGGGGCTCACTTTCTTCTTCCACTACCACCACGCCGGAGTCCTGAAAACTTCTACTTTTTGAATGAGGTCCAGGTGACGCAATACTTTTCCTTTTCTGCGATTCACTGAAATATTTTTGGAAGTTTATGCCATATTTTGCGAAAATGCATTCATTGCAAATAATAATGGGAAAAGGTTCTGCAAGAGGTTACTGACTCATGCCATAAACAAATATTTCCTCTGCCCACCTCGCAATTAGAAAATGTTAACCAATAAAAACTGAATTGCATATTTGTAATGAAAAAACAAAACAGAAGTTTTAATCATGTTATTTCTATGTAGTCAACTATCTGTCTTATGTTCAACAAGACATCCTCTATCCTTAATGTAGGATACCAGGACAATTATCAAGTATATAAACAAATTAAGTGAAAGGAAAACATGATGGGCAAATTAACTTTAAAGTCCATATATGTAAGGTAATGCAGTTTAATTTTTTTCCCCTCCAACATGCTTGTACACCTTAAAGGGTTCTAAATTAACTGTACCAAGTTAAGAAAGAAACTTGGGCATCACTGTTGACAGTTCAGTAGAGACCTCCACTCAATGAGCTACTCTGGTCCAGATAAGATGTTAGATTACATAAGGAATTTGATGGAGAACAATAGAGAGAACATTCTAATGACTGTATTTAAATCAATGGTGCAGTCTTATACTGGAACACCGTGTGCAGCACTGATCACCCCATCTCTAAAAGTATACTGCAGAATTAAGAGTGGGTTCAGAGAAGAATGACATGGATGATCAAGAACCTGGAAATACTCTCATACATAGAGAGATTGAGAAGATTGGGATTGTTTACCTTAGAAAAGAGACATGATGAAAATATGTAAAGTAATGAATAGTCTAGAGAAGGCAGACTGAGAACTTCTGTTCCCACTGTATCATAACACAAGAACAAGAGGCTATTTCAATAAAATTAAAAGGTGGGAAATACAAAGCCAATACAAGAAAAAACTTCCACATGTTTAACTGGATGGTGGAATTCATTTACACAGAAAGCTGAGTCTCAAAACTTCTCTAGATTAAAAAATGGATTGGACATTTATATGGATATCCAGTTATCATAATTAATGCTAATAAATTCTGGAAGGGATATTAAACCTCATCTTTCAAGGTTTAAGCTTCTCTCTCTAACTACTAGAGATTAGGAGGAGACCCACTTATGGGGGAGCAGGGATAGATTTCCCCACATCTATCTGCTATGAGATTCTTATACCTTCCTCTGAAGCATCTGGTACTGGCTACTGTCCAGAGAGAGGATACAGGATTAGATGGGCCTTGGATCTGATTCAGTATTGCAATCCTCATGTTCCAAAGAACTTCATGTTCAAGACAAGCATGTTACACAAATTATAAACAATTTATTATAAAAGGAACAGTCACCTTTTTCGTCTTCCTGGAGATAGCAAACTGGAATGAAATTTTCGTTCTTGGGGTCCAGGAACTAGAATATGTATAGAATCTCCTGCTTTAAAAGAAGAAGATGGGTGATACCAACATCTTTTCTAATGAAGCTTCTTAAGGTGATAACGGAATCTGTGATTGCATACTAATATCCTATCAGTACCTAGTTTCCAATCCTCACCCCTCTTATGAATAGACTAAATGTAATTTGGTATCACTGTACACAGCATTCTATTTACAAATTCCTGACAAAATCATCCAGATATATCCAGGTTATTAAGCTTGTTTCTTGGGGATGTCAGATGCATGTAAAAGAATATGAACAAAAACTATTTTATCTACACGTGAGCCACCAACATACACAGAGCCATAGCCAAAATGCAAAAGCCACCAAAATTAAAAACAATCTCTTCCTCCCTTATGTAATCCTCTTATTCTTCATGTCTGAATTGGTCTGGACACCAGTAAGAATATACAAAGCTGGAATTTCTGAAAGCAAGCTATCATTTGTGTAAGATGACTATTATACACTATAAAATAATTCTATCTGTATGAATAAACTGCATAAATACAAATTATCAGTAACAAATTTAACTTACTGCTGATATTTTCTTGTGTTTGGGACTGGTGTGCAAACGAAGTATTCGGTCTTGTCTGCGATGCATTTTGATTTACTGTTGGTCTGTGAATAATTTGGGTAGTTGCCATACAAGAAGAATTAAGTTGTCCTGACTGCTGGGCTATAGACAACAATCCTGAGGTTGGAGGAGCTGACTGAAGTATTCTCTGCCTTTTCATTTCTGCAATTCCGCTTCTTGTACGTGCTGAGGAAAGTTAAGGCTTACAATGAAAATAACTAATAACAGATCTGAAGAAGCAGTTGATTTTCCAAACCGTGGTTACCAGCACTTAAAGATGTAATTATGGGAGTCCCGACAGGACCAATTGCTCTTTTAGCACATGAATGCAGCAGGGAGACAAGAAATGGGACCTAGTAGTATAGTGCCTTCTGCCAGAGCTTGTCTGCACAGTATTTTGTATGGTTTTAACTGTATCAGCTAGAAACCAGCATAGTTAAAGCAGTACAACTAACTACTGTAGGCACAGTTAAATCAGTATACAGGTGCTTATATCAGTGTAGCTTATTCCTGTACGTTTATGGGCATTTTTACTGCGGCGTAACTGCATCCACATTAGGGACTGTACCAATTTTACTGTATCGGTAAAACACCCACACCTCTAACTGGAATACTGAAACTGGTACATATATTGTATGTAAACCAACCCTGACAAACATAAGCTGTAGGAGATTTCCAAAACAATAAACATAATTGTGTCTGATACAGCCAATGGGGTTGTGAGATTCAAGAGAAAACAATACCTCTGTTTAACATTTTGTTTTCTCACAAACACTGCAGAGTAAAGACTTGCAAGGCATGGAGTTTATTCCACATAGTGATCGTGAAAATAAAATAACTTCCTTTTAGAAGTGAATTTGGTAGATCTTCCAAAGAGAGGAATGATTATATACAAGCTATCTTTTTTATTGTTTTTCCACTTTCTAGTGAGAATAGATTGCAATTGGCTTGGTCATGTTTTCAGTTCCCCTTCTGAACTGTTAATTAAGTCAGTAGTTTAAGGGAACAGAAAATTAAAATCTAGTTTTAGGAGTGAGTATAGACTAGCAAAACCACAAGACTGATATTTTTTTGATGAATATCAAAATCATTTCTGAACCTGAACCCCATTTATTACATCCACATGATTCAGTTAGATACCTACTCCTTTGATTAGCATAAAATCCTGCAGAATTCTGCATGCTCCTGCAAAATAAGATAAAGCAGTCAAAAATAAATAGAGAACACTCTAGAGACACCCTAAACATAAGAAGAATCTACAGTTACACATTTCCTAGTTTCTGTGCTAGTTACATACTGATTTGGCAAGGTTTCTGGATGCAGCATGAATTTGTTAAAACATAGATAAAGTTCTTTAAGTAGGGTCAACTGTCAAATTAGGTTGACTTTTGGATTCAATAACCATGACACCTACAGTACTGTTATTTGACCCTAAAGTCATATCTCAGGGAAACCACATTAGCACCTCCCTATCTGGTTTCCCTGGCTAGCATTCCCCAGAGCTTGAAGAGTTTTGAGATTTCCATGCAACCATTTGCTGTCACTTGCAGATTTTTCCCCATCATTTCACAGAGAAAAATAAACATAAAAAATATCCTTATTACCCTTAGTGAGTGTGTGTAGGCAGTATGTTCATAAAATGTGAAGATGCAATAAAGGAAGGCTGGTATGTAGATAGTTTAACTTTAAGGAAAATCCTCTACTCTTGATTTCAACACTATATATTACCTGATCTGAGAAAGTGTATAGTCTAACTTCTTCCACAAAGATGACATCATTGCTGGAACTTCATTTGGGGTTTCTTTAAAAAACAAACAAACATTAAAACCTCTTCAGAGAGGTAGAACAGGTAGCTTGAAAGAGGTGTCAGAAAACTAGTATAATATAGTCAAGAAGTAAACCCTCAAAGTAACATTTTCAAAAGTACTTAAGCAACTTAAGAACCCACGTCTCATTGTCAAAAGTGACTTGGGCACTGCAAGTCTACAGGATTTAGGCTCAAGGGCCTAAGGGCCTAAATCCAATTTTCAGAAGTGACTTAAATTGCTCAGATACTTTTGAAAAATTTACCCAATATTTATAGCTTTTTACAGGAAATCACTGCTCGTTTTGAGAAATCGCTGAAGGAAGTTAATATGCTTGAAATCTGGGGAGCACAAAATCTTTAAAAAACAAATAGAGAGAAGAAAGAATCTGTAACAGGCAGCTAAGATTATAGAAAAGACTAAAAATCCAAATTAGATTCTTGCACATAGTAGGTCTGAGTTGGAGGTCCTGGGTACTTGGCATTCAAATTAACTTTACTGGGAATTGTAGGTACTAAACAGCTCTCAGGATCAAGTCCACAGATATAACCTTTTCAAATTTCATACTACATCATAGCACCTTCTTTACACCCACTGTATTAGTGGAGTTTAAAGTCAGAGGGCTGTAGCTCATGTCACCTTCCCCAGATTTAGACGGACCTCTTTATAATATTCTTCAAGATGTGAAGTAAATAAGTTATTTTTCTGCAATGAAATTTGTTCCTCATAAGTACCATTTTTATTAAACATAACTAAGAAAGGAAAACATTCCAAAAATATTCAAGACATGGCAGTTCTTTACAAAGAGTTCTATGGTTATACACTTAAATGAACTGCACTCTCTCAGTGGGGCAATGGAACCCCTGATGAAAAACAAATTGGGCCTTTCAGCCATGGCTGACAAACAATCTAGGAGTGGAGCCCCAAAGGCAGGAAGATAGAAGATCTCTTCTGCACTCCTGAAGCGTAGCTGGTTCCAAATGTATTGACTTCTGTCCTTCCTTTGGTCTAAGCCAGTGGTTCTCAAACTGGGGGGGCGGACCCCTAAGGGGGTGCGAGATGTATCGCTGGGGAGTGCCATGGATGGAGTTTGGGGAGGGTATGTCAGGCAATGCCCCCGCAAACTTACGATGATGGAGCTGTCTCACCCAGCTGGGTGAGGGGCGCTGGGCTGAGAGTGAGGCTGGGTGTCGGTTGTGATCCCGGTGCCTCAAACCGGCAACCCCAGACAGGTGCTGGGGGTGGGGGACCCGTAGGAGGAGAGTGGAGGTGGGGGGAGGCTCCTGCAGGCGGTAGGCCCAGCACTGCTGGCAGAGCGGGGACAGAGCCGGTCCAGCTCCTTGCGCTGCACTTTGCGCAGCTGCTTCCATCTCCGGTCGGAGTGTTGCTCCCAGCAGTCACTGCTGCCGCTCTGCAGGCTCCCGGAGGCGGCAGCTGCATCCATGCTGCTGCCCAAGGATAATCCTAATGACAAGGTGCGATTTCCTGTCACCGCTGCCATTTTCTCTGGCAGGTCACATCGGGCTCCGGAGCTGCAGGAGAGCTCTTTACTCCCCCAAATTAAGCCATCAAACTCCACCTACGATATGTAGGCTGTTTTGTTTTTTTCTGAAAGTGGGGGGAGGAGATTTGGGGTGGTGCGCAATTGTTACACAAAAGTCCAGCAGGGGAGGGGAGACTCCATTTAAAAAGTTTGAGAACCGCTAGTCTAAACCAGTGAAGCCGAAAGAGAGATACTGACCCATGGGCAAAAAAGCTTCTCCATATTAATTGCCTGGGTTATTGCACCCATATTACATGGCGGGGACACTCCATTTTTGCTGGCAGCATGGACACAAAACGGAAGGTGGCAGCTGGAAAAATTAAGAAACTGGAAGCTGAAAGGTTAGGACCATGTGCCCAGGATTGACAGGTGATGACCTACAATGCACAAGCAGCATACAGAAGTCAGCTTTGATAGACCATGAGCTGTATAAACTCATCATTGACATTGCAGAACTTCAGGAAACAAGACCTGCAGATGCTGGTTCTGTCCAAGATGCCAATTATACCTTCTTTTGGCAGGGTAAAAACAGTGAAGAAAATCATCGGCATGGTGTCAGTATCACTGTGACAAAAAAGTGGATAAAGCTACTAGAAACATCCATTGGGAAGTCAGAGTGCATTATGTCACTTAAATTTCAGAAGATTATTGGCTTTTTGAACATCGTTAGTGCTTATGCACAAACACTCAAATCTAGCCCAGAGGACGAGGACGCATTTTATGACTCTTTGTATCAAGTCATCAAAAGAATACCATCAACTGGGCAACTTTTCCTCCTTGGTGTCTTCCATGCAAGAGCCAGCACACATAAAAACTCATGGCCAGATTGCCTAGGACATTTTGGCATTGGCATGATGAATGAGAACGGCCAATGAGTTTTTGAATTCTGCACCCAAAACCAAATGTGTATTACCAACTCATATTTTGCAGGAAAAGATTGTCACAAAGCATCATGGCAACATCCATGATCAGGCCACTAAGGCCAATTAGACCTCATCATCGTCAGGAACAAAGATCTACCCTCAGTGCAGACCACTCACACATTTCACAGGGCTGATTGTGATACTGACAACTCTTTGATCATTAGCAAAGTGAAGATTATAGTTAAGAAATTATATAGAACAAAACATGGGAGCAAGTCCAAAATCAATGCTACTAGCATCAAAAACCAGAGGAAATGCCAGGAGTTTGCAAAGGCTTATGAACTCAGCATGCACTGGAAGTCACTACCTAAGAAAGCAGAGAAATTCTGGGTTGATTTAAGAACAACAATCCATGAAACAGCTTTAGCTATATGTGGGGGAAAGAGATCATCAAAAAAGGATTGGGCTGAAGAAAATGAAATGGAACTATTACCTTTTATTAACACTAAGAATACAACCTGTCTGGAACACAATAAGAAGCCAAGAGAGAGCACCAGAATGAGACTTTGACATGTAAAAGCTGAGGTACAGCGAGCAAGTAGACTCTGTGCAAATCATTACTGAATCAAGCTTTGTGAAGAGATACAGACAGCTTCAGATACAGGAAATCTCAAAGTCATATATGATGGCCTGAAGAAATTCTAGGCCCCACCGTCAATAAGGTTGCCCCTCTTAAATCACAAAGTGGTGAAATTTATTACAGATAAAAGTAAGCAGCTGTCTTGTTGGGTTGAACATTATTTAGAGCAATATGCACAAGAAATGAACATCACCAGCGAAATCACTGGATCAAATACCAAGTCTACAGGTCATGCCAATGTTAGATGTGAAGCCCACTGCAGAAGAGCTAAGCAAGGCCACTGATTTGTTATCAAGTGGCAAGGCTCCTGGAAAAGGTGGCATCCCAGCAAATTCTTAAGTGCGGGAAAGAAAGCATACTACCATATTTTTTATCAGTTGCTACTTAAATGTTGGAAAGAAGGTGAGGTGCCACAAGAGATGCATGATGCAAACATCATAGGAAAACAAAGGCAAAAAGGGTGACTGTCACAATTACAGGGGTATCTCGCTAGTAAGTGGCGCAGGAAAACCTTTCGCAAAAGTCATCTTAGTGCACCTACAACAGCTGGCAAATCATGTCTATCTTGAACCATAGTGTAGATTCCTATAGACATGATAATTTCTGTGCGTCACCTTCAAGAAAAGTGCAGACAGCAAAACCAACCATTGTACATTGCTTTTGTGGACCTAAACAAAGCATTTGACACAGTCAGCAGAGCAGGTCTATTTGCAATACTAGAAATACTAGGATGTTCATCAACCTTGTTAAGTCTTATACATTTATTTCATGACAACGTGAGAGCAAATGTCCAGTCTGACAGATCTACTTCAGACAGCTTAGTGATGAAAAGCAGAATGAAGCAAGAATGTGTTCTTGCTCCTACACTTTTTGGAATCTTTTTCTCAGTACTCCTGAACTGTGTGTTTAAGGACATGAAAGATGGAGTGTATCTCCACACCAGATCGGATGGGAAACTCTTCAATCTCTCATGACTTAAGGAAAAGACTAAAGTAATGAAGGTGCTAATCAGGGAACTTTTATTCACTGATGCTGCTGCCCTTATAGCCCACAACGAAGATCTGCTACAAGAACTCATGGACAACCTTTCAAGTGCTTGTCAGGCATTTGCTCTCACCATCAGCATTAAGAAAATGGTTGTATCAGGATAGGGGGTTACACAAGATCCTTTAATCACCTTAAATGCAAACCAGCTATAAGTAGTCCATAAGTTCAGCTATTTAGGTTCTACAGTGACTACCAACCCCTCACTGAATGAAGAACTAAATGTTCGCAATAGAAAGGCTGTCACCACCTTTAGTAGAGTAACTAAAAGAGCATTGAACAACTCACAGCTTACCATCAAGACCAAAATGCTAGTGTACCAAGCTTGTGTCCTCAGCACTCTCAGGTATTGTGGGAAACCATGAACAACTTATGTTCATCAGGAGAAAAGGTTAAACAGTTTCCCCTTACGCTCCTTATACCATACGCTGCTTATACCAACATCAAATCACAAGATAAAGTTACCAATGCAGAGGTTCTTCAAAGGGCAAATGTAACAAGTGTGACAGTCCTGCTCAAGCAAAGACGACTGCGCTGGCTGGCCATCTGAGGAAGTTGAAAGATAAATGCATACCTAAGGGCATACAATATGGGGAGCTATCAGAGGGAACAACAGGACATCCCAAGCTTCGCTATAAAGATACATGCAAGTGAGATATGAAGGAATCTGGGGTTGTCCTGACTGATGGGGAATCCTTGGCAAGTGATCATAACAAGTAGTGCCATCGTCTCTATTAGGGCATCAAAGTCCATGACAGGAACTGGCTCCTACAGCTTGAAGAGAAAAGAGCTTGTAGGAAGCAAGCAGCTCCCAACCAAGACATATATATTTGCAATAACTGCCAAAATTATGTAAATCTCAGATTAGAATATTTAGTCACGAGACACTGCAAACCATCCACCATCATAGACTGCACTTTTCCACCATCTGTCACAGACACAAGGATGCCACTCACTCATCCCAAATCTCGCAAAGCACCAGCAAACAAGGAAACGCACAGAGGTCAATGGTGAACAAAACTAGGTGGAGACCCTCATCAGTTGCTTTTTTGAAAAAACAAAAACAAAACAGTTTCACTTCTCTCTCGCTTAGCCACACAAATTGTTAATTAGTCATTTTGAATGTTTTAAAGATAGCTTAAAATCAAGACAGGGAAGGCCACATTTCACAAACATACTGCAAGTCTCCTCTGGTTATTTTTCTACATATAAAAAGTACAACTCCATAGTCATGAGTCTACATTTATGGTATGTCTAATATGTACTTCTGTCCATTGCTACATTGAAAGCTTTGATCAAATTTTTAGTGAGAAAGCGTGCACACAATTACAAGCTATGATAACAGATATCTGGTTTTTAAGACTTTGATGAAATTAACAATTATTTGTATTGTGCTAGAACCTAAAGGTCCCAACCTAGATTGAGGATTGTGCCAGGTACAGAAAGTGAGATACTGTTTCTAGTCCAAAGCATTTACAACCTAAATAGATAAATGAAATTAAGTGCTGTATAATAGATGTCTGACCCTCAATGCTTACCTTTTGTTTTCATGGTTACATACTCATTAAGAATGGTTGTCAAATTTTTTCCAAACAAAGACTGAAAAAACAAAAGATCAGGGTTAGAGTGAAGAATCTTCAGCAGCAGCCTACGCTTTGAGTAATGTAATAGATGAGGCAAAGTGTAAAAAGACTGAGTTATTGTAGTTCTTTAGGATATACACCATGTAAACCTGGACACAGATAGTTGTTTACCCTGTTTATGCTGCTCTCTTGAGGATGCCAAATGTGCTATTAGGAGACGAACTGGATTCCTCAACAATAACAGAAATTTTCAAGCAAACAGCCTTCTGCAGAATAGCCATTCCACAGTATATCAGCCAAGCATACACTAACTTGCTTTCATTTATTCTTATTATGGGATAATAGATTTAGAGGCAGGAGAAAGTTAGGCAGTGTCAATTTTGGTTGTTAGGGAGTAGTTGAAATGTACAAGCAAGGGAAAGGCCATTAGCCTGATGCAGCACAACACATTGTTAAGAGAACAGATATGTCAGCAGAGTTACTACCAAAAGTGAGTATTTTTAATAATTTTACAGCAAACAATCTTTACTTGTCCCATTACACCATGAGTTTAGGTGACACACAGAGAATTAGCAAAAACAATGAGAGTCCTGTAACACTTTAAAGATGTCTTTAAAGTGCTACAGGACTCTCATTGTTTTTGCTGTATACAGACTAACACGGCTACTCCTCTGGAACTTTTCAACAGAGAATTAGGATTTTCTAATCACTACTATCCTTAGTTCCAGCTTCTTGTCTTATTTGATAATGGAAATACTTGTTAAAAGGTTTCGTGAAATATAAAGCATGTGAGCTGCAATGAGATTTTGGTCCTATGGAATTTCTTAACATCATTTGTACTTGGAAACAGGAAAAAAAAATATTGTCAAGAGAAGGAAAATAATCTATATATTTTCCATCTTAAAAGTTATAAAATAAAAGATTTTTTCATTATAATATATTTCAATAACCTACATAATCTTTTCTATACCTTTTGTTTAGTTATCTAATTCTTACTGGCCTCAGCTGAATTCAAAACTGAAATTTAGACAGCCCAGTGAGCTACTAGCAACATGACTGACTAAATGCCTATAATTCAGTAAAAGGTTTTAAGCCCTTTTTTGAATTGGTGAGTAAGAAACATGGTTCTCACAAGGGAGAGAGTTCCACCAACCTAAAACATTGCAGGCCAAAGGTCCAGAATTTATAGTTAGCAAATGGTGTATTAGAAAAACAGACTGCAAGTTGTGAGTTGGTGCAAATATGAATATCAAAGTTGCACATACAACAATCAAGGCCATGCAATTTGGAATGATAGTCAAAACCTCATTTCAAGTAGATTGGAGACGGCAGCCACTGAACTGAGAGCGTAAACATGTAATTATGTATATATGCATAGTTAAACAAATCATGAGTCACAAGATTTTAGACAAATTGCACTTCAGTTGCAATAGATACGGGTAATAAGTGAGGAAGTTATTACAGTTGTCAAACAGGGGAAAGTATCAATGCATTCACCAGACTTTTAGTTGTGCTGGTAAGCATATAGAAATTTGAGATCTTTCAGTGAAACTGATTTATCTAACAAGTTAATATCTATGTGGAACAGACTTTAATTAAATGTTGCATCTACACGATACAAAGGTTGTCTTACTCATAATAAAGTACTATTACCCTAAATAACTGTAGCAGCCCTGTAATCCAGGTAGCTTCTTGCACTACTTTACCATAAGTAACTCCTTGCTCACAGCTACAAAATAGATTGAATTGCACAATCTCAATACCATCTGTATATACTTTTAGATTTGTAAGGTTTTTAGATGTCTACCCTTCAGTATTATTAGCAATGTAGGAAAGAGATAGCTGTTCACACATGATGCTTTATGTGATGACAAAAAAAGAGAGAGAGGTGACTATTTAAAACTAGTCAAACATTTTGAATAGCATCTGAGTGGTGGATGCTATGTAGTTTACTCACATTCTAAAAGTCTGTGTGGACTTCCAATAAATTATTTAGGAGAGATTTTCAGACTGTACCACAGTTAAACTTCATCTTGTGTGCTGCAAATATGAACTCACCAGTAAACAGGCTGGAATAAACCCTTCCTCTGTATAGTGCTCAGCATATTCCTTTAAATCTGAACTTTCCAATATAAACTCACGGCATGTAGCTAAAAGCTTTTCCTGTTGTAAATACCCTGCAATAGATAAGGCAAAATTTTGCAGTTTTGTTTATTGCTTCTCCATGCCACACTTGGTAGATGTCAAAGTTCTGATACAACTATACACATAATTAAGAAAACTCATACAGCAATTATCTATGGATTCAATTGACACACACTAAAGAAACAAGTTATATTTTGAAAGAATGGCTCCTTTTCCACACATTTTTCTAACTATTAAAAGGAAAGATGGTATATAACATTGCTGACACTGCGCTACACATACAATCCAAATTGAGCTAAAACTAATTAATTATCAGTACCACTTAAGGAACTTTTACTGTTTATACAGAAGCAGAGGTGTGCATAGCACTCTATAGACACGAAAATAAAATTACTGCCAGAAAAGGCTGACAATCTGAGAGATATCTGAGCTAAAAATTCCAGTTTTTAAATTAAACGGAACACTACAGTACATTTTTATCTAATGCATTGCCACACAACAATCAACCCTGTATGTGTGTATCTGTTCCAAAACAGAAAAAACATGCAAGGTTAAATGATGTTCAGAGTTCTTCCAAAAGATGAATATTGCTGGCAGATGGCATAATTGGAAAAGTAATATATTTCCATGAGTACTGAGTAGAAATACTAACTGTCACTTGTACACTGCCGGTAGTTTGCAAGTGTGTCTTGCTTGTCAAAATTATTCAGATGTTTTTTTAAAAATCCAGCCACACCATTTCTCTTTCTGTCTATGACTGCCTGAAAACACAGGGTATGTCTACACTGCATTTTAAAATGCACAAAAGGGAGTTTCAGAGCCCTGGACTGTCTACAGACGCGATCTTGTGACTTGGCACTAAAAACAGTTGTGTAGATATTTGGGCTCAGGCTAGAGCTTGGACTCTGAATTCTGGGGAAGGGGTTGGGTTTCAGAGCCTGAACTGAACAGTAGCATGAGCGCACGTCTCTAGATCCGAGCTCTGAGCCTCACTACCACAGGTTTTAAAACACAATGTAGACATACTCACAGATGCACAGGATGACTGTATGTTTGCACTAATACACACAGAACTATATTCAAAGAACATGAAAGCCGCAAGATCAAATACTCAAAAAGTATGAAATATTAGAATTGAGGTAGCCCTTATCCCCTTGCATCTATGTGTTATGATACAACTTTTAATTACATCATATGTTAGTTTTCTACATGACACTTGCCTCATTCAGCACACTGGATGAACAGTGCTCACTTAATGAGCAGCTAGCCAATATTTTGTTTATCCTCACAGTTCAATGTGTGCCCCCAGCCCACATTTATTGCATACCACCGAACCCTGCACCAAATGCAAAATAATTGATGTCCTCATGGGCTTTTCTATGGTGATTTCAATTCACTAATGTAGTTCTTTACAAACATTAATGAATTTATCTTCACAAAATCTAAAGTGCCAGTAGAAGGGGTGTGTGTATATGTGTGTAACTCAAAACACAAGAGAGTCTTCCTGATCTCGGTTCTGGTTCAGGGCACCACAACAGCTCCCTGAAGAACAGGAGCAATTGCGATTAAGTCCTCAGTTTCTGCAGCCCTGGGCTGGAGCACATGTAATGACTGCCATCTTGTCCAACAGCAAGGACTGAACTGGAGACCTCCTGAGCTAAAGGGTGAACAACTACAATTTGAAGTAAAATGCAAGGTTCTGTAAGTGTTGGTTGTAACAACTCATGTCCTTTGCAGACTGGCACAAAAGCATGACCAATTACACTCACTGGTCATTGATATATGGTCAGCATGAATGACGCATATGTCATCTGATCAGCACAAAGGAGCTGGGAAGGGATGGAGTCAGTGAAGATGGACTTTTCAGGGAATATAGCTGCCAAACGCTAACAAGTTTCTTCTGAGCAAGTCTGAACTGAATTTTTTCAGAGGTGTATAACAACTTATAAATTATAAGAACTTTCATAAGGATGCTTTTGACAGCAGGACAGCTCCTTGCCAAATTTCAAGTCCCTCGTCAAAAGCATGGAGACACCAGGTGCTCAATGAAAGAGTCTGACAGACTAAAGAGGTATTCTGAGTCACCCACATCATTCTTCTGGCACTCAGAAGTTGAGTTAGATCTCATTTATCAGATTCCTTTCTGTGGCAGAAACCACGAGAGTCTCTTTGGGTTACTCTGGCTAGTACAGGCGTCCCCACCCAGGGTAAGACACCGCCTGTTGATGCTGTTCCCCGTGAGTCAGCTTGCATCTGGACAGGGCTTGCTGCCCAACACGACTGTGAAGACAGGCCCCAGCCCGTAAAATCTCTGTGGCAGAAACGTGTTCTCAGCCCGGGCGAGGCCAGTGCTACTCGTCTGAGTGAGGGTGAGCGGCACCCCGAGTCGTCTTTCTGCGGGGACACGGCACCGCAGGGAAGAGCCACGGGCAGACACGCTTTGGTTTTGCGTTTTGTACAGCGCCGCCCGCGCTGTCACTGGCGAACAAGGGACGAGGCTAGTGCTGCGAGCCGCCGCCCTGCGCGGCCGCCCCTGGCCCCGGCAGGCCCGCCCGTACGGCGCCCTCCCGGGGCCGGGGGGTCGGCTCCTGCCGCCCCGGGCCGCGCCTCCTTCACGCAGCCCGTCTGCGTCGGCCCCTGCCCGGAGGCCCGTCAAACGGCCCCGGGGCCCGACCGGAGGCGGGGGGCGGCAGCGCGGGGCCCTCGCGGCTCCCGGCTCCCCCCAAGCGGCGGCTGCAGCCCCGGTCCCACACGGCGGGCGCCGCCTCCGGAGCGGGAGAGGCGAGCGGCCAGGGCCCCGGACTCACCCAGCACCAGCCGGGCCACGTCGGACGGCAGCAGCATGGCCCGCGCGGGGCGGGGGCGCGGCAGCGGCGGCCCCCGGGAGCGCAGCCAACCAACCAACCCCGCAGCCTCCGCCCGCCGAGCCAAAGCGCGGAACAGGAAACGGGGGGCGCGGGTCAGCGCCACCGCCCACCCCGCCCCGCCGGAAGAGTCGAGAGCGCGCTTCCGCTTCCGGGTGTGCGCCGCTGGCCGGGCGGGGGGAGGGGCCGGCGCGGAGCGCGTGTGGGTTCGCTCGTCGCGTGTGAGGCGGCCTGAACTGCTCGGGGACGGCGGCGCCGGGCCGGGCACCTCGCGGGCGGGGAGGCAGCGTGCGCCGTGCGGTAATAACTGGCGGCGCGGGGGAGCCGGGAGCTTCGCGCCTCAGCTCAGCTTCTGCGGCTGCCGTCGGCCAGCGAACACCCGCCCCCCCGAAACCGCCCACCTGCCCCCCGGACCTGGGACCCCCCGGCCACCGCGCACATCTCTACCTCCCTGACCCCGCCCCCCACACCTGCCCCCCCGCAACCGCCCGCCCACCTACCTACCTCTCCCCCCCCCGCACACCTATCTCCTGGCCCCCGGGCCTGGGACGGTCTGGCCACCGCACACCTACCTGCTCCCCTGCCCTGTGCCCCAGACCTGGGGCACCCCCACCCCCGGCTACTGCACACCTCTCTCAGTGCCCCCCGAACTTGGGGCACCCCGGCCACCACACACCTACCTCCTTGTCTTCCCGGGGCCTGGGACACCCCCGGCCACCGCACATCTATCTCCCTGCCGTCCCGGGCCCTGGGAATCCGCACCCCCAGCCACATTCATCCCATCTCCTGATATCTACCTCTTAGCCCCCACTTCTGGACCTGGACCTCCACCCCAGGGGTCTCATATCCTTCTGTCCCCACTGGATCTGTGAGTTCCCCCAACCCTTGCTGCCTCACATCCTCCTGCCTTTCCTTTGGCACTGGCCTCCCTGGCACCTCACACCCTTTTCAGCTTAGCTCATGGTGTCAGCTTCAGTTGTATGGGTTTGGGAGGGAGCGTTTTCCCTTCCTTTTCAGTTCTGTGTGCAATGCAGTGTGCACTTGAACACCGCACCATGGAGACCCATGTTTGTCCCTCATGACAAGGATGTTCCTATATGTGCAGGTCACAATAAAATGCATTTTCCTAACTGCTAACCCTGAGGGGTCAAGCTGGAATCTGAGAGTTACACTGGGTTCTTTCCCCTCATGGGTATGGTCTCTAATAAAGTTACTGTAGGCCAAACCAGACTCTGTTATACTAATGCAAACCCTTCCCTTCAGTGAGGTTACACAGATAAAACTGAGGTCAGAATTTGTCCTTGTACTTGGAATTTAGCTCTTCTGATGCCTGGAACCACAACAGAATTGAGCTCACTCTGGTGTAGTTGGGCTGGCGTGGATGCAGGGAGGTTAGCAAATAAAAAGCACTAAAAACTTATATTTGTTACCAGTATTCACCCTGAATACAAAACAAGGAGCAGATTTGATGCATGGTGTATTCACCAGGCTACCCCCACCATAGCATCTGAACGCTGCTATGCCTAAGTATTTACAATTTAAAAAAAAAGTTTGTCTCTCTTATTTCCTGGCCTGTAGGACAGAGACTGATTTGTTTATGGTGTTTTCTAATGTGTAGTGTACATATTATACCTTATTGTGGGGCTGCTAACTTGAAAAAGATAGTTTTGCTTTCCTCTGGCACATAAGCACATGTTGCACCCACTTTGACACACCAAAGACTGTATTGTCTACTGGCCAAATGCTCAATGATAATACCTATAAATGAACACAGCCGTCATATTCCTTGTTTTGCTAGTCTCTGATAGACAGAAATAGCTTATTGCTCAAGTTCATTGGCAACAGAAAGGTAGAGTGGTGCAACTTTATTTGTAGCCTCAAGTTACAAAGAAATGTCAGTCAAAGTTTGAATTATAGGACTCTCTTTTAGCCTGCATACGCTTTTGTTCTAATGAACTCTGTGTTTTGAGTCTTCCTGGTTTAAGTCAATGTGAGAAAAGTGTTACTGATCAGTTTGATACTAGTCATCATCAAATTGTACAGTTGCGTCAAACAAACATTCCCTGCAGTGTTTGTAATCTAATCATTGCTTCAGTTAAGCACTTTAAACAAAAATTGACAATAAATAAAAGTGAAATTGATTAAAGACTAAATGTATTTTCATTGTAGAAACTCAGGAGAATATAGAAAGTAAACAAACAGCATAAATAGTGGAAAATACCTTTGATTTTCACAGTTGTTTCAGTTTCAGTAATCTGAGGTGATATTGATATTAGTAACAAGAAATTTGTTTACGTAAGACCTAAATTGACAATGGGTTTTCAAAGTTTTCCTACTGCGATGTTATGGCTGATACATTGCACTTCTTTTATATTTGATAGTAAATATTAGGAACATACGAATTTGACATCGTGAACTATGCTGGTGGCCCACATAATCCAGTACTCTGTTACTGAACTGTGATCATTCAGTTGCTTCAGTAGAGGGTGCAAGAAACTTTGTGGTGGACAATTATGGACTAACATGGCCATAAGGGGAGTATTGGTGAGAGAATAATTTTTGTTGTTTGCTCCCATTACTTAGTGATAGGTTTTTAAAACTGATATAACCTTCATGCTTCTGAGCATAAACCAATGTAATATAACTGGACTTTCACATTATACATGTAAATACCGAATTTGTAAGAGAGGTAGTAACTTGAACATTTTGAGGAAAAACTTGGAGAAATGAGTTTTGCATTTTATTCTGAAAGTGGTTGATAATTCCTGAGGGAGTGAGCACCATAGCCTAATCTGACTCTTGGAAATTCCTTATTCCCCATTTTGAGCCTCCTCTCCTGGTTGAAGATTTTATCATTCTAGTACAATATAGCTGTAATGGTAGGTTGTGTTCATATAGGGAGAGACAGACTGTCTTGCGTAGCTTAGGACCAATAGCGTGGAGGGCTTTGAATATCAGGACAGAGACCATAAGCTGGATGCTGTATTTATTAGGAGCCAGTGCAGAGTGGAGCACTCAGTGTGATGTGCTCACACTGAGTCGTGTTACTAAATAGAAAGCTGCTGAATGTGGTCTGGTTCTATGGTCAGAATCCAACAAAATGTGTTTTAATACCCCCGTGTTTAAGATTATGCTCTGGGAAGAAGGGGTGCAAATTGTTCCTACAGGATTGGAGAAGCTGTTGGAAAGCAGTGACTCAGAGACGGTCATCATGGATAATTGCCTCAGCATGAGCTCTCTGTATAATACTGTGTCAAAAAGGGTTAATGTAGTCCTTGGATGTATAAAAAGGGGACTATTAAGTAGAAATAAGGAAGTGTTCTTGTCTCAGTACTTAGCATTGCTGAGACCACTACTAGTATATTGTCAAATTTTGGAGTCCACACTTCCAAAAGGATGCGGAAATAGGGGACAGAGTTCAAAGGAAAACCATAAAAATGATACAGAGGTTGGAAAAGAAGACTGTTGGTTTGAAGTGTAAGGGATTCAACTTCAGAGGTGAGCAAATTTTTTTTGGCTGAATAGTACATTGGCTGAAAATGCATCTTTTGGGGGTACCAAAACTTCGTGAATTTGGGTTGAATTCAGCAAATATTTTTTGCCCCCAAAAAACCTTGAATTTTTTTTCAGAAATGTCAAGACAAAATATTTTGGCATTTTTTAAATTACCCATTTCAATATATTCAAAAAAAAGTTAACATTTTCAAAATGTGACCCAACCAAAAATTTTCCAGTTCTTTTGTTTGGTGAGAAAAACAAAAACAATTCAGTTTCAGTTTGAAGAGAACTGAATTTTTTTCAGATTTTTTTTGGTTTGCCCACCCAACCAAAAAATGAATCATTCGCTTAGTTCTACTTATTATATGTAGTCAGCTTATCGAAGAAAAGTTTGAGGTGACATAATCACTGTGTATAGATATTTACTCACGGAAAAGATATCCAGCGGTGGGGGAGCTTTTCAACCTTTCTGCCAGTGGTCTAACAAGATCCAGTAGCTGGAAGTTGAGATAAATTGAACCTTGAAAGAAGATGTTATTTCCTAGCGATGGGAGGTAATTAAATGAGAAACATTACTTACTGTTGAGATGGTGGATTCATCTTCATTTGGAGTAGTTAAGATGAGATTAGATATGTTTTTAAAATATCCTTTAATCAAGTTTCTGAGAGAAATTCTATGGCCTGTGAGTGTGGGTGGGCATGTGAGTACAGGTTAGATTATGATAATGGTCCCTTCTGGCGTTGGAGTTTGAGTCCCCCTGTTCATCCCTTTCCTTCATGGGCTTTAGGGAGAACGGGATTTACTGCATTGCCTCAGCATGCTCTTAGTACTTGTAGCACTGGATTTAGATAATGACTATAATCAAATATCATGCTTCAAGGCTTCAATGGGTCAACTGTAGAGCTCAGGAAGGACTTTTTCTCTGAATGCACAATTAAATAGATGTATTCTTGTGGTGGAGCGGTGTTCTTTTTTTTTTTTTTTTGCTTTTTAATGTCTCTGAAGTATCAGAGATTGGCCACAGCTGGAGATGGGACACTAGTTTGAGTGGACGAATGCTGTGAGGTGGTACAGAGAATCCTCTTTGTAGATGCCTGGCTGGTGCATCTTGCTCACATCTTCAGGGTCTTAATGATTGCCAGATTTAATGTCTGGAAGGATTTTTTCCCCAAGTCAGATTGACTGGGATCTTTTCTTTCTGCCTTCAGCTTTGTTTCATTGCAAGGACCTTGGGCATTGATGGCTTCTTGGTCTCCTCTCCCATTCTCTGACTCACAGTTTAGTCTGCTGAGAACTGAAATGTTCATTGATCCAACTAAAGTCTTTGGGCTTAATAGAGGGGTATCTGGATGAAAATTAATGGCCTGTGATATACAGGAGGTCTGACTAGATGATGTATATGGTCCCCTATCAGGGTGGATTGATTTAAATCACCAAGAAAATAATTTATTTAAATCAAGTTTCCCACTGATACTTCTTCACGTATTTCTTAAACAATAGTGCAGATCTGACCACTAAAACATGTTAATTTACAACTCAATACAGCATTTTCCAACATCTAGGAGGGTATATTTTATATATTTTTTTAGGTAACTTAATTTTTATTAATTTAGGAAATAGTCATTATCTGTGTGAAGCTGCAGATACATCAGCAGTACATTAGGAGTGGTAAGAATTAAATCACACACACAAACACAATAGCACTTATATTTTATTAAACGAAATCTTCAACATTATATGTATGTTTCACATGTGCAATTGTAGCACTGAGTGCTAAGAGATGGTGCTCATTGTGTCATCCAAAAGACCTGTAGAGTTAGGTGTCTCTGTTCACTGTTGATGCTTTGGTCTGTGTTGTCTGCCCAGCTCTCACTTCTCTATATGTGAGGGGAGAAGTCAGAGAATATGTCTACACAGCAAAGAAAAACCCTCAGCTGGCCCATGCCAGCCGACTTGAACTGCGGGACTGTTTCTTTGCTGTGTAGACTTCTGGACTCAGGCTAGAGTCTGAGCTCTGGTACCCTCCCACCCTGCAGGGCTCCAGCCTGAGTCCAGAAGCCTACACAGCAATGAGACAGCCCTGCAGCCTGAGCCCTGTAAGCTAGAGTCAGCTGCATAGGCCAGCTGCTGTTTTTCCTTTACTGTATATACATACCCAGAGACCACATAGACAGTTATGTGAGGTGGCCCTCATTGTCTATTGTTCTGTAACTACTGCTTGTGAGAGTGGGTTACATTCTTGTAATGAGACTATTTCTGATTCTGCTTGTCTTGTTCTTGATGGCTGATGAGACCAGCACAAATGATGATGATCCTCTCTGTGAAATAAAACATAAATGTAAAAAATACCTATGCATGTAAGACAGAATGACCACAATTATGAACTGAAAGCAACTAAAATATCAAAACACTTCAGGTTAAATTTTTAAAAAGAGACTTTTTGTTTTGAAAATTGAAGCTGGAATTCTATCTTGCATTGCATTTCCCATCTTTTGAGCAGGTTGATTAGATACTGTAGTAAGGCAGTTAGTTTATTTCATAATTAGAATACTGATTGTCTTCTCTTCCGTTTACAGATGCAAATTATTTGCTGCTAAGCTGAACCATGAGTCTTGTGCTACATGAACTGCTTGTCTGCTGCCGTCAACTTGAAAATGACAAAGTTACAGAGCGAAGGGTAATTAACATCTTTTTTCTGTATGTTAAAACAGTGGTTTGAGTGCATAATAACGTCTTTCCTGAAATACATTTTCAGAAAGAAGTTGAAAAATTCAAACGACTCATCCGTGATTCTGAAACAATTAACCAACTGGATCGGAATTCTGACTCTAAACAAGGAAAACAGCTGAACTGGGATGCTGTATTTAGGTATCATTTTTTGTCTAAACTGCCATCTTTCTCACTGTACAAAAGAACATTCTTTTGTTTCATAGATTATCAGGTCAACACCTATATTTTTTCCTAGATCTGGAAATTGGATTCAGGAATCTTACCTGTATGTTTGTAAATAAGAAATGTCTTAAAAGATTATTTTAAATTTACATATTTTTTAAAGATAGTCACAAAAAGAAAGTGAAATGGCTCAGAACACAATATGGGGAGGGCTCTGAGTTTCTACAGAGAATTCTTTCCCTGACATCTGCCTGGTGAGTCTTGCCCACATGCTCAGGGTCTAATTGATCATCATATCTGGGGTCAGGAAGGAATTTTCCCCTGGGTCAGATTGGCAGAGACCCTGGGTTGTTTTTTTTTTTTTTGCCTTCCTCTGCAGCATGGTACACAGGTCACTTGCAGATTTAAACTAGTGTACATGATGAATTCTCTGTAACTTGTAGTCTTTAAACTATGATTTGAGGACTTCAGTAACTCAGCCACAGATTAAGGGTCTATATCAGGAGGGATGGGTGAGGTTCTGTGGCCTGCAGTGTGCAGGAGGTCAGACTAGATGATCGCAATGGTCCCTTTGGACCTTAAGTCTGTCAGTCAGTGTAACAGTTACCAGTTGCAGAAGATACTAAGGCATGGTCACACCATGCTTTAATCCTAGCAGAAACTTGGTTGTATAAGGTTAATTGCTAATGTAGTTAGTTAGTCACTTGTTTAATTTTTATCTTACAATAAGTACTAACTTTGTTACTTTTTTCTAATGAATATCTTCAGTTTGTCTCCAGTTTTAGATTTGCAGTTCTTTGAACATATATATAGTATAGACATCTCATTAGAAACCTATGTTTTTAATCAGTTCTTTGAAGTAATATAACTGAAGTGTGGCTCTTGGGCTGAATGTGTTATATTGTATGGTCTGTGCAGGCTCTCATACTTAATATGGAGGTCTGTTCTTACTTCTGATGGAATTCTGTGCCAAAAAATTTAAAATTCTGCACCCAAAAAAAAAATTTCTGCACACAGTATTTTAAAATTCTGCAAATTTTATTTGTCAATAAATAAATGGGGAGGCTCCAGCATGGCAGTTGGGAGCACAGGCCACTGGCTGCATGGAGGTGGGAAATTATCCTGCAGCCCCTCCCTCCCCCTGGGGTGTGGACTCAGCAATGAAGCTGCACCCAACCCTGACACAGGGCAGGATCACAGTCCGAAAGGATCCAAGTGTGGATTCAAATGAGGGCCAGGTGCAGCTCAGTGGGGGGTGGAGGGCCTCTGGATATAAGGGGTAAGGCTTGGCAGGGTGCGGGTTTGGGTGCAAGGGGCTCAGTGGCAGGGTTCTGGCTGTGGGGGCACAAGGCTGAGGGTGGTCTGGGGAGGTTTGGATGCATGGGGGTTGGGTGGATGTGGGGGGAAGGTGAGTGTGACCTGGCACTAGCTGGGGCATTCTCAGCCCCATGTGTTTTACCTCTTGGCACAGGCACCCAAAATGACATGCCTGCGCTGCTGGGGTGGGGTGGGGGGGCGTGACTGCTCTGGCAGGGTCCCTTTACTTCCCTATCAAAAAGTCATTTTTCTGCTGGGAAGCAAATAAATCTGCAGGGGGCATGAATTCTGTATGCATGCAGTGGCACAGAATTCCCCCAGGAGTACGGTTCCATATATGCTGTGACTTGCATCTTATTCTTCCACTGAGAGCAAAATGGAGCATAGCATGATATGCCTATCATTATATATGTGGCAATTCCATATTAAAAATCAGCATTGAAATCTGCTTTAATACATTTATCCACATTTCTAAATTATACATCCAAACTAAGCTTCGCGTGTATTTCTACAGTATAATATAACTGTCATAAAGATTTTTACATTATCTTTTGTTACTTTTGCTATGACAAACATAGAAAGGGGTAACTGTTAGAAGAAAAGATACATACTAAACCAAGTAAATATTGCAGATTAGAAAATGTAATTATGAAATACTTGAACGTACAACACTTGTAGTACAGTAAATACAAACTAATAATCTATTTATATTACATATCCACTCTAAGTGATATGAGACTTTTCTCAGAACAGTACGTGATTTATCCTCCTCCTCTGTTAAAATTAATGGAAGTCAAGCATCTTTTTCAAGGAATAATTTTAAAATATTCATTCAGAAGCATGCTGTGGAGTCTGATATGAAGCTCATTTATTTAGAAAGAATTAAAGTTTTTCTTCATTATGAACAATAAACAGTACGTTTAATAGTTATGCTATAATAATTATAGGGATTTATTGTAACATGAATAATCGATGCACATCAATATAATTTTCCTTTTAATCACTGACTATATGTAAGGCTAAGATTTAATTATGGGCATTTTTAGTAAAAGTCATGGACAACTCACAGGCAATAAACAAAATTCACGGCTCATGACCAGTGCATGATTTTTACTATAAATACCCCTGACTAACTCTTAGCTGTTCCTGGGGTGCCGCGGCTCTGGGGACTGACTGCCCCTGTCCGCTTGCTGCACCGACACCCCAGGGACCGCTCTCTGACAGCCTCTAGGGCCGCCCCCAGGGACTATGGCCACTGTTCGGCTGTTACTCAGGCTGCCCAGGCTGGCTCTGGGGCTACTCCAGCAGTAGCCAGTGCAACTGGCTGAGGGGCTGCCCGAGCAGCTGGCCCTGGGACCACTTAAGCAGTGGCTGGTGCCGTTGGCCTTGGGGCCAGCTGCCCGGGCAGCCCTGAGGTCAACCATCCCAGCTGCGGAAGTCACGGAGGTGAATCTGTGACTTCCATGAAGAGACCCACAGACTTAACTGTATGCTCAGCATTATAAACATTTTAGAGGAAGACACACTTCTTAACCCAGGTAGCTTAAAATCTAAATATGTAAATTAATTCAGACACAAGATGTACTAGAAGTCAGTTCTTGTCATTATCTGCTAGCTATTTCCTTTATATTTACACTAGTAATGTATACTTATGTTTATTAGTTGTTTCAGAACCAAAATTGCTAAACTGGTGCCTAGATTTTATGTTTTAACAAACATGATTTACCCATTTTATTTTAATCAACAGCCTGCATAGCTTATTTGATTGTTCACAAATACCCATTTTGTATTTTTAAAGGTTTTTGCAGAAATACATCCTAAAAGAAACTGAAAGTATCAGAATGGCAAAACCAAATGTATCTGCCTCAACACAAGCTTCCAGGCAGAAAAAGATGCAAGAGATCAGCAGCTTGGTCAAGTACTTCATCAGATGTGCTAATAAAAGTTAGTGATGTATATATCCAGATATAATTATAAATGTTTTACTGCTTTACTATCAGGTTCAAGTTCTTACTCAGAACTGGGTGTGACACACAATTTTAAAATATTCAAGGACACAGTTATAAATTAGTGTTTATTTTTCTTGAATGTCCCAGTGAACCTTCTTCATTGGTGGTAGAAGTTCTAAATGAAAAATGTGTATTAGTTCATCTCCATGCTAGTGATCCTTTTTCATTGGTGTTGGAAGTTCTTGATGGAAAATTTATATTAGTTCATCTCTATGGTGGTACAGAATTGTTTCTTCATCTGCAGTGTAATTGTAGTCCTTTGTGTAGTCTACTTGTTTACTAAGCACTTACAGTGTGAACTGTGTTTGTACTAAGCATGGAGGAAAACATGATTTTATGCAAAATTTTCAGGTGATAATGTTTCTGCGAATTTCCTTTGGAAACTATTCAATAACTCAAATACTTTCACCATCAGAAAGGTTTTGCTTATGGTCTGAATTGTCGTTTTATGAATTCTATCCTATTTCTTTTAGTTAGAGCTCTGGACAGTTCTAAACAATTCCTCATCTTTCAAATACCTGTAGATGGGTGTATTGACCTCGTTTTTATCTAACAAAATGATGTAATGTTATTTATCTTCCCTCCACAGCTAAGCCCTCCAAAGTAATATTTGTCACTCACTGTCTACAGTCCCTCATATTGAGGAGTCCAGAACTTATCACAGAATTTAGGTGCAGTCTCATTAGAGCCTTGTAGTTGGGGACTATCACTTCTCTGCAGCAAAAAATCGCATTTTGCTTTTTGCTGCCAGGTTGCATTGGAAGCTCATCTACTTTGGTTGCATCATCACCCTTATGTTTCTTTCAGCATAACTGCTCTCCAAGTTTCTTCTCTCCATTAAATGTTCAGACTGCTATGTGTGTTAGCATGCATTTTTTCAGCTATATATCACTTTCATTTCATGTTAAAATTCTAAAACCTCAGAATCCCTTTGTGTTACTTCTCTGTTCTATTCGTGCATGTGAAGAATGTAACCAATGTGGCTTATCACTTTTTTCAGATCACCACTGTCTTTGGGCATCACCACTGTCAAGGGCATTAACAAAAAACAGATAGAAATTGCAGTGTCCTATATACAGAACATGCTATATGTTAGTTATTCCTAATATTTCAAAAAAAGTTGAAAGCTACAAGAAAAAACCAGTTGTGGAAGAGTACAATGGGAGGAAATATATTGTATCTTTGAGATAAATATAGGAATCTTCAGACTCCATGAATTCTTTATTTTCAACCTTGGCTTCATTATTCAATGCTTGGTTTAATTAAAAACCCTATGTTTGTACCTCCTGCTATTTTGTACATAGGAGCACCCAGATTAAAATGTCAGGAGCTTCTGAATTATGTCGTGGACATAGTGAAAGATGCATCAAGTTGTGCCATTTATGGAGCTGACTGTAGTAGCATATTACTAAAGGACATTCTTTCAGTGAGGAAATACTGGTGTGAGATATCTAAGCAACAGTGGTCAGGTTAGTATGTAACATTTCTATTTCTATAACGTCCATCTAAAAACATGTATTTGGTTTGTATAGAAATATGGTTAGGCATATTGTTGTTGACTTTTTATTACAGTAGCACCAAGACGCCTGGTTGTTTGAGGCCCCGTACAAATATAGTCAGAGAAAGCATCTATCCCAAAGACCTTACAGTTTAAATAGACAAAGGGTGGGAGTGGCTATTACAGTATTATTCCTCTATTATTATCTGTTATTCCATGTAGGTTAACGCTGTGTACTGGGAACAATGTCTCAATGAAATCAATTTTAATGTACAGTTGGATATGAGCTATTATTGAGAATATATTGACTGCTTTCATTTCCTACACAGTTACTATACTACCAGTGAGTATTATGACATGTATTATGGTAGTATCCAAAGATCTCAACCATGTTTGAGGTCCCATTATGCTAGGCCCTGTACAGACATAGTAAGGGACAAGCCTGAAGAATTTAATCTAAGACGACCAACATTTTTTTAAAAAAAGGAATGGGATAGAACATACAAGCAGTGCTCTGGTCCTAAATATGCACATTATTTCTTATTTACTTGCGGGTTTGGCTCCAAGATATTTGACACACGGGTTTTTGTATTGTGGAAAAGAGAAGATAACATTTCTTAATTCACTGTTTCCACACCATTCATGATTTTACTGGCCTCTATCATATCTCCTGTTAGTTACCTCTTTTCTAAGCCAAAGAGCCCTAATCTTTTTAGTCTGTCCTCGTATGGAATTTGTTCCATGTTCTTGATCATCTTTGTTGCCATTTTCTGAACCTTTTCCAGTTCCATATATCTTTTTTTGAGATGGGGCAACCACAACTGCATGCAGTATTCAAAGTGTGGGCATGAATTTATAGATTTATAGATTAGTATTGTGGTGTTTCTCATTGTAAGACACTGTTGTCTTATAATGTTATTAATTTCTTATAACTTTACCAAAATTTAACTGTTTTAAGCTTTACTTCTTTGGAAAATTTCAGCCAAAATGATTCAGCTGTCTCTGAAAATGAGGCTAGGAGAAAAATACATTGTTTTGCCCATGTTAGAAAATTCTGATCACCTTTTCTTTGAACAGTTCCAGTGCTCCCATACTTCAGAGCAAGGAGTTGGGCTTTGGTAGGGCTGTGGCCTTTGTATCAGGCACGTGCCTTTTTTGCTGCCCCTGTGAAAACCCACCCAAATTTGGCCAAGATAGAACCCTTTGAAAAATCACAGTTTGCACATGCTCAGTAGATACTTCTTTGATTTTAGTACCTAAACTCACTGCTCCTCACTGAGCATACTCGAGCCTCTGACAACCCCTAGTGCTTGCTAACTGTGCATGCGCCATCTCCCCAGAGCAAGTGAGCATGTGCAATCTTCTCACAGGTCGTGTTTCTGATGAGACAGCACATACGCTGTCCCCACTGAGCTGTTGGGCATGCTCCATCCCAGACTACAAGGGTAAAGCCAGACTTTCCTGTTAATAGCTGCTCCAGGCCAGGATGGGGCAGGAACAGAGAGCAGAGAATCTGTTATTCTTGTGACCCGTCTGCTGGCATCCAGGCAGTATGGAGGAGAAAGCCCTTGATTTAAATGCAGACGGGACACAATTTGACCAGGAGTGAGAAGAAAGTAGATTGGGTGAAGGACTCTGATAAGACTGGGACTGGGTAGGCAAAGACAATGGGACTGGAACAAGGAAGAGAGGAAGGTGATCAGTGTGGTGACAAAGGGTTAAAAAACTCCTGTCTTGGTTCATTTGTATTCCTTGCTTGGGGAGGGTGGGGGGGGCTGGAGAAGAGAGGGCGAAGGAGGGAGGAAGGATTTCTTATCAGGTCCACTTCCATTTACGGCCTGGTTACAGTTTTATGGCTTACTGTGGGTTTTTTTTCTTTTTATCCCTTGCTTGAGACAGTTGGATTTTTCTAAAGGGATCAGTTTCTCAAAACACACTTACACATACAGTCATACACCTTGCTCAGGTTTGACTGATTAAGGGGTCCGCACCATTTCTATTCAGCCTGTGATACTGATGGGGTGAATGAATCTGATAATGGAACGCTTATTTAGCGGGAGGGGAGAGGAAAGGCAGATGGACAGACACGGGGAATCCTTTGAAGTCACAGGAGCTCTATTGAGCAACGGAGCTACAAAGGCTCATGAGTTAGAGAAGGGGAAAGGGTAGCCTTGTGTCTGCAGTCACTCCACCTGTCTGTTGAGTCACTAGGTTCAGACAGGCCCCCCTTGCTATTCACCCGACCAACTTGTGGACGGATGAGGGCAGCTGAAACCTGTCTTAGTCCAAGACTTGGTCAACGGCTCATAAATCTATCATTCATCATTCATTTGTACAATAACACACATTCTCTGTTCAATTCAAAACCACTATTTATTGAGGGTTTTTCTCTCTATCACAAGTTTTACAATTCCTTAAACTTAAAACTTAACACTTAAAACTTACGATTTAAACAGCTAATCATGCTAACACAAATACACTAAACATATACTTAAAGACTTACTTACAACTAAACAACATTTGATTAATACTTACCACATAGATGGATGAACTCAGTTGCAACAAAAACAATAAAGTTTATGGCCAAATTTCCTTACTCTTTATGTTACGTTCCTGGGTTTTCATCTAGGTGGAACCTCTATCGCATTCACACCCGGGTTACTGGTTTTCTTCCAGGTGGAATCTCTATCGCATTCACACCCAGGTTACCAGCTCTAATACCCTATACTTTCTTGAGCAGCGAGCTGGGGAGAGGCAATGATGGCTGATCAGGCCATCTTTGCGATGCAATTCTGGTGTACCCCTTGTGATGCGTGGCTCGTCCAATTTGCCTTTCTCCTGACAACCTTATATATCTCTCTACCCCAGCATTTGCTTGCTTAAACCAATTGTGACGTTATGGCTATTGTCCAACCAGCAAGTCCCACGCCTGTGAAGGAACTTTTTGCCCTCCAGTGGCTAGTTACAAGCCTTGGGGTGCCCATTGTTGCTGGACAGATTCTGTTTTTTGACTGTCAACAGGCCTCATCCTGTTAACCAGCTTTGACTTCCTGATCACCAAACTTTTGGAAACAGCTTGTTTTTTGTGACATTTGCCATTGTTGCTTGAGCATCCTCTATGTTGGTATGCAATTACTCAAAAATGACCTCGGGGCACATATACATCACAGGCTCTATAGAAGTATGTTACAACAATTAGGAACAGTGAGCATGGATTCACCAAGGCAAGTCATGCCTGACCAACCTGATTGCCTTCTATAATGAGTTGACTAGCTCTCTGGATGTGGGGAAAATGGAGGACAAGATATATCTTGACTTTAGCAAAGTTTTTGATTTGGTCTCCCACAGTATTCTTATCAGCAAGTTAAAGAAGTATGGGTTGGATGTATGGACTATAAGGTGGATAGAAAGCTGGCTAGATCATCGGGTTCAACGGGTAGTGATCAATGGTTCGATGTTTAGTTGGCAGCAGGTAACATGCGGTGTGACTCAGGTCAATCCTGGAGTTGGTTTTGTTCGATATCTTCATTAATGATCTGGAGGATGGGGTGGATTGCGCGCTCAGCAAATTTGCAGATGACACTAAGCTGGGGGGAGTGGTAGATACGCTGGAAGGTAGAAATAGGATACAAAGTGACCTAGACAAATGGGAGGATTGGGCCAAAAGTATTCTGATGAGGTTCAACAAGGACAAGTACAGAATCCTGCACTTAGGATGGAAGAATCCCATGCACTGCTGCAGTCTGGGGCCAAACTGGGTGTGCAACAGTTCTGCAGAAAAGGGTCGGGGGTTACAGTAGATGATAAGCTGGATATGAGTTAACAATGTGCCCTTTTTTCCAAGAAGGCTAATGGCATATTGGGCTGCATTAGTAGGAGCATTGCCAGCAGATTGAGGGAAGTGACTATTCCCCTCTAGTCAGCATTGGTGAGGCCACATTTGGAGTATTGTGTCCAGTTTTGGGCTCCCCACTACGGAAAAGATGTGGACAAATTGGAGAGAATCCAGTGGAGGGCAACAAAAATTATTAGGGGGCTGGAGCACATGACTTATGAGGAGAGGCTGAAGGAACTAGGCTTGTTTAGTTTGCAGAAGAGAAGAGGCAGGGGGGATTTGATAGCAGCCTTCAGCTACCTAAAGGGGGGTTCCAGGGAGGATGGAGCCAGGCTGTTGTCAGTGGTGGCAGGTGACAGAACAAGGAGAAATGGTCTCAAGTTGCAGTGGGGCTAGGTTGGATGTTAGGGAAAACATTTTCACCAAGAGGGTGGTGAAGCATTGTAATGGGTTACCTAGGGAGGTTCTGGAATCTCCATCCTTTAAAGGTCTTTATGGCCCAGCTTGATAAAATCCTGGCTGGGATGATTTAGTTGGGGTTTGTCCTGTTTTGAGCAGGAGATTGGACTAGATGAGCTCCAACCCTATTCTATAATTCTAGTGAGCCAGGGTGGAGAAGAGACAGGTTGGAGGAGGAATCACACTTGAAAGGGAATGTGCAGAAGAGTGTATGCCCATTACAAAATACTTCCCTTCAGGGCCTAGAATGGAGTTGAAGATTCCTGATTCCCATCATTCTTTTGCTGTCAGATATCTGTGAAATCCACTGGCAAAGTTTGCGTGTCATTTCCCACCTACCCCGTCCCCTACTGCTGATCCACAGAAAGGACGACCCACTACTAACTCTGTCAGTTATTCCATTAGCTCTGGTGGCAGAGGTCTGTACTATAGATGGTGTTGAAGCACTGGAATAGGTTACCTACGGAGGTGGAGGAATCTCCATTCTTAAATCTTTATTTATTTATTTATTGGTTGAGGGGGTGTCTGTTTTGGTTTTTTGGCATTCAGTTGCTTGTGGTATGTTTAGATAATATGTTCTTAATGCTTCTGTGTGCAGTTAAGTTGAAAACAGGGAATTAACTTTTGTGAATAATGCTCCAAGGGTCTATGATGTTAATATCAAATGGATATTTTCATAGCCCAGGCAAAATATTTAGTGTTTAAATGGTTGTTTTTCCTTCCTGTGTAACTTCTGCATTTAATCAGCTTTTTAGAATGATATGTTCTGGTCCTTTAAAGCACTGTTTTACCCAGGTTAATGAGACATTTATACCTTTGTATGATTTTTGGTAAGTAATTTTTTCTTTGGATTATATTTACAGATCTGCTGACCCTGTACTTCAAATTGTATCTCAAACATTCCAGGGACATTAACAGAGTCTTGGTGGCTAGAATAATCCATACACTGACCAAAGGATGCTGCTTCCAAACTGATGAACTAAATCCCAATCTTTTTTGCTTCTTTTCAAAAGCACTGCAATATGCAAGGTTATTTTCTACTTTTTTATGTGTTAAAATTGAATTTCAGTGGCTAACTTGTCTTAGATAATTGGGGTTGAACTTAATTGCCTGAGGAGGTTCATTGATCCCTAACTTCTGTGATTCTGACCTTCAACATCTTTCTGTTTACTCAGAGCTCTTTGAAATGTGAATTTATTTATGTAATCTGGAAATTTTTTGCATTATCTGCAAGCATGCACATGTGAGATCTTTCGAGTATACTTCCCTTACATATTAAGTCAGATTTGCTGAGTACTTACTTTAGAGTTCCAGGAATAGAATTTTAAAAAATACAGACAAATAATTCTTTTTGTTATACTTATCAATAGAAAGTTGGCTATTTTCACTGTAGATGAAGTGCATGGTTTATATTGCAGGCAGGAGAAAGCCTCTGCAGGTTTGGATCATATACTTGCAGCCATTAATGTCTTCTTCAGTGCATTTGCTGTGAACTGTCGTATACGGATTTGTAATCTAGGAGAAGAAATTCTTCCTACAGTGCTTTATATATGGACTCAGTATAGACCAAAAGATTCTCTAAAGGAAGTAATTATTCAGTTACTTCAACTGCAGGTTCATATTCATCATCCAAAGGGAGCCAAAACACAGGAGAAAGGTACACAATAAAATATTCTTTTGCTTTTTTGCTTGTCTAATTTTAGCAAATATTTGCTATATGTGATATTTCAGGTTGCACGAGCACAGAAGTTCTGGATGTCACTGGTAAACCTGTAGAATAATCATGGGAGTAACTGTTGCTTCTTAAGAGTTTTACACTGTGCATTAAAGCTGAATTGTGGAATACATGTTTTTAATTGTTACTGTATTATAACAACACTCAAAATGTGCTAGGTGCTGAATTGGAATACCTAGTATCTTTTTAAAATTTAAAAAAAAAAGGGGGAGAAAAGAGGCTGGAGAGCATGGATACAACATACAGGAGTGAGCAAAGTGCAGATTGGCACACATTTTCACATTTTGTTAATTTAATAGATATTAAGATCAGGAGTGATCATTATGGTCATCTATTCTGACATCCTGGAAAACACAGGCCAAAGAACCTCACCCAGTAATTTCTAGGTCCCATAACTTCTGTCTGAGCTATATCATGTCTTTTAGAAGATGTCTATTCTTGATTTAAAGACTGCAAATAATGGACAATCCATTATGACCCTGAGCAGATTGTTCAAATGATTAATTACCCTAGTTAAAGATAATTTATTTCTAATCTGAATTTGTCTAGCTTCAGTTTCCAATCGTTGCATCTTGATTAATAGCCATCTGCTATCAGAAATCTCTTTCCCATGTAGGTACTTGCAGACTCTGATCAAGTCACCTTTTAACCTTCTCTTCGATAAACGAAATAAAGTGTCTTTAATTACTCACTATAAGGCATGTTTTCTAGACCTTTGATTATGCTTGCCTGTTGTTTAAGAACCCTCTGAAATTTTTCAACATCCTTTTTGAAGAGTGGTCACCAAAACTGGACCCAATATTCTAGTAATGATCTTACTAGAAACACATACAAAGAAAATACTTCCTCCCTACTCCTAGTGCATATTCCCCTCCTTATACATCCAAAGTTTCTGCTTGCCCTTTCAGTGATATTGTCTCACAGGAAGCTCATATAAAATTGTTTATCTACCAGGACCAATAAGTCTTTGAGAGTCACTTCTTTCCAGGATACAGTTCCCTATTCTATAAATGCAACCTATGTTCTTTGTACCTAGATGTTGTATGACCTTGCATTTGGCTGTGTTAAAACACATGATGTTCAAGTGAGCCCTCTTACAGAACAGTCCAGGTTGGTCTATATAACTGACCTGTCCCCATTATTATTTAATACTCCACTAATTTTTTGTGTCATCTGCAAACTTTAGCAGCAATGATTTTATATTTTCTTCTGGATCATTCATACAGATATTGAATAGCAGTTAGCTGAGAATAGATACCTCTGAGGATCCCATTAGAACCACCTCTCTCAGATGATGATGCCCCATTTACAATTACTTTATGTGATCTATGAGTTAATCAGTTTATAATATATTTAATACGGTCTCCTTAGATTTTGTATAGTGGTAATTTTTTACCAGAATGTCATGTGGGACTTAGTTAAACACCTTATAAAAGTCTGACATTAGGTCAACATTTACCTTTTATTAACCAAATTTGTCATCTCCTCAAAAAATATCATTTGTTTCACAAGTACTTTTATCCATAAAGCCATGTTGATTGGCATTAATTATGCTATCATCTTTTATTTTACTGATTGTGTCCCGTATTAGTATTTCCATAATTTTTGCCCTGCATTCATGTCAGGCTAACTGGTCTATAATTTCCCATGCCATCCCATTCACCTTTTTTAATCATTGACACAAGATTAGGTTTTTGTCCAGTCCTCTGGAACATTTCCAGTGTTCCAAGATTATTAAATCAACATTAATAGTTCAGAGCACTCCTCAGTTAATTCATTTAATACTCTTGAATGCAAGTTATCAGTTCCTGCAGATTTTAAAATGTTTAACGTTAACAGTTGCTATTTAACTTCCTCCCTAGTTACTGATGGAAAAGAAAGTATTTCATTGCCTGCTTTCTTTGGAAAACAGAACAGAAATATTTATTGAATACTTCTATCTTTTCTGCATCATGACTGATAATTTTACCAGCCTTTTCTAATATCAGACCCATACCAACACTAAAGGTTTTATTTGTTTCTAATACATATAAAAAAAATTCCTTCTTATTGTTCTTAGCGCTACTTGGCATGGATTTTTTGATTGATAACCTTTAGCTTCCCCTGTCAACGCTCCGTTTCCTAACTGCTGATTTGTACTACTATCAACCCATTGTAGGGTTTTTGTTAACCCATTACATTTTTTATTAACTCATTGTTAGGCCATTAATCCCCAGTGATGCTGAAGTCTCTCTTAGATCACATTCCCCTGCATTCCCTTAGCATGTAGGGTCCTTGGACTTCACTGTCTATGTTCACACCTTGCCTGTGTCCAACAAATGGAATTCTGTGCAAGGCCATCTCTTTACCAGGGCTTTTCTCTTGCACAGGGAATGCTGGATATGGGTGCTCCTGCTCTATCTGCTACTTTGGAAGGGCAAAAGCGGACAGGGCAGGGGTAAATCAGAGTATGTTGGATATTAAAATAATGCAGTGTAATCTGTGACACCTGTGGTGTGCTTGGGTTAGAAGACACAATGGTCAACTGTTCCTGGCTGCCGCTGGGGCAGTATTTTAGCCCCTCCCCAGCCTCATGTGGCAAAGTGGCTGCACTGGGGGACCTTGAGCATCTAGGGATGGAAGCTGCTTAGTTCTGGATGTTTAGATAGGAGCAGATGGGGAATGTGATTCTTGATTTTTTTTTCTGCCTCATTTTACATCCAGCCTTTATTCTCTCTTCCCCACCCCACCCTTTGCAAATGTTCAAATGTGTTTTGTTTTAAATAGCAAATGTTTGCATTATAAGACCTCCTGAAAAATACAACACTAATGGTTCTTAAGCATTCTCTGCTGATCGGCAAACGTAGAACACTATATTATATTGTGTAGCTATGGCAAAGAAGCTGTATATATAACTTAAATTTTATCTTTTCACATACAGGTGCATATGACTCAGCAAAATGGCAAAGCATCTTATGCAGCTTGTATGATCTGCTGGTGAATGAGATAAGTCTCATTGGCAGTAGAGGAAAGTATTCTTCAGGATCACGCAACATTGCTGTAAAAGAAAACTTGATTGAATTAATGGCTGATATTTGTCATCAGGTAAATAACATTTCTACACATTGTTCCAAGTGAAAGTAAAGTTGATGTGCATACTGTACTATGCCCCACACACACACTCCAATTTTCCATTAATATGTCTTGCAGATTTTTTTCATAATTTGTTTTCTTATACTTCAGTATCTTTATTCTCTGGTCTAGAGACATGATCTTTTTGGCCTCAATTAAACAACGATCTTGAGTTCCTAATACTCAGGTCCAGTAAAGGCTTCACAGGCTCCAGAAGGAGCCTTCCTGGTCAGTTTATGGAGAAGTCTAATTGCTTTAGTGACATTTTGGATTAACTCTCCTCAAAATACTTGCATGTGTAAGGTACAGGGCAGAGATGGAGGCGGTCATTTTCTGTTTGCTGCTGAAAGTGTTTGAATTTTTTATATTTAAAAGTTTAACATGGTCACAGCCTTGTAAGGGAGAAGTGTCCTTATATTCCTGGTACGTATAATATCAAAGAATTCTAAATGGCAAAATTATTAGTTGTTGCAGAATTTGTACTTGTTAGTTGTTAGTTAATACTTTTATTCTGTGTATAGTTGAAAGAATGGGTGATTAAGACATTTTTATATGACTGTTTATGTGATTTGGGAGCATTGAAAGTCAGTGGAACTTTGTGCTCCTAAATCATTTTGGGCTCTTGTGAAAATCCTACCCTAATAAGTTAATTCCTGGAGAGTGTAAGTACTGTAATAATACTTAGCTCTCATAGTTCCAAGCCTTGCTTCTGAAGAAAGTTCCTAAGCTTGCTTCTTGTTTCTGAGCTGGCAAAGGCAGTAGGACACTTGGCCTCTGGAGAACAGGAAGCAAATCTCTGATCAAATCGTAATGGCTGATTAGGCATGGCATTGATAGGTGCTGGAGAGAGCAGTATCCTTGTGTCCTCTGCCACTATCTGGGTTGCTGCCATGAGTGGTTCTTTGAAGGTCATGAAGAGAACTAAGAGGAGAATGAGAGAGTTCTCTTGAGTGCTTTATAGATGGTAAATAATTATTAGCTTCAGGTATGTCTACAGTGCAAGCTGATGGTGTGATTCTCAGCTCAAGGAGACATTCTCACACTAGCTCTGATTGAGCTAGCTCTCTAAAAATAGTGTAGCCCCAACAGTGCAAGTGGCGGGAGGGGCTAGCCACCCCAAGTGCATGACTAGGTGCCACTCAGGACAGCTAGCCCCTCTGCCACTTGCATCACTGATGTTACACTCTATTTTTAGTGCACTCATTCAGTTAGAGCTAGTATGAGTGTGTCTCCTCGAGCTCGGAATCACACTCCCAGCTCAAAGTATAGACCTATCCTTAGTTTGAAACATCTCCGGGCCTTTAATACATTGTGAACACTTGAATACTTTTATTGATGGGTTCTCTTTTTATTATTTATTTGCAAAGGTCTTTACTGGGGACACCAAAGTCCTGGAGATAACCCAGTCAGACACTGTTACACAAAGAGAGTCTGATGATGAAGCTGCACCGATCAAGCGTAGGAGGATTGAACTGGGCTGGGAAGTAATTCGAGACAACTTACAAAGATCAGAGAATGATTTTGATGTCATACCTTGGTAAAAACACCTTTATTCTTTTACCTTGGAACTGAAATTGGTACAAATAATTTATTAATAGATTTTAGTTTCACATTAAATTATTTCATTATCTGTCGACTCTGACTTCCTACATTTTATACTGACTTGTCTCCCAAAATGCCTTGTGCGTTGAAGTTAGGTGCTCAGATGCAGAGCATACAGGGAGGCTGTCATGGAATTCACAGCAATTGAAAAATCATGAGGAATGTTCTTGATATTCTTGATAAAAGTTTCTAAGCCAAATACCACATGATAATTAGATGTCATAACTTTCACATTGCTGACTTGAATAGCTGACATGATACATGAGAGAGATAAGGTGGATGAGGTACTATCTTTTATTGGACCTCCTTCTGTTGGTGACAGAGAGAAGAAACTTTTGAGCTACACAAAGCTCTTCTTCAGGTCTGACATGATACATGACTAACACATGACAAAGAAACGATGGTGAATGAAAATACCTGGCTTTTATGTGGGGCTGCAATAAGAATTAATGCCCTAGGGTGAGATCCTCACCTCTGCTCTCACCCTTTTATGCTGGGTAAAATGGTTTGAAGGGTATTATCATAATGAGATCTTTGATGTAGCAGATAAAGGTGTAAACAAAATTCAATGGCTGGAAGTTGAAGCTAGGGAAATTAACTGGAAATAAGGAGCACATTTTTTAAACAGCAAAAGGAATTAATCATTGAAACAATTTACAGAGGGCTGTGATGGACTCTCCATTGGAAGATTTTAAATCAAGATTGGATTTTTTTCTAAGAGATGCTTTAGTTCAAACAGGAATTAATTCAGGGAAGTCGTATGGCCTGTTTATACAGCAAGTCAGACTAGGTAATAAGAGTGGTCCCTTTCAGCTTTATAATCTATGAGAAATAAAAATACAGACAAGGACATTAATTTTCTGTTTGCTTCACTGATATCTGACAATCAACTTGCAAAACAGCATTTGTGCGGGTGATGCTGAACATACTTAACTGCTTAAAAATGACAGAATAATTGGTGACTGAACAAGCTATCCTGAACACTTAAACAATCACAGTTAAATATATAACAATAGAAGTGTAAAATGATTCTCTGAAAATGCTTATATTATATTTCACTGTTTTTCAACACAGGATGTACATTTCAAGTTAATTACCTTCACTTTCTGTTTTTAAGGTTACAGGTTACAGCCCGATTAATATCGAAGTATCCTATGAGTCTTCCTACCCGTGAATTATCTCCCTTACTCACTATACTGCACCAGCTATTACCTCAGCAGAGACGAGGGGAACGAACTCCATATGTACTAAGGTGCCTTACAGAGGTTGCTATGTGTCAGAGCCAAAAATTAGACTTGGAAAGCACACAAAAGTTGGAGCTGCAGAGAATCTGGGCAAAAGTTTGGTCTCTCACAGTTCGCAGCATAAGTTTTCAGCAAATTGAAACAGAAAGCTTTGGGTTACTTGGAGCCATAATTCAAGGAAACCTTGTGGTAATAGACAGAGAACTCTGGAAGATATTTTCAGGGTCTGCATGCAAGCCTTCGAGGTAAGATGGGAACCAGGGATAGTATATCTTGTGTCTTTGACTCTATATACTTGTTTTCCCTTCATGAACAAAAATACTAAATTTCTTTTTTGTGGCAGTTTAGTTAAGTACTGTTTATATTTGTGTTTAAAACCTGTTTTACAGACATTTATAACTCAGCCATAAAAACTCAATGTGAAAATTGACGTGGAAGAGAAGTGACCAGGGCAGGCTTCTTAAAAAGCAATTTTGGCTAAATTAGGTTCATTCTCTACTTTTGTTGAAACAAAATAAAGAATTTTTTTGTTCTTTTAAAAGACTGGATCCAGAATACTTTTAAAATAAACAAGTGGAATCTATAATGTCTAAAATACTGGTTTGAAAATGCATATGGGGTTAGTACTCTTAAAAGGAATATTTAATATGCATGTTTATTATTTTATTTATAGAATCATAGGGCTGGAAGGTAAGTTGAGAGGTCATCTAGTCCAGTCCCTTGCATTCATGGCAGGACTACCATCCCTGACAGGTGTTTGTCTAACCTGCTATTAAAAATCTCCAATGATGGAGATTCCATAACCTCTTTATGCAATTTATTCCAGTGATTAACCATCCTGACAGTTAGAAGTTTTTCATAATGTCCAACCTAAATCTCTTGCTGCAGTTTAACCCCATTGCTTCTTGTCCTGTCCTCAGAGGTTAAGAAGAACAATTTTTCTCCCTCCTCCTTGTAACAACCTTTTATGTACTTGAAGGCTGTTATCATATCCCCTCTCAGTCTTTTCTTCTCCAGGCTAAACAAACCCAGTTCTTTCAGTCTTGCCTCATAGGTCCTATTTTCTAGACCTTTAATCATTTTTGTTGCTCTTCTCTGGACTTTCTCCAATTTGTTCACATCTTTCCTGAAATGCAGCATCTGGAACTGGACACAATACTCCAGTTGAGGACTAATCAGCGCAAAGTAGAGTGGAAGAATTACTACTCGTGTCTGTCTTACAACACTCCTGCTAATACATCCCAGAATTATGTTTGCTTTTTTTTTTGCAATAGCATGACACTGTTGACTCATGTTTAGCTTGTGGTCTATTATGACCCCCAGATCCTTTCCGCAGTACTCCTTCCTAAGCAGTCATTTCCCATTTTGTACATGTGCAACTGATTTTTCCTTTCTAAGTGGAGTACTTTACGTTTGTCTTTATTGAATTTCATCCTGTTTACCTCAGACCAATTCTCCAGTTTGTTCAGATCATTCTAAATTATAATCCTATCCTCCTGAGCACTTGCAACCCTTCCCAGCTTGGTACCATCTGCAAACTTAATAAGTGTACTCTCTATATCATTATCTAAATCATTGATGAAAATATCGACTAGAACTGGACCCAGAACTGATCCCTGTGGAACCCCACTTGTTATACCCTTCCAGCATGACTGTGAACCATTGATAACTATTCTCTAGGAATGGTTTTCCAACCAGTTTTGCACCCACCTTACAGAAGCTCCATCTACGTTTTATTTCCCTATTCAGGGGTGTCAAACTCATTTCCTATGGCGGGCCACGTTTAAATTAAATTTAGTTCAAGTGGGCCACGCATAGCATACACCTCATACAGACATACATACACCTCATACAGACATAGCATACACCTCATACAGACTCTACTCTCCGCCGTGAATCTCCCGGCAAAGTGAAATTCGGCGGCAGAGTAGGAGAATGGGACTCACAGCAGAGAGTAACAGACCTTTTTCTCTCTGCCGCGAGCTCTCGCGGTGCCGCACGCTGATGCAACATCTCGCGGCGTTTTACTTTATGCCACGAGATCTCGCAGACTTTTACTGAGCTCGGCTCAGAAACAAGTGCCGGGCCGGATAACACAAGGCGGCGGGCCGGATTCGGCCCGCGGGCCTTGTGTTTAACACCCATGCCCTAGATTGTTTAACAGAAAGTCATGCGGGAAAGTATCAAATACATACTAAAGTCAAGATATACCACATCTACCACCTCCCCCCTATCCACAAGACTTGTAACCTGTCAAAGAAAGCTATCAGGTTGGTTTAACATGATTTGTTCTGACATATCTTTGCTGACTGTTACTTATTAACTTACTATCTTCTAGATGTTTGCAATCAATTGCTTAAATTAAGCTGACTGGTCTGTAATTCCCCAGGTTGTCCTTATTATTCTTCGAGTGCTTGCTCATGTCTCATAGACTCATAGGTCAGAAGGGACCAATATGATCATCTA
>ML675618.1:73644262-73796267 GCA_007922155.1 Mesoclemmys tuberculata | reverse complement strand
CTGCCTGGTTCTCCTAGTCACATGCTTCCACCGTCCAGGTTCCTCACTATAGGTGTGTGAACGCCTCCGTGCACGGTTACCCGGAACTTTTTTCCCCTTTGCAGATCCTGTAAGGCTGGCTCCGGTGTCCCCTGGAGCCTCACGCACATGCTGCAGTATATGAGGTGCCGTCGGCCCTACGCCCCCTCAGTTCCTTCTTACCACCCGTGATCATTGCTGGAACTAGCCTTGCTCTCAGCAAGTACTGTTCCCATTGTTTGGACTTGTTTGTTATTCTCAGTAAGTTAAGTAGTTAAGTGTTGTTAAGAGTAGTTAGAGATAAGGCAAGTCCCTCAGGGGACTTCAAGCAGCCAGGCTGTGCCCCAGTTGCCGGGTTCAAGCTGTGTGCCTCCTACGGGAAGGTCTTCCCACTCAGCGATCCCCCACAACCGCTGCCTTAAGTGCTTGGGAGGAGCGCACAGAAAAGAGAAGTGTAAGGTCTGCAGAGCTTTTGAATTGAGGACTCGAACCAAGAAATCGGGTTGAAAGCCCTGTTGATGGAGGCAGTGCTCCGCCCTGCGTCTGAGCTGGCCTGCTCCACCTAGACACTGAGTGTGACCTTGGTACAGAGCGCACCACCAGCACCGGCCTCAGCTCAGCACCACGCAACATCGCCGGCACCAAAGAGGAAGAAGCAGTGTGCAGAGCGCAGACACTCCCTTGCACCATCGGTACAGGCAGGCTCGAGTGCAGAGATGCACCGGCCCCGGCCCGTCGAGTCTTCTCCAGTGCATGCATCTCCGGTCAGAGAGCCAACTCCTGGGAGTGGGAGAGTGCCTCTGCCGACGCCGTTGACACTGGAGGCTTTTCAGATGGCAAGAACCTTGGCTTCCACCCAGGCCTTTTCAACCCTATAGAAATAGGGATAAGATTAGGAGATTTAGAAGGAGAAATCAGCTCCTCAGCAGGGGCCCCCCAGGAGGTCAGGCAACCAGAGGAGACAATTTTGATGGTGCGCCCAAGGGTGGTGTCCCGATTGCTCTCCTGGATCCGCCCCACCCCTTCCTAAACAGGTTAAGGCCCTTCTATCCCAGATGGGCAAAGATCACTTTGGACTGTTGGGTCCTTGGGATAGTCTGAGGGACATATGTCCTGGAGTTTACATCACCCCCCTCCTCCCCCGCAAACAAACCTCCCCCTCAGTCCCTCTTCAGGGACACCTCTCACGAGTAACTCCTCTTGCAGGAGGTGGACACCCTCCTCAACATAGGAGCAGTGGAAATGATCCCTCAAGGCAGAAGGGGGAAGGAGTTCTATTTGAGGTACTGTCTCATCCCCAAGGCAAAGGGGGGTCTGAGACCCATGTTAGACCTGCGTCGTCTAAACAAATACGTCAAACAGCTCAGATTTTGCATGGTCTCCCTAGCCTCCATAATCCCTTTCTTGGATCCAGGAGACTGGTGTGCTACCCTTGACCTCAAAGACGCAAACTTTCATGTGTCTGTCCTCCCCAGCCACAGGTGTTTTCTCCGTTTCACGGTGGCTGGCTCCCACTACCAGTTTACAGCCCTACCCTTTGGCCGATCATCGGCTCCAAGGGTGTACACCAAGTGCATGACAGTAGTGGCTGCCCATCTGAGACAAAACTGTGTGCAAATTTTTCCTTACCTGGACAATTGGCTGAGCGGGGCAGGTCCAGGTCCCAAGTGCAGGAGAGCGTGACCCTCACTTGTTCCATGTGCAGCAGGCTGGGACTGCTCATAAACGAGCAGAAGTCCACACTAACCCCAGTGCAACGCATAGAATTCATTGGGGCAACCCTGGACCCTTCCCAGGCCAGAGCCTTCCTGCCTCAGCCACATTTTGAGGCGATGGTCTCTATCATCTCCCAGCTGCACCAATGTCCCACAACAATAGCCAGGCACTGCCTACAGCTGTTAGGCTGCATAGCAGCCTGCACGTACATAGTGAGAGTAGCGCACCTGAGGCTCAGACCGCTTCAGGCATGGTTGGCCTCAGTATATGTGCCGAGCAGACACCCATTGGACGGGGTGGTCACAGTTCCCCCACCCGTCTTAGCCTCCCTAGACTGGTGGCGGACTCCCATGGCAGTGATGAAGGGTGTTCCGTTCAGTGAACTGGTCCCATCGGACACCCTAATTTCTGATGAGTCAGGCATAGAATGGGGAGCCCACATCAGCACCAACCGAGGCACTCAGGGCTCTGGTCGGGGGAGGAGAGGTGCCTGCACATCAATGTGAAGGAGCTGAGGGCCATTCGCCTAACATGCAGGGTGTTCCTCCGATTCCTGACAGGCAGAGTGGTGCAGGTGCTGACAGACAGCACCGCAGCCCTGTTTTACATAAACAGGCAGGAGGGAGTGAGCTTCCTCACACAGGGCTGAGGAGCAATCCATCTGTAGGACTTCCCATTGTGAGGCATGATTTCCACTTGACGGCCTCTCACCTCCCAGGAGTGAGGAACAACGAGGCGGATCGCCTCAGCAGGTCGTTTCTACCCCGCCACGACTGGTCATTGCAACCAGACATGTTGGCTATGATCTTCCAGAAGTTGGGCATTCCCCAACAGGGCCTATTTGCGTTGGCCTGGAACACAAAGTGTCTGAGGTTCTGCTCGCTCTGGGGTCGCAAGACTGGGTCGATTTCCGACATGTTCCTCATGGACTGGACGGGGGCCCTCATGTATGCATTCCTGCCCATTCCACTCCTACCCAAGGTCCTGCTGAAAATAAAGAGGGACAGGGCGAACATTATACTCATCACTCTGGCCTGGCCGAGACAGCACTGGTTCAGCATGCTGCTGGACCTTTCTATTGCCCCACCCCTGGAGCTGCCTAGGCGGCACAACCTTCTATCCCGGTCCATGGTCATGTTGTATCCGGACCTGGTCTTTCTGCACCTCACAGCCTGGAGGCTCTGTGGCTGACAGAGGGAAAGAGAGCCTGCTCAGTGCAGGTCCAGAAAGTCCTGCTCGGCAGCAGGAAACCTTCCACACAGGTCATGTATCGGGCTAAGTGGAGGCGATTTACCTGTTGGGCGGAGTCCTGGGGTATTCCGTCCAGCCTTTCACCTATACAGGTGATCCTGGAGTGCCTACTCCAGCTAAAGCGCCAGGTTCTGGCCCTGGCCTCGTTGAAGGTTCACCTGGCGGCCATTTTGGCCTTCCATCAGCCGCTAGAGGGGAGATTGTTGTTCTCCCGTCCTATGTCTGTCAGGTTCCTCAAAGGGGTGGAGAAGCTTTATTCGCAGGTCCGTGACCCAGTGCCTCCCTGGGATCTTAACCTGGTCCTATTGAGACTCACAGGTCCCCTCTTTGAACCCATGGTTTCATGCTGTCTGCTTCTGCTTTTATGGAAAGTAGCTTTCCTGGTGGCCATTACCTCAGCCAGAAGGGTCTCCAAGATTAGGGCCTTGACCGCAGAGCCCCCTTATACTGTATTCTATAAGGACAAGGTCCAGCGGAGGCACATCCGGCCTTCCTACCCAAGGTGGTTTCCCAATTTCATTGTAACAAAGGTATTTTTCTCCCTGTTTTTTTCCCCAAACCGCACGGTTTGGAGGAGGAGAGGAGATGGCACTTGCTGGATGTGAGACAAGTGCTGGTGTTCTACATCGAGCGTACAAAGCCGTTCCAGAAATCGATGCAGTTCTTCGTCTCATTGGCCGACCGGATGAAAGGCTCACCTGTCTCCACCCAGCGCATCTTCTCGTGGATTACATCATGCATCAAGCTCTGCTACGAGCAGGCGAAGGTGTCACTTCCGGGAACCATCACAGCGCTCTCAACCAGAGCTCAAGCCTTATCTACAGCCTTCTTGGAGAGAGTGCCCCTGCAGGACAGCTGCAAAGCTGCCACCTGGTCATCGGTGCATACCTTCACATCCCACTACACCATCATCCATCAGGCGAGAGAGGATGCAGGGTTCGGCAGAGCGGTGCTGAGGGCAGCTCACCGGTAACTCCTACCTACCTCCAAAGGTATTGCTTGTGAGTCACCCACAATGGAATGGATATGAACAAGCACTCGAAGAAGAAAACAAGGTTACTTACCAGTAACTGATGTTCTTCAAGATGTGTTGCTCATGTTCATTCCACAACCCACCCCCTGTCCCCGCTGCCGGAGTTGGCAGAAAGAAGGGACTGAGGGGGCATAGGGCTGTGGCACCTCATATACCGTGGCATGTATGTGGGGCTCCAGGGGGCACCAGAGCCGGCCCTACGGGATCTGCTAAGGGGGAAAATGTTCCAGGTAACCATGCACAGAGGTGTGCACACACCTATAGTGGAATGGACATGTGCAACACATCTCGAAGAACATCAGTTACAGGTAAGTAACCTTGTTTTTCCCTTTTTTGTAGATGGGCACTATATTTGCCCTTTTCCAGTCTTCTGGAATCTCTCCTGTCTTCCAAGACTTTTCAAAGATAATCGTTAATAGCTCAGATATCTCCTCAGTCAGCTTCTTGAGTATTTTAGGATGCATTTCATCAGTCCCTGGTGACTTGAAGACATCTAACTTGTCTAAGTAATTTTTAACTTGTTCTTTCCCTATTTTAGCTTCTGATCCTGCCTCATTTTCACTGGCATTCACTATGTTAGATGTCCAATTGCCACCAACCTTCTTGGTGAAAATTGAATCAAAGAAGTCATTTAGCACCCCTGCCATTTGCCCTCTTTCTGTTGTTATTTTTCCCCTCTCATTCAGTAACGGGCCTACCCTGGCTTTGGTCTTCCTCTTGCTTCTGCTGTATTTGTAGAATGTTTTCTTGTTACCCGTTATGTCTCTAGCTAGTTTAATCTCGTTTTGTGCCTTGGCCTTTCTAATTTTGTCCCCACATACTTGTTTTATTTGTTTATATTCATCCTTTGTAATTTGTCCTAGTTTCCACTTTTTCTAGGACTCTTTTTTTGACTTTTAAATCACTTAAGATCTCCTAGTTAAGCTAGGATGGCCTCTTGCCATAGTTCCTATCTTTCTTACTCAGTGAGATAGTTTGTTCTTGTGCCCTTAATGTCTCTGAAAAACTGCCAACCGTCTTCAATTGTTTTTCCTCTTAGACTTGCTTCCTATAGGATTTTACCTGCCAACTTATATACTTGGCAATATTCTTAGAGCTGTCCAAGATCTGAAAATAAAGACATTGGCTGCCTTAGAATGATGGCCGCTGAAAATAAATTGAATGATGATTTCTCATAAGCTGTCCTTTGTTCTGTTTTGTTGTAGTCCTGCTGCACGTTGTTTGGCATTAGCAATGACTGCCTGTGTAGTACCAGAAACTATGAAAATAGGAATGGTACAGAGTAATTGTGAAGGAAATACAGGTTACATGCTAAAAGAAGCCATAATGAAATGGCTACTGTTCTGTCATTTGGAAGAGGAGATGGAAGAATGTATGGAGCTAGCCCCTGTGCTATGCAGGTAACAACTTTGAGCATAATCCATTTTTTGTATAAACTCAAAACATAACATAAAAAATGCAGGCAGGAAAAATGAATTAGTGGAGTCTTCACATGTTGCTAATATTTTGGTGGCGTTTGTAAATCTTTGTTAACTTTCTGTAGGGTATCATAAAACACGTGTTTTGGAAATTGTTAATTTTTCCTTACTTGAATATAAAAAATAGTTTATAAAACTGCTGTTAGATGAAAATTACATGCACTTTTTCTGGATTGATGTTTAGATTTTAGGAATGACAGGAATCAAACTAATCTTCATTTAGTAAGTGATGTTAACCCTGCTTGGCATAACTGAGGTGCTAATATAATCCAAGTTTTTAGTTGTTCAGGTGGTAGCTTCAGACAGTGCATGCATGTTAAGGTGTTTTTCTCTTTAAAACATTAATACATGATTTTTTGGGGGTAAATCATTAATATTACTGCACATTTAGCACCTTTTATGTGAGGAGTACCAAATGTCTTACAACCATAATTAAACTTGTCAATACCACTTTGGAGAGGGAGGTAGATAAGTAGTAGTAGATCCATTTTTCCAAATGCGTAAACTGAGATAGAGATGGTGACTTCCCTAAGGTCACACAGGAAGTTGGGCATAGATGTGTGTAGAACTCAGGAGTCCAGACATGTATTCCTGCTCTAAAATAGAAAATTAAGGTTAGATTTGAAATTTGAAGTTTGGAGTCATAATCATCTAACGTTATAGATGTTTCTTATTTGAATTTTAGCTCTGGTTTAAAAAAAAATGTTTCTTTACAGTGATTTTCCTCATCTAGTGCTGCAGAAGATACTTGTGAGCCTGACAATGAAGAACTGCAAAGCTGCAATGAACTTCTTCCAAAATGCTACTCAGTGGTATGTTTACAATTAATCAACATAGTATATTCCTTATATTTAGAGGCAGTATTTTTAGGGTTGAACCAGTTGTTTTTAGTTGTATTCTGTGTCATCATTGACACTTTGGACTCCCCCTATTTGACTTAGGTAGCATTACAGATTTTTGCCACTCCAGCAAGTATTAAAGTTATGGAACATAGGTTTTCCTGTGTCTCACATATCTTTTAATGTTCATTTCTATAAATTATTTAGCACACTTTTGGGCATTGTAAAAATAGAGTATCTGCAGTCTGAATCGGTGTTTAGACAGGTTTTAGGACAGAATCTCCTCCCTGAAGATGTTACAATCTAAGCTGCAGACCCTTGAACAAAACATCATGATGGAACATGTTTTACTGGTACATCTAAGTAAAGCAATTGCCAAAAAATCCAATTATTTAAAAAAAATACTCAACTAAGTAAAAATTAACCTCATTAACAATACCCACCTTTCTTACCCATTACTTTAGAGACTTAAAACCTGATTTAGTGGAAAGAGTTGGACACAGCCCCACCTGCCTCCCGATTGTACATCCTTGGGTGTTGTGGGGGATATAAGGAGGTGACGTACACCATCTTGACGAACACTGTTTTCCACAGTGCTCCAAGCTTACACATCAAGGTTGTGCAGACATTTCTTCTGCAGTGTAGATACATCTAGATAATCATCTCAGATTGTGATTAAAATAGTAAGTAACCATTCCTTAGTGAGATTCATCTTAGAAATGAGAGAGACCATCAATTAGAACCCTGAAAAAAAAATTTCATTTTATTGCTGCATATGTTTCTTGTGTTGAAATAGTGGTTTTAAAGGCTACAGGTAGTGAAACAGGATGTCATACTAAGAGTAATGTGCTTTGCTTCAAGCATGCAACACACACAAGACAAAGGAGAAGTCAGTTTTTTGGAAATTGAAGAGCTATATCTACAAACAACTTTTGATGAAATGGCTATTTTCACCAGCCTTGTAGAGAACGTTGCAGATAAAAATCTGTCTGGTTCAAGACTTGCTGTCAACCAAAACTATAGGGAAACACTGGAGCGCTATCTGTTAGTGATGTCAGAACAGCTTTTAAACAGCTACTCTCCTGAGGTGAGTTAGAAATGAACGTTGAAGTCCACATTTGTTCAATTTATTTCTGTATTTTCAAGTCACAGAACATGTGCATCTCTTAGAACTTTCAGTAGATTTTCTGTTTAATGAATTGCAGACAATTTTTTATATTCCCTACAAAATGAAGTAGACAATTGTTTATTTCCCTATAATGTTGTTCATAGTACCCCAGACAAGTTACATGGGAAGTAATTACATGATCTGCAAACTTGGACGTATACATCAAATTACAAGTTGGGCTATTTTTCTCCTTCCATACAATTTCTGCCCTTTTTAATCCAGAGTTTTTGTTGAAGTACCTCAGGTGAAGTCCTGGCCCAATTGAGTAAATGTTAGAGCTCCCACTGATATCAGTGGAGCCAGGATTTCATCCTGGTGGTGACTATCAGTTTGTGCCTGGGAAGAAAAGGAATTGTACTTTTCGAACATTCCAATTCCTTAGACAAGGCTGCACTGTTGTTAGTGTATTGCTGTTCTTCCTGAACTGGTTTATTCCTGGGTGTACCAGTGCTCTTGAGCAAGTCATCTTTGAATTACAGACAAAAATATTTACCTATCTTATAGGAGTATAATGAGGCTATATGTAAAATGCTTTGTGATCCTTTGTTGAAAGGCTCTGGTCTAAAAAAGAAGTATTAATGTAATAAACCTTCTTTTATCATTAAAAGAAGCACTGAATAGCTCTGTAAGATACTGAAGCACCATTTAATGTAAAATGTATGATGTATTTATATTATGTATTAGATTTATTCCAAGTCTCCTACTGCAGAACACCTAGTCCGATGTGCCAGTCTCTTGACTGGTGTTCTTAGCTGCTATTGCTATGCTGGCATATTAACTGAAGAGGATGCATGTAAATCAGCGTTGTTCCATAAAGCTAAGGTAAGTAATAATGTGTGTGCATAAAAAAAAAAATCATTAACTTTAAAATAATGAGTAATTATTAAAAAACAAGTATATTCATATGTTCAAAACAAAACATTTGTTTCTGCTTAACAAATCACAGTAGGTGACAGAATTCAATGCATATTTGTTATAGGGTCTAGTTTTCTCACTATTACTAAAAAAAAATTGTCTAGAATTTTCTTTTTTAAGCCATAACTGAAAATAGGAATAACTAAAATTACATACACCAATAAAACTACAATTATTTTGCAATTTAAAATATTCTAGTTATTAAAATTTTGCCTACCTACTTTTGGGAAAATATAAAATGTTAAAATGGTCAGGGTCCAGATAGCTAAGGGGTTTGTTAATAAGATAATGGCACCCTTCATCTCTAGGTCACTTTTCCAGCTCTATCCAAAGTGGTAGCGAATGAGAGTCACTGAGAGCAGTTGGACTATCTGAAGATATTTGGTAGTTCTGCTCTAGTTCTCTAGTAGCCATTTGTACATATTAAGCCACCATCACTAACAACACTGTTTGATTCCTTTGTTGGGAGTCTGAGCATGCAGGCCAAAGACTGAATGCATGTGGAGATTGAATTTTCATGACTAGAGGTAGTTCCTTGCTGCAGAGTTGAAACACCATATCGAGGCAATACGGAGAGATGCTATGTTTTTCTTCTGTGATTAGAAAATTTGAATTTCTATCAGGTCTGTGTGGTCAATTCAACACTTCTGGGGAGCAATGAATGTTTAAAATGGAGGGAAAAAAACCAAACCTTCCACCCAAAACTACTAACTTATGACCTGATTACTGAAGCTTAAATATGCAGCAGAACCACATATGTCTGTGCATGCATGCAGTCAGATAAGAGAAATATTTTTACTACGTTGTATTTGTATTTCTGTTTTTAATAGTCTCTCATGTATTACATTGGAGAAAACATTTCTCAGTCTAAAAGTAAACTAAATGAAGACTCTAGGATCATCTCATTGAGGACCGTGATAACACAATGTACCAGCTGCTTATGCAGTTGTACCAAGGTAGGGAATTTAAAATAATGTTTGTCCCTTATTTTTTTTTCTGTAATATATATATATTTAACTTCATTGTAATTTTTTAAAAGCAATAATACTGTAATTTGCAAGCTTTTGAGATGCTTATCTCTTACATATTTACTGAGTTATGTATTACATAGGGAAGAAAACAATTAGAACGTTAAAGTTGCATGGTCATATGAGGAAATGTCAAAGTTAAGGCAATAATATGCAACTTAAACTCTACCTCCTTACATGTAGGCATTACAGTAGTCTTCAGTTGCATGTTATTTCTCAAACGTAGTACAATATAATATACTTTTTTCTGTTACCATAGATCCTTATCACATTAACTTACATGAATTTCATTATCCTAATGGATCAGTTGGTTTTTTTTAATGTAAAGCAGAACTTTCTTTCTTAGGTACAATTAAGAGGTTCAGGCAGTTGGCTATGAACTGTGAATTTAGGAGGCCTATATATGCTGGCAAATCTTCAGTATTGTTCTGTGGCATACTTAATCTCTAGTCAGTAGAGTTTGTTAGATATTTCTGACAAAGTGTATTACAATCATTCTTGTCTGGCATATGTAGAGTAGAGCATGTTACTGCAAGGGGCTGCACCTATACCTAAAGTTGTAGAAAAATTGTATGGTGTAATATTTGAGAACGAATGAACCGGATCCTCAGCTGGCATAAGTTGGTAATGCTCCACTGAGTCAGACACAAGCACTGTTGAAGTCAGTACTGGGGAAGAAAATTCTGGGTTTTTTTGAAAATTATATACAGTTATGAGTTCCAGAGGGGTAGCCGTGTTAGTCTGTTTTTAGCAAAACAACAAGAGTCCTGTGGCACCTTAAAGACTAACAAATCTATTTGGGCGTGAGCTTTCATGGGCAGAGACTCACTTCATCAGCTGCATCCAGTGAAGTGAGTTTCTGCCCACAAAAGCTTATGCCCAAATAAATATAGTTATGTAATTAAAAACTGTACAGTAAAGTCCTTAAAGTCAGTAAAGCTATGCTGATTTGATTCACCTGAGGATGTGGTCAAATGTTTGATCATGACATTAAATACTGTATAGTAGAGCATGCACACAAGAGGGCAGAGTCCAGATTGAACTTGGAACCCCAACAGTACAATCTTAATCCACAGCATTTCCTGAATTTTGAATGCTTAATTATGCAATTTTAACAGTCTCTTCATGTAGAGGGAGATTTACAAAGGCACAAATGGCTGTTAGGATTCCACTCCATTTGGGCCTTTGAAAATTTCCCCCTTGGTTTATGTGGAATTTCCTAGTGCAGTTTGTAGGATTTTTTGGTTTTTTTAATAAAACAGTGGGCAAAAATGAGGGAATAACATAAAAAGGAACTTTACTCTCTAGAAGTTCAAAGATCTTTTAGGTAGCTGTAAATAGACAATGGCTGTCTATGAGAATAAATATGAGAATAAATCCCATAACTAAAATAGTATTTAGTGAGACACGACTAGAATCTGTAAGAGGGATTCCCTCTTCTGTCCACCCTAGTTGGTACTCAATTTTGTACCTCAGCCAGCTTCAGATATCCTGAGGTGCATAAAAAGTGAGGCTCCCTTCTGCACACCTTACAAAGTCTTCAGGAACTGTTATTCCTCTTTTTCATAGCTTACATGATTAGCAAAAGATGGGATAAAAGTTCCGTGTGCCCTTGACCCAGTCTGATTATAGGGAGTATAATGTCTGATCCAAAGCCTGTTAAAGTTAATGCATGTCTTTCTGTCAACTTCAGTAGGTTTTGGATGTGGACTTCAGTATGTTCTTAACACATTTTTCTGTACATCCCAGTATCTTTTAATATATGCAGGAAGGAACTCCACTCTTATTCACCTTAGCAGCTCAGCTGCTGTCTGCAGAACCAGGCTGAGCAACCGCAGTGTCATCATGAGCCCAACTCCAGCTGCCTTTTCCTATTTGCAATATTCTACTTAATTAGACTTCTAAACTTTTCACTATGTGGCTAAATTATGCATGTGAAGCAAACCTCTCCTTAGCTGTACAGCTTTCGAACTCATCGGAAAAAAATCTCCTGCATGTACTCCATACGTAATTTTCAGATATTCACCTGTCAGATCAAAACCAATGCAGGCTTTTTCAGTCCCTATGTAATTTGGATTTATGACTGTTAAAAAAAATTCTAATGACTTTTAAAATTGGAGTGTTTTTTTAACTCCTTGTGCTCAAAAATGGGACCCATTTTTAAAAAACAATCTCTGTGCAGAGACCAAGCATAGCACAATTTCTGATCAAAAAGTGAAAGCTTCAGAAAGTTGTGAGTGACTGAAAAAGGGGTTAAAATGCAGGCTGCTAGCATTAGCTATAATATTTACTGCTATAGCTGCCATTTAATTTAAAACAAACGGTTAATGCAATATAAGGTGTACTGTGTTGCATTAGCATAAAGTTTAATGATGCAACTACTCCTTGCAACAGCTTCTAGAACAAATATTTGTACCCCAAAGCTCCCAAAAGCTAAAGATTTTTTTATCAAAATCTTAACTCAGTTTTAATTATAGCACCACTAGGATGAGGCTGCTGCTTACAGATACATTATTAGAATGCTCTCTTTTTACATATCCTTAAGGCTGCTACTCATTCCATGACTGTGCCTCAAGATAATTCAGCAAATGTGGCATATATGAGGAGTCCATTTATAAAAAATAAAAGATTTTTTTTTAAAATTGCGATGATTTGTATTCAGTTTTTGTTTTCCCACTGGAGACTAAAAAATGTGATTTATCCAAAATGACATGGATTAGAGAGATTACAGTACATTTCTTTGACTAAAAAGATAGCCATATTGATGACAACGTTTTAGAAAAAATTGTTTTCTACTTGATAATATATTTGAACTTGCTTACAGACATGCTCAGTTTGGGATTTTTCAGGATAAATTGTAATGCATGATACGTTCCTGAGATTGGAATCTGGACCTGTATTTTTAATATTTCCTGTTTACTTTAATGAATTCACAATATGGAATAAATGCAATTCCTTGCTTAGAATAGAAGATGTTATGTATACTGTGATAACTGATCTGTACATTTTTCTTTCTGACAGAACAGTCCAAGTAAGATCTTATCAGGCTTATTTCTGGGTTTATTAACATCAAAAGTGATGAACGATCTTGTAGATACTTGCAAACATCTGGTAAGTCTGTTTCTCTAAATGCTGTATTTCTTTGCAAGAGGATTATTTATACTTTATAAATAACTCAGAGACAAACGGAATGTGATGTTTATTACAGAAAACAAATTAGGCTATACAAAATATCACACCTTAAGGACCTTTCTGACTACCAGTGTTTGTGTAGACCATTCTTACATGTGTGAACAATGAAAAAGCATTGATCAAAGTACCATGCCAATCTTGTGTCCAAAATCTAGTTATATCATGGTAAACTTGTTTTGATACAATATGAATGAAAAGTGCAAACTGACAAAGCTATAGAAATAATAAATTATAACACACACTTTCATTAACTGAATGAAAAATAGAAACACATTATAAAGTTTACATAACCGGTTATGGCTTTTTGATCAGTTATTATTTTATCATCCACAAACAGATTAATTTATGCTTAAAATAGTCAAAACACACATCTTGCTACTCAGTCACACATCTTACAGCATCACCTGTTGCACTGGCTTGTACCTGTGCTTTTTTGGTAACTGATTTTTATAACAAATGCCAGAAATATTTGTCCATGTAACTGAATCTGAATCAAGATCAATCAGGGAGCTGCAACCACATAGGAATTTTCTTCCATTTCTTTTTCTTTCCATTAAGCTCATCTGTTTTTTAATGTAGATATTAATGTTACATTTTTTTTACATTCGGAAAAGATGAAGGATTTCTCTGCTGTGAAAATAACTGTTTAAAGGTGCTTCAAAATAAATGTTCATGCTGAGTTTTTCAAATATGTATATATCCTGTGCTTAATAGCAAGGTAACAGTGTGGCATCACTAAGTTTCCCAAAAACTTTGAAACTGTATCCTCACCCACTAGCTGTTTACCTTGGGTTGGGGTCCAGTCCAAATAGATAACATACTTAGTATTTTGCATGAGGAGAAGCTGACGTCTCACCACTGTTAGCTTCTCAGCCAATTGGTTGAATGGTAATTATATAGGGAGTCTTTGTGTCCTGCTCTGGTCTCTTTCTAATCAGAAGTTTGCCAGTTACTAAAGTAACTTTGTTATTTAAGTGCTAACAATGCACTCGACATTGTATGAAACCCAAAAAAGAAAACAGTCTCTGTCCCAAAGAGCTCACTAGCTAAGGAAAACAGTTCAAATCATACACAGTACACCAGCTAACTAGAAGATGGGTTTATCACAGAGAGTTGAAGTAAATACAATGCTTCCTAGTTGGTGATTTTAAGTTAGTAGGTTGCACAGAAGTGCAAAGAGGGATTTCAACAAGATTAACTACAATTATTATTTACTGTGTGTATTACAATATTGCTTAAGGGGCCTTGTCAAGGGTCAGGACCCTACTATGTGCCAGGCAATGTACAAACAAGTAACAGAAAGACACTCCCAGTCCAAAGAGTTTACCAACTAGATTTATGACATGATGGGACAGGTAGATGAAACAAAGAAGTGGAAAAATGTAGGACAAGGTAACAGCAGAATGAACACATTTTGTGTAGCAGATAGTATACATTTTAAAAAACTCATTGACCCACAAAAGTATGTTCATTATTAAGGTGAGTAAATTCATGTGAGTGAGCACATCCAAAGTGAGTAAATTATTGCTGCATCCCATGTCCTTCTTCACCCTGTTTGGTTTACAGGGAAATGATGGTCTGTTTCCATGTTCTGTTACTTACATGGTATCTTCAACCACCAAACATAAAACTTAAAAGAATATGATAATTTTGTTAGATGTCCTTTACTGTCAAACCAAGTGATGTTGGAGAAGTAGACCTAATGGAAGATGATAATGAGGAGAGTGCAATGGAAGTAGATAACCATGTAGCCACGGACCGATTTGATGATCGCTGTAACACTGACTTTGGTGATGCAAATGAGTCTGGGGAGATGCAAAACGTAACTGGTAAGTGAAAGGCTACTCTGTAAACTTTGCATAAGTTTAGGGTACATGCATACATTTTTCAGTCTTATAGCAGCCCATTTGTCTCACATCACGGATAAGCAATACATTGGACCATTACAGTGGCTGGGATTGTAGTTGAGCCATTTGCCTCAAGAACAATAATAACAATTCAGTAGTTTTGTACAAATATTAACTAATAAATCCTCACAGAATCCTTGTGGAGAAACTATTATTCTTAGTTTACGAGTAGTAAAACTGAAGCAGATAAAGTAAATGACTTGCCCAGGGTCACACAGTGAAACTGTGATGGGGGGGGAATAGAACTCAGGTCTTCTAATCACTAGTTGATGCTTCCTTTCATACCAGGATATTTTCTTGTGTGTAGTAGTTGGTTCTATTTTAATGGTCTCTTTTCCTTCAGAGTAGGTCTATCACCTCTTTGACAAGGTCAGCTTGCTCACATATCCAGGCATGCAAAAGTTCTCACATATCCAGGCATGCAAAAGAGGAAGAACTTCTTTATCCATGGCCCAGTTTTTTCTCCTACCAGGCTGGTATGGAACCAGCAGTGGTATCATGTTTTGTTTTGAAATCTGATCTGAACTTCTTGCTTAAGATGATCACCGTATGCCTTAATCAGGACTATGATCTCTTATTTTGGAAGGGAGAGATCATTTTGTTATGCTACTACTACATGCTGCTCTTTGTCTGCTTCTTCCACTGTGTTGAATGAGCACATCTGAAATTAGTTATTCCAGACATTTGATAAATACTGTAGTAGTAAACATTAAGGTTGGTGGCAGTGGCAGCAGCAGCAACTCTACACATCGCAGAAAATTGGCATGTATATGGAGCCATTCTCTTAGGTCACAGTTGAAATTTGGAGCAGGTCACTAGTGTAGTGTCATTTGTCATCACCTTAGATTTGTTGGGTGGGCTTTGTAGAGTGTGTAGAAATTAGTTTGTGGTCTTAACGCAGTCTGAGTGGGCAAGTGTTCACTTCACAAAAAACACATAATAAATAGTTCTGTTGATACCCTGGTTGCTAGTTTTCACAAAGAGGCCTAGGTATGTATGGATATAGAAAGTGAAAAATACCCTTCTATTTCGAGAGGTGGTCACTGTAGAACAGAGACTTGACTCAGGATGGAGGTAGCTTGAGCTACTGCTGTCTATACTGTGCGTATTCTGTAGCTAACAGACTTCAAGGCTGCCAATCTTACATTTTTTTTAGAACATATATTGACTGTATAAATGTGCATAACTCTCACGTTTTTAATGTAACTTATTTTTCTAAAAGAAGCATTATTTTGTACTTGACAAGAAACTCCTTTTTTCAGGTGCGGTGAGCCCATTAGCTGAAGATAATTTGACAAAGCAAGATTTACTCCTCCTTGAAATTCTAAGGCTCTTGTGTCTATGTATAACTACAGCGCAAATCCATACAGTTTGCTTCAGAGCTCCTGACATACAGCGAAAGCTGTTAATGCTGATTGATAGAAGTATATTTGATACTGCTAAATCACTGCATCTACAAGTGGTGAGCATCATACTGAGAAACTTCTTGATTCAGCTGCTCTCTGTCTGTACCTAAGCATAGTCTTTTAAAGTCACGCGCACATTTTGTGGTCATTCTCTTGGACTGCGTCCACTCAGAAGAACTTACAGTACTACTTGTGAATTTAAAATTTATTTACATATTGTATAGGATTTGTCAGAAACCAGATACTAGACTATTGGACTGTATGGTATCTGCCTTCAATATTCGCCATTAACAGATGGCTTGGGGGTTGTGCTGTCATTTTCTCTGGGACAGAGTGTAGGAACTCCTTTTCAACATCAGAAGTTGATGTTTACATACCAAAAATATAAGATTTAATTACCCATATTATTGTGCATCAAATAATTCATTTGCATGAAACAAATGTCAAATTATCCAACCATGTTAAAAATTGGCATAAATATTGTCACTAATGCTTTGTCATAACTATTTCCATAAATATGACAAAGCATTTAACAGCTATTGAAAATGCTTACTATTTTGTCTTTGTGTCTATATAAAAATATTAATAATGTGTTTCTGTTTTTAATTATGCCTTAGTATTTAGTTCTTTTGAAGGAACTCCCAACTGAAGAAAATTTATTGCCAGAAGATGATCTTCTCATGCTTCTCAAGCCTCTTTCGTAAGAAATAACTTATCAATCATATCAGTGGCATACCGGGGACCTCTGGTGCCTGGGGCCCAAGCCTACATTTGCTCCAGTCCTGCAGCCCAGTGCTGGCTCAGATAGGGCAGCCTCACTCCCCAGGGCGTGGGAGTGTCCCCCCTTCCTCCCCGGTATGCCACTGAATCATATATTAATAAAGATATTTTTATTCAGCAATTATCTGCTTTTTCTGCTATTTTGCTTGTAAAGCTATCTCTTCTCTCTTTCCTAGTGACGTGTGTTCCTTGTATCGTCGAGATCAAGAAGTTTGTAAAGCAATTCTAAATAATCTTCTTAATGTGGCAGTGGGATTGGGCCAAGCCAACCCAAATGTTGAAGAAACAAGAGAAGTTCAAGGACAATTTTTAACTGTTGTGGGAGCATTTTGGTATAGTTTGTTTATTTTATACAATACTCTATTTCTTTGCTTCATCTCTGATAACCTAGTCAAAGGCTGTGCTGCTGCTGTGGGGCCAGCCTCCAGAAGTGCCATGAGTTTATCTAGTCTATACACTTCTCCCACATGTATCTTTTTGGGTACCTGTTCTATATTAACATTAGTTCAGTGATCCTCATGGCCACTAGTTGATAATTTAAAGGCATATTGAAATGTAAACTTAAACCTAAATGTCATATGATGGGGCAATGATTTCCAAATTCTGAGTTTTTTAAAATCCCTTTGTCCATTGCCAAGTTAATTAAATAAAATTCACTGAGAGAAAAAAGAGAGGCCTCCCTGCTGGCATTATGGTAATACTTAACAAACAGTCTTCTAAGCAGTTTTTATGGTGGTGTTACACAAAGAAGAAAATAAATTGTTCTTTAAAACTGGGGGGAAAAGAAATTGGGTAAGAAAGCTTATTTCTAAACATCTAAGACTGAACTACAAAGAGCAGAGAGTAATGTCTTAAGACTTTTTCCCTGATATGAAGCTTGTAATAGATATTTTTTGTATATTTAAATGGCTTCTGTTTCAGGCACTTAACAAAGGAAGGGAAGTGTACAGCTCCAGTAAGAGTGGCCCTACTAAACTGCATGAAAGCCCTACTTGAGGTGAGCCATATTTTCCTCTATTAGTGTAGCACAGTGATGCTCAGACCTCAATGGTTCTGGAGCCAAATTAGTGATCAGCATTACCTAAAAGAGCCACAGTAGTGTGAATTCTTCGTTTCATTTATTATAGTACTATTCCTATGTAAACAGTATGATGGGAAATATTTAGTGTATATTTATTATATTGTTCTCACAGTAAATAAGTTAATAACTTAATGCAAGTTGATAATTTAATTGGCTAATAACATAGTAAAAACATCCTGATTGATTAATAACTTTAATATCATGTGCTGCAAAAATTGGCAGGAGACACATTAAAGAGCCACTTGTAGCTCTCAAGCCTCAGTCTGAGTATCACTGGTGCAGTAACTGTAATACTCAATGTCTGCTTTAAAGTAGTGTCTAAAGAGCTATTGCATACATTAGTATACAATTACATCCAGTGTTCATTTCAGTAAAAATTCCACATATTTAACAAGAGATGTTCATTTTCTTCAGGCTGATCCTCATTCAAAGTGGGCTGTACTTAAAGTAAAAGATAAGGATCTGCCTGTGAGTGATGCTTTCCCAGATTTCCTCGCAGATAGCAACCATCAAGTTTGCATGCTTGCTGCAAAGTCAATAACCAGGTGATAACGTAGACCTTTCTGTAGTTTTAGATAACGAAATCAGTGTATTTTAAGGATAACGGACAATTTTTCTCTTTTGCATGCTATGTGGATTCCCTAAGTTCTTCAGATAATTTTATATCTTTGATGTCTTAAGGTAGTGTGGCACTTTCCATTTATATTGACTAAGGCCTTCAAAACTTGTATAAATTTGCACTATTATATATTATAGTAAAGATTTGTGTAAAACCCATTGTGTGTAGACCCTTTATATAGATGTATTTATATTCATGGAAAAAATAAGTATTGTAGATAATATGATGCCTCATGCTAGACAAGCAATATTTTTGTCATTTGGCTAAATAAGGGAGTTTCTGAGGAACACTTCACAAATATTAATGAAATTATCCTTGCAGTGCTCCATGAAATATAGACAAATGACAGAGGATCGGAGTTTGGGTCCTTTACTCCATGGATTGCAGGGATTGGGGAGGACTTGGACACTTCCATAGATCCCTCCCGCTTTCACCCATCAGAACCTTATACTGCCATCTGTATATTTTTATATGGAGGGAGGGTTGGCTCAACACATGGTCTTTGAGAGGAGAAATGGGGACTCCAGACACCGCCTTTTGCCTCTCAAAACAAAGGAATCCCAATATTTACCTGTAAAATGTACAGCGATTCTGAAGATTACTTGTTAGGTTAAATAACTGTTGTCCCTGTTTTGTTTTAAGTTTGTTCCAAGATGTGAAACAGAGAGATTCTTCTGGATTACCAAAAGCTCTTCCTTTGAAATTTCAGCAAAAGGCCTTTGAGAATTTATACCTCGGAGCTCAAGAAGGAATGAGAGTTCTGGTAATAAGATCTAATCAATAGCCATGTAAATGTTCAGGGACATGTAATCAAAATATCTATTGCATATGAGCGTGCTTCATTTTCTAAGAACTTTCATTCCTAAGGATTGTCATTCTTAAGGATTAGTGAACCAAGGGGCAAAACCTTCCTTGTAACTGTGCTGTCCGTGATACAAATGGTTAAACTCTTTTAATGCTGCCATTTTCCTGACTGGTCGCTCTCTGAATATGTATTAATCATAATAATTATGAGTATTAGAGTAGTCTAAGGATCAACCAAGAATGGCGTTTCATTGTGCTAGACACTGTATGAAAATAGTGTGATAATCTCTCCTTGAAGAACTTTTCATCTAAATATTTATGTGCATATAGATGTCCATAGCATTTAATTACTAAATTTGGTGCATTTTAGATCTTCCTTTTATCTATCACCCACTGATTTAATATTTACTATTAATAAGAAACATTATATAAGCAGGCGGACAGTTTTCTGTCTCTCCTTGGTATACAGCTAGCATTATGTGATGTATCATCTGGGATAAAAGCAGGTTTTCCATAAGGCAGCACTGACAATCATTATCAGCCCCTACAGGCTTGTCTAAAAGCATTACCAGTGAATAATTCATGAGAAGTGAGATAGTTGTCTGAGTATAGCTGCTACTATACAGGTACCCCCTTCAAAATGCACCACCACAACAGGCATAAATTGGCACCTTTATTGGCTGTTTTAGAGGTCACTGTTTTGCATAAACACTGAGCTTGAAATACTGTCATCTCTATGAGTAGTTTCTTGAAGTCAGCGCTAAGTACATGGTAGATGTGGTCTAGGGAAGCTTGCATTGCAGCTTTCAGTAAGCTCGTAAGTATATATAAAAAAATAATAAAAAAACTTTGGCAGTGGATACGGAAGTGAGACTGCATTGATGGTCCTTTAAGTGCTGGTCACTGTGTGTATACTACACATGGGTAAGCACACATACCATGCACCTTAGTTTGGTGATTTCTAGCAAGTAGTGTCTGTTGGTCTCCACATGTGCAGCTGTTGTCATGCTCTGAACTGAAGACATAAAGGGCAATGTGGAATAACACCTCTCCTGTTCTTTCTTACCACTATATGGTCTGAGTTGGAATCCTCTGTCCACATATTTCTTTCTGTTTTTTTTTTTTCTCTTAATGAACCTGTAAATATATTGTAAATAGGTTTAGTATTTAGTGTAGTTTTTTTTTTTAGTGTTAGCATCGTTAGTATAGCTTAGTTTTCTCCCCACCTCGGGGGGTCTCTCCCTATGCAAAAAGAGTGTGCCAAGAGTCCCTGAGTTAAAGAACTGCATCTCCTGCTCCCATTCCTTCTCCATGAGTGACAAGCAGCAATGTTGTCTCTACTGCCTGGGAGAGGCACATACGTCAGCCAAGTGCAGCATTTGCCGCTCATTTCCCCCATGAACCTGCAAAGCTCATGGGCTTCATCTGAGAAAACATCTAATGGGAAAAGCTACATAAATTCTAAGGCCAGAAAAGACCAATGTGATCATCTAGTCTTACTGTTGACTTAGCCCAGGCTGTACAACTTCCCCAAAATAATTCCTAGCGTATATCTTTAAGAAAACCATCCCAAAATCCCCAGTAATCTAAAAAATAATCAATAATCCCCTGCCTACAGGATGGAACACGTTTTGTGACTCCTTATATAAAAGATGCTTATTTTCATATGGACATTCAACAATCCCATTGAAAGTTTCTCAGGTTTCTGGTAGGCTAGGAGCAGTACCAGTTCAGAATACTTTCACTGGGGGTAGTTATAGCACCAAGGGCCTTCACAGAGGTCTTCTCAGTGATGACGGCCCAATGAGATGTCATGACTATACAATCTTTCCATTTTTGTGTGACTGGCTCCTAATGGATCATTCCATTTAGGAGGGCTAGTCTGTTCTTGCTCCATCATCTGGCACGTTTAGGAATCTATGTAAACAAAGAAAAGCCTCTTTGACTCCCACAAGGACTATAGATTTTGTAGCAGTGACCCTAGCAAGGGTCTCGTTCCCTACAGAAAGGTTACAGACCATGAACAATCTGATAAAACTAGTCCCTTTCAATCGACAAACCACTCTCACAGTCTGGCTTTTCCTACTAGGCCTCATGGCATCATTACTTATGTAACACCATTTACCAGGCTTCACCTCTGTTGCCTAAAAGCCTGGCTCTGGTCCATTTATTCATCAGAGACCACATACACACCAGTGATAAATCACTTCTCCAGCCTGGTGGACAAATGTGGAACAAATGCGTGTGAGAGTTCTTCACAGATGCATCCCTTATTGCAGAAACAACCCATGTTTGCTGATAATGGGGCGGCAGAGAGAGGGAAGCCAGCTTCAGCAGTGTTAGTGAGTATGCTCAATCCATGTGAGTATGCTTTAGTACAAACTAAGAAACACATTTTTTGGGGGGGAGGCACATGACCCCATATCCCTCCCCACTCTCTCCCCTCCTCTCCCGCCTTGCATCTGTCTTACTGGATGAGGAGCTCATCTGGACAACCACACTAAACAGGGCACTTGTACTCCCACGAGGCCAGGATGCATATCCACATACTAGAACTGAGAGCATTCTGTCTAGCCTGCAATGCTTTTCTCCCATTTATTCAGTTTTGCCATGTTCAAATAATGTCAGATAACATGGCAGCTGTCTTTTACATAAACAAACAGGACTGAGCAAAAGCCCTTCCTTTCATCTTAGAAGCAGTCAATTTATAAAACTGGTGCATCAGAAACTACATGACTTTTTTCTCTACATACCTACCAGGTGCACAGAATTCTCTAGTGAACAATCTCAGCGGGCACTTCTCCACAGACCATGAGTGGGAAATAGACAGTTCAGACCTGAACAAGATTTTGGATCAGTGGGGAATGCCTTTCTGGGATTTGTTAGTATCCCAAATTAACAAGAAATTTGCCTTTCACTGCTCCAGAGCAGTTCTGGGCCATGGCTCCAAGAGAGATGCTCTTTTGTTATCTTGGACAAACCCGCTCAGATATGCCTTTCCTCCCATCCCTCTGCTTCCATAAGTTATGCAGAAGATTTGCTACAACTAAATGAGTTAGTCTCATAACATCCAACTGGTCCAGACAGTTCTTGTTTTTCCAAATGTCAGTCCGATTCCTTCTCAGATCTAATAACTCAGAAGAATGGCAGGGTCAGATATCCCAACATAGAACCACTACCTCATGGCCTGGTATTTGGATGGGTGTCAGACCGAGAATGTTCATGCTCATAGGCCATTGAGTCTATTCTCAATCAAAGTAGGAAAGACTACAAAAAATGTTATCTGGTTAAAATGAGACATTTCTCTATCTGGGCACAACATAATTGCTCATTTCCAGAATATGTAGGTATCCCAGCTATTCTAGATTATCTCCTGTCCTTGAAAACTTCTGGGTTTTCCATTAGTATCTCCTCAGGCAGAAAGACACTCCATTTTTCTTACCCAACAGCAGTTAAATTTCTGATGGGTCTAGTCAAGACCTTCTCATTGATGGTAAGATCTGCACCTCAATAGGACCAGTGCTTACTAGACCACCATTTAGACCAATGACCACATGTTCTATGTCTTCCCTTTTCATTCAGGTCACCTTTTTAGTTCTCATTGCTTCTGCTAGAAGGGTTAGTGACCTGGGAGCTCTCATAGCTGACCTGCCAAACACTGTTTTTCTTAAGTTTCCTTTTGCCTTCACCCAAAATTTGTTCCTAAAGTAATTTCTGAGTTTCATACCAATCAACCTATCCACTTATCAGTTTTCTTCCCAAAACCTCAGCTTCCAATAAGGAGAAGAGACTTCACTTTCTTGGTGTCAGACAACCTCTAACGTTCTACCTACCAAGGACAAAACCAATTAGAAAATCTTCAAGACTGTTTATCACTGTAGCAGAATGATCATGAGGACAAGCATTATTTGCTCAGTCTCTAAGAGGATATCTAGCCGCATCATTCTGTGTTACCAGTCGGTAGGTATTCCTTCCCTCGGCGAGGTAAAATCCCATCCCGCTAGAGCACAAGCAATTTCAACCACATCTGCTTGAGAGGTACCTATACTGGACATTTGTGGGGTGGGTACCTGCAGCTCCATCCATACATTCATGAAGCATTACACATTAGCTCAAGCCTCCTCTGCGAATGCAGCTATTGGAACAGCAGTATTACAAGCATCTATACCACTGGTCCCCAAACTTTTGGGATTGCACCCTCCCCCCCCTTACCTAGTCAACTCCCCCAGGAGCTGCAATCAGAAGCCGGGCCCAGGAGTGGGGCCAAAGTCATGTTTGGGAGGCAGTGCCCAAGCTGGGGCTGGCATGAGGGCTGGAGCTGCAGCTGCAGGGTCTGGAGCCAGGGCCACAAATGAGGCCGGGAGCTGGGCTCTGGGGCCAGGAACGGGGCTGGGGCCCAGCCTGTAGCCAGAGATGACCTGCCAGTCAGTCCACAATACCCCTTATGCCTCAGATCTTAGCAAGAAGAGTGCACTTGAGAGGACCTATGGACACTACTTGCTAGAGATCTCTGAATTTAGGTGCATAGTGCATATGTGTATCTATGTGTGGAATGCAAATAGGGACCCCACATCTCAAAGAACCGCTGATTAAAAGTAAATAACTTCAGTTTTATGCAGCTGCTTTGAGAGGTACATAAATGCTAACAGAGAGAACATTTTTCATTCTTTCCAGAGATTCTGCCAATGAATGCTGTATTTGTGTACTGTAAAAACAAAGGGCTTATATTTTCATAAGAGAAATATTTCTGGTGTTCAGTGCAGTAATTTTCACAAACCCAGAATTTGCTTTTAAAAATTACAAGGCAGGGGGAGATTTAAAGAAAAGGATAAGCTGCATTCATGTTCTAGGATAGTTGGATATCCATGCAGAATTCTTACTGCTGTTCAGTTTGCTCCCTCAGCATTCTTTGTTTTTTCTTCTCCTTTCCCGCCACTTTATGGCTTCTTGACTTTCCTTCCAATCATTGAGGATCTTTTAGTTTTTTTCTTTGTTTTAGTGTGAACCCGCAACCTCAAATTACAATCACCAGCCTTCCAGGTGAGATGATTACATAAGACTAACTTGATAGCTCAACAGCACTGTTCCATAGGAGGGGAGAGGTTGCAGTTGAATTGCTTAGCCATCCAGTCCCTTCCTTATATGCATCTCAGGAGCCCAGTGTCCTGCCTCCATTCTACTGTTATAAAGTGTTTTTAGTTTAAAAAGTTTAGCTCATGTAAGATTTCAGAGATTTGCTCCCATTTAACATCCCTAACAATTATTTCATTCCTAATTGATGAAGGCACGTGGTGGCATGAGCTCTGAAGACCTCTTGGATGAGCAGTGCAATAGAAGAGCCGTTCTGCTGATGCTGATAACCGTGGTTTTATGTTGCAGTCCTTTGTGTGAAAAGCAGGCTTTGTTTGCTATTTGCCAGTCTGTGAAAGAGAACGGATTAGAACCTCACCTTATAAAAAAGGCAAGTATGCAGAAGTCATGCTTCTTATAGTTAGGTTATAAATGATACCAGTAAAGCAGAGTTGTAGTGCATAGACTTTATTTTAAATTGAATTGCTTGATAGTTCTGTGTTACCTCATTGTGAGTTTGGCTCCTGTGCAGCCACAGTTTTTCAGATTAATAGGGTGAAAGTTACCTTTTATGATTCTCTTAGATTTGGAGACTCTTAGGTGCACATGACAAATGAATACAAGTAAATGGTCTTGTTTGTATTATAACTTATAATCATATGGTACACTCACATACATGTCTACACAACCTTAGAGAGCCCAAGCAATAGCCAAGGATATTATAGTCTCATGGATAGCTCAACAGGTGGTCATTGATAGAGGGGTGATTCCTGCTGGGGTTTTCCATCACGGTCTTCCCATGTTTACCCAACCAGGGAAGCTCTTTTATATTGTTCTCTCCTCACCTAACACCTTATTCATATGCATGGGAGTTCCAATCTCTTTTTCCTTATCTGTACTTCCACACCTCATAAACTTTGGGGTGTGTCACTTTCCATAGGTTTTCTCTTAGTTTCCCTTTTCCTTATTAGCATCCTATTAAAGTTACCTATTTCCAGGGTAACCTGCAGTCAGAACAGAACTTTCTGTGATGTTACAGTCAGGTGTCTTGCAGTTTGTTGCAGTCTGTTTTTCCTTAGCATTACTTATTGGCACGTCTTCTACAATAATCTTGTGGTTTTATTAGCTTAGGGTCAATCTTAGATCACCCACTCATATCAAGTATCCTTAAGCCTGTGGCCTAGTGTAGCTAAGCTAAAATCTTACAGGCCTCAACCTGTCAGCCTTGCATTACAACCATGTTTACTTATATACTTAATATACACTCATCACTCCTAAATACTTGTCATCGTTATACTTCTAGAATCCTATCTTCCATCTACACGTACAACTGAAATCTATTTAGCACGCATTAATTGTATATGAAATAACACGTGAATTGACCATAAAGCTAGTGACAAGGATAAATGAACTAATTGGCTACAGGTGCTGTAAAGGTTATTTTTTGTTAATGCTGGAAAATTTTTCAGCTCTTTCATTGTACGCAGACAGACTGGCTAAGGAATTGTTTTACTTATTAAAATACTTCAGTGATTTTTTTTAAGTTTCTAGTATTAAAATAAAGAATATTGAGATCACTATGCAATGCTTCTAAGGTTAACAATACTTCTGTGTTTTAATGGACACCTCTAAATTATAACCAGGATCACACACTAAAGATGTTTGAAGGGATGGTGGAACCAGGCAGGTAAGGGTGGTTAGCACCCCAGCATTGGAAATTTATGTGAGCTGTGTCCCCACATAAATTCACACATGCCCAGGGGGCCACACAGCGGTGAGAGCAGAATCCAGAAGTGCTGGAGCAGCTGCTACAGAACCTGAGATCATGCGAGGGAGCAGGAACAGGGACTTTCTGGGCCACAAGCAGCTGTCATGGTGCCCTGGATCAGGCCAGGGAGCAGGGAGTGGGACTCTGAGGGGCTGGAATGTGCCTGGGAACAGATAGGAACCCTCAGGACCTTTTTTCTCTGCCTGGATCAGGCTTGCCTCCCTCCACCCCATCCGCTGTGTCTCTGCCTCCCTCATTCCCTCTCCTCATTCCTCATCCCTCTTTGCAGGGACCATCTGCCTTCCCCCACCCTGTATTTTAGACCCAATTAAAATTTAAGGATGTTCACAACCAATGTAAGTAAAGTGAATTTTTGCATAACCAAAACATGTAAAATAAATGCTGTCTACTGAAAAATGCAATGCTCTTCTGAATTTGTCAATAGTTTCTTTTTCTCCACACTTAATATATTTCTGTATTATATCTGACAAACAGAATGAAATAAAAGGCGAACGATATCAGCTATAATTAAAGATTCCATCCTTCTCCACATAAGGGAACATGGTGTTATTGTATAATATCAGTTATTTATGCTATGTATTAATTAGGAGTTGAACTATAAATACTGTTAAAAGAACAAAAAGATGTTAGAAGGGGAGGCTTGAAGGCATGTTACTGCTGAGTGTGCTGTAGCACAGCATATATGCTGCATTTTATCTCACCGTTCTTACTTATTACATAGGTTTTGGAGAAAGCATCGAACATTTTTGGCTATAAAAGTATAGAAGAGTTTATGACTTCCCAGTTAGACTATCTGGTGCTGGAGTGGCTAAGAATGAAAGATAGTGGATATAGCCTATCTACTTTTCCTTATATTGTTTTGAACTACTCTAGCCTTGAGGAGTTCTACAGGTAGGTTTATACATAAATTTTATGTGAAATCAGTTTAAAGTAGATTTATGTAAAACCATGAAGCATGCTATCTCAAGTGTCAAAATAATGTAATGTTGCTTCTTGTACTATAAGATTTTGCTTTAAAAGGCGTGACGTTGTCTTCAAAATTAATTCCAGGTATTATATCTATTATGGGCTATAATGTTGGAGATTTATTCTATAAATGAAACTAGACAGTCATTACAGATTTGATTATACAACAGATCAACTATATCTACTATATTTTATTTAAAAGATAAGATATTTCAAAAATTCCATTGTAATTCAAGGACAAATTGAAAATATATTTGCTTACCTGTAGGTCTTGTTATAAAGTTTTGGTTCCACACCTGGTCATTAGAAGTCAGTTTGAAGATGTGAAATCCATTGCTAACATGATTGAAAAAGACTGGCAGCAGCTTCTAGCAGACTGTTTTCCAAAGATACTTGTAAATATCCTCCCCTATTTTGCCTATGAAAGCCAAGGAGACAGTGAAATCGCACAACAAAGAGATACAGCTTATAAAGTCTACAACATGCTTAAGGATGAAAACTGCTTAGGAAAAGAGGTACCTATTTTAATGTACTTTGTTTCCACTATAAATCCATAAACAGTGGTAGATGACTAGTAATAGACTTGTAGGGAAAATAGTAAGTAATAGGTCAGATAGTTCAGGTCTTCAAATAAGAATATTTTTTTAATGAGGTAAGTCAAAGTTTGGTATTTTTATTCTGAGTCTTTCAAGTAAATTCAACTGGACTGTCTTGAAGACACACTGTCAACTTGAAATCTGATACATTTCAAAATATGAATTAAAAGAATTCTCAGGTAACCCCTTCCAATTGTTACGCTTCTGCAGTCACATTTGCCTATTTTTAAAAAAGTGTTACTTTCAATGCTGGATAATCTCGTGAAAAGCCAAACTTCCACAGAAAATTCCATGTAGCTGATCTTTACAAAAACAAGATGGGCCATTTACAACACTCACTTTGCTTCTCTACAGAGAAAAAAGGACTCTAAACTATCTTATCTCCTACATGCCACAAGAGACCACAACTGTGATACCCTTGACTCATCCAACAATACTGTAAATCTATCCAGCTATGCACTTAACCCAGCAGAAGAGTCTGTCTTATCTTGGGGACTCTTTCTGCCCTGCCCCCCCCCCATGCGGTACAATTCTGCGGTGACCTAGAATCCTATTTTCACCGTCTCCGACTCAATGAATATTTCCACTACACCACTGAACAACACACCAACCCACAGATACCTTCCTACCAACACTACAAGAAAAAGAATTCTGCATGGATTTCCTCCTGATGGTTGAAACAACAGACTAGACTTTTACATAGAGTGTTTCCACCGATGTGCACAAACTGAGATTGTCAACAAGCACCATCCCTTGCCCCATAAACTCAGCCATGCAGAACGCAACACCATCCACAGCCTCAATAACAACTCTGACATTATAATCAAAGAGGCAGACAAAGGAGATGCCATTGTCATCATTAATAGATCAGATTACAAACAGGAGGTTGACAGACAACTCTCCAACACCATATTCTACAAGCCGCTACTGTCCGATTCCACTGAAGAATACCAAAAGAAACTATAACACCTACATAAGAAACTCTCTAAAGAAACACAAGAACAAATCTACACAGTCACACCCCCTGAGCCACGACCAGGGTTATTCTATCTGCTACCCAAGATCCACAAACCTGGGAATCCTGGATTCCCCATCATCTCAGGCATTGGCATGCTCACAGCAAGACTGTCAGGCTATGTGTACTCTCTCCTTGGGCCCTATGCCACCAACACTCCTAGCTATCTTCGTGATACCACTGACTTCCTGAGAAAACTACAATCCACCTGTGATCTCCCTGAAAACTCCATCCTAGCCAGTACGGATGTAGAAGCTCTCTACACCAACATTCCACACACAGATGGACAACAAGCCATCGGGAACATTTTCCCTGAGGATGATATGGCACACCTGGTTGCTGAACTTTGTGACTTTGTCCTGACCCACAACTACTTCAGATTTGGAGCCAATCTATACCTTCAAGTCAGTGGCACAGCTATGGGCACCCACATGGCCCCACAGTATGCCAACATTTTTATGGCTGACCTAGAACACCGCTTCCTCAAAAGTCGTCCCCAAGCACCTCTCCTTTACCTATACTACATTGATGACATTTTCATCATCTAGACCCACGCGAAAAAGTCCCTCGAAGAACTCCACTGGGATTTCAGTAATTTCTACCCCACCATCAACCTCAGCCTGGAGATCCACATTAGAAATCCTGGATACTACAATACAAATAAAGGATGGTCACATTAATATCACACTATGCAGAAAACCAACTGACCACAATACATATCTTCATGCCTCTAGCTTCCACCCTGGACACACTACATGATCCATTGTCTACAGCCAAGCCTTAAGATACAACCGGATTTGCTCCAATCCCTCAGACAGAGACAAACACCTACAGGATCTCCATAAAACATTCTTAAAACTGCAATACCCACCTGGAGTGGTGAAGAAACAAATTGACAGAGCCAGACGGGTACCCAAAAGTCACCTACAGGACAGACCCAACAAAGAAAACAACAGAACACCACTGGCTATTACCTCCAGCCCCCAGCTAAAACCCCTCCAACACATCATTAAGGATCTACAACCTATCCTAGTAGATGATCCCTCACTCGCACAAGCCGTGGGAGGCAGACCTATCCTTGCTTACAGACAGCCCCCCAACCTTAAGCAAATACTCACGAGCAATCACAGGCTGAACAGGACTGTCACTACACAAAAGAATAAATGGACACAAATCAGACATAAAAAATTATAACATTCATAAACCAGTTGGAGAACACTTCAATCTCCCAGGACACCCTGTAGCTGACTTGTACTTCTACAAAAAAAAACTTCAAAAACAAACTTCAAAGAGAAACTGCAGAGCTGGAACTCATATGCAAATTTGACAATCAAACTGAGTCTTAATAGGGACTTAATAGGGACTTAGAATGGTTATCTCATTGCAAGAAGTAATTGTCACTGTTCAGACATTCTCACCTTCCAATCAATGGTTGTGAATAGGCCTCAGCTACTCTACCTGAATGGACTTTGCTTTTATCTACCCACCCCATTGTTGTTCCTTACCTTTGCGTGCGTGCGCGCGCGCGCCTCCTATCTGATTTCTATTCCATATGTAGCCCATAGAATCAGCCTGCTTGCTTGCATTATATATGCATATCTTTCTTTAGATTTAAGTTTGTTGGTATGGTTATAATAGAATTATATCAAGTTTATATTAAAGTAGTTTAGCTGTAATGTAAAGTACCCTACAGGCCTCATCCTGTATGACAGCTATGCAGTTAGTATACATATACTCGGGACCTTTACACTAGATAAGTGTTGTTGAATAAGACAGAAATAGTCATGACCCTTACTCTAGGTAAGTCAGGAGGCATCAAAACGGGATGTTGTTGCAGGTTACACCTCAAAGAAACTTTAAACGTACACCACAAAACCCGCAAGAAGGGCTAGAAATAAAAAAGATGAAGTAAAAAAGATCATCCGAAACCATCTGGAGAGGATGTGGTATGTCAGGAAGACGCACAAACTTGCCAGCCTATAGAATAAGTTTACCCCTAGTAATTTGAGGTGGTAAATCCAAGTTTGGGTTTAAGAGGAAGGATACCCATATTTCAGGGAATAAGAACGAGCAGACTGTGCTGTTTGGGGTGATCGATCATCAGCTACTCCTGCTTGAAGTTTCTTTTAGTTAATGCTAAGATTTAGTTCTTCATTTTATACTTAGTATTATTTTGGTAGTGTTAGTCTTAGTCTTATAGCTCTTAGCTCTTGAGCAGTGCCTACTCCACCCCTCTACTCAAGAGTCGGGGAACCAGACATCTACCTCAACAGGTCATCAGGGAAGGGTGTGAGTAAATTAATCCAAAGCAGATCATAGAAACATATATCATATAGCATAGAAATTAAGATTGTATTACTCATTTCATTATTCATTTTATTGTTCATTTTCTAGATATATCAGTTTATCCTTTCACCAATTTACCTATCATTTTATATTTTCTGTTATCTTAATAAAATTTATAAAATTATACAGATTTGACTATCTCTGAGAACTTCCTGCCATGCACCCCAGGGTCCCTTATAACGCACCTGGAGCCTGGTTTGGGACATGAACCTTATTATCTTCTGATCAGATCAATTGGCAAGCCTATAACCCATTAAAATAAATAGATCACCCCAAAATCAGGCTACAGTTACATCCAATGAAGTGGGTTACAGCCCACGAAAGCTTATATTTGCAGAAATTAAATTTGTTAGACTTTAAAGTGCTACAGGACTGTACATAATATTATGTCAAATGCAGAATGTAAAGAAACTGAAAATACAGAAAAATATTTCACTTACGGTGAATCTTATGTGTTCTGACTACAATAGGTAAAACATTTCCAGAAAGAATTGTGATTTCTAAGTTGATTTTGTCCCTTTAATTTTAAACTGGACAATTCAATGGATAAGTAGGTATCCCAGATAGGAAGAAAAAGAAGTTACCTCAGAAAAACATTTACAAATTGAAATCTTCAGAGTTAAAACATTTTATATGAAAACACTGAATGTATCCAATGTTGGTTTTTTTTAGCAGATTGACAATTTATCTCACAGTAACTTGCCAGAGATTGTGGTGGAGCTGTTGATGACCCTACATGAGCCAGCCAACATCAAGGCAGGAGAAGGAGCTGATCTAAGTAAATTTACAGGGTATGTAGATAGAGATTTTTAGAAGATTTATTTCATGCCTTTTTTCTTATGAATAACATTGTACATCCATGTGGGCTATATGCATCCCAGCATATGTTTTCAAAATTTCTTCTGGGATTTCAAGAGATCAAAACAGAAGAGTGGCACATCAGTTCAGAGAGATTTATTACCCTTCTCTTTCCATAGTCTCAGTGAGGGTGGAAGACACACCTCTGTCAGGGGTTTGGCTGGATCCAAATAGAAGCTATCAACTTTTGACTTAGCTCTTGTATGGGATGGTCTTGATAGCATCTTCAGATCATGAATATGTAATCTTGCTTGTGCATCTTCAACAGTATTGTAAATCTTCAACTTTGTACTTATATTGGTTTTGTCTTTGGAGTGGGGATTTTTCAGAACATATTTAATCTCAATTTTCACTTTTTTATTCATTTCATTTTCTGAGATTCCTTTAGTTCAGTGGTGCCCAAACTTTTCTTGTCACACCCTCCCCCCTTACCAGTAATGGAGTCTGTCCTCACCCCTCTTCATTACTGCACAGTTGGCTAGCAGGGGAGCTTGGGCTGAAAGCAGAGCTGAGGGCTGAACTGGGGATAGGGGGAAGAGCTGGAGCTTGGGGCGGAGCTGTTTTTAGGGGTGGAGAGGGAAAGAGGGCACAGCTGGGCTCTGGTAGAGTCGAGCTATGGCTGGGCCTGGGCTGGGGACAGAGCAGGGAATGGAGTGGAGCTGCGGCTAGGACTGGAGCTGGGCTATGGGCACAACAGGGGCTGGGGCTAGAGTGGGGTTGGAGATAGAGTGGGGTTGGGGGGGGTGTGGCTTGAGCCCTGCAGCATGTCCCCTTGAACATTCCTTCGAACCCCACTTAGGGGGGCACATCCCAGAGTTTGGGCACCACTGCTTTAGTTCATCAGGGTTTAATAAGAGATGAAATACTCTTTTAAATGAGTCCAAACATGCCTATTTTCTACATGAAAATCTTTTAGATTTTAAAATAATCTTTTTAAACTTAAATTATTCTTCGAGAATTTTAAAATATAAGTGGTCATCTATTGTGATCCTAGAAAAAAAGTATCTTCACATCTTTTAATAAAGGAGAGAGGTCCTACTTTTTGAGTAGACACTTATTGGTTGCTCAAACTGTTCTCAAGATTACAATCTACTGTAGCGACTGAAGACTCCTACCAAACACACTATGCAAAACAGATGTCATGATAACATTTAGAGAGATTTTTCTAACATAATATAGAATATTAAGGCCAAATAGACGTTATAAAGCTGCATTCCAGAATCGTCTGCAATGTGACTGGAGGTGCTGAATACAATTTTATGGTCATCATTCTTCTTGATGCTTTTCGTGCCTGTCACTTATCGAAAAAAAGCAGAGATTTTGTGGGAGTTCCTTTAATGAGACTGAACATTTTATTTAATAAACTGAAACATGTAAGCTTATATTCTCCAAGTATCATATATGTATATTAACGATACTATATCTTCTGAATTCAGTAAAGGCAAAGAGCAGTTCGTAGTAAATTATATTTTATTAATAACAATTTTTGTATCGCTACTGAAGTCTTATCTCCACTGTTTCTAACATTCTCTATAGTTTAGGCACTGAGTACCTGAATGAGACTGCCTTTTGCCATATTTCTCCCTGAGAAGCACATGCTGGTTCTCTTAGTTTTTTATTTCATTCAGGTCTGACCTGGGAGCAGGGCTTTCATTTTAGAAGATTTTCAGCTATAAAACTGACTCATGTCGAGTTTGTCTACTAAAATTCCTCATTGGCTGACTTCAGCACATCCTGAAAGATTAATTTATTTCACTTGACCTACTTTCGACTGTTTCTGGGCCCTCAGCCCCTTGCTTTTGAATCTGCCATCCTTCTGTTTTCTGTATTCTCACCAATTTATGTTTGATCTCTTTATGATTGGGGTAACATGCATGATGACTATGGTTTATTCTTGTGAATTATGTTTTTACAAGGTATGGAAGTATATTTGGCTGATTGGCTTGTATTTAATTTAATGTTTTTGTATTTTGATGTGTGATGCTTCCATAATATGCAAAAGGCATCCTACAATTGGATTAAACAAAACAAGTGCAAATATTTCCCTAACAGAAAGGAAGGCTCTGTTACATTATATTTGGGGATCACATCTCATTTTATTCCCATTTGTTGGTTTGCTGGGAAGTATAACTAATTCTCCACTTACTGCTCAAAACGTTACTGTTATGTAAGAAGAACTTCTACTTTGCTTTTATATTTTTTATACCCTAGTTACTATACAGCAATTTTTTCTTGCCTTATAAGGTTGAAACCACATCAACCATGCAATACTTTATATATGCATCCATTTAAAGCATCCATAGCCTCGATCTCTGAACAAGTTTTTGAAAGGCTTGTCTCACTGCCTATTTAATTCATTCAGGGAACTGGATCCTGCTCCTAATCCTCCTCATTTTCCATCTTACGTTATCAAGGCAACCTTGGATTATATAAGCAGCTGTCATAAAACCAAGTTAAAAAGTATTGTAGCTTTACTTTCTAAAAACCCTGTAAGTATATGATTTTGCCATTTTTTCATTGTTAGATTTCCGTTCATTATATTTTATCTGTAAGGTGTCAGAGCATGCCGATAAATAAAGTTCTCCAATATCATTTTAGGGAATCCCCTTATATTTCTATTAACATTAGAAAAAAGACAGACATCCCTAAGTTAAAGGCCACAGTAACTTTATAAATGTTACATGCATGAAAGATTAGTTTTTTAAAAATAGCAAACGAACAAAAGGGCCACAGTTTTAAAAATAAATCAAGTTGTGGGGGATTTACTTACACTAAATAAAACTTTATTGGTTAGATTCTTATTATTTCTGTCAAATACTAACTAAACAATATGTCAGATCATGCTTTTTTTGTTTAAGTATAAATAATTACTTCCCTTGCTAACAGTGTAGACTTTTACAGCCTTGTGCTTTAGACATGTTTGCTTCAAACAGAGTATAACTGTTATCCTTTGTTCTCTATAGATGGGAAAAATACTAATCTTCAGTTGTTTTATAACTAAATGGGGAAAGTATATGCTTCTTGAATGTAGCATAACCATGCACAATATTCACAAAAACTCTACATATTTTGTTTTTGTGTGCATATTTACTTTTTACTGTATGTATGTGTTCTACTATACCAGTCATGCATTTTTACATAGGAAGAGTTTGTGTTGGAAAGAAGGTGGAATAAAACACTACATTGTTTATTTAAAAGCTGCTGGGTATTTTGTTTTTCTTTTTTTAAACCATTGATTAAAACTGCCTTCAGTGTTTTGTTTTCAGGAAAACAAGAAGCGGTTTTTTGCACAAACTCATAGAAACTAAAAATGGAAAGAACCTATAGGGATACCTAATTGGTACCCCCTTCCTTGTGTGACTGGTCTCTACAGTGCATTTTCTAATGTCTGAAATAAATGTGTTAATTTATATATGACTCAGGAAATACAAAACTTGTCACATGGTTAGATTTTTTCCTAAAATTAAAATAACGTAATTTTGCTGTTATGATATGAGAGACGGCTTTTCACTTGGTGTTTTCATTCATTTTCAGGATTCTTTCCAGAAAATCCTACTAGCCATATGCAGACAGGCAGCTGATACAAACAATATTTACAGAAAACACAGAATTCTTATAATTTATTACTTCTTTGTTAATTTGTTACTTAAAGAGATAAAGGATGGTTTAGGAGGAGCATGGGCGTTTGTTCTTCGAGATATAATATATACCCTGATTCACTACATCAACAGCAGGTAAATACAATGATTGTCATTTAGTCCTTCCTTTTTTTTACGTTCTCACTATTATTCACATATTTTAATACCACTAGTAGCTGTTCTGCTATCTATGCAGAAGCTAATCTAAAACTGATGTTAGTTCAACCAGGATTGTCTGTAGGTCTTCTTCCCAGAGCACAACCCTGTTTGTTGAATGGGTCTTTTTGTCTCTTGTAGGCTGCCGTCGCTGGGCATTTTGATCATTTAAATTTTAATAAATGTGTTGAGTATATGGCTCAAAATAACACGTAACTTAGCAACAAAACCTAAAAGTTGCTACTCGATACCAAACCAAAGTTAATCAAAGAGCAGCCAGTATTATGCGGGAACTTTTATTGTGAACATAACATTTGGTAAATCTCTTCTCCCTTCCCCCGTAAAGCTTCCAAAATTGCTACTCCAAGGAATATTTGAGATTACAATGCTGTCTACTAATATAACAAAGTATAAAGGCATTTCAGTAACCTAGAATATTATTCAGACCATTGTAAGTTTTAATAGTTTAGTTTTCATCAAATTTACTCATTCATCTCTGAATTCTCTGTCTGCCCTGTTTAAGCAATACTCTCCCTTTCCCCATAATGTCAGTCTATTAACTTCCCTTGGGTCAGCTTTTCAACTTTTACTCTGCCCTCTTGTTTACCTATTAATTCCCTTCTACCACCATGCTAGCTTCTTTAATGCCCAGGCTTTACTTCTACTCCTGCACCCCAATTGCCGTTGGAAAAAGCTCTGTGACTATGATAACTTCTTCCATTGTGTTTATGCTCTCTGTCTGCCCTCTTCTTTGATAAGTAACGTGATTTCTTCTCCCTCATGAACTTCTGTAGTGCCAACTCTCACAAGTTGCCAAGCTTGGAACTAAATTCTGTGGCAAGGTCCCTGAATTCTTCTACACAGCTTCCTCTAGATTTAAAAATAGAGAATTTTAACCAGATAATTCTGAAAGTGAATAAAATCAGTACAGTTGCCCATAATATTTATTTTACACCTTCCCTACATTTTCAGTTCTTAATATGCTTCAGCGTTTTCTATTAACAACATATAACTTCATTGTAGAAGCTAAGGGTTAAGCCAGAGGTTTTAGTAGGTGAGTAGGGAACAGCTGGTGCTTTTGGTAATTAAGGAGGTATGGAAAGCAAATTGTTGTTGTGGAACTAAACAGATCATTTGGATGTTTCAGCTCAAATGATCAGCAGTGGAATAATTTAAATGGCTATATTTAGATTTCAGAGAAAACAATCCGTTGTGATGAATGAGTCAATTAACGTCTGCACACTCAGAAAACCATCACATCAATTTAAACTCAATTTACATTTTCATGGTTATCTTCATACCTGTGAAGGCTAGAAACGTACATATTTTTATTTAGTGATGTTCTTAGTCTGGAATTTTCAAAGGACCCGAAGAGAGTTAGTCACTGGATTTCCATGGGAGTTGGGTGCCTTAACTCCTATAGACAGTCTAGATTTTAGAGTATGGGTCTGTGATGATAGGTGGATGTTGTTGGCAATTCCACAGTGCTAGAATACAGAAGCCCATACAACCGCATGTCCACTGCGCAAAAGGGAGGGATGTGATCAGAGAACTCCCCACTTGGGCTCCTTACAACAAAATCTATTATCTGTAGCAGACTAAATACTTTTTTTCCTCCCCAGAGGAGATGATCTCTTTCTTTCTCACTCTTGTTTGACTCTGTTGAATTAAGCCATATTTACAATGGCTAAATGTGTCCTGTGTAACAAGGACAGAAGGACTTGCTAGGTTGGTACAATTATATCCAAAAATCTAAATCCCTGTGATGATTGGGTCAACAATTTTAAGAGTGAAATCACTGCCTCCTAAATATGTTGTTTATATGCTCCTTCCCCTATTTCTCCCCGTCATACAAAAGGTTAGTACTTAGGCAATGGAAATATTTGGTTTTTTAATTTAATTCCTCAAACTTGTCTTTTTTCCATGTCGCAGACCGAGTCTTGGCAGAGACATGTCCATGCGCAGCTTCTCCCTCTGCTGTCACCTTCTAAATCATGTTTGCCATGCAGCAGTCACATATTGTAAAGATGCCTTGGAGAGTCATCTTCATGTTATTGTAGGCACACTAATACCTCTCGTCGGGGACCAGCCTGAAATTCAAAAGCAGGTAGCTTTTCAGACAGTGCACTTGTTACTTTTCTTTATTATATGACTCTTGGCTTTTGTACTTAGTTCAAGTCCACATTTTTATAACTAATACTTCTACCTGTGTTTTAAACCTAATATTTGGTCACATTTTTCTATGTTCTGTAGGGTTACGTCACATTTTTTTCATTTGCTACTGGTAGATTTTTTTTTAAACAATGGCCTTTTTCAGTAAGAAAAGTACAGTTTTTACTACATTTCTGCTTCTTAGACATCTTTCATTTAGCCCTGTAGCACACACCATTGTTGACGGGAATATGTGGTCAGATATAGGTGTATATACACTGCATTTTTCTAAGTAGACATGTTGTTAGCCTAGGTATTTCAGATTGACAGATATTCAGTTCTTTGTTTCGGTTGCTCATTGGCTTTAAATCAAACTATCAGTAGAGGTGCATTTGCATCTCTGTGGTTATTGCAGCACTTAAATCCCTGTATAGTGGGTTTGTACCTTTCTGTAAAACTGCATTTTTGCTGAAATTTAGCATACAAGTTCTTGGTGAACAGAGAGAGGAGTATTGTTGTCTGTACAAGGTTTGTTTATATGTAAGAATTGTCACGGCAATAAATGGGGGGAAATTAAAGCTTTGTCATGGCAAGAAATACAGCACATGATTTAGCTGAAAAAAACTGCCTAAGACAACAGCACATTTTTTTTTCAAATATAATATGTATTTTTTTAAATTAAAATGTACCAAATCCATAATAAATTCATTTAAATAGGAAAATCTCTAATACACGTAGAATGTTAATAAAACTCATATAAATAATTCTAGGTCTTATTTTAATAAAGCATATTGTAAATTCCTAAATTACATGGCATTATAGCTGTCCTGTCATCTTTAAATATCTTTATATAAAATATAGGAACCTCTGCAGAAGCACTGTATATTCGTGGCTTTTAGGTTAACAGCACCAAATTCATTACACGTGAGTCACTTTTGGAAAAATGTCTTTGCACTGAGAGAACGTAATTGAAAAAATAATTTAAAAAATATTTAAAATACTCCAGAGGACTTTTAAGCAGCCAAGAAGCCATGACTTAACTAAAAACAGCAAAAACTGCAGAATTTGTGATAGCATGACAAAATACCAGCCTTATTAATATTTAATTTATACTAGTAACACTATTAAGCATTCAGATTAACAGCAAAGTAAGGCAATCAAATAATGCAAAATATTACAGCTTTCAACAGTAAGAAAATCAAATAAATTGTTAAATTATACATTTTCTGTATCAGTTTCTTCACTCTTACCCTGTGTCTATTTTTAAACCTCAATGAATTACACTATGTTGGAAAGAAAAGTTGCGTGAGGTAATATCTTTTCTTGGACCAACTTCTGTTGGTGAGAGAGACAAGTTTTCAAGTTTACACAGAGTTCTTCTTCGGATCTCGGAAACTCAAATCTAAAGAACTCTGTGTAAGCTCAAAAATCTGTCTCTTTCACCAACAGAAGTTGGTCCAAGAAAAGATATTACCTCACCCACCTTGTCACTCTAATATCTTGGAACCAATGTGGCTACAATAACACTGCATACAAATATTATATTGTTAGTGAATGTGCCAGTGTCTTTTTAAATTCTTTACAACATGCTATGATGTAAAACTATAATTTATGAAATTTTGGTTTTCTACAATTATGAGTTTGGCAGAATTTAGTCTATATGGAATGCATAAATTTTATTTTGTAGTATATTGTGCATACCTTGAGGAGCCTTTATTTCTTTGTTTGTTTTTTATTTCTTTATTATTCAGGTCCTAGGCTTATTGAAGTACCTAGTGATAGAAAATAAGGATAATGAAAACTTGTACCAAACAATCAAATATTTAGATCCTTTTCCTGAGCATCCTGTTTTTAACAATTTGCGTACTACTCAGCAGAAAATCAAATACAGTAAAGGAGCATTTTCACTTTTGGAGGTAATTAACTATTTAATTTGGTTTATGTGGCCCAGTGATTGTAATATGTCCCTTTCAACTGAAGGCAAATGTACTGATCATATGATACAGTAGAGATTATTTCCCCTTAAATTAGATGATTTTTTAAATCTATCCCTAGTTTCAAGAGTTTATCAGTTTATTTGAATCTCAAACAATTCTTATGTACATTGCATATCTGTTGGTGCTCACACTGCAGTGAAATACGTTTGAGAACCATTTCTCCACTTAAATATTGTGTATGCAGTGTATACCTATTACAAAAATGTTGTTTTGCAGGAAATTAACCATTTCTTATCAGTAAGTGTTTGTGACTCTCTGCCATTGGCAAGACTTGAAGGATTAAATGATTTACGCAAACAATTGGAACAACATAAAGATCAGATGAAGGACTTGATGAAACATTTCCAGGGTACGGACGTCAGATAGCATGTTTTATTTCTTCCTCTACATACTGTATTCTTTTGTTTAGTAATATAACTCTGCTGTAATTTCATACACCAGACTGATATGTATTATATAAATTATGATGCAAACTGTGAAATTTCTCTTAATGTGTATTATAAGTGTTATACGATACATAATGCCATATGAGTGGTATAACTACACCTGCTTTTTTATAGGTTTGTCTGTATATTTGAGCAGGATACATTCACTTTCATCTCAACAGGCTCCTTGTCCCAATCTTCTCCTTTCCCTTGACCTAGTTCAGTTGTTTTCGCCTCTGAATTCAAATCAGGCACCACCTTCTTCCACACTGTCTGGACACCAGAAGCTGGAAGTCAAAGAGCCAAGCAGAGATGGGCTCAGTTCCAGTGCCCACCCTGGCCCAGAGCACCCATTCACTGCTAGAGTATGCTCAGGCACCATGAGGGGATGTCTGCACAGTGCGGGCATATGGAAGGGCTGTGAGCAGCTTGAGCATGCTCTGAAGATGGAATCTTTAGAGATTTTAGCTGCTAAAATAGAAATCTCTACTGAGCATGAGCGAACTGCAATTTTTCAAAGGCTTGTAACTTGGCCAAATTTGAATGGATTTTCACAGAGATGACATAACTGACATAACTGACACAGAGGTCACTCCCTTGCCAAAGGTCTTGGCTCCAAAGGATATGGATGCTAGAGCAGTTCAAAAACAGGTTGGAAGAATATTTTTTACATTGCCTAGACATTGTGATTTTCCAGAGCCTTGTTCTGAGAAATGACAACTGTTATGGCTGAAATTCTCCACACCCGTCCCTCCCCCAAAAAACATTCAGCCTGAGGTAAACACCAGACATGGAAAATTTCAGCCCAAGCAGCTAAATTTAGCAAAGTTATAAGTGACTGAAAATAGGATCTTATAATGGGAAATGTCAAGCAGCCTTTATAATAGGCGATGTTGACAGTTCTACGTATAATAGTTTGATACAACTTACAGGAGGTACTGTGAAATATTAAAACTTCATAAAAGACTGTTTGTGTTTGTGGGCTGTATAAGTTTTCCTGCAGACATAGTCAACTTTGGCATGTTTAGTACTGATATCATGAGGTCTGCAAAGAAGAGCTTAAAACATAGATTCATTTATAACAATATTTAAATGCCTTAACATTAAACAAGACCTAACACTTAGTTTTCAGAGGTGTTACACAAGTCTGATATCTTTGAGGCCAAGCCATCTGAGTTATGAGTGGACCAGAAAATGTTAGAACATGTTTTTAAAGTCCTGTAACGTAAAGATGGCTTGTCCAATTAGCCTCCAATGTATTGGTTAAAAAAACAAATCCTCTAGCCTAAGAGTAAGACGATAAAATTTCAGGCTGACAGGAGCTTTTTTGTGCAAGCATGGGCAGCACATGTCTCCAGCCTTTGTGGGGCGAGGTGGCCACTGGTGCTTGGACCATAGTCCTGACCCTTTCCTGCCCCCCTACTCCAATGCCCTGCCCACACTCCACCCCAACTCGGCCCCGGCCCCACTCTGTCTCAGCCCCCTCCCTTGAGAGGTATAAGCTGCAGGTGGGAGGGCCTTGGGGGAGGGTGTCTCAATACCCTCTAACTGAAGGTGCCCGCTTGCGCCTGGCCTTTGTGAGGGCTGGTGCTGGGCAGCCACAGGTCCCTGGCTGGCTGCGCAGGACTAGAGGAGCATCCCGTATGCTGGAGTCAGGGGCTGAACCACTCCAGGAGCAGCAAAGCACCCACCTGGCAGCCCCAGCACTCCAAGGGACACTGTCACAGAGCACGGCCCCTCTCCGGGCAGCTGCAACAAGAGAGATCAGGGGGCATGGCAGAAAATCTGTACAGGTAAGTGCTTGGTCCTGGAGGCGGGGTGCTCCCGAAGCACTGTGTCAGGACTGACTGCAAGGTCTCTCCTGGGGCAGTGGGGAAAGGAAGGGTTACAGTGGTTTTGCTCCAGTTTAGCTGGTGGGGAGGCACAAGCTGGGGATGCTGGAGCTGCACTGGACCAAAACCACTGTGACCCTTGCCTTCCACGCTGCCCAGAAGACCCCACACAGTCAGTCCCTGACCCTTTGGCCCCGCCTCTGGGACCACCTCTGGCACTGTTTGCAAGCACTTACCTGCGCTGATTCTCTGCTCCAACACCAGGTCTCTCCTGCTGCAGCTGCCTGGGGAGGCTGCACCCTGCGCTGGGGTCCCTTGGGTGGGGAGCAGGCACTTTGCTGCTCCCAAAGCTGCTCGGCCCCAGCTCCAGCATGCAGGATGCTCCTCTGGTCCTGCACAGCCAGCCGATGTCCTGAAGTCCCTCAGCACCCAGTGCCAGCCCCAGCAAAGGCCAGGTGCAAGCAGGGCTCTGGGTGCCTTTGGTGAGAGGATCTTGGGACTCCTCCCCCGAGGCTCCCCAGCCTGCCTTTCAGGGAGTGGACCGAGCGTGGTATGGGGTAGAATGGAGGTGGAATGCGGGCAGGGCAGAGAGGCAGAGTAGAAGTTTCCAGTGGTGGGTGTTGCCTCCCCAAGCCTCTTACATCCGCTGCCCATGTGTGCAAGTTACAGGAGGTCAGGCTTAAACTGGAAACTGACTTACTACCTTAATTGTTGTCATTAGGGTAATTATTGGATGTTTTTAAGAACAGGTTAAACAAGCATCGGTACAGGATGGTCTAAATTTACTTGATCCTGCCTCAGCATGGGGGGATGGATGACTTCTCAAGGTCCTTCCAGCCCTACATTTCTGTGATGATTATTTATTATTAAATTGTATCATAGAAGCCATTGAGGCTCCCTCTGATTTGAAGGCCTCATTGTTAGAGCCCTGCAAATCTGCAGATATCTGCTTTGTATCTGCGGACCATCTTTGCAGATAGCGGATTTGATGCAAATACAAATTTTGTATCCGTGCAGAGCTTTATCCATTGTGCTAGGTACTGGACAGTTCCATAATAGCTTGTACTGCATACTCACAGCTAGCTATAACTTAAAAAAAACCAACACAATACTGTAATGTAAAAACACCAAAGTAAAGTTTGAAATATGACTCAACTAACTGTCCTTTGATGAACAAAAATGTGGACTGGACATTTTTGTAGTTTTGTGCTTTGAATTTTAAAAACTGAATTGTGATCTTTAAGAACTTCAACTGAATGCTTTTTAAGAAGGGAAACAGCTAAATGTGTCTTTGTGTCACGGATTCAGTTTTTTATTAAAAATAAAAAAGATTCAAGTAGTAAAATAAGTTCAAAAATTCCTCTCCTTTATCTACATTGCTTTCTCTCTGATTCATGTTTCAGCCATCCCCTGACTCCTTACCTCCCTCCTTTAGGTCTTTGGCCATTAACATGTTTAAAGTCTCTCCAGAACTTAAAAAAAAAAAAAAGAGACTGGAAATGCAAGGAGGTGGGGGAAAAGAAGAAGCTTGAATTGCTGTAGGATTCAATATTTTTTGGACAGCCCATATTTCTGCACCTGGCCCTAGATTCCCATGTGTTTGCCATGGTTGGATAAATTCCTCTTTTTATTCCCTGATTGAGTCACTCTTGGCTCAATACAAAATCAATAAATTGTTTAAAAACATTAAAAGTTTCAGACAAATCTAGTAAAAAAGAAAGGGCTGGTTATAGGGGAAAGTAATAAATATGAGACAATTCCATACCTTGACTATATTTTCTTGCAGTAAATATGATGGGTCAGCTGATATGACATGCTATGCTACAAATACCAACGTGGTTATCTCATAATAACATTTAATGTACAAAGTTACCAAAGGTAAAATTGGAAGTCTGTCTGCATTTCCATTATAAAAATCCGGAAATAATGTTTATAAATTTTAGTCCATTACTTGGTCCTGAGTAACACACAAGAGTTGGTTCTAGAAATGATGATTTTTAAAAACATGGAAACATTTCTCTTTGTGTTAAGTTTTATAGAAGCTTTTATGTACCAAATTTGATTCAATAACTATCCCCTTTAATGTTCAGAATGCATTTTGAGATCTTAATTGAAATAGAATTGCAAAGTAATGCAATTTATGTGTTACAAATACACATGGAATAGATAATAATGCTTTCCTTTTTTCTTTTAAATGGTAGAAAACCCCCAGGATTGTGTCATAGCAAAGTTGGTGGTGAGCTTGCTACAGCTATCCAAGACAGCAGTTAACCATACAGGTGAAAAAGCAGTTTTAGGTAAGTATTTTGCTCTGTGAGTGTCTACGTCTCCCACACTAGCACTATACTAAGAGTCATCTCTTACCTAGTTAGATGCATGTCTAAATGACAATTATTTTAATCTTTGGCAATTGCAAAATGTTTCCTATGATACTGAAATCACTGCTCCTCAATTAAACATCTAATATGTAATGACATACCTGGTGTTTAGATCTTTTGAAATACTAAAAAACCTGGTGTTCAGAAGTGCTGAGCACCCACAACTCCCAGTAACTTTTCTGGGAACAGGCACTGCTCAGAACTTCTGAAAATAAAGTTATACGTTTGTCATTCCTGCAATATATTTCCATTAAGTACTTGCTAAACTTGCTCCAGAGTTCAACCCTTATGTCTGCAGCATGTCTCATTTCATTTTGGTGATGGTAAAAGAAATATTATCCAATATACTTTAAAAGATCTAGAATTTCCACAGCTACCTCTGAATGTGGACATACCAGAAATTGAAAGCCAAAACCAGTTCTCACAAATATGGAATGTATGAATAAGTCTGAAACTTATTGTAGGTTCTCATTTTTAAATGGTTTTCAGAATCTTTCTATCTTACATGTATTCTTGTTATTAAATAAAGTTTTCCTTCTTTAGGAAGAAATTAAGATATATTAGTACTGTACATGTAAAATAGGGACAGTAAATTAGAACATAAGAACAGCCATACTGTGTCAGACCAGTAGTCCATCTAGACTGGTATACTGTCTTCCGACAGTGGCCAATGCCAGGTCTGTCAGAGGGAATGAATAGAACATGTAATCATCAAATGGTCCATCCCATTGGCCATTCCCACCCTCTGGCAAACAGCATTCTTTGAATGTCCTGGCTAATAGCCATAGATGAACATATCCTCCATGAATTTATCTAGTTATTTTTTGAACCCCATTATAGTCTTGGCCTTCACGGCATCCTCTGGCAAGGATTGATGCAGGCTGACTGTGTATTGTGTGAAGAAATATCTCCTTTTGTTCGTTTTAAACCTGTTGCCTATTAATTACATTTGGTGACCCTAGTTTTTTGTGTTATGAGAACGAGTAAATAACACTTCCTTATTACTTTCTCCACACCAGTCATGATTTTATAGATCTCTATCATATTCTCCCCCACTTTGTTGTCACTTTTCCAAGCTGAGAAGTCCCAATCTTATTAATCTCTCCTCATATGGAAGCTGTTCTATACCCCTAATCATTTTTGTTTCCCTTTTCTGTACCTTTTCCAATTCCAATATATATTTTTTGAGATGGGGCAGCCAGATCTGCATGCGGTATTCAAGATGTGGGCATACCATAAAGTTATAAAGAGGCAATACGATATTTTTTGTCTTCTTATCTATCCCTTTCCTAATGATTCCCAACATTCTTTTAGCTTTTTTTTGTGCTGCTGCACATTTGAAGTGGATGTTTTCAGAAAACTATTCACAATGACTCCAAAATCTCTTTTTTGAGTGGTTACACTCCATCATTTTATATGTATAGTTGGGATTATGTTTTCTAATGAGCGTTACTTTGCATTTATCAACATTAAATTTCATCTGCCATTTTGTTGCCCAGTCAATCAGTTTTGTGAGATCCCTTTGTAACGCTTCACAGTTTGCTTTTGAATTTAACTATCTTGAGTGGTTTTGTATCATCTGCAAATTTAGCCACCTTACTGTTTACGCCTTTTGAAGATCATTTATGAATGTGTTGAACAGTACTAGTCCCAGTTCACACCCCTGAGGGGGGACATGATTTACCTCTCACCAATCTGAAAAACTGACCATTTATTGCTATCCTTTGTTTCCTATCTTTTAACCAGTTAGTGATCTAGGAGAGGACCTTCCCTCTTATCCCATGACTGCTTACTTTTCCTAGGAGCCTTTGGTGACGGATCTTGTCAAAGGCTTTCTGAAAATTTAAGTACACTTTATCCACTGGATCACCCTTGCCTACATGCATGTTGACCCCCTCAAAGAATTCTAGTAAATTGGTGAGGCATGATTTCCCTTTACAATAACCATGTTGACTTCTCCCTGACAAATTGCATTCATCTATGCATCTTATAATTCTGTTCTTTACAATAGTTTCAACTGATTTGCCTGCTACTGAAGTTAAGCTTACCGGCCTGTAATTGCTGGGATTGCCTCTTGAGCCTTTAAAAAAATTGGCACCACATTAGCTATCCTCCAGTCATCTGTTACAGAGCTGATTTAAATGATAGATTACATTCTGCAGTTAGTAGTTCTGCAATTTCACATTTGAGTTCCTTCAGAACTCTTGAATGGATACCATCTGGTCCTGATGCCTTATTACTGTTTAATTTATCAATTTATTCCAAAACTTCTTCTAATGACAGCTCAATGTGGGACAATTCCTCAGATTTGTCACCTAAAAAGAATGGCTCATGTTTGGGAATCTCCCTTTCGTCCTCAGCTGTGAAGATTTCAATGCAAAGAATTAATTTAGTTTCTCCACAATAATCTTATCTTCCTTGAGTACCTGTTTAGCATCTCGATTGTCTTGTGTCCCCACTCGTTATTTAGCAGGCTTCCTGCTTCTAATGTACTTAAAACATTTTTTGCTGTTACTTTTTGAGTCTTTGGCTAACAGTTCTTTTTTTTGGCCTTCCTAATTATACTTTTTCACTTCACTTGCCAGAGTTTATGCTCTATTCTCTTTTCCTCAATAGGATTTAACTTCCACTTTTTCAAGGATGCCTTTTTGCCTCCTAACTGCTTCTTTTATTTGTTGTTTAGCCATGGTGGCACTTTTCTGGTCCATTTACTATATATTTTAATTTGTGGTATACATTTAAATTGAGTCTTCTGAACCGGTGGCATGGTCTGGCCGGGGCATTGCAACCCTTCCTCAGGCCCAGGCTCCAAGGAAGGCCACAGCACCTTCCTCTAGGGGAATAAACAGTGCCGGTTACAAGTCTTTAGCCATAGCCCCCAGTGGGGTGAGTTTTCTTCCCAGTCTGTAGCTCCCCGGCACGACCATAGGGTAGGGCTGATACGCAGTCTGTTGCTCCCAGCCTTCTCACACGTGGGGTGAGAAAGTGGTCTGGTGCCCTCAGGCAGGGTGGGACAGGCAAGCAGTTTATAGTTCCTGGCCTGCAAACCAGGCAGGGCTGATGAGGCAGTCAATAGCCCCTGGCCATCCAGCAGAAGGGGCCGGCAAAATAGTTTGGAGCCCCTGCCTTGCAGGCAGGTGGGGCTAGTAGGGCTCGGTATCCTCTGCTAGCCAAATGCAGAGGATGTCAAGCACTCCTGGGGTAGTTAGGGAAGAGGGGAGGGGGGCCTGACTGCACTGCGTCTCAGCCCAGGGCCCTATCAGTGGCACTTTGCCCCTGAGTCGGCAGGGATCCAACCGTAACATGCTTACAGGGTTTATCCCTGACTCAGCCACTTGCTAGTCAGCAGTCCCTGGGCCACTTCCTCCCGCCTGGTTCCTGGGTACCTGCAGACAGCAATCTCCCTCCGGGTCACTGGGGTGCATGGCGAGCGCAGTCCCACAAGTCCCTCACCGTCGACCGGCGGCAGGTCCAGAAACTCCTCTGGTTCGTCTGCAGAGAGCAGCTCCTCCAGGGTCCCACGGGTTCCTCTTGTCCACAAGATTCAGTCAGCTCTAGGGGCTCCCCGGCATCGTGCAGCTTCTCCAGGTCATGTCTGGCCTCGATGTATTTCCCATCCAGTGGTATCAGGTGGCTCATCCCAGCTACTAGGTCCTGGCGGCCCTCTCCAGTCTCTCAGACCTGGCAGTTCGAGCAAGCTTTGGAAGCCCCAGACAGTGGGGCAGGATTTTGCTTTTGGAACTGTACCTTTTAAAATCTGTTTAACTAATGTCGTCATTTTTGTGTAGTTCCCCTTTCTGACATTAAATGCTACCATAGTGGGCTACTTTGGTGTTCTACACCCTCCCCACCCCCGATGTTAAATTTTATAATGTTATGGTCACTATTACAACGGGGTTCATCTATATTTAGTTCCTGGACCAGATCCTGTTCTCCATTTAAGACTAAATCAAGAACTGCCTCTCCTCTTGTGGGTTCCAGGACTAGCTTCTCCAAGAAGCAATCATTTAAGGTGTGAAGAAACTTTATCTCTGCATCCGGTCCTGTGGTGACATGTACCCAGTCAATATGGGGATAGTTGAAATTCCGATTATTATTGAGTTTTTAAAATTTTTATAGCCTCTGTAATCTCCCTGAGCATTTCACAGTCATCACCATCCTGGCCAGGTGTTCAGTACTATATCCTTACTGCTATATTCTTCTTGTTCTAGCATGGAATTATTATCCATAGAGATTCTATGGCACAGTTTGATTCATTTAAGATTTTTATTTCCTTTGACTCTATGGTTTCCTTCACATATAGTGCCACTCCCCCACCAATACCACCTATACTGTCCTTCCAGTATATTTTATATCCTGGTATTACTGTGTCCCATTGATTATCCTCATTCCACCAAGTTTCTGTGATACCTATTATATCAATAACCTCATTTAATATTAGGCAATCAAGTTCACCCATCTTAATATTTAGACTTCTAGCATTTGTATGCAAACTCTTTAAAAATTACCACTTTTTTGGCTGTTTGCCATTATGTGATATAATTGAATAGGGTTCTTTTTCATTTGACTGTTTATCATCATATCCTACCCATATTTTATCCTTTTCAATCTTCTCCTCCTTATTAGGATATAGATAATTTCCATTAATAGAACCTCCCCTAAGAGATGTCTGTGTCCAAGACACGTGCTCCTCTGCATCTGTTGGCTTTCCCTAGTCCTTAGTTTAAAAACTGCTTTATGACCTTTTTAATTTTACGTGCTGGCAATCGGGTTTCCATATTGGTTTAAGTGGAGCCCATCCTTCCTGTATTGTCTCCCCCTTTCCCAAAAGGTTCCCCATTTCCTAATAAATCTAAACCCCTCCTCCTTACACCATTGTCTCATTCATGCATTGAGGCCCTGCAGATCTGCCTGACTGGCCCTGCAGTTGGAACTGGAGACATTTCAGAGAATGCTACCATGGAAGTTCTTGACTTCAATCTCTTACCTAGAAGCCTTAATTTGGCCTTTAGGACCTCTCTCCTGTCCTTCCCTATGTCATTGGTACCTACATGTACCACGACCACTGAATTCTCCCTAGCAATACACATAAGTCTGTCTAGATGTCTCGAGAGATCTGCAACCTTCTCACCAGCAAGCAAGTCACCATGTAGTTCTCCTGGTCATCACAAACCTAGCTATCTGTGTTTGTAATGATCGAGTCCCCATTACCATTACCTGTCTTTTCCAAATAACTGGAATTCCCTCTCACAGAGCGGTATCTTCAATTTGAGATGATACTATGACATCGTCTGGAAGGAAGGTCCCAATTATCATTTCCTTCTGCTCCAGTTTCATGTTTTCCTTCCCTTAGACTTTCCTCCTCCTCAACAGTACAGAGGCTGTCATACCAGGGGTGGGACCATTCTACTGTATCCCAGAAAGTCTCATCTGTGTACCTCTCTGTCCCCCTTAGCTCCTCCAGTTCAGCCACCCTGGTCTCCAAAGCCCATATGCAGTGTATAAGGTCCAGGAGCTCCTTGCATCGAATGCAAAAATATGCCACTTGCTAGTAGGGCAGGTAATCATACTTGTTGCATTGAGTGCAATAAACTGGATAGCCCCCACACTATTGCTGGACTTCTGCCTGCTTTCTATTTTTACTTCTGCAGCTCTTTTATTGTTTGTTTTTTATCAGGGGAGATTTATTGTCTTTAGTTTACAGAATTTAATGAAGTGTATCTAGCCCCCCACTCCCCATCTAAACTCCCTTGCAAAACTCCCCTGTTAGCTGCCGCTGATCGATAGCTCCTCTGGTCACTTAGGAGTGGTATTTTTAAACTCTGGTTCTTCCTATGTAGCTCCTCCACATGGTTAAGGGTTGATGGATGTTAAAGTGCTTGGGGATCAAAGCCTCATTAAGAAGCTCTCAGCCTTGTCTAGTGGGCACTACGATCAACACACAGTCCCCCGAACAAACAGACCACATGATCTACTTTGATCAAACAGCAAGAATACCACAAACACACACACTATAGACAACAAACTCACCCCAAGAGTCATGTAGTCACTCCTCTTTCACCTGGAGAAATCCCTCGCAAAACTCCCGTTAGCTGCCCCTGTTCACTAATTTACCCACCTCACAGGGCTGTTTTTATGTCCATCTTGTTTAGGTGAGAATGAAATCTGTATCTGAATCAAGTTACAAAACCCACAACTGTCGAGGGACCCACACTCAGGGGTCTTTACTTACATGTCCGTTGCCCAGCGGATGGTCCAAATTAGCCAGACAGCAGGTTAGCAAAGTCAAAGTTTATTTTTCCTTATGTAAGGAGATGGCCCGATGGTCAGGGGTGACCTCGAGCATACGTTTCTAAAAGCTTATATACTCTTACACAAACAAGTCTATTTACATCACAGGTTCCATAGCAACAATTTCACATAACCTCTGATACAGAAACTTTTCACCCCATCTAGGAATAAGGTTCCCTTCACATTCCATTCCCACCTTCGTCCTAGGCCAAATACCTTATCTTATTATTGTCACACATTCAGGGTTAAACATCTGGGGTCAAAGCATTTATTCTAGCCTGAACATTCTATCTCAGGGTCTGTTAGCCAAGGTGACCAAGGTGAGAAATAGAGACTTCATCTTCTATTTCCTTCCACAGTCCCCTCTTTGTTCCTATTAGTTTAACTACTAGGAACACAATCATGATACATTCCTTCATTGCCCATACCAGTATTCCAGTACCGTATTGACCTTTGCACCATCTGTCTTCTAGGGGGCTTAAACCTTACTTGCTGAAATAATAAGCAGCAACTTTGTATACAACAAAACATTAGCATTAATATCATAAACACTACTATGCCTATAAACAAACTTTTAAGCCAGGATAAATCCACTAACCAGAATATCAGTACATTCCAAATTAATGACCACAAAATATCAGTGCCAGGCGGTGGCATTGAAGGGTTAGCAAATTCATGAAAAAATCTGCTTACATTCCAAATCTGTGTACATCCATCTCAGTTCGACCTGATTCATTCTTATAAAAACAGTAGGTTTGATTTAACATTACACAAACTCCTCCTTATTGAGCTAATAATTGGTCTAGGGCTAACCTACTCTGAATATTCATTTGTTATATTGGCAAATATTTCAAATTCAGCTGAAAAATTTCTTAGTGCATACTCCAAATTACCCACTCCTTGCCATGTTCAAAATATTCTCCATCATCTCCAGAACGCTGAAGAGTGTTCAATTAATGGGTTGTAATGATGAGCATCCAGGGTGGGCTTAAAACTCCTCTTAGGCTGGTGATTATACACAGCCTCATGTAGAGGAACTGGGTGCACACCTTCAGGTCAAAGATATACCAGAGTACATCTTCCCCTCCACCTTGGTGGTAAAGTTTTTCCCACCCATTTTCCACATGTCCACCATACACCTTCCTCTATTGGAGTAACTCCTCTACAGCTATTGGAATGGGCTTGGTATAGCACATGTAGCATAATGTTAGCCCATGCAGGCCAGGATCTATTTGCATATTGATTGAAGGTAGTAGCATCTTGAATTATCCAGACCTCTCCTCTTAACCGGTCATTTTAATATAAATTCGCATTCTCGAGCTTCAGCCACCATTTGTTACACTTAATTCCTCAGGTGGCATTTAACATACAATTATAAGTTGTTTTTTCATTCAACTGAGTGACATTTGGTCCTTGTTTCTATGTTATAGTTTTACTTACTTTTCCCCCCTTCTGCCATAGGCAGATGGACAATGTATTTGCATTTTGGATATTTCCCTACATTCCTTACTTCACAAGTAACATTTAACCAGGGTTTGTCTGATTCTGTTACCGGTGCAGGTTGTGTCCACTGCACACATATTGGAGCTGCTGGTTTCCATCCCAGGAGAATTAAATCTCTGGGATCAGCCCTCATTCCCAACTGATCTTCTTTCCTCTTACTGTTCCCAAGGGATTAGTCCAGGCCAAATTTTCCTATTCATTAACTGGCACAGGAATTGGTATCAGGGGTATTCCTTCTCGATGATGGGTTGCCATAAAGGAGCACACCCAACAATCCTTGACCTCCCAGGATGCAGTTAAATTCCTTATCAGTGTATAAAAGGAATTGGCTCTAAAATCTGCATTATCTGTATTTAATCCAATTATAAACATCATTAGGAATAACAGATCATCTTCTACACTGTTCCCAGGACAATGTATCCCTTCAATATAACAGACATTCAACAAAATAATCAACAAAATAATTAAAATTATTATAAAAATAATAAAGTCCACTAGCTCTTCTTTCCTCGTGCACTCTTGACTCCATCAACTGTCTGCTTCAGAGCAACCACAAGGGGATTGCCCATAGTTCTTCACCCCTCCGCATCTGCTTCTGGGACCTTGGTCCAGCGGAGCTCCCGTGTTGCACCTGGAAAGCTGCTTCTTTTGAGGATTAGCGTCAGGTGGTTGTACTTTCTTTAGATGAACAGAATGGTACCAGGCTTCTTTTCCTTGTAGTTTTGCAGCTGTGTAAGTAGTTAACAGCATCTGGTATGGACCGTCCCACTTCGGTTCTAGGCAAGTCTTGCGTGAAAACTTTTTCAACAGCACCCAATCTCCTGGCTGAATATCACGTACAGCTACATCTAAAGGAAGTCTCTGAATGTCTCTGGAAAACTTAAAAATAGCTGTGAATGTCTTTTGTAATTTCATAACATAAGCAATTAATTCCTCATCTCCCCCGGCTGAAACGGTCTCCCAAAAAGAACTTCATAGGGAGATAAATTCATCTTTCTGATTGGCATAATCCTTAAATGCATTAAAGCTAATGGTAACGCATCCACCCAATGTAGAACTTGATCAGCCATCCCCTCTTTGCACGCATGGCCACCTTGGTGGGCATAGCAGGCAAGTTTAGGCAAAAAAGTTCTAGGGGCCATTGGGCAGACATCAGGTGACCACCATACATTGTCAGAAAAGATTGCCTCAAGAATCTTCCATGTGTCCAACTTTGAAAATGGAACTGAATCATAAACCTCCGAAGGGGAGACAGAAAATTGAGCTGGCCAGGCTGCACAGACCACTTGTATATCTGGAGGGGGTAAGACATTCCTGGCTGCAGTCTTTCCAGCTCGGTCTACAAATGCATTTCCACGGTAGACTTCATCCATAACAGAAGTATGAGCTTTACAAAAAATAACAGCAATAAAAGAGGGTAACATAATAAAAACAAGCAAATTATTCACAGCCTGAGCATGTGCTATGGGCTGTCCTGAAGAAATGGGGAAACCCTTTTGCTTCCAAATTTGTCCTGAAGCATGACAAACTCCAAATGCATAGCAAAAATCAGTACAAAACAGTTTACACTTAAACAGCAAGCACGAGTAAGAGCAATCAATTCAGCTGATTGAGCAGAAAATACATCAGGTAATGAAGAGCTTCCCAAACCTCATATGGCATACAGACAACATATCCCGCTCTACATATTCCTGTCTTATCAACAAAGCAAGAACTATCAGTATAAAAAATATAATCTGGGTTACTCAAAGGAATGTCCTGAATATCAGGGTTGGGTGTAGTACTTTGAAAAATAACATAATTGCAATCATGAGGTTCCCATTCAGTGGGAATCGGTAAGAGTGTAGCTGGATTTAGGGATGCACAAGGTTTAATAATACTATCAGCTACCAAAAACACAATTTCATATTGAGTAAGGCGCTGTGCTAAAATATGCTAAGTCTTTCCTTTTTTTAACAGGACTTCTATAACATGTGGCACATAAAAAGTTAAAAAATGTCCAAGCACCAGATCTTGTACTTTTTGAACTAGCAAAGCAGCAGCCACTACAGGTCTAAGACAGGTTGGATAATCCTGTGTCACAGAATCAAGCTGACATGAAAAAGTATGCAATCAGTCGTTGAGCCCTTCCCATTGGTTGTGTTAGCACTCCAGATGAAGTAACCTGTATTTCATAACAGTAAAAATTAAATGATTTAAAATAATTGGGAAGTCCTAATGCTGTGGCTAAAAATAAGGCTTGCTTAAAAAAAAAAAATCCTCAGCTTCTTTTGACCAAGGAGGTGGGTCAATCTTAGAAGCCTTAATAAGTATAACCAGAGGTTTAGCCATGACAGCAAAATTAAAAATCCACTGTCTGCAATAACTAACCATTCCCAAAAACCGACGAATCTGCTTTTTAGTATTAGGTCTAGGAACTTTAAAAACTGCTTCTATGCACTTTGGTAAAAGTAGGCACGTTTAATAAAAAATAAAATGCCCCAAATATTGAACTTCTAGATTACAAAACTGCAATTTTTCCAGAAAAACACGATGCCCTTTCTCAAACAGTGCTTTTATAAAAACAAGGAGTCAGCAATGCATGCTTTTTCAAAATAAAAATATGTTTTATATCCATCTTGTTTACGTGAGAATGAAATCTGTATGTGAATCAAGTTACAAAACCCACAACCCAATGTGTATCTAGAGAAGTCTTAGGAACATCATTGGAACTCTGAATTGTGGGCCTGATCTTGTAAAAACATACACACAAGTAATGCCATTTACATCATGGTGGCTGCTTACTTAAAGCTACTCACGTGCATAACTGTTCACGGAATTGGACACTAAAACAGCTTGTATGGTCAAAAAAATAAGTTGCACTGAAAAGTTATTTTTTTATCTGTTTTATAAACCCAACATTAATTTAGTTTCTACTAACATGAGCTGTTGAAGGGGCAACACAGCTCACATAAAACTGTGTAATACGTATGCATGGTACACACACACAGCTAAAAAAATAAAAGCTCTTTTCTCTACTAGCCAGAGACTATAAAAATGATATTTGCTTTTGCAGAAGCTGTTGGAAGTTGTTTGGGAGAATTGGGTCCTATAGATTTCTCCACCATAACTCTGCAGTATAATCAAAATGCATTGTATTCCAAGGGAGCTGACTTACTTGAAGATAGAGAATTTCAGTGGGTCTTCATAATGCTGACTCTAATAAATAAAGCTTTAATAGATGATTGGTAAGTAGAGATAATTGTGTACATTTGATTCAGCGCTTAAATGAGCACCAATGAAAAAAGTAGCTTTTGTTATAAAAAAAGTTTTCTAGTCAAAATTTAGAGTTTTTCCACTTTCTGTCTCATAATTTTATTTAATACCTACACACGAGCAGCAATCTGTTAACTCTGTACTAATGGGCCACTTTGAGGTTCAAATTACTCATGTTCCAATCAAGCTGTGGTGTTCTATGCCTTTAGTTGAGGGCTAGATGTGGATTCAAGCTAAATGATCTCGGTGCCCAGCCAATGGACGGATATTTGTGTAAATGTAAATATTTGCAGTCTCTTTTGTAATACAGAAAGGCATAATGCATATCCTGTTGCTCATCAGTGTCATGTGCCTTTAGAGTTATCTTTGATGTGTATACTTTTTCAATATGGACTTCATAAAGTTATGTTAAATTATTAAAGAATCTGTTACTCAGATATGTTTATCTTTTAGTATTGATGTTCGATCTGCTGCTGCTGCCTGTTTGAAAAACATTTTAGCCACCAAGACTGGTAATGAATTTTGGGAGGTTTACAAAAATAAAGCTGATCCCATGTTAATATATCTACATCCTTTCAGAATGTCTAGAAAGAAGGTATTTATTTTATATTTATTTATTTATATGCAGTTCAGGGTAACATTCTAGCACTTGACTTTGCAGCCTAAATATGATGTGTAATGAATCTTGATCTTGCTGGAGAACCTTTACCATTACCATTTCCAGATTTCTTTAGTTTTAACTATAATCATGCATTATGATAAAGTATTACATTTGTTATAAATATATAATATAAACTAAGTCTGATTAAACATGTTTTCATCCAGACTGTGCATTGTGTGTTTAATTTTGTTATTTGTCTACATTTTTTGACCAAGTGATATGTATGCTGGGTTTTTTAGAAGAAGAACACATCCTTGTCTTGGAAGGAAAAAAAAAATTTTTTTTGTTTCTGTCTAGTTTTTAGAGGTACCAGTTAATGGAAGAGAGAGTCCTTCAGAAAACCTGGATGATCCAAGTGTGTGGATTCCTCAGAATGTAAGTCATGATACCTGGATCAAGATTCTGACTTGTTCATTACTGGACAGTGGAGGAGTAAGAAATGAAGTTCTTCGGTTATTGAAGCCGATGTGTGAGGTGAGCTCAGTTTATACATAGCTTCTGTGCACAGCAGCCACAGACAACTGTGGCAAACTTCATCATGACTCCTGCTTATATCAGATAATTTCTGTTAACAAATCACTATTTTTTCAAATAGAAATTTTCAAAGCACTTTTTCAATAGGCATTCAGATACTATATTGGTATGCACTGTAGAAATGCATATAAAAATACATTGTTGGAAATCTAGGAACTGAGAAGTTAACACAATTAGCATCCAGTTATAGTAAAAGCAACCAAATAAGAGATCTGAATGAAGACTGAATCATAGAATAATAGAATATTAGAGTTGGAAGGGACCTCAGGAGGTCATCTAGTCCAACCCCCTGCTCAAAGCAGGACTATCCTCAGCTAAATCATCCCGGCGAGGGTTTTGTCAAACCGCAGCTTAAAAACCTCTAAAGATGGAGATGCCACCACCTTCCTAGGTAACCCATTCCAATGCTTCACCACCCTCCTAGTGAAAAACTTTTTCCTAATGTCCAACCTAGACCTCCCCCACTGCAACTTGAGATCATTGCTCCTTGTTCTGTCATCTGCCACCACTGAAAACAGCCTAGCTCCATCCTCCCTGGATGGTAGTTAAAGGCTGCTATCAAATCCTCCCTCATTCTTCTCTTCTGCAGACTAAACAGGCCTAGTTCTTTCAGCCTCTCCTCATAAGTCTTGTGCTCCAGCCCCCTTATCATTTTTGTTGCCCTCCGCTGGACTCTCTCCAACTTGTCCACATCCTTTTTGTAGTGGGGGGCCCAAAACTGGACACAATACTCCAAATGCGGCCTCACCAATGCCTAACAAGATGGACAGAAAAACATATTTTTATTTTGAGAAAGCATGGACAGATCTCAGGCAAACTGCCCCTTGTTGCCTCTCCTCTGTTCGCTCACTCGGTTTGCAGCTGGCTGCTTCTTATAAGGCTACTGACTCAAAGCAGTTGCCCCAGCTCAGCGCCTCCCTCTGCAAACAACCACTCAAGGCCTACCTGGAACAAAGCACTGAATTGTAATAAAGATTTATTGAAGATTTTAATTTTAATTTTCTTAGCTATTTCTATTATATACCTTTTTCTTAGGCCCACAGTTTCCGTGAAAGAGAAAAGCGTGTAAATATTACTGTTATGGTTCAACCATTTTAAGCTCATGTTTTGTTGAGTATTTTTGAGCCATTTTTTTTTTTGTTGTACAGTAAAAGATTCAGATTGGCTAGTGGATCTTGACTGTAATCAGTAGCTGAGAAATGCGTTTTTCAGCAGTTCACTCTGTGTGTTTGTGGGTTCCAGGTGAAAACAGACTTTTGTCAGACTTTGCTCCCATACCTGATTCATGATATCCTGCTTCATGATTCAAATGAATCTTGGCGAAATCTTCTGTCCATGCATATACAGAGGTTTTTCACAACTTGTTGCAGATACACCTCATCATCCAGCAGATCAACTACACCTGCAAATTCCAATTCAGGTAATGACATGAAAATGGCATGGAAAAGAAGCATGATTTCCTCCTTTTTCTCTAAGGATGCTGTACTTTTTGCAGCAGATATGTAGTGTACATAACCGTGTAGCACTGCTACCACTAGTATAAATAGCAATGTAGTCAGTGAGGCAGTGCATAGGCATGGAGAGTAAAGACATGCCTGGGTATATACTCCAGTATGTACCCTACACGGCTCTGTACTTGCCCGAACTATGCATCCCTGTCTGCACTGCTCTTTTTAGCTGAGTAGTGTCTCGCTCCTTCTACACTTCCCCGTTGTAGTGAAAGACTCCACCCTTGAGATCTGGAATTACTGGAATATCGAGGTTCTAGCCCTCCAGCACAGCACTTTGCAAAGCAGGCTCCATCTGCCCTCCACTACAGCAGCAGAGAAGCTCTGAAAGCATTAACTCTAAGAGGTGTGCTCTAGGCTGTTTTCAGGAGCCTCAGAGGGTGAGCTATGCCCTGCTGCCAAGGTGAAGGTTTAATGGGGCAAGTTGTACTCTACTGCTACAAATCTCTGACCCTAACTTTGTGGGGGTGAGCTATGGTCTGCAGTTGTAAGCCATCAACTCTTGCTCTGCCAGTGTATGGGCTGGTAGGAGTGAGCTATGTTCTGCACTTGCTAGCTGTCAACCCTTGCTCTGCTATGAACAACATCCCAATCAGTGCACTGTCCAGAGAAATAGAGCCACTCATAATTTGCCAGCTACTGAAAAAGATTCATACCCACCAATGGTTCAAAATCAAGAAGAGCTTTTGGACTCAGAACAGAGGGTTACTCATCAGGGATCAAAAGATCCAAAACTTCTTTACATCAGCTATCTCCTGGCAGTAGTCATCCATAGCCAGTTATCTCCAGCAGCTAGGATTGCTGGTGCCATGCATGAGGTCATCCTCTGAGTGGGATTTTTCAAAATACATCTCCAGAAACTTCTGAGGACATGGAGCTACACACCCGATACAGTGCAAAATTAGGTATCATTCCCAGATGATGTCTCCGTTCTTCTTTGAGTGCTTGCTCATGTTGATTTCAAGTAAGTGTGTGCGTGCCGCGTGCACAGATCGCTGGAAGGTTTTTCCTCAGAAGTTCCCATAGGGTTGGTATTGGAGCCCCCTAGAGTCAGACTTTCATGGCACTCTATATAGGACCTTGCTGACCCTCCACCCCCTCAGTTCTGTCTTACACTTGTGACGGTTGCTGGAACTGTTCTCTTCCTTCCTTCTCAAGTCATTTGACTCAAGTACCTATAAACAGTTGGCTTAATAGTTCTTTGTTGTTTTCTATAGTATAGTTAGATATTCGCACTTACTGGGATCTCCAGGGAAGGGGTTTTTATTCCCGTTACTTCCTAAACCCGAAGGCAAAAGGGAGGCTCCACCCTATTCTTGACCTGTGAAATCCCAACAGCTACATGAAGAAGTTGAAGTTTTGCATGGTTACCCTGGCCTCAATTATTCCATCTCTGGATCTGGGCAAATTTTCCCAGCTCACAGGAGATTTCTCCGTTTTGTTGTCAGCCAAGTACATTACCAATTCATGGTCCTGCCCTTTGGCTTGTCAGCAGCTCCCTGTGTTTTCAATAAGACTATGGCAGTAGTAACGGCATTTCTGAGGAGGGGAGTCCAAATGTTTCCCTAACTTGATGTCTGTCTGGTTACTGGCCATACCAAAAACCAAGTGGAAAGGGGCATAGGGTTCATAAGGACCACGTTCAACAGGTTGGGCCTTATCCTCACCGTTCAGAAGTTAACTATCACCACCACCAGGCGAATAGAATTCATTGTGGCTATACTGGATGCAGATCAAGGCAGAGCGTACTTCCTGAAGGCTCACTTCCATACCATTCGGGGCATCATTCAGGATCTGTGTCTTTATCCATGCACTACCGTCCAGAACTGCCTAAGGCTTCTGGGACACATGGCATCATGCACATATGTGGTGCCACATATTTAGACAAAGTTTAGACAGGATAGTTTCCACCCCACCCCCCGTCCCCTACAGGGCGAGATTCCCTGAGTTGGTGGTGCAACCCGGACAATGTTTGCATAGGAGTTCCCTTCTAGTCTCCCCTCTCCTCCCCAGCCATCTGTATGACAGATGCCTCAGCAGTGGGGTGGGGAGCCCACTTGGGGAATATGAGGATGCAGGGCCTTTGTTCCCAGTCAGAGTTCCTGTTTCATATCAGTTTGAAGGAGTTGAGAGCGGTGCGTTGCCTGCCACGCTTTCCAAGACCATCTGTGGGGCAAGGTGGTATTGGTTTTAACAGAGAATACGACAGCGATGTTTTATATAAATAGACAGGGGAGCTCGCTCCTCTTCCCTGTGTCAGGAAGCTCTCAGGCTGTGGGATTTGTGCATCACTAGATCAAAACATCTGGAGCAGCTTACTTGCCCAGGGCTCAGAACACACTGGCAGACAGCATCAGCAGATTGTTTCTCACTTACGAGTGGTCCATCCGTCCGGACGTGTTGAATGCTGTCTTCCAAAGGTGGGGAGTTCCCCAAGTGGACCTATTCCCCATGTGCTCCAACAGGAAGTGCCTTCAGTCCTGCTCATTTCAGAAGCACAGCCCAGGTCAATTGCGGATACGTTTCTCGTTCCATGGATGGGGCAACTGTTTTACGCTTTCCCACCTACCCTGCTCATTCATAGGGTATTGCAAAAGATCAAGTGGGACAGAGCGTCAGTGATCCTGTTAGCTCCAACCTGGCCTCAGCAGCACTGGTTCACCACGCTGCTCAACCTTTCAGTAGACTCCCCAATTATCCTCCCGCTGCTTCCGGATCTCATTACTCAGGATCACGGGGCCCTACTCCATCCCAGCCTCGGATCTCTTCACCTCACAGTGTGAGAGCTCCATGGTTGAACCCCCTGGAGCTAACATGCTCTGAGCCACTCAGGGAAGTACTCTTAGGTAGTAGGAAACCCTCCATAAGTGCTAGTTACCTGGCCAAGTGGAAAATATTCTCATCTTGGTCCAACCAAAGGGTTGTTGGCCCAAGTTGGCCTCTGTCCCCGCGGTCCTGGACTATCTGTTACACTTGAAACAACAGGGCCTGGCATGCTTCTTAATTAAAGGTTCACCGAGCGGCAATCTCAGCCTTCCATCCTTGTGAAGCAGTGCACTTGGTGTTTGCCAACCCACTGGTGTCTTGATTCCTGAAGGGCTTAGATAGATTGTACCCTCCCACTCATCAACCACTTTCCCACTGGGACCTCAACTGTGTCCTCTCACGGCTGGCAGACCCCCCATTTGAGGCTCAGGCATCATGCTTCTTCTTATACTTATCCTAGAAGGTGGCGTTTCTTGTGGCTATCACTTCAGCCAGAAGGGTCTCCGAGCTCAGGGCACTGACATCAGAACCACCTTACATTGTTTTCTTTAAGGATAAGGTTCAACTCCGTCCTCACCTGGCATTTCTATCTAAGGTGGTGTCCCAGTTCCATGTGAACCAGGATATCTTCCTACTGGTTTTCTACCTGAAACAGCATGCTAACTGTTGAATGCAGGCTGCATTTGCTGGACATTAGACAAGCTTTGACCTTCTATATTGAAAGAACAAAGCTGTTCAGGAAGACTTCTCAGCTCTTGTGACACTGACAGAGAGGATGAAAGATCTTGCAATTTCTTCTCAAAGGATTTCTTCATGGATTACCTCGTGCATTAAGACTTGTTATGAGTTGACGGAAGTGCTGGCTCCTAAGCTTATGGCATATTCGACTAGTGCACATGCCTCTTCCACTGCCTATCTGGTCCAGGTACCGATTCAAGATATTTGTAGAGCAGCAATGTGATCCACCAAATATACTTTCACTGCTCACTATGCTATCACTCAGCAGGCCAGGAACAATGCTGTGTTCAGCAGAGCTGTACTCCAGTCTGTAGTTCTCTAAGCTCCAACCCCACCACCGTCAGTTTGGTTAGGGAGTCATCTTGGAATCGACATGAGCTTGAAGAAGAAAAAATGGTTACCTACCTTCCGTAACTATTGTTCTTCCAGATGTGTTCTTCATGTCCATTCCAAGACCCACCTGCCTACCCCTTTGTTGGAGCTGACCAGCAAGAAATAACTGAGGGGGTGGAGGGTCAGCAGGGCCTTATATAGAGTACTATGAAGGTACAATTCCCGGGGGCTCCAGTGCCGACACTATGGGTACTTCTGAGGGGAAGCTTTCCAGCAATGTGTGCACGCAGCGGTCGCACACCTATTTGGAATGGATATGAGCAGCACATATTGAAGAACAACAGTTATGGAAGGTAGGTAACCATTTTTTTCCATTTGTGGGTAAGTGATTACAAACAACAAGCTGACAGTCAACCCAATTTTACCCTTTTAGACCAAATTAGACCCTTGCATGTTCATTATAGAACAAAGCCTCATAGGACAAGGAACATACCTGGAAGACAAATTTACCAAAAATTAGAGTCCAGATGCTTTTAGATCACAACATTGGCATGTCTGAAAAAACATAAACATAATCACACAGGTTCCAACCAGTGATCCATCAAACCCAGTACCATGTCTATGTAAATAACCAGTACCAGTTACTTCAGAAGAAGGTGCAAGAAACAGATGTAAGCAACTATGGTGCTCAGAAGGGAAGTTTTCTCTTACTTCGTGTATGTGGTTTATTTATGATTGAAGCATGCATGTTTATATCCCTTCCAAAACCAGGGAGCAATCAGAGGTCTGAGCTTCTCTGGGGAAATGGTAATGGTGTCCTAGGCACAGAATAATCAGCTGTTTTCCAAGATGATTCATTAGAAATAAAGGGAGAAATGAAGTCCTCCTAGTCCTTCAGAGGCTCAGGAGGCACTCTGAACTTGTTTGACAGCCAAGGGACCTCTATTGCACCTGCAGAAAACAGCAGGCCTCTTGAAGCATGAACTTCTTCTTTCATATCTGTACAGCCTTCAGTTAGCAGCCTGGGTATTGGAAGAGAAGTGTACTTCAGTAGGGTTTCTACATGAAACTCACTGATAGTTTTTGGTATCTGGACATAACTCAACCTGGAAATATTATTCATTGATCTGTTTGAATTACATTTCTGGTGAGAGAAGAAACAGAAAACTCTTTGGGGCAGGGACTGTTTCATTATTTGTACATGACACAGCACAATAGGGTTCTGCTTCTAGATGAAGCTGTAATACAAATATTTGTAGTAACCTCCAAGATTTGGTGATGTCAGCCACATTACAGTTTCTCCAGGATAGTTGGTTTAAATCCTACAACCAAGCACCATAGAAAAGTGGTGCTCTAGCAGTGCTCTTAGGCAGTCACATCACAATCCCCATTAGAATATCTTCAGGTGTCAAAATTAATTGGACAAGTCTAAATGGCCTTTTTAGTTTCTATTATTACCAAGAGACAGGGTTTGAAATTATTGCCTCTTTCCCCTTATAATCACACAACTTTTGTGAAGAGTAAATGATTATTTTTATACCTCCAGAAATCTTTCTGGTCGAAGAAAGTTCTTTCCACAATTTCTGGGAAATAGGTCTCTTACTATTTTGTTCCAATTCTTAGCATGCCTTTGGAGGGTTGTTGCATAAAAGGGCATTCATAGCACTTGGTGGGTATATCGCCAGCATATGGGGCACACGTACCAATTGTATTCTGTCCAAAATGCCAAGGCACCATGTTAAAATCCTGTACTAGTAGGCATGCTGAGCATCTTGGATATTCTTTATGAAGTAGCTCCCTCTACAAGGTCCCAAGTGAGGGAAAAGTGTATGAGCCTCATTGGAGGAAGACTTGCAGAGTAGGTTTCTGCTGTTCTGTAGAGGCATCCATTTATTGATTCACAAAGAATTTCATTTTTGCTTTGTGTGAAGAGAATTTCTATTTCTGCTGTAATAATAATTAAAACTCTCCTTTTCCCTTCCCTCCCAATTTCTGTGATTCTCAATGCTCACTACTTCTGATTAATTATGAATGAAGAAAGTAGAGTAGTTATGTAACAGAATGAGAAATTTCTTACCTGATAATTATCTTTCTTTTAGCAGCTCTTCGTTCAACCCACCCTGGTAGTCTGGTAAATGAGCAGAATACAATTTGCAACAATTAAAATTTCCCTGTTTGGGGACACTTGGACATATACCATAAGGCTATATGTATATTATATCAGGTTGTTGTTTTAGTGCTAATAACCTGTTGTGGAGTATTTCCACAGTTTATGGCCTAGACTGAAGGGCAGAATTTACTCTTGGTGCCTCCAGCAACAAAACTGGACCATATACAAATTCCATAGTGGTGAATAAGAAGAGAAGCTGCTAACAGAAATAAAATTATCAGTAAGAAATTTCTCATTTTCTCCAGGAACATAGTTTTAGAGTTCATATCAGAAAATTCTCCATATTATTCTCCATCCCATACTTAACATTTTCCTTAGAAGCTACTGTTGCTAAATCTGATTTAAAAAAAAAAAGTCCCTTTGAACCATAGAAATTTATAAGAGAGAGACATTCTATAGAAAAGTTTTTGTACACCAAGTGTAGTCTCTTGGTTAAAACAGGGTACTTGAAGTCAGGATATCTGATTTTATTCCTGGTTCTACCACTCATTTGAGATGTAATCTAGAATAGTATCTGTGATCTCCACTAACATGAAGGTAACATAAACAGCAACTATTTCACAAGAAGATTGTGATCAATGGTTAGTTTAACATATAAAGCACTATAACTGCTAAAAGTAACTCTTGTTAATAATTCATTTTAATATAAAAACATCTTTTATTTTACCATCAGCCATTTTATTATGTGTATTTACACTTCTCTCTCTTTTAATATAAATCATAGAACCAGAAACCCTTATTCGTGGAGGTTTAGATAAAATATCTCGACGAACAATGCTTGCTGTAGTTGATTACCTGAGAAGTCAAAAAAGGTGAGTTGTATCTATTTTTAAAATTAGCTTTGATTTATAATTACTTTTGTTCACTATATTAAGACTTGGTGATGCCTTGGAGAGAGTTACAGTGTACATGGATACCACATAAATAACTGTAAAAGGGAACAAACCATTCAAAGTAATAGATACACATTGTGTATCTGTGTGACAACGTAATATATGTCACACTAATGACATTTTATTACATATATGCCTGGAAATTGCACTCTGATTAGCCTTGAAAAAGGGGGTTCTCAGAAGGGTTGCTGTAGATTAAAATGAATGCAGTTTCCAAAAACCTTTTATATGGAAATATAGGTTATAGGTGTATTTCTTTTTAGAAATAAAACAGTGCCTGTTGGCATAGGCTTTACTGTTTACAGTGCACTTCTTTTGTTTAACTTCATGTTACAGAGCAGGCCTAGTATTATTACATTAGTATTAATGCTGTATTTAACTAGATCTCTTTCAGGTACAGTTTTTGATGACAGTTTCTGGCTGGAATTGAATTACCTTGAGGTTGCTATGGTAGCACAATCTTGTGCTGCTCACTTCACAGCTTTGCTGTACACAGAAATCTATTCAGACAAGATAAACTTAGACAAACAACAAAAAAGGTACTATACTCGAGCAATACAGATTCTTCACATTTCAGTCAAAACAGGCCATGTGGTGGGTGTTTGTATGGTGGTGTATTGTTGGAAAAGGAAAAATGAATGATATATCAGGAAGACAAATCTTTCTTTTTTAAGCTCAGAAAAATGAACTGGCCCTGAAAGTATTTGTCCTGGTTCACCAAAGTGTCTCCAGCCCTGGCAGGATGTTAAAATCACATCATTCTGATTTCCTACCAGAACACTTTCTTATCCCTTCAGTTCCAGTATGATTTTAGTGGCTGATGTCTTGAAAACAGCTAGAGCTAAAAATTACCTTTCAAATGGGAGTTACCTAAATCTTACCTTTCAAATGGGATAGTGTATAAAATGCTAACTTTAGGGCGTCATGAGAAATAACCTGCTAAAATTATATCAGAAATGGGGAGGGGGGGTGGGAAATAACAGAATGGTGCTCAGAAGTATGTGATATAATGTTCAGCATCTAAACGATATGCTGAGTGTAGACATGAATGATATATAAAATGAGCATATAGTTTTCCTATGTAATACATCATTAATTTTATCCTTTGGACTAGCAGTGCTTTTTTTTTTTTATCGCTGATATGTAGTGAGTTGTTTAATTTGGCCCAGAATAACTTTGAGGAATTAATGCAGTGAACAAGATGATAGTGAAAACAATCACAGATGTAAGCACAGATGTAGCGTACTCCTCTTCACTCTTTCCCAGCATGCCAGCATTCTTGCTTTAGGCATTCACAAAACCTTTGTCAGCAGTTTGATACAGTGAGGGGTTTAGGTGATTCCAGAGTGAAATTAATTTACAAATTTATGAATGTGAAAAATTACAAGTGCCCTTCATGCTAAATTCCCATAAGCACTGTACTTTCTTAGAAAATAAAAAGAAGGAATGCATTTGAGACTGGATCCTTAGCCTTCCAATTTCCATTTGCTTTGCTGACTTCACTTAGCACATGAGGACTCGCCTAGCATAATATACTCAGCTGGTACAGAGTTGTAGCCAGTGCAGTGCCATGGCTCTGCTGCCCCCCCCCCATGCTCATAGCCATCATTTCAAGTATGATGAAGATGTAACTGGCCATACTGACTAACAGAGAAGTTTCTTGGAAGTTGTTATTCATTAGCATAAGTTAGAGCAACCCCAAGATTTACTCTAACTTTCCCTGGGGGTTGATTTAGCATCTGGCAGCATTCACTGTTAAAAGTAGGAAGGTAGTAGGAAACTGTGCCCCACATCCAGATGTGACAAGCACTTCTCTGAAACACTGGGGATCTGGCCCTTAATTTTTAGGGATTATTTCAGCATTTCTGTGACCCATTCTGATTTTAAATTAATTCAACATGTTTGTCTTTTTCGTATAGATCTGCTTTCAAAGCATCTAAAAGTCTAACATTTGAAGAAGAAAGCCAAAGTCCAACTATTAGCAGTTTGAATGAGAAAAGTAAAGAAGAAACTGGAATAAGTTTACAGGTATAGAATAATGCCTTCCTCATCTGAAGTATTATCTAATCTCAGGGTAAACCTACCTAATGAAATGAAACAATGTTGATTTGTTAATATGGTAATTTGAAAACAATTAACATCTGTAATTCCAGTGTAAGCAATATTTCTTGTCGAAGTTAAGAGCACAGTTGGTCAAAACTCAGGGAAATATTTTCTTAAATGTTTCCTCCTGTCAAAAACTTTTTTGATTAACATTTTTTTACCAGCTCTAGTTCAAAGTAAAAAGTTCAGTTGCTTCGATTGAGGAGCTGAATAGGTATTTGGGAACACATCAGGCCTTGCTAACACTAACTCATCTGAAGTATCAGTAGCAGGCAAATGTATAAAACACAGAGAAACAATTTTTGCTCATAAAAGAACTGATCACATGATCACCATTGGCTGAGCTTTTGTTCTAGAGAGATACTACATATATTAATAAAATATAGCAAGTGAGTGATTGGAATGAGTTAGAATGACCAAGAATGGCACTCTCAGATCAATGCAGCATGACTGTGGTGTTAAGAACATAAGAACAGCCCATCTGGGTCAGACCAGTGATCCATCTAGCTGAATATCCTGTCTTCCAACAGTGGGTATGAACAGAACAGGTAATCATCAAGTGATCCATCCTCTGGCACCCCTTCCCAGCTTCTGGCAAACAGAGGCTAGGGACACTTCAGAGCATGATTTTTGCATCGCTGCCCATCCTGGCTAATAGCCATTGATAGACCTATTCTCCATGAACTTATCTAGTTTTTTTTTTTAACCCCGTTATAGTCTTGGCCTTCACAACATTCTCTGGCAAAAGAGTTCCACAGGTTGACTGTGCATTGTGTGAAGAAATACTTCCTTTTGCTTGTTCTAAACCTGCTGCCTACTAATTTCATATGGTGACCCCTAGTTCTTGTGTTATGAGGAATAAATAACACTTCCTTATTTACTTTCTCCACACAAGTCATGATTTTGCAGACCTCTATCATATCCCCCCTTAGTCGTCTCTCTTCCAAGATGAAAAGTCCCAATCTTATTAATCTCTCCTCATATGGAAGCTGTTCCATATCCCTAATCATTTTTGTTTCCCTTTTCTGTACCTTTTCCAATTCCAGTATATCTTTTTTGAGATGAGGTGACCAGATCTGCATGCAGTATTCAAGATGTGGGCATACCATGGATTTATAAAGAGTTTTTGTCGTCTTATATATCCCTTTTCTAATGATTCCCAACGTTCTGTTAGCTTTTTTGACTGCTGCTGGACATTGAGTGGATGTTTTCAGAGAACTATCCACAATGATGCCAAGATCTTTTTCTTGAGTAATACTCTGCATTTTTGTCATGTTGCACAAATCTATTTTCTACTTAATCTGAGTCAATAATCGCTCTCAACTATCATTTCCTTCATCATAAATCACATTCACCAACTTTCAAAATTCATTTGTCAGCTTGCACATCTCAGGTTGATTAACGTTATGCTTTCTTCAACTTTCACCCAACTTTACTAAATTCTGATGATTTATTTTTAAATCTTAACATAAGAATTTAGAGTCTTTGGTCTAGGCAGTCTGACAGCACTGCACTGGAGTATATAACTCTGTAATCTTCAAGGAGTGTCCCTGTGGATGCTCCACTTCAGGTGAATCTGCGCCCCTGCTATTGTAATTAGAGCTTTGTAGTAGCAGTGCCTGGTTGAGTAGTACATGTGCTGTCCCCATTTCGCGCCGCCTCAGGTGGTTACGAGGTGCTGTGCGGCCAAATCCTCCCCCCTTAAATTCTTTCGCTACTGCCCTCAGTTTGAGACGGAGCACTTAGCAGCGTCTCTGTGCTTTAGGTTTAGTTCTGTTTAGTTGATAAATTAGATACTTACTTACTCTTCCCTGTTCAGTTGTTAGGATACTCCTTACTGTGGCATAGTTACCTTCCCTCATTGGAGAATACCCTTCTCTGCGGGGCATGCCTGGCTCCCCAGGTTTTAAACGCTGTCTTGCATGCAGACTGTGTATCCCAGTGTCTGACGGGCATCCACAGTGTGTTCTCTGCCTTGGCGAGGGACGCTTTCTACGAAAGTGCTCACACTGCCACAATTTGAAAGCTCATGCCAGGAAGGTGAAAGACCTGCAGTTAAAACTCCTCATAATGGAGAAGTCTCTGCACCTGATGTCTAAGCCTGGATCTTGGACCCCTGCTGGACATTGGTCTCCCATGGCAGCCTCTGACAGAGGTTCCCCTCCACCCACTCAGGGGAAAGAGCATTCTGCTAGAAAGTTAGAAAAGAAGCGGGCTCCAACCTTCCTCCTCAGGAATCTGCCAAAAAGCAGCATTCTCTGACTGGGCAGACCCCATCAGTACTGACTATACCAAGACCTTCCACCTCTGAGGTAGCGGAACCATCCAGTACCGTGGACAACTCACAAGCAAAAGACCCTACATAGGCTAGCTTGGATAAAGGTAGCAAAGGGAGATCTATCATCTCTGCCTTGGTACTGCGATAAAACATACAGCGCCAAGTAGTTTGACACCACTTCAGACTATGGCGCCACCTTCTGCCTCTACAGTGCATAGCGTGCAATCCTCCACACTGATGACTGCAGCAGAGACATCAGTACCACTGACAACGCCTTTGGTACTGATGCTCTGAGTACCGCAGCAATTCCTCCGCTGCAAGGATCTTCTAGTCTCCTTGGCACTAGAATCTGCACTGCTTGGTACTGACCTCACTCCAGCACACTCAGTGCCAACTGATCACACCAATGAGATCAGTTCCTCCCTTATCTAGTGATGAGGACAATGAGGATGAAGGGGAATTCTACTCCTTCCATCACTCCTCGCCTACCCACGCATCCACCAGATCAGGCCCACCAGAACACCATGATTATCACACAGGACCTGAAACTCAGAGCTGGTACAGACACCCGTGGATGCCACCACCCATGCCATGTCAACCACAGTGGCCTTATTGGGACCTATGGGCAGCAGCAATGCCATAAGCCTCCCAGTTCATCCCCAGTGAGGTCAAGGCATTCTCCTTCACCCTCTGTACCTAGACCATTGAACCTCTGGAACAGACAGGTGAGGAATTAGAGGAGATTTCAGACCAGGAAGCTGTACCAGCAGCCAATATTGCATCCCTTTCTCCAGATGAAGCCATCATGTCCCCACCTCCCATCATGGGACATGATTTTAAACAGTTCCAAGTGCTATGTAACCACCTGAAGTGGCACAAAATGGGGACAGAGCATGTGCAATCTAAACTGGTACCACTACTACAAATCTCTGATTACAAGCACTAGGGGGCAGATTCGCTTAACGTGGAGCACCCATAGGGACAACCATCTTGAAGTTACTGCACAAGCTGCGTAACCTTATCTTCCTGCCTTTGATCACAGCGTATGCATATGTCAGGCATTGTTACAATCTCTTACATGGTTTTCTAATGCAGATATATAGATATTTATGCATAATACAGTTGAATACGTTCAAAAGTCATTTTTGAAATGTTTTGTTTTGTGATGGTATGTCTTAGGACCTTCTCATGGAAATATACAGAAGTATTGGAGAGCCTGATAGTCTCTATGGCTGTGGTGGAGGAAGAATGTTACAGCCACTAGCGAGGTACAATGTATTCATTTTTTATAAAAACATACTTTTATTTGTTTGAGAAGCATTTGAAATCTCAACTGCTCTTTACATGTAACAGGATAAGAACATATGAGCATGAAGCCATATGGGGAAAGGCCCTTGTAACATACGACCTTGAAGCAAGCCTCCCTCCAGCTACTCGCCAGGCAGGAATAATAGAGGTAATTCACTCCAGTAGTAGGAAATAAATACAAGAATTGCCCTCAGTAGTGATCAGAAGTATTCTTGCTTCAGTGAACTTGAAATTGATTTGTTCTGGTGTTCTATTGCCCTACTAGTCTGGGCTTTAGTTTTTACATATTTTCATGTGTGTGGAGCGCTTTGACTCTGACCACACTATATGTTATTAATATGCGATGCTATAGTGTATTTCATCTTGGAAGCCTGCAGTCCTATCATCCTGTGCTATGACCCTCCTCAGATATTTCAAACTAAGAAGGGTTAAGTCGTTATTCAAAATAAAGAGCTTCTAAAAACAGGTGCTGCAGGAAGTAATGGTATTGTAAGCGCTCTGCCAACTGAATCACTATAGAACAGTGATTTTCAACCTTTTTCATTTGCAGACCCATAAACATTTTGTATGGAGGTGCAGAGCCTTTGTGAAATCTTAGACATAGTCCGCAGACCACAGATTGAAAACCACTGCTCTATAGCAAACCCTCCAGTACACCATCCTGGGTGGTGCCATCTTTCAGATAAAAAGTAAAATTGAGATCTTGTCTACATGTGGTTATTAAATATGGTACAGCACATTTTGTAAGACATGGGACGTTCACCCCAATATTTGGCTAAATTCCAAATTCGTTGACTAATTTCTGCCTATCTACATTTCCAATCTTGCTGTTTGTAGGCCTTGCAAAATTTTGGGCTCTGCCATACCCTTTCCACCTATTTAAAAGGGTTGGAATATGAAAACACAGAGTGGTGCGCTGAACTGAAGGACATTCGTTACCAGGCAGCGTGGAGAAACATGCAGTGGGACCACATCTCTTCTGCTAAGTAAGAGAGCTGCTCTGTTAATCATTTCCAGCTCTAGTCTGTTAAAGCCTAATCTAACAATGCTATTTGTTTTTGAGGAAAAGGAAAACTTCAAAATATAACTGCTGTGGAGTAGAAATGGTGCAGTACTGTTTATCTCAGTTATTTTCATAATTGAAATAAAAACAAAAATCAATCCCCTTTCATATAAAAACCCTGTTTGTATTGTATGAATATCAGTCTGTATTATCACCAATGCTGCTGTTATAGCATACAGGCTTCCATTCTAATTTCCTTTTTTCATTTGCGGATAATTTTTTTAAATCTCTTTTCCATTTTTAGTCTCAGCTACAAGATGATTCTTTTTTTTTTTTTTTTTTTAATAAGTGTGAGGGAAATGCTTTCCTGCATCCATTATTGATTAATAGGAGAATGAAAAGATTGCTCTCTGAGCCTGAAGAGTGACTTCATCAACAATTGTTGTCAGACTTGGTTTTGTGGCTACTCCTTTGTAAAGAATAGTCTATGCTGACATGATGAACTGGGCAAGGAATTGTGTATACCTTGTTCCTGACAGCAAGAGCAAGGCCATATTACTCTTAGGGAGAAAAAGGCACTAGATCCCCTCCCCTTGGTAAAAGCTTAAGGCGAGCTATTAAAAAATGCTACAGTAATGTGTATGGTTTAAAAACTGACTGACGATGGCATATGTGAAGGTGATCAGGTTCCTAATATGGAGGTGAGATGTTGTCCATATCTCATAACCAACCATGTAGAAGCAGTGTAAGCACAACTGCTCAGTAGACATTTAGCTTAGTGCTTATTTTGATGCCACTATCTCTGCGTATGGGGTGAGATAGCATTCCCAATGCAGAGTAGGCTTTGGTTGTGAGATGGGTGACCTCCTCAGTTGTGGCATTCTGTGGCAATTTACTCCCTAGGGAGCAAAACTTCTCCAATGATTGAAGAGGAGCCCTGGTGAACTTAATCATTGGATAGACATGTGCCTCCCCTGACACATATTGGGTATGGTACTTCAGTTTTCTTAGGCAGACTATGAAACCAAAATGATTGACTGCATATGTGAAGTCAATTATATGTCATATGCATATGTCAATTATAAATTGAATGTCAATAATCGAGTGAGCAGCCAATGCATAGTCATCAGCAAATTAAAGCTCCTTAATGAGTAAATCTGACACTTTGGTATGAGCATGGCAATGTTGCATCTTGAACAACTTCTGTCAGTACAGAACTGGATAAATACTCCTCTGTCTGTCATGAAATGCATCCATAAGCATAGCTGAGGGAGCCAGCACACAACCTTCGGTGCCATTGATGACCGGAAAGGGGTCCTTATCCTCTTGAGGGTGTATCATAGTCAATGCATATGCACTGATGACAGAAGCATAACGACTTTTAACAAGGCCAATGCAGAAGAGCATAAGTCTGTCGTAAACACCCTTCAGCAGTGAGTCAAGTGTGTGGGCACTCAAAGAGCAGATGGCAAACCCTGCACCTGAGCACATCTTCATTCATCCTCATATTCGCCAGTCTAATAAAAGGTGTAAATAGCACCCACTTCTTGGAGCTGACTCGCCAGAAAGTCTTGTCTCACTGCAGCAATATCTATACTGTACTGTGCCAACACTCTGCCAAGTGTAGCGGTTCTACACTGCGGTCCTCCGGCACTGTCAAGGAGTGTGTGAACATTCCTAGCTGTAAAATTTGTTTAGATCTTCCTTATTTTTAGACCATCCAAAGCTGGATGACCAGTCAAGATATGGCACTCTGACAAATTTCACTGAAGCAAGTGTTTTTAAGGGATCTTTTTCCAACCCCTTCCCTGTTCGAAGAGGACAACACTAGATAGGGCAGCTCTGACGCCAAGAAAGGATACGATCATTGAATTTGCTCCAGTCACTCTTTCGGATTGTGACTGAGGACTTCCAGCAGCATCACAGGACTTGGATTCAGAAGTTGCAGAGTCCGTGTTGCATTGCTGAATCACCTGCACTGTGAACAGTGGAAAAGGGGTGTGCCCCACTTTCCCATCCATGGAAGCCATGTACAATACTGGTGCAAAAATTGCAACAAATAGGGTGGCAAATGGGGGTGCAGGTTTAAATTTGGAATTCCTTTTCCTAGCAGATGTCATTGACTCCCCACATGGTTCCTTTGCCTTTCCAGAGTTACTTCTGGAGGGGCAATTACATGCCCTAATACGTTGCCATTGGCTACAGGCTTATTTGATGTCAGTTTACATTCGCCATGTCCAGTGCCATCTTTAGGAGCATATTGCATTTTACTGGGGCAGCAGCACCAACTGCTAGACCATCACACACTATTGGTACTGCTCTCAGATTGTCCGCGACTGTTTATTCCACAGGTTTTCCTGCTTCTATCACAGTTACCTTCCGTATCTGTAGGGCATTCCACTACCTGCAACTTGTGGATATGCATGGTGGCAGGTGACGCTGTCCCTGGGAAGGTGATCCAGATTCAGAAATGCTATTAAATGCTGATGGTACACATTACAACACAGTTAGATAATACAAGAACCTTTACATATCTGCATTTTGTTGTTTGTTAAAAATTGTAGATATATTCTATGGTAGTTTGTTCAATTACGTATATTTTAATGTAATTTGAAAATTTGACCATCTTGTATAAAATACAATTTTAATAATTTTTACTGCCTTTTTATTTTGTTTACTTTAAAACACAAGAACTTAGGTTTACAAGAATGTATTGTGTTATAGGGCTGCTTTGTATTGTCTAGTCAAATCAAAATAGCACTTTGTCCAAACACTGAAAAACTCCTGGCTATACTCCTTATTCAGTTAGAATATTTTGTCTTTCTTATGGAGACATCACCAAAATGACTTAAATGTGCTATATCAAAGAGAATGTTAGTGCTATAGTTTTCAGTCATAAAGAGCATTGATGGCATTAGGTGTAAATATAATTTTGCTGTTTTAAATCTTTTTTTAAAGAGATGAGATGGGAAGACCAGGCTACCATGAATCATTGTATGATGCTCTGCAGTCTTTAAGAGATAGAGAATTCTCTGCTTTCCATGAAGGCCTAAAAGATGCCAGGTAAAAACCAAATGCCAGTAGATATGCTGTGTGTAAGACCTTGTTGTATTTGTACAGCTGGAACAAAGCATAACAAAATCAAACGGATATTTGAGCTGTAACTTGATTTGTAGATTTTGACCTTGATTCTCCTTTTCATGCCTATACAAGTAATGTTAGTGTTAATTGGACATGCTTGCCTGCCTCAAGGCCAGATCTAATTTTGTTTTAATTTTGTAAAGTGGTTTGTGTGTCCACAAACAACATATGTATAGAATCTTTTTAGTAGAGACATTTTTATAGTCACTCTTTTTTTACATATAGATAAGGCTGCACACGCTAAACAATAATGATATATATTAAAAACCTTAATCCTCAGACTAAGGAGGAAGAGACAAACTACTGGCATTTTATGCCATAACAAGTTCTTGTATCTATAGCTCCTGTTATGCAAAAATACCACCAGTTTTCAAGGGAGCAGCAAGAAGGTGGCAGCAAGAAGGGAGGGACAAATTAAATTTTTAAAAAGTTGAGTTACTATTTGTGGAGAAGTCACCATCCTTTAGCATACATCCCCTTCCTGTTAATAGACAAGACATCCTTCTGAATAGTCCCTTTAAATCACAACATATAGGCAATGGGGCAATAAACTTGATAGCTTTTTCATTTTGATTCCTAAGTGAGAAACCTTGACTTTTAGATTTTAATAATAATGCAAAATTCCTCCTTAACCGAAATTTAAAATATGTGCAATATACTGTATATTTTATATCTATTCTGTACATGGAAACTATATTGTCAATAGATAACGGTATTTAGCATTTCTGATTTGTATCCCTAGGGTGAGCGAAGTAGCGGAGCTGTGCAAAGGCAGTCTTGAGTCTGTATTTTCATTATATCCCACGCTCTGCAGATTACAGACCATTGGAGAGTTGGAAAACATAGGACAACTTTTTTCCAGGTATTTTATTCCTTCTTGTTAGATTCTCCTTCCAGTTCTAGCTATGAGTCTGACATTGTTCTTGCACCTCACAGCCATTTTCAAGCAACCTGTCATTAAAGATTAGTCCCTCTGTCTTCCTCCTTTGAACAAACATACTTTATAGATACCATGTTTACAAGCAACTTCACAGGTTCACTAATTATAAATAAAGGCCTTTATCTATAAATATCTTCCTGTCTGTAAAAACAGGAAAAGAATGGTGGTATTAGGGAAATCCACAATATTAGACTCTTCTGCACTTTCCCAGTACATTCTGTTTTCTATTTGTTTCTAAACTGCAAGCTCTTCAGGGCATGAACTGTCTTTATTTTTGGTTATTGTAAACATTGTCAGCACAAATATTTATTAATGATTTAGTAGTATTTATTATTTGTTTTCCAGTAGCTCCCACAGTGTACTAGGTGCTGTATGATCACAAAAACTGACATAGTACCTTCCCCAAAGAGCTTATACTCTAAAAAGATAAAACAGTTGTAGCTGGAGAGTACATCTGAAAGGTGTGCAGAATAATAAAAATATGGGTCATATAAATAACCCATATAAATATGGGTCACACCATCCTGCAGCTCGTGCTGCCGCTGCCACATTCTATTTTTTAGCATGCTAGCTGGATGACCGCTAGTTGGAGTATGTCTGCTCGAACTGAGAATCTCACCCTTATTCTGTCATGCAGCCATATAGATACAAGTTAATATTCCCTTTGCCAGCCTTTTATTACCAGCCTTATCACATACTAGAATTTAAAAAATTAAATCCAAACAAATATTCAAGAATATGTATGTTGTATTTGTCATGCCTTCTGGCTGTTTCCCTCAGAAACCTCAGTTTGCTTTAAATCAGATGTTCTTCCTACTTTTTTATTTAAGCTACAAATCTTCTTATAACCTTACCCTCTGCCTGCTTGTTTTTCAAGATGTTTATTCTGCACATGATCAGGAAAGGTTTCATATTTGTAAAACAAGCTCCTTCACATCTCAGATTATTGGTATTTGGTCAGAAGTAATAGCAGCATTTTTTCCTTTTCTTTTCATAATGTCTGTGATTTCAGATCTGTTACTAACAAACAACTGAACGATGTTTATCTGAAGTGGCAGAGACAGTCGCAGCTTCTCAAGGACAGTGACTTTGGTTTCCAGGAGCCTATCATGGCCTTACGCACTGTAATTCTGGAGATCCTTTTAGAGAAGGAAAGTGAGAATTCCAAAAGAGAATGCATTAAAGACATTCTGACCAAACATCTAGTGAAACTATCCAAATTGGCTCGAACTGCCAAAAACACCCAGGTAATTAATTCCAGCCAGCATTAATCTGAAAAACATTTACTTTTCCAAGTAACGAAGAACTTCTTCATTATAATGCTGAAAAACCAGTAAGCTAAAATTCCTCTACTCTAAGTTTATTCATTTAATTGTTTGTCTGGAGAGTCAGTCTACATAATACTTTGTGAATGCTACAAGGTATCTTCACACGTCTTTTCATAATTGCATGCCTTTCTATGCAGTATATGTTATAAAACTGGAATTTTTACCTGTAAATGATGTTTCTACAACTCTGTAACTCCAGTTTGCTACTCTGGGTAGATATAAAGTCTCACCTACATGCCATACATTCTCCCAGCATTCCAGGGTAGAGTTGCAGAAGGAATTCCTCAACATCAGCATATTTGGTGTCATGTTCAAATGTATATATACTTAAAGTGCCATTACAGTCTGAAAAGCAAATCTCTATGGATTACCATGTAAAATTCCAATGTTTTATCCCACTGACTTTCAAATGAAATATGTTCAGTTTTCAATTCAATCTGCATGTCCTGAAAACTCAATTTAGGTTGTGAAAAGCAACCTGGGTTACTTTTGGCTACCATATGAGCACAAGTAATACATTTTGTGCATTTGGAGCTTGATTAGCAGCTTTGACCCAGAATTACGGAGTGGCAATACTTTCTCTCCGCTTAATCTCCTTGAAATTAAACCAATCTTAGAAAATATCTACCCTGGAATGAGATACAGCATGTGAAATTATAAAATTATGTTGTTTTAAAAATTTACTAGAAGTTGGTTAAAGAATGTTTCTAACCATTTTGGCACATGAAATCTTGGCCCATTAAAGTAAAATGCAAAGCTTCCATTGACTTCACTGGCGCCACAGTTTCACTCAGTGTCTCCAGAATGGCTTAAGAGATCCACTGCTATATAATCCTTCATCTTTCACCCTTATCACTTCATCAACGCAATTTACACTGGCCACCCAATCTCAGATACTCTAAGTGCTTTATAAGAGCCGGAATATAAAAATCTTCCCTTTATCCCCTAATATTTGCAAAAATATATGCAAACTACTAGGAGATTATAAAAACACATTTCCTAGTCCAGGGATCAATTTCCAATAATTTGGTCATTTGTTATTTTGATATTCACGTATGTTTGCAAATTTCAGAGGGAAAGATTGAGGGGATTGTATATATTTGGATAGAGTACATAGGTGCTGAGGGATTATATGCTAGTCAGGAATGAGCTGAGTCACTTAACTCTTCTTTTCAGGTATTCTAGCACTTGGGTTTTTTTAATGGTGTGGAATGTTTGTAACAAAAATGTATTATTGTTTTCAGGATTAGCTGGCCTCCGTTAAAAAACATTTTGAACCTCCTTTTAACAGTTTTTTGGTTATGAATATAAGCCAACTCACTGTCCCATATAGGCTTTGTGGTGTTTACATTATTAAAGAGTTTTGAAAATACTGATTTCACCAGTAGAGGGAGTAAAGATGACTCTATTTACACACAGATTTACTGAATATGAAGATGTCATTTTTCTGAAAATATCACTTCAATTTAAAATTTTGCAAACTTTATAGTAAAAATTGAATATTGTTATCTTAATGGTAATTGTTATAAATAATATGATTTTTGGAATTTCGGTACCCCATATCTCACAGCAATTAAAATGTTAAATGGCAATCCTTCATTTAATGTTCTGTGAAGGCCCATTCAAGAATCTATACTTTGAAATTTCTTGGTAGTCAGAATGATCTAGGGCAGCCTATGCCAGTGCTTTAATGCTTAAACCGACCTTACTTTCTTCCCAACAAAACAATTTTTAGCACTAAGCAGGCAGAAGAGGGATATTTTAAAGAAATAAAGCCAAAGTACTGATGGAGTCAGAGGGCCTGCTATGATATGTGTGTCCATACTTATAAATATAACTGACAATTACGTTTTTCTATTTCAGCTTCCGGAAAGAGCAATGTTTCAGATCAAACAGTACAGCCCAGCTGGGTGTGTAGTCTCTGAGTGGCAACTGGAGGAAGCTCAGGTTTTCTGGGCTAAAAAAGAAGAAAGTCTAGCACTGAGTATTCTCAAGCAGATGATCAAGAAATTGGATACAAATTGCTTTCTGGTGTGTGTTACATTGTGTGTTAACTTAGTGGGAATTAAATTATTTAAATTAATTCCAACTTTCTAGAGGTTTTCCTTGGGAGTGAATAAAAGGACAAAAGTCCATGTTTGGAATAGTTAAAAATGGCCTAAAGCACACATTTGTATATACAAAGATTATGGCGGGGAGAGGGGAATTTAAGAATGAATGAGTGTCACAGAAGTCTTTGCAAGACTGCAGGAATTAGAGATTCTTTACTGATTATTTTGCTTTCATTGTCACTACTTTGTTCATAACTTTTCAAAGTAGAGAGGATTTTTATTGCTATTACCTCATTCGTAACAAAATGTGTTACACGTGGAGCAGATAAACTTATCTCCTTTATGTCTGAAAACAATGCAAATGGGCTAATGGAAATGTAGATTTATTTAACCACTGTAATATCTAAGGAACTATAGCAGTATATACGAAGTTATAAAGATTTTTTTAAAAAAGTGAGCTTTTCACCCCTGCTTTGGCCCATTTATGCTGTTTGAAACAGCCAAAGCACCATAAAGGGACCCTAAAAGCCCTGTATCAGACTGGGGGAAGGATTCCTCTGATGTAGGCACTGCAGAAGACAGTCATACAGCTATTCCCCACAAGCCGTGGCTTAGAGGATGGAGCTTGGGGCATGATGGGCATGGAGCTGCAACACATAGTACTACAGAGATTCTAGGAAGTGCTGTGGCCCAAAGGACAATTCACAGAGGCTACTATAATTTAGGCCTCTCCAGCCCCTGGAACAACCCAAAATCAGGAGCTCACAAAGGTGGCTTCAAGTTACCAAACACATACACAGCCTCCCACACAGCCAGCACAAAATCTCACTGTACAGCTGCAAGCTTCACACCATGCTAAGAACAGTTAAGAGCAAGAATAAATTATGTCTCCAGTGATTGAGCAGTTATTTACAAATAGAAACTTGATAAAATGAACATTATTAGTTAGTGAAATCTCAGACCTTTCCTCAAGGCTTTCTCAAAGGTGGTGTCACCTCATGCAAGGAAATAGGATTCCAGATATCCACCTCTCATGTTGTAGATATCCATTCACCTCTAGCTGAATTCTCTCACGGCTTACTGCCTGCTAACCTCTCTTCCAGAGTTCCACCCTAAAAATTACAGGTAGGTAGCTTGGGATTCATCGCAAAACCTTCTAGCTGTCAGCTTTAGACTGTCCATGATTGCAATCAAGGGGGGGTTAGTATAAAGAGAAATGGGATTTCTGTAAAAATTGGTCAATTTGTATAGTTTTTGTTAAATTTAGTCCAGAAGCCCTGTTTTTATTGTTAAAACTCACATGTATTTTAAAATCCTTTTACACCCCTTCAGTCAGATATGGTGTGTGATTAAGGATGTTGACGGCTGTGGCTGGGATGGTACAGTGACGGCACTCTGTCAATATGTAACATTGATATTGGGCCTAATTAATTTAAATAGGTGTATTTGGAGAAGAAAAGGGTTTTATTGGTTGACCATCTTTTATGGAAAATTATTTTTTATTTGAAGTCTGATATGTTTTTACCTAAAAATGTGCTTCTCCAAAGGTTGAGAATGATCTGAGCTTAAGACTGATAAACACAGAGTGTCTGAGATTATGTGGAAACTGGTTAGCAGAAACATGCTTGGAAAACCCTACAGTTATCATGCAGAAATACTTGGAAAAGGTACAGTGGGACTTCAAAACATGCAACTTTTGAAATAGATTCTGCTGTATATAATATCTTGTAATAATGTAAAGTAAATTTTATAATGCTCTATTCATTTTTCCATATTGAAACTATGAATTTTCAGTATATTTAAAATAGCATATCAGATGCAGAAAATAGTCTTTATTAATGATTTTATAGACTCCACAGTGAAACTTGGATTTAATAGTCTGTTTGGAGGTACAGTGATGTATGTGGCTTTAGAACTCCTCCAGTCCCTGTAGAGGTTCCTCCCCGATCTTGCCTTCAGTATGATCTGCACACTCACTTATCTCTTGTTGTATTCTCTCTGCAGCCATCTCACTGATTTCAGTATTGCTTGCCACTCCATTCCTTGCTCATGCTCCATCACATGCTAATTTGTGACTCTTCAGTTATAGTTATCTCCTCTGACTTTTCTGGTACTCTCCAAATACCTTCACCATCATCTCACCTCTCTTCCTTCTTGTGATGTCATCTCCTTGTCTCGTGTTTGTTAGACTGTAAGACAGTTTCTTACACTGTAAGCTCTTCAGGACAGAAAATCTTTCTTTATCTGCACTGTAAAGCACTATGTACAACTATGTTACTATATGAGCAATACATAATAAGCATTGGACTTCCATTACAAGTGCTGGAGATAAAAAGGACATTATCTTCTAGCGCTGAAAAATCGAAGTCCTTTCTGAGGATAAAATTCAAGTAGGAAAATAACTTGAATACAGTTGGTTTTATTTTGTATGTGCTCTGCCTGCATATAGAAACATTGAATGATTAAAGAGTTGTTTAATCAAGCAGTATGATAATAGACATTTGCTATTATGCCAACATGATCATCAGTCTTATAGTTACTATATTTGTAACTTTCCTTTTAGGCAGTGGAAGTTGCTGGGAGCCACAGTGGAGACAGCAGTGATGAGCTGAGGACCGGAAAGATGAAGGCTTTCCTTTCTTTAGCTCGTTTCTCTGATACTCAGTACCAAAGAATTGAGAACTACATGAAATCTTCAGAATTTGAAAACAAGCAAGCTTTGCTGAAGAAGGCCAAGGAGGAAGTTGGCCTCCTCAGAGAGCACAAGGTTCAGACAAACAGGTGGGTGTCCAGTCTGCGGAAAGGTAACTACAGGTAATTGGCATACAGCACCCTGGTGGAGAATAAAGTGAAACCAGATTTGGGATTTGCACATGCAGTAGAGCGAAAGGAATCTTAGTGTTCATCTGACTATTTCATTTATAGCCTTAGTAAGAGGAATGGAAAGTGAGGGAAAACTCTAAGCATTAGTGGTTCTCTATTTTCTGTAGGAGGTGGCTCAAGTCTTTGTGCTTGTTTTCTTTCCCAGAAATTCACTTTTATATTAGTGTGTTCAGCTCCAGTCAGTAGAAAAAATGGGACTAGATTTTCAGTGTGTTTTTAATCACAGAACAATGATGCCCTGTGTACACAAATGAAGAAGGCAGGGAAAGGATTCTAAGGAATTGTTTGATTTTCTTTGGTAGTACAACAGCAAGTATAAAATGTTGGGAAATTTCTTGAAGTTGTAGATGAGAGAAATCCAGTTTGCCTTCCCATCAGTGTTTTGACAGATGGGTAATGTCCATTCGTAGATACACTGTGAAGGTTCAGCGGGAGCTTGAACTTGATGAATGTGCAATTCGGGCACTGAGAGAGGATTGTAAACGGTTCTTGTGCAAAGCAGTAGAGAACTACATCAGTTGCTTATTTAGTGGAGAAGAACATGACATGTGGATCTTCCGGCTCTGCTCCCTCTGGCTTGAGAACTCTGCAGTTTTTGAAGTCAATGAAATGATGAAGGTTAGTTTCTGTTCTTACTTCTTTCTTATCCTTACGATTCTACATGAAAATCAAATACAGATTCCTCATCCTCACATTCTAGGCCCTGCACAGCTCTGCCGGAGTGTCCACCTCTCGTCTTTTATTTGCATCTTAATCCTTGTGTCATGCACAGCATTCTGCCAAAACATCTCACTTATTTGCTTTCTCCTTCCATTAGCTACTCCACACACTTTCTCAAGGTACCCATATGTCTGGAGTATGGCACATAACTCTGTGCAACAGCCTTCTTTAGTTTATCCTCAAAACTCACCTTATGTGCTATGTATTACACATTTATCACCCTCTATCAATTAACTACATTCCTCTTTTCTGTCTCTGTCCCCTATAGTTTAATAACAAAAGTTAACAAAAGTGTCCATATCTTGTGATCTTTCACTGTTGTACCTTTGTCCTTCCCACTCCTTTTACCCTTCCCTTTCTCATTCTTTGCTGTGTTATGTCTAATTTAGTTGTGAGCATCTACCATTTCTACCATGATACCTGAAGGAAATTGCTAACTGATAAGAGTTAGATAAATTGCTAATAGTTATTAATGATATCTAGCTTATTTCTTTTTTCTATCTTATAATTTAATTTAAAAAAATTAGAATTACTTGGAACAATTGAACAATGCACATAATTGAAATCATGTGTCCTTTCACAGGCATCTTTGTCCTCCCTTTCCTTCAGATGTTTTTAATATGCTCATGGTGTTTCTTGTCTCAAATTAGATTGTAAGCTTTCCCAGTTGGGGCCTATCTCTGATCATCTGTTTATATAGTACTCAGAACAGTGGGGTCTCAATCTTAATTGAGGCATCTAAGCACTGCTGTAATAAAATAATAATAGCACTTTTAATAATAATAAAAAAACATCAGGCAGAGACTCAATGAAGAGATCTCAAATACAGTCAGGGTCAGTCCCACTCATAGTTTTCTAAACCAGTAGAGCTAATTTTAAACTCCATCTGCTACTTAATAGGCACCCAGTGTAAAAAATGCAAAGTGGCCTGAGTATGAGCCTAATAGCTCAAATTCATAAGCAGTTGTGCTGTTGCATTATGAACAATCTGCAAACAGTGGGAACCCAGAGAGAGAGTAGGAAAGAGGGAATGATGTGCAGCATGCTGCCACTTGGGTAACTGATACTTTAAATATGTTTTTAAAATATCAGTACAAATCCATTGGTGCCGATCTTCTGATTTGAGTTTGTGATCTCTTTTATGTGCATTGTTGCTTTACATCTGATTTCTCTTTCAACAGACAAATGCAGAGAAGATTCCATCATACAAGTTTTTGCCTCTGATGTACCAACTGGCTGCTCGAATGGGAACCAAGATCATGGACTCTCTAGAAGTTTTAAATAAAGTAATTAATATTAAATCATAAGTGTTGTGATTAGGTGAATGACACAGAGATGCATCTTACTTATATTAAAACTCCTAAACATAACATATGTCTTCCGCAGCACAGTTCTATCTTGAATGAGTCAAAAGCCAGGTAGAGTTGGACCTTGCAAAGGGAATTAAAACCAATAGTAAAAGGCTCTATAGCCATATAAATAGGCAAGAAACAAAGAAAGAAGAAGTGGAACCTCTAAGCACTCTGGATGGGATGGAGGTTAAGGATAATCTAGGCATGGCCGAATATCTGTTTTAAACAAATACTTCTCAGTTTTTAATGAAATTGATAGACTTCAGGATAGCGGTATGGTGGCTAATGGGAATGAGGATATGGAGGTAGAAATTCCCACATCCGACGTAGAAACTAAACTCAAACGTCTTAATGGGATTAAATCGGGGGGGAGGGCAAGGGGAGAAGGAGGGCACATAATCTCCGTCCAAGAATATTAAAGGAACTAGCATATGAAATTGCAAGACCATACACAAGGATTTTGATGACTCTGTAAACTCAGGGGCTGTACTGTATGACTGGAGAATTACTAACATAGTTCTTATTTTTAAGAAGGGGGGGGGGAATGATCTGGGTAACTACAGGCCTGCTAGTTGGACCTCAGTAGCAGGCAAGGTCTTGGAAAAAATGTTGAAAGAGAAAGTAGTTAAGGACACAGAGGTTAAAAGTAATTGGGGTAAAATACAACATGGCTTTACAAAAGGTAGATCATGACAGACCAACATTATCTCTTTTTTTGATGACAATAACAGATTTTTTAGACAAAGGGAATTCAGTGAATCTAATTTACCTAGATTTCAGCAAGGCATTTAATACAGTTCCACATGGGGAATTATTAATTAAATTGGAAAAGATGGGGATTAATATGAAAATTGAAAGGTGGATAAGGAACTGGTTAAAGGGAAGACTACAACGGGTCATACTGAAAGATGAACTGTCAGGCTGCAGACAGGTTACTGGTGGATTTTTTCAGGGATCAGTCTTAGGACCAATCTTATTTAACCTTTTTATTGCTGACCTTGGCATAAAAAGGGGGAATGTGCTAATAAAGTTTGCGGGTGACACAAAGTTGGGAGGTATTGCCAATATAGAGAAGGATCAGGATATCATACAGGAAGATCTGGATGAGCTTTAAAATAGGAGTAATAGAAATACTATGAAATTTAATAGTGGAAAGTGCAAGGTCATGCATTTAGAGACTAATAATGAGAATTTCTGCTATAAGCTGGGGATGCATCAGTTAGAAGTGACAGAGGAGGAGAAGGACCTGGGCCTATTGGTTGATCACAGGAAGACTATGAGCCGCCAGTGTGATGTGGCCGTGAAAAAAGCTAATGCAGTCCTTGGATGCATCCGACAAGGTATTTCCAGTAGAGATAGGGGGTTGTTAGTACCATTATACAAGGTGCTGGTGAGACCTCATCTGGAATACCGTGTGCAAGTTCTGGTCCCCCATGTTTAAGAAAGATGAATTCAAACTGGAACAGGTGCAGGGAAGGGCTACTAGAATGATCCACGGAATCGAAAACCTGCCTTATGAGAGAAGACTCAAAGAGTTTGGCGTGTTTAGCCTAACCAAAAGAAGGTTATGGGGAGATATGATTGCTCTCTATAAATACATCAGAGGGATAAATAGCAGGGAGGGAGAGGAATTATTTAAGTTCAGCACCAAAGTGGACACAAGAACTAATGGATATAAACTGGCTATCAGGAAGAGATGAATGAAGGGGGATTTGATAGCAACCTTTAACTACCTGAAAGGGGGTTCCAGGGAGGATGGAGCTAGGCTGTTTTCAGTGGTGGCAGATGGCAGAACAAGGAGCAATGGTCTCAACTTGCAGTGAGGAAGGTCTACGTTGGACATCAGGAAAAAGTTTTTCACTAGAAAGGTAGTGAAGCATTGGAATGGGTTACCTAGGGAGGTGGTGGCATCTCCATCTTTAGAGGTTTTTAAGCTGAGGTTTGACAAAACCCTCACCGGGATGATTTAGCTGAGGATAGTCCTGCTTTGAGTAGGGGGTTGGACTAGATGACCTCCTGAGGTCCCTTCCAATTCTATGATTCTAAGTTTAGACTTGAAATTAGATGCAGGTTTCTAACCAGAGGAGTGAAGTTCTGGAATAGTCTTCCAAGGGGAACAGTGGGGGCAAAAAACCTAGCTGGCTTCAAAACTGAGCTTGATAAATATATAGAGGGGACATATATATAGATAAGACAGCCTAGTTTGGTAATTGACTGATCTTTGACTACTGGTGGTAGATAAGCCAATGGCCTGTGAAGGGATGTTAGATGGGGTGGGTTCTGAGTTAGTACAGAGAATTCTTTCTTGGATGTCTGGCTGGTGAGTCTTGCCCACATGCTCAGGATTTAACTAATCACCATATTTGGGGTCGGGAAGGAATTTTCCCCCAGGGCAGATTGGCAAAGGCTCTGGGGTTTTTTCACCTTCCTCTGCAGCATGTGGCAGACTCACTTGCTGGTGGATTCTCTGTATCTTAGGCTTTAAACCATGATTTGAGGACTTCAATAACTCAGTCATAGGTTAGAGGTTTATTACAGGAGTGGGTGGGTGAGGTTCTGTGGCCTGCATTGTGCAGGAAGTCAGATTAGATGATCATATTGGTCCCTTCTGATCTTAACGCCTATGAGTCTAAGTAGCCTAAATAATTCCATTACAAAATGGGATGTAAACTGGTGAAACTTGAAATGTAAAACTTGAGGGCTTTTATGCTAATTCCCAACTGATTTAGGAGTCTTCTTAGGATAGTCACACCATTGTATTAAAAATATACTTTATGTGGTACGGGCATTGAAATACAGATTTAGCTGTGGTGTTGTTTTTATTTTTTTTCTGTAAAGGACCATGAAAGGTAAAAAAATTTTAGTCTTTTTTATGTTGATTATAAAATGAAAGAGTGGAATAGTGTTTTATTGATCATTTGCTTCTCAGTTTAAATCTTAGTTTACATTTCTGATTTGTAAGTCATTTAAATTTTTTTATTACATCTTTAATAACAGACTCTTACTATGTTTCTTAACAGCTAATCTCTAGAATTTCACTGGATCATCCACATCATACTTTGTTTATAATATTGGCTTTGGCAAATGCTAACAAGGATGAACTCATGGCAAAACCAGAGGCAACAAGAAGAAGCAGACTAACAAAAAGTGTACCAAAAGAAATCTCTCAGCTCGATATGGTATGCAGATCAAACTGAATTTGATTTATGAATCACATTGTTCTGGGTTTTGAATCATGTTTAATAATATAATGTCAGAAAGTTAACTTACTTTAAAAGGAAATGGGAGTGCCAAGCTTCAGGTAATTGATTTTTTGGTGAGATGAAGAAGAATGGGTGAAAAATAAATATTGATTTTTTTTAAAATCAAATTTGAAATTACACAGATTGGGGGCCTACCAGCCTTGACAGTTGTTACTCAAATCAGTTATTGGTGATTTCAGCAAAAGAAAATCCTCACATTTCCTGCAGCCAGTGTCCCTTATTCCAGAGTATTGTAAAAAAGATTTTTGTAGATTTTTCATCTTGTGAGATATTGTAAAGACATTTTGGCTGCATGAAGGCTTGATTGAGTTTATAAGTGAAAAGTTGATAATGACTGAAGATTTTACTGTTTTAGTGTTTAAGTGAGTGTTTAATATAAATCTACAAGATAAAGTATTTGGATTTGTGCAATGTGGTTCTAATATCTTTATTTCTTTCCTAGAGAAAAATAGTAATGTTAATGCTATAAACCATAATGAAATGTATGTAACATAATATCTTGACTTCTTTTTTAAGTTAGTGTTGTTTTTTTTAATTGATGATTATCATTGCTATGTTCCAACCTTTCTTTGTTGGAACCCCACTTTGGTGCTCTTCGGGCACTTTCTTTGTCCTCTCACACTGTTGTCCTCTCATAGTTTCTGGCTTCTCTCCTTTTCTCTGTCCTTTTCTCTTCATCTTTTCTGGTTTTTTTCCCCTTACTTTTTTTTCCATATTTGTAGCTGGCTTTTCTCCTCCTCCTCTGATAGTTCAGATTCCTGTCCCCAACTCATCAGGAGGCTATATGTAGCTGTGGATTGGAGCTTTTATTGGTGTTGTGCTAAGCTGAACAAAGTGTCACAATGTTGGGAGCAGAGAAGGGAAGCTTGGGAAGGCAAGCTGCTTGAGCGTTCCGCCTTGTACGTGTGAGCAGCTCCCCCAACCAGCTACATTAGGGACAATAGCAGAAGCAGGAAAGAGGATGGCAGGTGGATTTCCAAGAGCCACCTTTATGTGCACTGTGTTTGCAGGAGGACGGAGAGTGGATCTGATGTCCTGCAGCTTTCTCAGCCTCACTCCTCCTCTTTGTCTGGACATACCCACCCCCACATATAATCCATTGGCCTTCCCACCCCACACTGGGAAACACTGAATTAATATTTATATGAATCCAGGTTTGTATTGCAGAGGGTTTTCAGTGTCTGGGTTTCCTCTGTTTTCACTTAAATTCTACTTGATGGCTGTATATTCTGTGTCTTTCACCTGGGAAAGAGTAATTTGCAAAATTGGTCTTTTGATACATTTTTTGGTTGTTGTTTAGGATCGAATGGAGGCTGCCAGCAAAATAATTAACATTATAAAAAGTAAGAGAGCTCCTATGGTTAGAGATGTTGAAGCGCTTTGTGATGCTTACATCACATTAGCAAATTTGGATGCCACTCCATGGAAATCTCAGAGAAGTAAGTATTTGAAGAGAGTGCTTGTTGGTCAGTAGTTAGGCAGGGTATTTGGAGTTAGAATTGCTAGATTTTATTCCCAGCTATATCAATGCTTTATCTTGGGGAGGTCATTGAGTCTCTCTAGGCTTCAGTTTCCCCATCTGTAAAATAGGCATGACACTACATAGAGTGATGAATGGTCAGTTGGCTATTGTTTTCTTTGAGATCCTTGGATGAAAGATGCTATTTAAGTATAATTACCAAAATGCAAATGGGCTGCTGTACTGCTACTATGTTGTAATTATGTTAAATATAAGACCTACTCTGGTTTAGAAACAATATGAAACAACTTGTACTGTGAGGTTCAGCTGAATTGATTCTTGGATGTGAGACCTCCAGAGATTTCCTAGCTGTCATTATCTTAGTCTGGTTCCTTAGATGAAAGGGCTCAACTGAGCAGCCTTTTGAGGGGAAAGCAAGTGTAAACTGATCAGTGTGAATTGCAATTGTTGATTTAAAATAATGCATTGATTTTAACTGCAGAAGGTATAAGTATTCCTGCTGACCAACCTATTACTGAACTAAAGAACTTGGAGGATGTTGTTGTTCCCACCATGGAAATTAAGGTGAATAAAGTTGAGCTATATTTAGACATAAATATGCATCCTTAGTATTCACTTCCATTTCTTCTCAATGGAAGTCAGGGTGTGTGATCCTTTGCCTGTGATCTTTGTGTTTTTCTTCTTTGCTTTAAATGCCCTGTTTCCCCACATTTAGTGCATTTATGTATATGCGTATAGGTACATATTTGGTCTTTTTGAATAGATATTGGTATATATTTCTTGTATTATATGTTCATCTTTTAATATAGATATTGTTTCATTAGGGTTTTTATATGCTTATTTTTGGTGCTAGTATGATTAATAAACTACTTGAACTTAGAGACTATAGATATCACATGGTAACAGTCTTGCATTGTGTAAAGTCTGCTAATGAAATTTGCAAAGCTTCAGGTTTATAGATAATCAAACATTTTTCCTTAGTGTAATGAATCTGATATTTTCTAGTAATCTTTCATTATAATTTCAGGTGGACCCTACTGGGGAATACGAAAATTTGGTAACAATAATGTCATTCAAGCCAGAGTTTCGCTTAGCTGGAGGCCTGAATCTGCCTAAAATAATAGATTGTATAGGGTCGGATGGAAAAGAGAGGAGGCAACTTGTCAAGGTGAGCTTTGTCTACGGTAGTTTTCAGGGAGCTGGCCTGTTTCTACTTGTGTCCTGTTTCTACATGGAGCCAAATCTTTAAATGTATTTAAGTGTTGCTTTGCTAAGTGTTTCAAAAATGTTTGCTGGAGTGTGTATCGAAATAAAGCCTAACTGACTTAGGATCCTAACTCTCATTTTCAAAAGTGACAAAGCATTTAGGAGCATAAGTACCCCTGACTTCAATGAGAATTTCCTATGTCACCTTTTGAAAATGGGAATTAGGCTCCTAAGTCAGTTAAGCATTGCAATGCCTAAATATCTTTCAAAATCAAAAAGCTGTGATCTGAGCATAAGCGTGGAAACCTAGAACTCTTAAGTTCTCATCCGAACTCTCTAGCAGATTCCTCCTATGTGCTTGGGTGCATCACTTAAGATCTCTGTCATTTTCCCCAATGCAGATTGTTTTGAGTATGTGCTTGTAAAAGTATTTTGAAAAGGAAATCACTAAGTATTTATATAATATCCTATTATATATTAAAAATAGCATATAATAAATATACTATATTTGTATATCACTGTCCTCCTACAATGCGTATATGTATTATTGCCCACTACTGGATAGAATATGAGACCTGCCCAAGTGTGTGATTATAGAATCATAGAAGATTAGGGTTGGAAGGGACCTCAGGAAGTCATCTAGTCCAATGCCCTGCTCAAAGCAGGCCCAACTCCAACTAAATCATCCCAGCCAGGGCTTTGTCAAGCTGTGCCTTAAAAACTGCTAAGGACAGAGATTCCACCATCTCCCTAGGTAACCCATTCCAGTATTTCACCACCCTCCTAATGAAAAAGTTTTTCCTAATATCCAACCTAGATCTCCCCAACTGTAACTTGAGACGATTGCTCCTTGTACTGTCATCTGCCACCAATGACAATAGCTTTGCTCCATCCTCCCTGGAACCCCCCTGCAGTTAGTTGAAGGCTGCTATCAAATCTCACTGTTCTCTTCTAAGACTAAATCAGACCCATTTCCTCAGCCTCTCCTATAAGTCATGTGCCCCAGCCCCCTAATGACTTTTGTTGCTTTCCATTGTACTCTCTCCAATTTGTCCACATCCTTTCTGTAGTGGGGGACCCAAAACTGGACACAATACTCCAAATGAGGCCTCACCAGTGCCGAAAAGAGGGGAATAATCACTTTCCTCGATCTGCTGGCAATGTTCCTACAAATGCAGCCCAATGTCCCATTAGCCTTCTTGACAAGGACACACTATTGACTCATTTCCAGCTTCTTGTCCAATGTAAACCCCAGGTCCTTTTCTGCAGAACTGCTACTTATCCAGCTGGTCCCCAGTCTGCACTTGTCCTTGTCTCTCATCAGATTTCTTTTGGCCCAATCCTCCAATTTGTCTTGGTCACTGTCTATCCTATTCCTACTCTCCAGCATATCTACCACTCCCCCCATCTTAGTGTCATCCATGAATTTGCTGAGGGTGCAATCCACCCCATCATCCAGATCAATAATGAAGATACCGAACAAAACTGGCCGCAGGAATCACCCCAGGGCACTCTGCTTGATACCGGTTGCCAGCTAGATGTTGAGCTGTTGATCGCTACTCGTTGATCCTGATGATCTGGACAGCTTTCTATCCATCTTATAGTCCATTCAGCCAACCCATACTTCTTTAACTTGCTGAGAAGAATACTGTGGGAGACTATCAAAAGCTTTGCTAAAATCAAGATATATCATGTCTACCACTTTCCCCTCAACCACAGAGCTAGTCATTTTATCATAGAAGGCAGTCAGGTTGATCAGGCATGACTTGCCATTGGTGAATCCATGCTGACTGTGCCTGATCAACTTCCTCTCCTCCAAGTGCTTCAAAATGGATTCCTTGAGGACCTGCTGCATGACTTTTCTGGAGACTGAGGTGAGGCTCACCAGTCTGTAGTTCCTCAGATCCGCCTTCTTCCCTTTTTGAAGATGGGCACTATATTTGCCTTTTTCTAATAATCTGGGACCACCTCCGATCTCCATGAGTTTTCAAGGATAATGGCCATTGGCTTTGTAGTCACATCAGCCAACTCCCTCAGCACTCTCGGATGCATTGCATCCAGCCCCATGGACTTGTGCATGTCCAGCTTTTCTAAATAGTCCTGAACCTGTTCTTTCACCACTGAGGGCTGCTCACTTCTTCTCCATTCTGTGCTGCCCAGTGCAGTAGTCTAAGAGCTAATGTTGTCTGTGGAGACAGAGACAAAAAAAGCATTGAGTACTTCAACTTTTTCCATATCATCTGTAACTAGGTTGTCTTCCCCCATTCAGTAAGGGGCCCACACTTTCCCTGACCACCACCTTGTTGCTAATGTACTTGTAGAAACCCCTCTTGTTAACCTTCATATTCCTTGCTAGTTGCAACTTCAGTTGTGTTTTTGCCTCCCTGATTTCACACCTGCATGCCTGAGCAGTGTCTTTATACTCCTACCTAGTCATCTGTCCAAGCTTCCACATCTTGTATGCTTCCTTTTTGTGTTTAAGCTCACTGATTATTTCTCTGTTAAGCCCAACTGGTTGTCTGCCACATTTGCTATTCTTTCTTCACATTTGGGATGGTTTTTTACAAACTTGCAGCCTGAGGAGTCAAGCTTGGGGTTTCAGGGCATCCTGGAAGAAGGAGAAACAATAGCAAGAGCCTCTCTCCAGGCGGCCTCCAACACCGCAGACTCAGCAGTCAGAAAAATAGCATCAGCTGTATCTATGAAAGGGCATCATGGCTCCAATCATCCAGCCTATCGTCCGAAGTCCAGCAGTCTATACAGAACCTCCCATTTGACAGCACAGTTCTTTATTCTTAGACCAGATTGATGCCCAGTTATGCAGGCTCACGGATTCCAGGGCCACATTACACTCCCTGGGTTTGTACACCCCTCAGGCATCCAGGAAACACTTCTGGACACAGCATCAGCACCGTTTCTCGGGCCTTTCCAGGAGCGAGCCCTACAAAAAGAGAAACAGAAATTACAGATGTGTCAAGGCCAGTCTTCACTGGCCCCTCACTCTTCCTTGAGCTGCTATCTGCCAGGTGGAAGGCAAAACTTTTGAGAGTGCGCCCAGGAGCGGAGTAGCAGTCTCAAGAAAGGAACCAGAACTCCTCTTTTCAAATTGCCTTTCCTTCTTCCTGCCTGTGTGGTCAGCCATAATGTCAGACAAGTGGGTCCTAAGTACCATTGCGACAAATTATACCCTCCAATTTACTTCTATCCCTCCTTCCCAGCCCCGTTCCCTGCCCCTCTTCAGGGACCCCTCTCACGAGCAACTCCTCTTCCAGGAGGTACAAGCTGTGGTGCGAATAGGGGCCACGGAGGAAGTTCCCTGTCACCAGAGGGGAAAAGGATTCTATTTGTGCTACTTTCTGGTTCCAAAAGCCCAGAGAGACTTGAGACACCTGAGCAAGTACCTCAAGAAAGTGAAGTTTCCTATGGTCTCCCTCATCTCCATCATCCCTTCTCTGGATCTGGGAGATTGATACGCTGCCCTCAACCTAAAGGAGACATACTTCCATATTTCTATCTCCAAGGGCCACAGGCGCTTCCTGAGGTTCGTGGTGGGAAACCGCCACCAGTTTTCAGCCCTCCCCTTGGGGCCTTCAGCTGCCCCAAGAGTATTTACAAAGCATATGGCAGTAGTGACAACTTACCTCCGATGTCAGGGAATTGACGATTGGCTCATCAAGGGTCTGTCAGAGTGAGGTCTGGCACAACATCACGGTGTTACTGATGACCTGCAGAGATCTGGGTCTGCTAGTGAATGAACAAAAGTCCACATTAGTTTCTGTGCAGAAAATAGAATTCATTGGCGTGCTCCTCGATGCCACAAAGGCCAGAGCATTCCTACCCAAGGCCAGATTTCAGGCCTTATTGTACCTGGTTCACCAAGTCACAGCCCACCCCCTCACCACGGCACAGGTGTGCCTCAGGCTACTAGGTCACATGGCGGCATGCACAAATGTGGTGCAGCGTGCTCTGCTCCACCTCAGACCCCTTCAAACCTGTCTGGCATCGGTCTACTTACCTCCCTAGCCTGGTGGACAGTTCCATCGAACGTGACTGAAGGGATCCCATTCACAGCCCCCCAACCTGAAGCAAATACTCAGCAGCAACCGCACACTGTACAACAAGAACACTAACCCAGGATCCTATCCCTGCAACAAACCCCGTTGCCAACTCTGCCCGCACAACGACTCTAGTGACACCATCACAGGTCCTAACCACATCAGCCACAACATAAGGAGCTCATTCACCTGCACATCTACTAATGTAATATATGCCATCATATGCCAGCAATGGCCCTCTGCCATGTACATTGGCCAAACCGGACCGTCACCATGCAAAAGAATAAATGGACACAAATCAGACACAAAAAATGGTAATGTCCATAAACCAGTAGGAGATCACTTCAATCTCCTAGGACACTCTGTAGCTGACTTGAAAGTTGCCATACATCTACAAGAAAATTTCAAAAACAGACTTCAGTGAGAAACTGCAGAGGTGGAATTCATATGCAAACTTGACACAATCAGACTGGGTCTGAATAGGGACTTGGTAATTGTCACTGTTCACACATTCTCACGTTCTAATCGGTTGGTTGTGAATAGGCCTCATCTACTCTAACTGAATGGACTTTAACACTTACCCACCCCATTGTTGTTTCTTACCCCCATCTGTGATATACCCCCATCTGTGATTTCTGCTTCATGCATCTGACAAAGTGGGTTGCAGCCCATGAAAGCTTATGCCTGCAGAAATTTGTTAGTCTTTAAAGTGCTACATGACTCTCGTTGTTTTCACTTACCTTAGTATCAGTCACTTCAGACCTGGGTTGTGGGGCTCACCTCAGTCATCGCAGAACTCAGGGCCTCTGATCTGCAAAGGAACTATCTCTGCACATAAACATCAGGGAGCTCAGAGCAATTTGCCTCACCTGCAAAGTGTTCCTTCCCCAGATGGCGGGAAAGATAGTATGTGTGCTGATGGACACCACAGCGGCAATGTGCTACATCAACAAGCAGAAAGGGGCACGTTCTTCGGCTCTGTGCCAGGAAGCACTCAGCCTGTGGAGTTTCAGCATAGAGAATGCAATCACCCTGGAGGCCACTCATCTACCAGGGACCAAGAATTCCCTTGCAGATCACCTCAGCTGGTCATTCTTTTCTCACCACAAGTGGTCCCTGCACCCAGATGTGGTGAGGGCTATCTTCCAAAGGTGGGGAACTTCCCACGTGGACTTATTCACGACCAAGAAGTGCCAGCTGTTCTGTTCCATGATGGCACGAGACAGTGACTCCATATCCGAAGCCTTCCTTCTGCAGTAGTTGGAGGGGCTCCTGTATGCTTTTCCCCCTGATTCCTCTCATACATCGAGTCCTGATAAAGATAAAAAAGTGCACATCATAATAATTGCTCCAGCATGGCTATGTCAGCACTGGTTCGGCATGCTCATGAGTCTGTCAGTGATCTGTCCCGGGATGCCTCCGGCGTGTCCGGACTTAATCTCTCAGGAGCACTGTCAGCTGCTGAACCCGAACCTAAGCTCCCTGAACCTGACAGCGTGGATGCTGCATGGTTAAGCTGGCAGGAACGATCTTGCTCTGCCCAGGTTCAGAGGGTCCTGCTGGAGAGCAGGAAGTCTTCTACTAGGGTCACTTACCTGGTAAAATGGAGGCCATTCTCCACCTGGGTGCAGGAATGTGAGCTCTCTTTGTCTCAGGCCCTGTTGCCAGCTGTCCTGGACTACTTACTTGACCTGAAATGGCCAGGACTGGCGTTGTCATCTGTCAAGGTGCACTTAGCGGCAATCTCGGCTTTCCATGAAAGGGTCCAAGGCAGCCCGGTCTTCTCCCATGAAATGACAACTAGATTCTTAAAGAGCCTAGAAAAGCTCTTCCTGCATGTTAGAGGCCCAGTCCCCCGTGGGACCTTAACTTGGTCCTCTCCAAACTTACGGCACCATCCTTTGAACCTATAGCTTCCTGCTCCCTCCTTCACTTGTCCTGGAAAGTCACATTTCTGATAGTGATTGCGTCAGAGAGACGAGTCTCAGAGATCAAGGCTCTGATCTCTGAGCCTCCTTACATGGTATTTTATAAGGATAAGCTCCAATTGAGGCCCCATCATGCGTTTCTGCCTAAAGTCATTTCACAATTCCATGTCAACCAAGTCATTTTTTTTTCAGTATTCTTTCCTAAGCCCCATGGCTTCCACGAGGAGCAGCACCTCAACGCCCTTAACATAAGGCGAGTATTGGCCTTCTATCTGGAAAGGACAAAACCATTCTGAAAGTCGACTCATCTCTTTGTGGTGGTGACCAATCACATGAAAGGCCAGCTGGCATCGTCTCAGAGGATCTCATCTTGGATCATACATGTTAAGAATAGGCTATAATCATGCCCCCAGCTTCTCTGACAGTGCATTCAACGAGAGCCTCTGCAGTGGCCTTCTTGGCTCAGGTGCCAATTCAGGATATCTGTAAGACCACAACTTGGTCCTCCATACACACCTTCGCATCTCACTATGTTATCGTACAGCAGACTCAGGACGATGAAAGTTTTGGCAGAGCGGTTTTGCAGTCAGTATATCCATGAACTCCTGGCCCGCCTCCAGGGGCTACTGCGAACTAATCACCTAGCGTGGAATGGACATGAGCAAGCACTCGAAGAAGAAAAGATAGTGTAACAAGGTGGGGCGGAGGGGGAAGAGGTATCTCGCCCTCGTGGGTCTTGCGCTCTCCCGGCTGGCCGGTGGTGCAGCTGAGGGAAGGTCCTGGAAGGGGCCGGGGCCTGCTCTGCCCCTGAGTACTGCTACCTTCCCTGGGGTCAGTCCGTGGTCCACCCCCTGCTTCCCCAGCCGGGGAAGCTGCAGGCCTCTGCAGACTGCTGGCTGCAACTACAGGCCGCAGCCTGCCAGCTCCAAGTCGCCAACTCCGAACTGCAGGCCTCAAGCTGCCAATCTCCAAGCTGTAAACCGTAAACTCCAAAACTGTAACTCCAACCTCCTTCCTCCACATCTCCTCTCTCCAAACTCCTCACTCTACTACCCACCCTGCCTGCTTGCACTGGAGGCCTTTTAAGTGTTTGGGGCGGGGCTCCTTGATTGGCCCCAGGTGTTCTAATTGCCTAATCAGCCCCAGGTGGCCTAATTAGTTGAGCAGCCCCAGGTGGCCTAATTGCCTAATCAGCCCCAGCTGAATTACCCAGGGAAAAGGGCTTTGCTGAGCCTGGGGCTAATATACATGCCTTCCAGCACCCTTGCATAGCCGTCTGGCTTGACCCTGTCACAGTAGTTACTAACCTTCTGTAACTGTTGTTCTTTGAAGTGTGTTGCTCATGTCCATTCCACAACCCACCTTCCTTCCCCATGGATGGAGTTCTGGAAAGAAGGAACTAAGAAGGAGGACAGTCCGTCAGCGCCCTATATATCAGTGCATTCGAGTGCCACTGCAGAGGGTGCCAGAGCTGGCCCCTATGGATACCACTGAGGGAAAAAGTTCTCCGGTCCCAGTGCATGTGGTGTGCGCACACACATCTAGCGTGGAATGGGCATGAGGAACACGTCTCGAAAAACAACAGTTACAGAAGGCTAATAACCTTCTTAGCCCACCACCTAACTGACGGCTTGGGAATCGTCTACATTGGAATGGACATCAGCAAGCCCTCGAAAAAGAAAAAACAGTTACTAACCTTTCCGTAACTGTTGTTCTTTGAGATGTGTGGCTCACGTCCAGTCCAAAACCTGCCAACTGTTGAAGTTACTGTCAAGAAGGACCTGGGGGCGGTAGGGCAGCAGCTGCCTAATTTACTGTGCCATTAGGGCATCAATCCAGGGGGGTAGCCTCCAGCGACGTGCACATGGCACGCACACACCTACATGGGAATGGACATGAGCAACACATCTCGAAGAACAACAGTTATGGAAAGATAAGTAGCCGGTGTTTTTGTTTGTTTGTTTTGTAAAAATCAAAAATAAAATGTTTGCCATGTAAAAGAGAAAAAACTGTTAGATCAACTTTATTTTCAAGCTTCTGAACTGTACTAGAAAACCACGTATTAGGTAAATTTGCATGGTTTGATAGGAAAAAAATTAATTTGTATGCTTTGTGGAGGCTGTTGCTCTTCTAATAGTACCTTTATTGCAATAAAAAGAAAGTTGGCTGTTAGAAGAATTGTCCTTTAATTGCTTTTTGTATTTCTTCTCAAGGGTCGTGATGACCTGAGACAGGATGCTGTCATGCAGCAGGTTTTCCAGATGTGCAATACACTGCTCCAGCAAAACAGTGAAACCAGAAAAAGAAAACTAACCATCCGAAGATATAAGGTAACCTCCAGCTACTGCTGCTGGTGCAATGGAGTTGTGCTACATGGCACTTGTATAGTGTGACAATTTTCCTCTCTCCTTTTATCTCTATAATCCAAAAGCTAGCTAAAAGTACTGTATGTTGTCAAGAAGTTAACTGTTTCCTCAGGGAGGGAAGAGTTCAGATAAAACAAAGGTTACCATTTAAAGTCCACAGAAAAGTTATCTGGTGCATTGATATCTATTTAAATACCCTTGGAAGCATTCTTTGTATAGATTTGATACAGTAAAATGAGAAAGCCATGTCCTGCCACTCAGTTGTAAGTCCAAACCCCAATCCAAAATCTGCAAATGCAAGATCTGATTTTCAGAACTGTATTAGATCTGACGAAGAATGAATTTAATCTTTCAACTCCGGATATAAAAAATCAGCTTCGACATAAGCTTTTCCCATCTTTCTTCCCTCTAATGTGCATGGTGTGTACAAACATTATAAAAAGAATTGTTCAGATGAGCGACTAATAAATAGTTTTTAAATTAAGGTTGAACGAGCTTTGACTTTGACAAATTGGAACTGTGCATTTCAGTCCATGAAGCATGTTATCTGAATTTATTAGGTATCTTATGAAACTTTCAAGAACTCATAGATAAAAATCATTCTGTCTTGCTTAAATAGGTTTCAATAACAACTAGTATATTTTGTAAACATGTAAAATGAAGGAAGACAGGGAGGAAGGAAAAGTGTTTACATGGGTTATAAACATGTATAATGGAAATTATTATCATGAAAACACAAACCCTCTCTTTTCTACGAGATTACGAGACTTTCATAATCCATCAGCAATAAACAAGGAAAAGAAAACTGAAGATGTACAAAAAACAAAAATCCTCATAGCAGCCTCCCGGGGAGTAGGAAGGAACCAAAACTAAAAGAGATGACCACCTCTCTATAGCCAGATGATTGTATAGTCTCCATATCAATTCAATCTGCCGAGGCAATCATTAAGGAGGAGGCAGTTAGAGCCAGTTGTGATGTGGACATCTGTTCTCTAGTACCTGGCAATAGATTAAATATGTGAAAGTTGATAATGGCATACATTAAATGGTTTAAAAAGTGGCTGATAGGTCTCAAAATGTTATTGTAAATGGGAAATCATCATCAAGCAGGTGTATTTCTAGTGGGGTCCTAAATGGATCGATTGTTGGCCCTATGCTGTTTAACTTTTTATCCATAACCTGGAAGAAAACATAAAATCATCACTGACAAAGTTTGCAGACGACAGACATCAAGGGAGTGGTAAATAATGAAGAGGACAGGTCACTGTGATAGAATGATCTAGATCGCTTGGTAGGTTGGGTATAAGCAAAAAATATGTGTTTTTTAATACAGCTAAATGTAAATGTATACATCTAGGAAAAAATAATGTAGCCCATATTTACAGGGTGGGGGACTCTAATCTGGGTAGTAGTGACTCTGAAAAAGATTTGGGAATCATGTTGGATAATCAACTGAACACGAGCTTCCAGTGTGATAGCCACCAATGTGATGTGGCCGTGTAAAAAGCAAATGCGGTCCTTGGATGCATCAGACGGGGTATTTCCAGTAGAGATAGGGGGTTGTTAGTACCATTATACAAGGCACTGGTGAGAACTCATCTGGAATACCGTGTGCAAGTTCTGGTCCCCCATGTTTAAGAAAGATGAATTCAAACTGGAACAGGTGCAGGGAAGAGCTACTAGAATGATCCACGGAATCGAAAACCTGCCTTATGAGAGAAGACTCAAAGAGCTTGGCGTGTTTAGCCTAACCAAAAGAAGGTTATGGGGAGATATGATTGCTCTCTATAAATACATCAGAGAGATAAATAGCAGGGAGGGAGAGGAATTATTTAAGTTCAGCACCAAAGTGGACACAAGAGCTATCCGTGCAATCACTCATCATTCTCATGACAAGACTCAGAGAAGGTTACGGGTGACTTAATTATAGTCTGTAAGTACCTCCATAGGGAACAAATACTTTATAATGGTCTCTTCATTCTAGCAAACAAAGGTAAAACACAATCCAGTGGCTGGAAGTTGAAACGAAACAAATTCAGACTGGAAATAAGGTGTAAATTTTTACCAGTGAGGGCAATTAACCATTGGAACAATTTACCAAGAGACCTGGTGGATTTACCATCACTGGCAACTTTTAAAAACATGATTGGATGTTTTTCTAAAAAATACACTGTAGGAATTATGTTGGGGAAGTTCTGTGGCCTTTATTATACAGGAGATCAGACTAGATGGCCACAGTGGTACTTTCTGGCCTTGGTAGCTATGATAAACAAAGTGTCTCCAGTTTCACATATGTTCATTTCAGTTGTTACATGGTAACTTAATCCAAGCAATTGTATGTAATTACCCCATAAAGTTTGTTGAACTATTAGTATTCATTGCATCTTTTTACTACATGACCAACCATGGAAACTCAGCAGGGTAGTTATGTTGTACTGAAGTATTAGTAATAGCTGTAAACAGTTCCCTAGCAGTTTCTTTTGCTAAAATGAGGGCTTCCAGTTGTTGTGCTTAAAAAAGTTGTATAAAAACAAGAAAAATTGAACTCAATTGTAGGGTCTACTCTAATACCCGTGCCTTTTTAAGAGATACATGTTATGTTTGTGGTATTGGTATTCTTTTCCCAGGTGGTTCCCCTTTCTCAGAGAAGTGGTGTCCTGGAGTGGTGCTCAGGGACAGCTCCGATTGGTGAATTCCTTGTGAATCCTGAAGAGGGAGCTCACAGGAGATACAGGCCAAAAGACTACAGCAGTTCTCTTTGCCAAAAGGAAATGATGGTGAGTCAGAATTGCAATAAATAAATAAAAATCTTGTTCATTCAGTGTTGTGCAGAGATTCTAAGTTTTGACCTTAAAAAAAAAATTAGGTTAATGAATAAATTTCTGTTACAAACATAATAAAAACTGAGAATATAGGCAGAGAAATAGAACTAGTTAACTAGATCACAATAACTTGGAATTAATTACTAAAAGTCTAAATTATAAAGTAAATACTTGGCATGAGAAGGAACAAACTATAGCTGAATCTCCAAGAGTATGATGTGCTAATCTCTTCCCCATCAAAACTCCATTGAAGTTCAAAATGGAACTTTTGTGGGGGCCCAACGGGACATGTCATGTTTAGTAGAATTAATTTACGTTTGTCAGTGTTTTTCAGCATAATGAGAGAACATAATTTATTAAAACTAGAGAATATTTGAATTTGTTAACATGAATACAGAGAAGTTTTATCACAGCTACAAGAGTGTGTATCTGTGTTAGAGAGAGAACATACAGGAACAGAGCATTGTGCATTTCTTTCCAAAGACTGGACTTGGCTCCATCCAAACTAGATAAGGAGTGAAAACATGTCTAATTTATTTGTGGTTTGTTTAAAGGATGCACAAAAAACACATTCTGAAGAGAAATACAACATCTTTATGAACATTTGCCAGAATTTTCAACCCGTGTTTCGCTATTTCTGCATGGAAAAATTCCTGGACCCAGCTGTTTGGTTTGAGAAACGATTGGCATATACTCGCAGTGTGGCTACATCATCTATTGGTACTGTAAAACAACTGCAGTCATTCTTTTCAAGATAATAGTCTTTGTATTTTGAAGCCTAATGTTGGTATAACCCAGTGTAACTATAAACAAGGAGATTAGAGAATTTTATGGTAACAGCAATTAAGCTAAGACATATTGGATGGGAAATAAAGAATAACAATGTCTTTTTAAAAAAGATGACTTGCTTGTTGAAACACTGATTCCATGTGTCTCACCTGAAAGACAATATCAAACAATGTTCTTTTGCTTTTTTAGAAGATTTTTTTTTAAGTCCTGGAAGATTTAAACTAATATTTTCAGTCAAACATTGATTTCCCTCGCTTCCTTCCCCCAAGAACTGAATCAAAGGAAGGCTCCATTTTTACTTTCTTTGTGCACCAGCATTGTCAGTGGTATTTGTAATAATATGCTCAGTTTCGGAATACTTTTACCTAACAACTGCTGCAGTTAACAAGGAATGCACAAAGTGAGTTTTTAATGAGGTTCCATAAAATTGATATTTTTTTCTTAACTCCTGGATAATTGAGTGCTGGAGTTAAAATAAATATTTAGATTTTGGAAGACATTCGATAGCAGATTGAGTGTTAAAGTAGGTTCTATATTAGGACTACACAACATGACAAGAATTCCTATTTAATGTAAGATGAGCATAATTTGCATTTTGCATGGATGTCTTCTAAGGTAAAGTCCTGCACAGTGGGCTGGAACTGAGCCCAATGACCTGTTTAAGACCTCAACATGCAGCTTAAGTAATGTATACAGCCCTATGCAGGACCACAGTCTTTCATACTTTTTCACACCCAAAGATTGTTTCCACACTTTGAATCTAATATTTAATATATTGTACAATAGAATCTTATTGATTCACATGTGACTGGAAGACTTATTTGTGAATGACTGAATTTGGCAAATTAGTTGGTTAATTGTCAGCTAATAAGAAAAAGTTAATGCATCATAAAATGCATGTTGTACATTTATTTTGACCATTTTAATTGTGTTGTTTATGATATGCCAAAATGTATTTATGAAATACCATTTTGTAAAAATATGAAACCTTGCTAACAGTCCTTCACTACAGCATCTCCTATCAAATCTTTTTGCTGCAAGGTGAGGAAAGATTGCCTCTTTTGTATATGTTTACAAAATGCATAGATTAGCAAAATCCAGATGTTAGCGTTCATGATAAATGTTTTTGACTTTCTCTTCATTTTATCATGAATGTGCTTTCTTTCTTGGACCAATTTTATGAAGTCATAGGGCTAAGTTATCTGCTGATGCAAATGGAAAGAACTCCTCTGAAATAAATAGAGCTATATGCATTTACATCAGCAGAAATTTTCACCTATTTTATCCAAGTCCGCTCCTTTTGCAAATCTTTTGCATGACATTTGGTATTCTATACTGAAGCTATGTGTATACTTATAGAACTGTGTGCATTAGTTTCTTTCATTTTTAACTTGTTTACACAAGTCATACTTATTAGATTTTTCAACATTTTTACAAATATGAGTGTATAAGGCACAATCATGTATGCTAAGGAGTAATCATATGCACTAAAATTTAAAATAGTCTTATAAATCGTGATTACATACAAATAGTTTCATTTTCAGATAATCTCTTTTCAGTTGGTTACATACTTGGGCTTGGAGATAGACATGTACAGAATATCCTGATAGATGAGCAAACTGCAGAATTGGTGCACATAGATCTAGGTAAGAGGAAAAGTAAAAGAAAGCTTTCAGTTTTCTTTTCCTGAATATTCTTGTAACATTTCACTATTTCTCTTACTTCAGGGGTTGCTTTTGAGCAGGGCAAAATCCTTCCCACGCCAGAGACTGTTCCCTTTAGATTAACCAGAGACATTGTGGATGGGATGGGCATTACTGGTGTGGAGGGAGTCTTTAGAAGGTAAGCAATACTTTTTATGTGTAAGAGGGAAGCAGAAGGTTTCCTGAATTATGATTGTTTATGGTATGTAATATAGTGCAGGTGTTAGAGAGAACACTCAACTTCCTGTGGAGAGTAACCAAATCTTAATTACTACCATGTAATAATCAATCATGGATTCTTTAATATTGTCCTTCACTTGCACAGCTTCTCTCCTCATTCATCATTAATAGGTTAATGCCACCCACTGATGGAATTCAGAGGTGTCACTTATTACTGGAGGCTCCCCTCAGTGCAGGCCATTAGATTTTCTCCATTTGGTGATGGAACAAGTTGGTGGTGCAGTTTCTGGTGACTATTTTGTTTTATGGTAGAACATTTATTTTATTGGGGAGTGAGTGTTAGGACACACTCTGCTAGGCCTTTCCCTTTCCTAGCACTGGTGCCCCTTTGCGGGTTCCTCCTACTACCCGCCTTGTCCGATATCCAAATTCTGGAGACCTCAGGGAGTAGTTTAAATAATAATCTTTATTATATAAATGAACATAAAACCATATGCACTTGAGCTCTGTTGGTCAGGCAGAATTACAGTGGGGCAAACACATACACACACCCTTAGCCAGATTGCTTGCCAAAGAACTGGGAATAATGTACTATATATATATAATCAATTGACTAATCAATAGGGAGAAACACATTCCCATATCAGTAATTGTTACTGGGTAAGGTCAGAAACTCCAGGAGTTGCTTCTGCATGTATGCAGATCCACAAAGGTCACCCAGTGGACACCTTGATTGACAGCTCCTAGGCTCCACTCACTCTACTGCCCCTATGCTATTAGCAGCCTATAGTGAGTATTCATAAAATTGAACACTTCAGAATTATCATATGCATGTTGTGTTATGATGCACAGCATCGCTTTCTTTTTGTCCTTCAAACCACTCCAAAGCAATTTCCAATGCTTCAAAGGCACCAGAATCATAGAAGATTAGGGTTGGAAGAAACCTCAGTAGGCCATCGAGTCCAACCCCCTGCTCAAAGCAGGACCAACCCCAACTGAATCATCCTAGCCAGGACTTTATCAAGCTGGGCCTTAAAGACCTCTAAGGATGGAGCTTGCACCACCTCCCTAGGTAACCCATTCTAGTGCTTCACCACCCTCCCAGTGAAAAAGTTTTTCCCTAAATCCAACCTAGACCTCCCCCACTGCAATTGAGACCATTGCTCCTAGTTCTGTCAACTGCTACCACTAAGAACAGCCTAGCTCCATCATCTCTGGAACCCCCTTCAGGTAGTTGAAGGCTGCTCTCAAATCCCCCTTCACTCTTCTCTTCTGCAGACTAAACAAGCTTAGTTCCCTCAGCCTCTCCTCATAAGTCACGTGCTCCAGCCACCCTAATCATTTTCGTTGCCCTCCACTAGACTGTCTCCAATTTGTCCACATGCTTCCTGTAGTGTGGGGGCACAAAACTCAACACAATACTCCAAATGTGGCCTCCCCAATGCCGAATAGAGGGGAATAATCACTTCCCGCAATCTGCTGGCAATGCTCCTACTAATGCAGCCCAATAGGCCGTTAGCCTTCTTGGCAATAAGAATCACAGAGTCATAGAATATTAGGGTTGGAAAGGACCTCAGGAGGTCATATAGTGCAAACCCCCTGCTCAAAGCAGGACTAAACCTGACTAAATAAGGGGACACTGTTGACTCATATCCAATTTCTTGTCCACTGTAACCCTTAGGACCTTTTCTATAGAACTGCTGCCTAGCCAGTCAGTCCCCAGTCTGTAGCAGTGCATGGGATTCTTCTGTCTTAAATGCAGGACTCTCCACTTGTCCTTGTTGAACCTCATCAGATTTCTTTTGGCCCAATTCTCCAATTGTCTAGGTCACCCATCCATACCCTCCAGCATATCTACTACTCTCCCCAGCTTAGTGGCATCTGCAAACTTGCTGAGTGTGCAAGCCACTCCATCCTCCAGATCATTAATTAAGATGTTGAACAAAACCAGCCCCAGGACCGACTCCTGGAGCACTCTGCTTGTTACTGGCTGCTAGCTAGACATTGAGCCATTGATCACTACCCGTTGAGCCCACTGAGAATTTGAAGGCATGTCAACTTGTTCTTCATTGACATCACTTTCATTATATATTGTGACAAAGCTCTTCCTCGGTGGGTCCAGAGCTTCCTTCTAGCAGTAGGCCAGGGAACTGCTTCACCTTTAGCATTCTTCCACCCTCTAGTGGTGGGGGAGGATAATACTGTCTCTCTAAGATGACCGTACCCTGATGGCTCCCAGTCCTGTTTCTGGTTCTCAGAAGCCCTTGTCTCTTTGCTGGGGCTCTTACCCCTCCAGTGAATGGCTGGTAGGAGGAGGGAGGGAACCCAATCCCACCCTCGACTCTGGGCCCCAACCCAGGGACCCGACAAGTAGCAGCCTTGTGCTGTAGCTTCAGGAAAGCTGCTAGCTTCCTTAGGTTACTTCCCCATGCCCCTTGACAATGTCTGGACCCTGCTTGGACAGGGGCCCTTCTTGGCCTCCTTGCCAGGGGAGGCTCTTCACCTCTGACAACCACACTGGGCATGGAAGTGCCAAACCAAATGTCCAATTCTATCTTCCCCTTCTGGCAGGGTCTTTTCCCTCAGGCCTCCATGCCTGGGAAAGGTCCTTTGCCCTCTTCAGGTAGGTTTTTCCCTCTCCCAGTCTTTGTACCTGCAGGATTCTCTTCTGCCAGCATTCTTCTCCTTCTCCTAAACCCTCCTGGTTTCTGACAGCGCCTTGCCTACTCTCACTCTCACAACTCCAGCCGAGTCCTGGACAGAGCCTTGATTGGCTCTAGGTGTGTTAATTAACCTGGAGTAACCCCTGCTCAGCTACCAGGGGAAAAGGGAATTGCTGCGCCTGTGCTGATATATTGGCCTTCTAGCACTCTCACGGTAGCCATCCAGTCTGATCCTGTCACTTTTTTTTTTTCTGTCAGGAAAAATTGTTCTTATAACTGGTCATTGGTAAGACTGGTGTCGAGATTCTACTGTATAACTTTAATTTTTATTTGTTTTCAAATGTATTTCTAGCTGCATACTGGCCAAGGAAAACATGGTTTTTGACCTGGTAGTCCGAGTGTTAGAACTCCCTCCCATCACTGCATCTACCAGGGAGACCAGACATCCTTCCTTGAGCTCCTATCCCCCATCCAGGCTGTTTACACTTGACAGGTTGGCTGTTGGCAGGGAACTGTTAATCAGCCTTGGACTATCCTCCAAATGGGATATGAATGGGAGTCTACCATGTTTCAGGCACCTGCATCTGGATAAAGTTTATCCTGTGGTATCAAAGAAAAACAAAAACCCCACAGACCCTGGTACCCAGCTATTCTGGACTTTCTTCAGGACAGTTTGATCTTGGAAAGTAAGCAGGTTCATGCTGGTTAGTACTATGATGAGAGACTGCGTAAGAGCATTAGATGTTCTTCAGCACCCAGAGTCTTAAGAAACATCTGGTAATAGTCACAGCAAGGCTCAGGTCGCAACTAACACACCTATACCCTTGAAGTGGGTTAAATGACCAATTAGTGACCTGTTCAGAGGAACAGACCAGTTCAAACTGGACACTTCTGCAGAGGATTTATGCCCCCCTGTACAAATGAACAGCTTTTGAAGCCAATGCAGAGAATTGCTGACCCAGGCATGGCTCTGGCCGTAATTTTACCGCCATTGTGAAGAGTTCCAGAGATTCAAAACTTCATTGCATTAATCATTTCCTAGCAGGCAGGGGCATGCACAAGGGGTGGCAAGCAGGGGTCCGCCCCCTCTCGCCCCCAACCGACAGGGGCATAGACTCCTCTGGCGCCAAGAACACACCATAGCTCTTGAGCACAGATTTCTTCTTCCGGACCTGGATCATCTACAGTCAACATTGGAAAAGAAGTGTAATTCAAAAAGGGATTCTCTGTTAACCTGTAATAGATTTTGTTATCCAACAGAAATGACCCAGGAAATTTCATTAGTTGATCTGGTCAAATTTACATTTTTGGTGCAAGGGAAAACAGAAAGCTCCTTGGGGCAGGGGCATTTGTACAGTACCTAGCACATTGAAGTCCTGCAAACTAGATGCTACTGTAATACAAATAAAATAATCACAAAGTTCTGATGATCTAGAGTTTCTCTAGAATGGTTGGAGGCCTACAACCAATCATCATTAGAAATTTGGGTACCAACCCTAGTGATGTTCCATAGGTAGTCATATCACACTCCCCATCTGAGTATCATCAGGTGTCAAGATTGATAAGAACAACAGATTAGAAGAGTGTGGCTGGCCTTTCTAATTACTGTTACTGCCAAAAGACAGGGATGGGAATTAGTTCCCCTATCCATACAAGAACCACACTGCTGTTGTCTTGAGGAAAAGGTTATTCTCATCACTCAAGAAACCTTTTTGTTTCTTCTATCCATAATTCCAGGAAAATAGGTCTCCCAGCATTTTGGTCTTTCTTTTCTTTCTATCCAAAAGGCCAGGGCCTTAGGACCCCAAAGTTGTTGCATGCAGATGTTAAAATCCTGTGCCAGCCAGCATGTAGGTATCTGGGAAGCTATTCAAAGAAGTCTGTAGGAGCACTGAGGGAAAAATGTATGAGCCTCATCAAAAGAAGTCTTGCAAAGTTAAGTGTCCATTCCCCAGAGGCATCCTTTAATAAGATACTACTGGGTTGGTTCCCAGATAACTGCTTAGTTTATTTAGCTCTTTCTTTATATGGGGGAACATTTCTTCCTTCCTATTATTCTACTATAATAATTAAAAATCTGTTCTCCTTTCCTCCCTACTTCTGTGATTCACTGTGCATTACTTCCCATTAGTGATGAATGAGGAGAAACGTGCAGCAGAATGAGAAATTTCTTACCTGGTAATCATCTGTTAGTAGCTTCTCTCCTCATTCAGCCCACCCTGGCAGTCTGGTAAGTGACTGGAATACAAATTAATTTTTTTCTCGAATGGGACACTTAGACATGTAATTGTGTTAAGGTTAATCAAGCTTTTGTCAAGTTGTTGCTAATAAACAGTTGCTGGAGTGTTACTGCATCTGAGGAAGAACCCTTCTAGTGGCCTGAGCTGAAGTGCAGGGCTAATTTTGAAGTCTCCAGAAACAGCACTAGACCAACTTCAAATTCACATGTGGGGAGTCATGAGCCCATTTGTGAAAAATGGAGAGAGAAGCTGCTAACAGAATGGAAGCATCAGTGAGGATAATCTTGTGTTAACATAATCTCTGAGAAGGGTGTTCATACCAATTGTTTAAATTATAGAAAAATATTCTTTGGTTTTGATAAAAATTGGAGACAATAAAAAATGTGATTTAAAAACAAATCTTTTGTAGATGCTGTGAGAAGACTATGGCTGTTATGAGAAATTCCCAAGAAGCTTTGTTAACTATTGTGGAGGTAAATGTTTCTTCATGCTTCCTGATGGAAAACTGAAAGAAAACTTTTAATTCCCTGCCTTAATATATACAGTCTGGAATATTATGACTGATGCTATCAACTGCATATTAGTATCAGGTTTTTTCACATCACAGTTCCATTGTATTTTCCAGAATTACTCATCCATGTAGCATTTTCTGAACTACCAACTCACATTTCTGAGGTAACCATTTCAGGCATATAAATAATATAAATTGCCTGTTACTTCAGTATTCAGAAACTTCCAGTCAGAGAGAAATATAGCATTCCTGCTAGCGTCACAGGAATTAAATCCCTTTTATACAGTACCTTCAGTAAACAAAATGTGGTAATTTCACAGCAGTGTAATCGAAAATACCAGTTTTTTGGATTTTTTGCGCGGCAACAGTTATTTTTCAAGAGCATAATATTCAAGGCACAACCATAAAACAATGCTAACATAAACCAAAGACTCAAGAAAATAAGAGAAACAACAGTATTTTGCTACACAAGCTTCTTAATAATTTGACAATGAAAAGGGAATTAAAAAAGTATTAGGTTGTGTACTGAAAACCAATAACTATTTAATCACTAAAAATAATGAATGACCTTTTATTTGAAGAGATGGGACAAAGCAGCAAAATTTGGATTAAGATCTGAAGTTCTCTGATATTAGGTGCTTTTCAGATGTGCAGGGTTTTGGTTATGGACCTTCTCTGCTTAATTGAGACATTCTGATTCTACTGGATTGTGCCCAAAAAAAAGGACCCATGTGTTTGGCATCGACTTCAGCTTTCTCCTTCTGCTAGGGCATTGAACTAGCTGCATTTAAAAACTTAATTTAAACAGATACTTCTTCCCTGCGTAGGTGCTGCTTTACGATCCTCTCTTTGACTGGACCATGAATCCTTTGAAAGCATTGTATTTGCAACAGAGACCAGAGGATGAGGCTGACATCAACTCCACACTCAATACCAGTGGTCAGGAATGTAACAGAAAAGCCAGGTAAGAGGTGCCTGTGTATTTCTTACCTTGGTTTTTATACTTCTTACCCAAAGTTATTCATTCTGGTCGGGCTCCATATATAATCTGATTATTTTTCATTTGTATTTTGCTATCAGAGATGACCAGAGTTTTAACAAAGTTGCAGAACGTGTCCTGATGAGACTTCAGGAGAAGCTGAAAGGTGTAGAGGAGGGAACGGTGCTCAGTGTGGGAGGACAGGTGAATCTTCTCATACAGCAGGCCATGGATCCCAAAAACCTCAGTCGGCTCTTTCCAGGGTGGAAAGCCTGGGTGTGATCTTGAAGTATCCAATAGATTTAAAAGAGTGAACAGGAAACCTGTTTAGTTTTTAGGGAAGGGTGGCTGGGTCAGCATTTCATACTGATGTTTCTTAATGAAAATACTGTATCAGAATCAACTATGTAGGTTATAAAGCAGTACTGAAACAAGTGTCTTATTTTTAAATGATTTTTATCAGGTTCTATTGTTGTTTTCCACAGCTGTGTTCACCATACACAGAACACAAAGCGTAATGTTCTGGTGTTCTTATACCAAACCATGAAAATCTTATGACCTTTAAGGAATGGTTACTCTTTGCTAACATTGATATGGCACGAACTTGCAAAACTTTTTCAAAACCTTTGTCTAATCCTAGATATCATGTAAACATCCCGACCTTGTTTTCTGTAACATCTATAGACTGTATTATTACCTCTACTGCATGAATGGTTTGTAAACTAAGACATGGAATAAGTCATTTAATTGTGTTACAGAAAGGGGAAGAAACTCTGTGCATTTTAAAGCTGATGTTGAGGTGATACTTGACCAAAATACAAAAAGGGAAATGTTAAATATAAAAGTTGAAAGCTAAACAGAATTTCACAGCCCGTGATCTGAAGGGTTCTTGTGTATTTTGCAACCTAATTAGACAGCTCCTGATGAAAAAGTGGGGCATTTACTGCAGTGTTTTCTAGCTAGATGATCTTGCAGTCAGTTATAGTGCTGCTTGCGCTGCTGTAGCTGAGATGGTTTGGGCACTCTCCTAGCACAAACCAGGATTTTTAGCACTTTAAGCAACAATGTAATAACTTTACCTCAAACTCACCTATTAAAATAGACTGACCAGGAACTGACACCTGACATACAAAACGTAGCTCAAGAGCAAACGCTCTTTCATTATCTGAAATAACTGTCTTTCGGTAGCTTTAAAGTTATATTTTGAATGCACAACTTGTTTATTATTGAGTATGTGCAGTTTTACTGGTTACATTTCATTGCTTGCCCCTTTGTAATAAATGAAACTGCCTACTTTGCTAAGATAGTAAGCATGTATAATGGGGAAATCTGTTCAGTCCATAGTGTCCACTTTATGCCTTTTGAAAATCCTTCCTGAAACATTTCTTCTTATATTTAAAACAGTGCAAATAAAAGATACAAAGTCTGACACAATTCAGCAAAATCTGTTATTTGGACTTTCTGCCTTTTTCATAGCAGTGGAAGTTAATGATGGAGTGCTGACCTACTTTAGCATTTCACTGACTTCAGTTGGTCTTATTTTTGCCATTTCATTGTAATTTTAAATGTTTTCCTACACACACTTTATTCTGGACTGCTGGTAAAAACTAAGACAAGCCTTTTTTTAGTTTGCTGGTGCAGAAGACACACATTTCTGTTGGAGACAAGATGAGTGAGGTACTATCTTTTATTGGAACAACTTCTGTTGGTGAGAGAGACAAGCTTTCAATTGTATATTTCCCAGACCTGAAGAAGAGCTCTCTGTAAGTTCTCAAGCTTCTCTCTCTCACCAGCAGAATTTGGTCCAGTAAAACATATTACCTCACCCACTTTATCTCTCTAATATCCTGGGATCAGCACGTTTACAACGCTGCACATACACTTACGTTGACAATCAACAATCTTGGGATTCAGTGTTAAAATTGCATCCTGTGTTTCCTACTCTAGAGAGTAAGGGGAGAGTGAAATTAACTTCCTTTAGAGGGACAGTAGTTCATAGCTACATCTCAGAATTAAACCTGTCTGATAGGACAAGTACCCCACTATACTGACATATTAATGACATCATCTAGGAAAGGGAGAAGAGTCTTGGTATGCAACTATGGGATGGCATGCAGGAGGACACTGAGCAAAAAGCCATTGGCCAAGATTTTTAGAAGCAGGTGCTTCAAGTTAGGCTGCTAAATAAGTGCGACCTGATTTTCAGATGTACTGAGTGACTTTCATGGGAGCTGTTGGATGCTCAGCACTTCAGAATGTCAGATAACTTATCTAAAGGCCTAAATATGGAGTTTGGAGTCTTAACTTTAGGCACTTATTTTTTTAAATCTTGCCTATAGGTTGGAACTTCCCTGGAACTTTGTCACCATTCCTCTAAAAACACAAAAATCACTGTAAGGGACTCACATTTAATTGGGCCAGGGCTTTAGCTCCTAATATGTGTATAGATGTAGCACACAAGTGTTTGGGTAAACTCTATCCCCACTGCACTACTTATGGAGAATCCCCCTAGAAAGGGACACTGTCAACTAGTTAGGCCCAAAAGTTAGGTTTTGTGTTAAAATAAATTATTTCTCTAATATGAATAAAAATGTCCATTAATTTTTAACTTCAAAGATGAAAGTTTTAAATTTAAACATTCCCCTATAGTGTTGGGAATTCAGTATGTGCATGAGGAGTAGAAAATGAAATTGATCTGTTTTCATTGCCCAAGTTGTATTAACTACAAAAAAGAGACGTATAAATTGTGTGTGCTTTCATTATTCATCATAGAAGATGCTATAGTAACCGAATTATTTTCAGACCTGAGTATTTATTTTACATTGAGAGTGTTACTTTTAAGGAGGAATGAATACCTAATATAGTGATGTTAATGTGTGATGGGCTAACATTTATTCTGTCGACTCAGTTGTTACACTAACCTGGCTAAACTAATTACAGTGAAGTTACTAGTATCAGGCTAGAGTACTTTCCACACCACTCAAAAGAGACCATTAAGTATTGAGATTTCGTTCTGGTTTTGTATGTTGCAGTAGTCTTTTTAAAAGTAAGAACTGGAAAGTGTATATTGTATTTGACTTCTAAACTACTTATTTTTGAGGCACATGCCTAGGATTTCCTTTGTATATAAGAGACCCAAAGAAGACCTTTAATGAGGTGAGGATGGCATTCTGTTCTGAATAAGTTAGGCAGAAACTCAAGTGCAGTAGGATTGAAAGTCACTTAGATTAATATCAAAGAGCCATATACATTTACTATATTAGTAAGGTAAAAATATATGAAGCCATGTTATATTGCATTTTTTATATTGTAATATTTCCCTGGAGTGTGTGAATTGTTATATGCCTGGAAAATGTGATGAATTGTTCATGAGCTGTTTCTAAGGAAAATTTGAGACTATGCTATGAAGGGAAGTTTTTTTTAACAGATTTTGATTTATATTTTTTTAGAGCCAGTGACAACGACGTTGAATATGTAAAATGAGTTGTTGGTCTCTGTACAGTTTCTGTTGGACAAGTGTCCAACCTCAAATCTCAACCAAGAGGCCACAGACTTAAATAGGCTGTGGAGACTAAACCTGTCCTCTCTACCACTAGAGAAGATTTCTCCAGAACAGGGATGGAGCTTAGTTGGCAGGGTAGTATGGGGAAGCCATGCTGACTGCATTAGCTGTTTGGATAAAGTGAGGGTTTGAGTCTCCATACCTGTCAGTCTGGAACCTTTCATGCTCCCTAAAGATCAGCAACACACATTTTCAAATGAATTTCCCAATAGATATGAAGTAGTTATGTGACAGTTATCTGTAGCTTTGGGCTTAAAGAATACATATTAGAATACAATTTGATTTCATCACGAAAAGTACTTTGCTTGAAGCTTAAGTCTTATTAATCCTCCCAAGAAGTTGTGAATTCATAAAATCTAAAACTTTTATATTTGCTTGTGGTAAGGCGTTATTGGTTGTATTTTCTGCATGAATATTAATCTTCTGTATCTGCAAGAGCTATAGTGCTTCAATGAAAACATTTCAATAAAGATATATTGTTAGCAATGGTTGACATTGTAAATTCAACTGTGTGCCTGTTAAAAGTTGAAGGTATATATTTTTATTATTATTACTTTTGTGATTCAGAGCCTGAACCAAGTGTAAACTGATGCAGTGTAATCTTGTGGAGTCTGCAGACAGCCTGAAACAAAGCCTCTGAAAGGTGTGAACTCCCCTGGCCCCATTAAGCTATTGCATGTTGATACCCAAACCTACTGATGATATTTAAATGTCAGCATTAACTAAAACTGCTCATTTTAGCAGGAGGGGGTGGAGTCAAGGAAGTGAAGACCACAACTGGCAAAATTGGGAGCTGCTGTAGATGAAAGAAATGCATAGAGGAGAGAATACCTTGCTTTTATCACACAAGTATGACTTGCAATAGATTTACAGAAACTGAAGTATGAGTTATACCATATCTCCTGCTTTGGTTAAATGATAAGAATATGTACATATCTAAAAATATATCATATCACTGACGCTTAAAAGATCGGTGTATTAGCAAAATGAGCAGTTTTTCTCCAGGATCAATTACAAAGAACAAATATATTTATAGCTATAGGAAGTCCTGAAACAGATTACAGCCCATACTGACAGAATAGTATTTTTGTAAGATGTCTGTCTTACCAAAACCATTTATTCAATGTTTCACCTCTTAGTCCAAGCAACAGGTCAGATTTTTGTGGGGATTTTTTTTTTGTTCATGGTTGCTTTGGAGATAAACTCCATAATGCAAGGTATAACAAAAAAAAAAGTCTCACTCCAGAAAAATCTTAAGCTTTTTTGCAAAGGTTATTTAAGCAAAACTGTTTTGTTTTGATACTATAGACAGGTGAGGGGTCAGCTAGGAAGAGGAGTTCAATGAGTCACTTCTAGAACAAACATCCAAAACACAAATCCTGGTAGTAATGGGACGCTTCAACTACCAGACATCTGTGGAAAAAGTAGTACAACAAAATGCAAAATCTCCAATACATTTTTGGAATACACTAAGGACAATTTCATGTTTCAGAAGGTGGGAAAAGTAATGGGGCGGGAGCAGCAGCAGCAGCAATTTCAGAGTTGATATTGAATAAAATTGAGGTGTTGGTTGTGAATCTGAAGGTGGAAGGCAACTTGGGTGAACGTGATCATGAAATGATAAATTCCTTGATTCTAAGGAAAGTAGAAAAAACAGATTGCTACAATGTTTGCTGAGGCATTTGGCATAATTTTAATGTATAGAAACTAAGTGAATATAGGAGTTTTAGAAGACGAAGAAAAATAGAGGGGATTATTGTTAGCAGTATGACTGATTCAAAACAGATTAGAATGCTGCTGTACTTTGTGTTTATACAGGAGAGGGGCAGTTAACAACAGGAGTTTTGCGAGGGAATTTAGAGGGGGAGTAAGAGAGTGAGGGGGGGTACATACACTTAATTAATGTTCTGTAAACTAAGAAAATCCTCTTCCTCCCGTGGATAAAAAACAAACAACAATAAAATAAATAGCTTTAGGAGTAAAAAGAGAATGCAGGAAGAACTCCAGCAACAGAACGGGGGCTATCCAGTTTATTGCACTGAATGCAACGTATGATTACCTGCCCTATGGGCAAGTGGCGTGTGTGTGCATTCAGTTCAAGGAGCTCCAGACCCTCAGAGATCAGATATTGGAGGAGCTAAGGAAGACAGAGAGGTATATAGATGAGACTTCCCAGGGCATAGTAGAATGGTGCAACCCTCAGTCTGACAGGTTTCAGGGAAGGAGAACATCAAACTGGAGTGGAGGGCAGCGATCCTATTGTTGGGATTCTCCTTCCGGATAATGACATGGTATTCTCTCACTGAGGATACCTTTCTGGGGGAGGGAACAAACACTAGAACTCTAAATATTAAGATGGGTGAACATCAGTGCCTTGTATAAAATGAGGACACGTCACCACAGGACAGGATCAAGAGGCAAAATTTCGTGACATCTTAAATGACTGCTTCTTGGAGCAGCTAGTCCTGGAACCCACAAGAAGAGATGCAATTCTTGTTTTAGTCCTAAGTGGAGCATGGGATCTGTTCCAAGAGGTGAATTTAGCTGAACCATTTGGTAATAGTGACCATAACATAATAAAATTTAACATCCCTGGGGGATGCAGGGGAGGGAACACCACCAAAGCACCATGGTAGCATTTTATTTCAGAAAGGAGAATTACACAAAAATGAGGAAGTTAGTTAAACACAAATTAAAAGGTACAGTACCAAAAGTGAAATCCCTGCAAGGAAACTTTTTAAAGCCACTATAATAGAGGATCAAATTTAAACATATACCCCCAAATTAAAAAACAGTAAGAGGAGCAGAAAAGTGCCACCATGGGTATACAGCAAAGTAAAAGAAGCAGTTAGAGGCAAAAAGGCATCCTTGAAAAAGTGGAAGTTAAATCCTAGTGAGGAAAATAAAAAAAGAACATGAACTCTGGCAACTTAAGTGTAAAAATAAAATTAGGAAGGCCAAAAAAGAATTTGAAGAACAGCTAGCCAAAGACTTAAAGTAACAGCAAAAAAAAAAATTAAATACATCTGAAGCAGAAAGCCTGCTAAACAACCAGTGGGGGCTACTGGACAATTGAGATGCTAAAGGAGTACACAAGGAAAATACTGCTGTTGCGGAGAAATTAAATGCATTCTTTGCATATTGGTCTTCAGAGCTGAGGATGTGAGGAAGATTCTCAAGCCTGAGCCATTCTTTTTCAGTGACAAACCTGAGGAACTGTCTCACATTGAGGCATCAATAGAGAAGGTTTTGGAACAAATTGATAAATTAAACAGTAATAAGTCACCAGACCAGATGGTATCCACCGAAGAGTTCTTAAGGAATTCAAATGTGAAATTGCAAAAATATTATCTGTGGTATATAACCTACCATTTAAATCAGTTCTGTAGCAGATGACTATTGGGGATAGCTAATGTGATGCCAATTTCTTTAAAAGGTTACAGAGGCGATCCTGGCAATTACAAGCCGGTAAATCTAACTTCAATACCATGCAAATTGGTTGAAACTAAAATAAAGAACAGAATTATCAGACACACGTGAATATGATTTGTTGGGGAAGAGTAAAGATGGTTTTTGTTAAATTCTTTGTGTGTGTGGACAAGGATGATCCAATAGATATAGTGCACTGAGATTTTCAGAAAGCCTTTGACAAGTTCCATTACCAAAGGCTTTTAAGCAAAATAAGCAGTCATAGGATAAGAGGGAAGGTCCTATCCTGGATTACTAACTGGTTAAAGTATAGGAAACCAGGCATAGGAATAAATGGTCAGTTTTCAGAATGGAGAGAGGTAAATAGTGGTGTCCCTCAGTGGTCTGTACTGAGATCAGAGCTGTTCAACTATTCATAAATGATCTTGAAAAAGGGGTAAACAGTGAGGTGGCAAAACTTGCAGCTGATACAAAACACCTCCACATAGTTAAGTCCAAAGCAAATTGCGAAGCGTTACAAAGAGATCTCACAAAACTGGGTGACTGGGCAACAAAATTGCATGTGAAATTCAGTGTTGATAAATGCAAAGTAATGCATATTGGAAATCATATTTCCAACTATACATATAAAATGATGGGGTCTAAATCAGCTCTTACCACTCAAAAAAGAAAATAGTTGCCTGAAAACATCCACTCACTGTGCAGTGGCAGTCAAAAAAGCTAACAATGTTTGGAATCATTAGGAGAGGGATAGATAATAAGAGAGAATATTGCCTCTTTATAACTCCATGGTACGTTCACATCTTGAATACTGTGTGCAGATCTGATTGCCGCATCTCAAAGAAGATATAGTGGAATTGGAAAAGGTACATAAAAGGACAAACTGAAATGATTTAAGGATATGAAAAAGTTTTCATATAAGGAAAGACTAATAAGACTGACTTTTCAGCTTAGAAAAGCGATGACTAAGGGGGATATGACAGAGGTTTATAAAATCATGACTGGTGTGGAAAAAGTAAATAAGGAAGTGTTATTTACTCCTCCTCATAACCCAAAAATTAGGGGTCATTAAATGAAATTTATAGGCAGGAGGTTTAAAACAAACAAAAGGAACTATTTTTTTCACACAAAGCACAGTCAACCTGTGGAACTCCTTGCCAGAGGCTATTGGGAAGGCCAAGACTATAACAGGATTCAAAAAGGAACTTGACAAGTTCATGGAGGATAGGTCGATCAATGGCTATTAGCCCATATAGGCAGGGATCACTGTTTGCCAGAGGCTGGGACTGGCTGACAGGATGGATCACTTGATGATTAGCACCTAGCATTGGCCACTGTTGGAAGACAGGATACCGGGCTAGATAGACCATTGATGTGACCTACTGTGGCTATTCTTATGTTCTAGAGAATCATACAGCAGCACGTTTGTGTTTTACATTCAGATTTCCTGTTTAGGCAACTCTAACTGCTGAAACTATAGCTGCATTTCATATCAAATTGAAGTAGAACAAAACAGTATTCTAATGAATAGGAGCAAAATCATCATTCAGAATTCTTATCCACTAGGAGATTCCCTCGTCAAGGACAAGGTGAGTTTAATGGTGTTACAGTTGGTCCTGATTTGAAGTCTGTTTCATTTAAAGTTAATGGGTTAGGGCTTGGTGTTTCCTGGCTGGCACCATGGGGTATCTGTGAGATGTCACATGGCTCATGTTGTGATACAACAAACTGGAAACCTAAATTAAAAAAAAAATGTAGGTCAGAAAAATCTGTGTATGGTAATATAGATATTATTTAAAGTAACTTGTCACAAGCTTATATTTTGACCTATTGTATTTTCTCTTTACAAAAATTTAATAATGCTGTTTTAAAATAACAAAGATTAAACTCAGACGCGCAGCACACTTGAACAACCCTGCTTAAAAAAGTTCTGTTTGTTTTAATGAGTTGGAGCAAATTATTCATTTTCTCTAGGATGAAGAAAAACAACTTTACGAAACATACCTGGATAGCAGTGCTTTATTTTTTTTTAATTTTGTACCATTGTTAAAAAACAAATAAAAATATTGTCTAATTTTCCAACACTGAAAGCTATTCCCCTTTTCTCCCCCACAAGAATAAACTGGGCCAAATTCTACTTTCCCAGCGGAGTAACTGCTCAGTAATTCTATGGAAGTCAACAAGATTACTCTGGCTTTACACAGTGCAAATGAGTGCAGAATCTGGCCCTTTATTTGTATCTTGTCTTTCTTTTTACTTGTCCCACCTACTCTCCAATGTTCTATGAGATGTTGCATATTTATATAGCCCAGGACTGCATAATGTCTACATAAAGCATCATTGTGGGAGCCACTTTGTCAAGACAGCCAATAAATAGAAGAGTGGATCTTGCCTGACTTAACTGAGGTTTGTATACACACAAGAGTTCCACTGGTTTAACTAAAATTGTTTTTAAATCCATTTAGTTAAATCAGTGCACACCCTCATGGGTCACACATCAGTTTATAACTGGCTTATCTCTACTTAGCTTTATTCTGTCAGTTACAATGAAGGTTTGAGATAGCCCTAACAATAAACAAGGAGAATTTTTATGCAGGTATTATGTATGGAAGGATAACAGGGATCTGTGGGAATACAGTTGCATTCAGGATCTAGTGATGACCAAATTACCAGAGTGAATCTGGAGTGTTTTCTGTCATCACACAATTCCAGGTTAGCTAGGTTTATTTGATTTTATGGCACTGAGTTCTGGGTTCACTGGTTACATTGCTCCTACTTCCTTGCCCTACTTCCTGCTACTAATGCTTCCTTCGCTTCCAAGGTGCAAGGAGGGCCCGTGCTACTTCTTTACTCCCGTGTCCTTTAACAGCCTCTAAAGTAGCCTTCCAGGTGACTGTAGCATCTCTTCAGTGGTTCTACTGCCAGCACATCTGCAGCTTGGATTCCCTGCCACTTCAGCAATTGTGTTCTTTGTCATTGGAGCAGTGGTTGCATAACTGAGATATTTTTACATTGTTTGCTGTGATGACAGTGTTACTATTAATTAAAAGTAAGCAGGGCTTTTTATTTGCATCTTACAATCTTTTTAATATTAAATATGATTTTTAGTAAGTTACATAAAAAAACTGTAACCCTGACCTCCACCATAATTGGTGGGAAAATCCATTTTGTATACATCCCATTGCACTATCCAATGTCTCTTTACTAAAAAAAAACAACCATTAATGGCTAGATCATGCTGTCAGTACTACAATATCTTTGAAATTTCTAAACGTTATAGATGACAATTTCCTAACTCAAAAAGTGTACAGCCACCACTGTATTAGACTTTGTCCTAACAGATAAAGAGGAACTGATCACTGAACTAAATGTTAATGGTAGCTTAGATACAAAGTGATTATGAATTGATCACATTTATACTGTGCAAGCAGAATAAAATCCAGACCAGTAATATATATATTTGGTGCTGTAATAGAGCTAATTTCACAAACCTGAAAACAGTTATGAGCCAAATCAGCTGGGAGTAAGAATTTAAATGGAAATATGTGAATGGTACTTGGGAATTATTTAAGACAACATTATATGCTAAAAAAAAAAAAGCCACAATCCCACAACTGAGGAAGAAGGCTATGCTGGTTTAAAAAAAAAAACCTGTTTTAGCTTGGAAGTGAAAGGAGTTATACAAATAACATAACAAATGGAAGAAGGGGAAAGTTGGTATAAATGAATATGTCAGAAGTTAGGAATTGTAGAAAACTGATAATGGAAGCCAAGGGACACAAGGAGAATTCCATGGCCAGCAGAAATAAGGCGTTTTTAAAATATATTAAGAATAAAAATAATACTGACAATCCATTATTAGGTTGAAATGGTAGAATTATCAATAATAATGCAGAAAAGACACAGGTGTTCAATAAGTATTTCTGTTCCGTATTTAGGAAAAAAACAGATGATACAATCTCCTCATATCGTAATAACACTTTTTCCATTCCACTAGTGTCACTGGAGAATGCTACTAAAGTTAGATATTTTAAAATCAGCAGGTTCATCCAAGAGTTTTAAATGAACTGGCAGAGGCACTTGCTGCACCAATAATGCTTATTTTCACTAAGTCTTGGAGCACTGGGGATGTTCCATAGACTTGAAGAAAGCTTACATGCCAGTTTTTAAAAAGGGTAAATGGGATGACCTGGGTAGTTATAGGCCTGCTAGTCTGACATCAATACCAGGCAAGATAATGGAGCAGCTGACACTGGACTCAATTAGCAACCAACTAAAGGAGGGTAATGTAATTAATACAAATCAACATGGTATCAACTAACTTGATATCTTTTTTTTTATGAGATTACAAGTTTGGCTGATAAAGGGTAATGGTATTGAAGTAATAGACTTCTGTAAGGTGTTTGACTTGGTATCACACATCATTTTGATTTAAAAACAACTATATAAAATTAACCTGGCATATATTAAATGAATTAAAAACTGGCTAACTGATAGGTCTCAAAATGTAAACAGAGAGTTGTCAGTCTGTTTCCAATGGAGTCCTGCAGGGACTAGGTCTTCGTCCTATGCTATCTAACCTTTTTATCAATAATCTGGACAAAAACATAGAATCAACATCGACAAACTTTGCAGATGACACAAAAATTGGGGCAGTGGTAAATAATGAAGACAAGTCACTGATTTAGAGTAATCTGGATATTTTGGTAAACTGGGAGCAAGTAAACAATGTGCATTTTAATATGGGTAAATGCATACATCAAGGAACAAAGAATTTAGGCCATAGTTACAGGATGGGGGATTCCATTCTGGGAAGCAGTGACTGAAAAAGATTTGGGAGTCATGGTGGATAATCAGCTAAACATGAGCTCCTAGTGGGACACTGTGGCCAAAACAGCTAATGTGATTCTGGGATTCATAAATGGCAATCTCAAGTAGAGCGGTTATTTTACCTCTGTTTTGGCACTGGTGCCACCACTGCTGAAATACTGTGTCTAGTTCTGGTGCCCACAATTCAAGAAGGGTATTGATAAATTAGAAAGGGTTAGGAGACGAGCCACAAGAATTAGAAAACATGCTTTATAGTGATAGAATCAAGGAGCTCAAGCTATTTAACTAAACAAAGGGAAGGTTAAAGAGTGACTTAATTACAAGTACCTCCACGGGGAACAAATATTTAATAATGGGCTCTTCAATGTTGCAGAGAAAGATATAACATGATCCAGTGGCTAGAAGATGAAGACAAATTCAGACTGAACTAAGGCATAATTTTTAATGGAGAAGGTAATTAATAGTTGGAACAATTTACCAATAGTCATGGTGCATGCTCCATCACTGACAATTTTTAAATCAAGATTGGATGTTGTCTAAAAGATGTACTCTAGGAATTATTTTGGGGACATTCTATGGCTAGTGCTATACTAAAGTTCAGAGTAGATGATCACAATGGTCCCTTCTGGCCTTAAAATCTATAAATAATCAAGAGATCCATCTGACTAAACACTCTCAGGGATTTCAGACATGCTTGAGCATTTCCTACCTACCAACTGATGCTGTTAGAATGTGTTTAGCCTATAAAATAAGTCATTTATTTTTTAAGCTTGCCTGCCACATGTGACACACCCCAGTTTAAAAATAATGGGTTATTTTGGTACTGGGGATGTCAATTCTGAGTATAATCCACTTGGTGTCTTGAAAATGTTTTATCATCCACTGGCTAGGTGGAAAATGCTTTACTTTTATAAGGGGCTCTACACATTTTTTCATGTGAGGGTGATTATTACTATGGACAATCTACAGAGGCACTTTTCTGCAAAGTTCATTTCTTTATTTCAGACAAGCTGCTGATCAGGCTTTTTGATACTTGTAAAATCCATGGTATCTGAAGTACTAAGGAAGGATATAGCCCAAGTACCACATACAGTATGATACCTAGGCCTGTACAGAATAGTCACCCACCTTTCTCAGGTTGTCAGCTGCTATCTAACAACAACAGGCAATTACATTACATACGTGAGTGATGGAGCCACATACCAGCGATAGGACACGATAATAAATGAAAATAAATCTTACTAGCTCATCCCAATAGATGCTGTTTTGTGTATTCTTCATTTAAAAATGTAGAATATTCCTTTGAGTCTTTCACATGGGTAGATGAAGTATACAAGAATCTTCCTCACTGGAACACTTGGAAAGCACAGCTCTTACGTGTTTAAAATTAGGCCATACTTGGATAGTAAGGCCTCTGGGACAGGGCCTGTCTTTTTGTTCTGTGTTTCTACAGTGCCTAGCATAGTAGGGTCCACAACAAGGAAATCCCAGGCACTACTGTAATACAGTTGAATAACATGCCTGTGAACCAACATATCGGATAGGTCTAATTTTAGGTTTAGGTTTAAGGTTTAAGTTTAAACTTAGGTTTAAGGTTTAGGTTTAGATTTTAGGTTTAAAAAGAGACTAAATTACTGCATGTAAAACCTCACTGTAAAAAGATACATGCGTTACTAATAAAGATAGAATCATAGAATATTAGAGTTGGAAGGGACCTCAGAAGGTCATCTAGTCCAACCTCCTGCTCAAAGCAGGACTATCCTCAGCTAAATCATCCCGGCATGATGATTTAGAAAGTCAATTTTAAAGAACTAGAGAGACCCGAACTTGTTCATTTTCTCAAAGATGAACAATATTGCTGTTTGGAGCAATGTAAACAAATCAGATTGTAGAAGCAAACGTGTAAATCATACTTGCCTACAGCTGATTTTAGTAAAAAGAATTTGCCGTTTAAGAGGCAAATAATATTTTTGTGGAACTCAACATTCCATTTTCCTTTTCAAGTGTTAGTTTAAAAAATAACTTACACTTTGATCTTCATAAAGATCACCAGATCTTAACGTTACTGATACATAAGCTGATTCCTGGGTGAGTTTGCTTGATTGGCAATTAGAAAGGATATTTTTACTTGGAAGCCAAGGATAGTGTATATGGAAAAGAAATATTGACACAATGAACATGGAACTTAGCTGCCATTTTTACAATATTTTTTTAGAGCAAAACTGTATTGTAAAGCCACATGCCTCAACTATAGTTAGAGCCACTTACCCTGGTAGTTAGCTGATGAGTTGCTTGTTGCAATGTCTTTCCAGTGGCTAATATATCTAAGTACATTAAGTAAACACACTTTCAGTTTAAGGTACAAATAACAAAATCCTGAAAATTAAACAATTTTATTCTGTTGAGGTAAGTAAACTTTTTGGAAGGTGAAACATTTCTAAGAAAATTAAGGCCACGATACAGGACACTGAAGGGAGAAGATTTAAAGTGGGAGAAGCTGGGGATCATCAGAGCTTTATCATGAATAACAAAGTCATTCAGAGGGGAAAGAAAACAAAAAAAATCAAATACTTACTCTTCAAAGTTAAGTGCGTTTGTCCATTTCAAAAGTTCATCCACTTCCCATTCCATTACATTGTTTGTTCCTCCTTTCTCAACAGCATTGACGATGCCTTCTGCACTTCTCTGAATTAAGATTGCAGTAGTAGGATCCTCTGTTTTGACGCGCAGGCTTCCTGCATAATACCTAATGGTGAAACAAGAATTTGTTATTGCAGGTTGCTTGGAACATTTATATTTTCTGACTGTGAGGGGCACTATACCCTAGCATATTGTCTCATCTAGCAGAATCAGCTATGGATAACTATTATGTACCTTCAGCATTATTAACTATCTACCTTGCACTTAGATTTAATAGTGACATAAGGAGAAGGGGACGAACTTAGAGAATCAAGTATGTGTGTATAAAATTTAAATATTGGTTCTACTATTTTTTTTATCATTTTAATAATATCAAATATATTAGATGTTTTATCCCAAATGATTCCCAAAGCATTTTACAAAATGATATAACAGCTATGTAAGCATCTACATTGCCACCACTCTATAGAGTGAGTGACTTCTGGGTTTTTTTAAACAGTGCACTGCGTCATACACAGCAATTTGTACAGTGGATATCCGACTGAAACAGAGATCATCACAGAGGTGATCTTTTGAGGCAGATGGTCAAAAATGATCCAACTCCTAGGAGAAACTATTTTTATAAATATTTCCCTAAAATTTTAAAGTACCTGTTTTAACCCTGTACATTAATGATGTCAAGACTATGCCTATGAGAAAGCGAATCTATATTGACTTTAATAGACCTGAATTTGAACTACTCACACAGGGGTTAATAAAAATGTTGATATCTGTTTTGTCCTGGGAACCACATCTTTTCTTCTAGTGTGTTAGCATTAGAGATGATTGCTCTAGCTACCTTTCTACCTACTTAACATGGTTTAATATAGAGGACAAGATTTAGTGGGATTTCACTGGTCAGGAACTTGGAGGTGCCAATAAACAATTGCCCGTAAGTAACTATTCGTTTGGTTGGAAAGGAAGAACCTGAGCTATTTCAGGGTGTGACCTTCCATCCCTGCAGATTCTTAGAGGCTGGACGAGGGAGTTTGGTGATCAGCAGTAACAAGCGTCAGAGAGGGCCAACAGGAGGAGCATGGATGTTCTTCCTTTATCTATGGACCAGAGAAAGTCATTAACAGAGCAACAAGTGATGGGTCTGTACTGTGGCCTGGACTGAAGCCTGACTCAGATGGATCCAGATTCTGGCAATTGACAGGAGCCACTGAAGACTGTTTTTGCTAGCTTCTTAATTAGTTTGCTTAGAACAAGGAGGCTAGATACTGGCCATAGCTGCAAGGTCCTGAGTGTCAAGCAATGATTTTTTTGATTCTGGTTAGAGTATTGCTCTCCTTAGGCTGCATGGTAGATTTCCCTTATTAAATGAAGTATTGATAATCTCTGTTAGCAATGCTCCCTGGTGTTCCACACAAGCTTACCATCTAGGAACAGCAGTTGTCCTAGTCATAGATGGTGACCTTGTTTGCACTCACTTATTCCATGACTTGTTTGTGTGTATTGATAAGCTGATGTTTTGGAATGAAAGTATTGTTTCTGATCCTGTTCTCAGCTTGTTCCTGGTGGCCTATAAGGCCATTCCAGATCTGAGTGATCATCTCTGTTAAATAAGATGAAAATTCCTTGGAGCAGGAGGTGCTGCATTCTGGAGATGAATGGAGGCAGTGATCTACAAGCAGAGGAGGAAGCCTTCTGTATGTGGAGTTCCTCTTTTCTGAATAGAACTGGGAATAACTACCACCCTCTTTGATGCTGTTCTCCTCTATGCTCCCAGATATTTATATGGAAATCCACATGGGAGGCAGTACAGTTCAGGGTCACATCACTTCCTTCTGGGTTCTCTCTGCAGCTCTGTATAGTTCTCTGTATAGCTGCAGAGGTACCCAGCCAATAGTCTCAGATATAGACAAGGCGATATCCTACTGCCCCAAATGGAACCAGCCCCACTTGGGAGTTACAGGACTTGGTAACGAGATGCAACTTCATTACTTATCATAGTTACACGACATTTTAAGATAGCAGAGCCGTGAAAGCGAATGATTTCTGAAAAGAACCATGACCAAAATACTACTTTAATCAGGCACAGAAACATAAGTCTGAAAATTGCATCAACTCACATTTTCGTCATCCATTCAATTTTTCTCCTTTTCCTTCTTCTATCAATGTCTTGCTTTCTCTTTAGCTTAGAGTAATGAAATTCCTTTTCCTTTGTGTTGTCCTCAGCAGTTACAGGATCTATGGTCCTCCAAAACTATTGGCAAATGTGATATATTGTTGGACTAGTTCCACAAAAGCACAATTACTGATTTTCTTCCCCCACTACACCCATGGCCACGTCTTCTCATTTATAAGCCACACGATTGTTCCTTTACATTAAGAATAATTAAAAATGTACCCTTGCCTGTTTTGTTTATTTGATCAGTACAATGTACACTATCTTGATAACCTGGAAGACACAAGACTAAACATGCAAGGGTATATTTTCTCTTGCAAACATTGATTCAATAGTAATTGCTCCTTGCTTTGGTAAATAGCTGCATAAAAAGAGTGCTGATTCTCTAATTGCTGTTAATCTGTTTAATATAGTGAAGAGACAAATCTCCTGGATAACATACTGAGCAGTAATATAATAATCACACAAACAATAGTCAAACACAGATTAGATTTCTATTGGAAACTCCAGAACTGTTACGCAGAGGCTACCATGTGATAAGCTAAAGGAATAGGGATAGGGATAGATGTAATAGAGAAGAGTGAGAAATTAAGCAGCATGGTTTTATGCCTAGAATAAGAGAACACGAGCCAGAAGTCTGGTTCCTATTCCCTACACTGCCATGGACTCTTTGTGACCTATGCAAGTCACTTAACATATTTGTCCCTCAGTTTCCCATTTGTAAGATAGAGATAGTAATATTTGACCACTTTTGTAAAGTACATTGAGGTCTTTGGATGAAAGATGTCACTACGTATATGCAGAGTCTCATTATTAAATGGAAGAAAATGGATACCTACCTTTCTGCAAATGTTGTTGTTCAAGGTGTGTTGCATAGTCCGTTCCACAGTAGGTGCGTGCACACCTCATGCACAAATGTCGGAGGTTTTTTTTCTCTGAGTGGTACCCAGTGGGGTGGCTCAAGCATCACCTTGTTGCTGTGCACCACTGCATGCTGATATAAGAGGGTGGAGCTGTTCCTGGCCTCCTTCAGTTCCTTTGTACTGGATGTACTCTAGTACAGCGGGGAGGGCAGATGGGTCATGGAATAGACGTGCCACACATCTCAAAGAACAACAGTTATGGAAAGGTAGGTAACCGTTTCTTCTTCGATTGACTGCATGTCAGTTCCATTCGTGTTGATCAGTGAAGGATCGGCTCAGCTGCCAGTGTGTTTTGCTTCTCTGGAAGGTAAGCGGTTTTGAAGTGAATTGAGTGGTTTATACAGACGTCCCAGAGATGAATTGCCTCCTGGCAGAGTGGGGCTGACCATGCCCCTCCTTAATTGTTTATGTAAAATATGGTCACTAAGTTGTCTGTCATACCTAATAGACTTTGCCTTACTATGTGGGGGAAGAATGTTGAGCAGGTTAGACATAAAGCTTTTAACTCCCTGACATTTATGTGAGCCTCTATGTCCTGAGATGACCAGAATCCTTGAGATCTCAGGGACCCAGTGGGAGCCTCCCCAACCTAGAGACGATGCATCCAAGACTAGAGTGTACTGGCAGTGTGGGAACAAAGGGAACTCCCACACAAACTTTTAGAGGGTCTGTCCACTAATCCAGAGACAACAGGACTAGCTCTGGCACTTGAACCACCTTGCTACCGTGGTGACAATTCAGGGGATATACTGATGCTAGCTATGTCTGTAGTATATTAGTCACAGTCTGGTGTATTGCACTACATAGATACATGGTGCCATGTGACCTAACAGGCTGAGGTACTTGCATGCTGTTGTGAGTGGGTAAGCTTTCATTTGAAGCACTAGGTTCTGAATGGTTTCAAACCTGATCTGTGGCAGAAATGCTCTGGCCTTTGTGACTGCTCCAATGAATTCTATTGTCTGTACAGGTCTCAGCACTGATTTTTCTTTACTCCCTAAAAGCTCCAGAACGTTGAATATGGATAGAGCAGTGGCTATGCTGGAGAGGACCTGAGATTCTGATCGACCTCTGACCAACCAATCGTCCAGGTATGGGAACACATGGACACCTAATTTTCGAAGATGAGCTGCTACAACTGTCATTCACTTTGTGAATACCCGAGGAGCAGTTGCCAGGCCAAATAGATGTACTGTGAACTGATAGTGTCAACCATTCACCATAAACCTGAGAAACTTTCAGTGGTTGGGACATACTGTGATATGGAAGTAAGCGTCCCTCAAGTCGAGGGCACCAAATCAGTCTCCTTGTTCCAGGGAAGGGATGACAGTCACCAGGGTAACCATGCAGAATTTTATTTTTTTCATGAATTTGTTCAACTCCCTTACATCTAAGAGGGCGTGAGGTCTCCTTTGACTTGGGGATTAAGAGGTAATGGGAGTAAAAGCCTTTCCCCCTGTGGTCCTATAGTACTTCCTCTACAGCCCCTGAGGAAGAAACTGAACCTCCCAGTGAAGGACAATCTCATGAGAGTGGTCCCTGAAGAGAGATGGGATGGGGTTGAGGGAGTGGGGGGTTGAAGTAAATTGAATGGCATACCTTCATTCCACCATGCTTAAGACCCCACTGGTCTGATATTATATGCATTCAGGCACTTAGAAAGTGGGGGGAAAGTATTGGTAAATTAAAAAAGGAGGAACAGAGAGAAATGAGGAAAATGGTATACTGTCTTCAACAATCCCATCAAAACACCTACTTGAAATAGATGGCTAGATAGGATGAATTCATGGATGCTGAAGAGGAAGGCAGTGAAGGGCGCTTTCTATAATTCCTTCCCTTTTTCCTAGGTGGATCCTAGGAACAGGGAGCAAATCTATGGTGTCGAAAAGGTGGTTGTTGACAAAAATACTTTTTCTTTTCATCACTGAAATGTAGATTCCAAGGGATTTGAGTATTGCTCTGGAATCTTTAACATTGTGAAAATTGTCATCACTTTTCTTGGAGAACAGAGTGGAGCCTTCAAATGGAAGATCCTGTATGGTCTGTTGAACTTCTGAAGGCAGTCTGGCTGACTGTAACCAGGAATACCTTCTCACAGTGATCACTGACACATGGTTTGAGCTGCCGAATCTGTACTATCTGTACTGAACTGTACTAGTCCAGAGGGCAGTCCTGGTGACCAATACCCTCCTCCACCATTTCTGAGAACTCTTGCTTTCAGTCCTCTTATAATTTTTCCTTTAATTTAGCAGTGTTCTCCCAGAGTATGTAATCATATCAACTCAGGAGTGCCTGCTGATTTACAGTTCTGATCTGCAGGCCCCCTGAGGAATAAAGTTTGTGCCTAAACAAGTCCAGTCCTTTTGAGTCCTTGCTTTTAAGTGTGGAGGCTTGTCTCTGTCTTTCTTGCTCATTGGCAGCTGCCACCACAAGAGAACCCAGTGAGGGTTGAGTGTAAAAATGTTCAGACCCCTTAGAGTCTTCTCTCAACTCGTTTGACTTTGGAAGCCAAGGAAGAGGGTGTCTGCCAGAGTCTTGGCCAGCTCTATGACTGGCTTCTTGGTTGGCAGAGCAACCTTAGCCAGGGTGGCAGAGACCAGAACGTCCACCAACTTGTGCAAACTTTTACGTACCTCTTAATCCTGGAAGCCAAGTACCAAGGCCACTCTTTTCAGCAGGTCTGGGGGGACTCTCTGGTCTTCTGGAGGAGGTGAATCTACCACTGAATCAATAGTTTCATCTGGTGATGAGGATGCAGTTAGCTTCTGAGATGGTGGCAACTCCATAATCTGTGATGGAGAAGCTACTCACGAAGGGGCTGTTTGGCTGGAACCAGTCATGGTACCAAACATCAGAGAGTGATGCTCTCAGTACCCCTTGCCCATCTCAATGTCAGGTACTAGGGAATGATGTTCCTGGTGCTGTTGCAGCTGATGTGCTCCCCACAACTGTCAAGATGGTTGAGGTGTGGTCCTAGCTGGAGAAGGGGTTCCCCATGGAGTCCAGAGTGGCCACTGATATGGACCCAAGACCCATCTTTGTATAGGCCATTGACTTTTAGGAAAAGGCCATTGTTGGCACTGCTGCATGGTCATTGGCTTAAAAAACTCTGAACAAGGGTAAGTGCTGTGTCCTGGTTGGGATACAGAGGATCACAGATTTGAATCTGAGGAGGAGGCTTCCAATAATGGAGGTGCTGATGCAGACAGTACTGGAGAAATGTATCCTGTACCCAGGGATGGTGGTATCGTAAAAAGTCATGGGAGATTTCCATCTCGACAAAACTGGCTTGGGAGGAGGTCTGGGGGGTAGTACCATGAGTTATGGTGCGTTGAAGGGTGAACTGCTGGAGCAGGAACTGGTTGGACAATTTCAAATGCTAGAGAAAATGGTAGGCTAAGCAAGTCTCTTGCAGTTGCATATGCCTTTGGGATATGGGAGTGGCATCAACTGCAGGATCCTCAAATGTCTTTCAGGGGACAGCCTTGACAGACTTGGCACAGGCTCCAGGGGCAGTGAACCCCTCTTAGGAGGTGAGGCTTCAGGGGCAGTTCTCTCTGTCACACCCTTAGTATGGCCCTTGCCTCCATCTCATATCAGTACCTAGATCAATGAACGAGACAGTGAGCCTGAGGAGGGTCTGGATCTCTTCTTCAGTACCAGGGATCTATAAGCCGAAGATACGTCTGGTGGAGCATCCCGTACCAGTGCTAAAGTACTTGGGGCACTCTACCCATATGATGACTTGGCTGGGGATCGATGCATTGCAGCCATAAGCAAGCACTTAATCCTCGCTGCTCTATCCCTTTTTTGAGCGAGGTTTGAAGCTCTTGCACATGTGAAACGTCACTAACATGGGCTTCACCCCAGCACTTTTGACAGGTCAGATGCAGGTCCCTGACCGGCATGGACTTTGAGCATGTCCCACAGGACTTCAATCCTGGGTAGTGCAGCATCATTCTGGAACTGAGTCCAGTACCGAAAGAAAAGAAACAGTCCAAAGGACATAAAAACAAAAACCTAGCACTAACTTACTTGAAAAACCAACTAACTATCTAATAACTAGCAATAATTAATTTCAACTATTTACAATAAGAGAGAGAGGCACTTGAGTAAACAAGTCTGAGATCACTCCCACAACTGTCACTGGTGGTAGAAGGAACTTAGGAAGTCAGGAGGTTTCTGCCCTCTTATGTCAGCACATAGACTTGCGCAGTGACAGAGGGAACTTGACCCACCCTGACAGGTATTGCTGACGGAAAAATATCTGACTTCTGTGCATGAGGCAGGCACAAACCTGCAGTGGAATTGACATGTGCAATCACTCAAAAAGAATAAAAGGTTTTACTTTACAGTCATGGTCAGATGCAGAATGCCAATTGTATTCCTCAACTTTCACAACAGACCAATCAACATTATTGACAAGTATTTTGAATTCCCTTAGATTACCTCATATAGTGTAATAGTCATGAAAGAGAGAGACATTTATTTACTGGGCCATAGTATGTTAGAGTCAGAGAGAGTTCTGGAAAATTGAAAAGAAGAACCCGATGTGAGGCAATGAGAACGGTGGCAGGAGTACTGTGGGACTGCAAGTAAGTAGCAAACTGAAAGGAAAAATGTATGCTGTGTGTATTTGTCCCTGCTGGCTCTATGGAAATGGAGGATCTTATGCAGATGGAAGAAAAGAATATGCAAATAGAAGAATATAACATGCTGAAGATAATAGCAGTGGGTACACAGAGTATACATGGAGGAAATTAAGGGTAAGATGAATTTGGGACTCTCAGTGATAGATTGGTAGGGAAATGCATATTTGAGGTGGGCAGGACATGTGAAAAGAATGGGAGGGAATGATCGGAACAGAAAGAAAGGGCGTACACAAGCAAGGATATGATGGAAAGGCTCTGTGAAGAGAAGTTTAAAGAGAAAAGAACAGAAACTCATGAACCCATGCCACGGACTAGAAGGAGTGGCGAAGAATCATGGGCACTTTCAACCCTATGTAAATAGCAAAAAGAGTCAAGAAGTGAAGTGAGTATGTTAGAATAATAGGATTAGAGAAGACTTCCTCTGGTGTCTGAATGATTCATGTCATTATGCAGTGTATTAGAAATTATTTAAATGTTGTAAGGCTGTGTATCACAACTGAAAAAGAATTCTGTTCATTAGTGCGCCTCTAACTCTAGCTTGCTCTAGATTTGTCAGCTCAGCCTCAGAACTGGGAAGACAGAAAGGTGGCTTGACCTGCTTTTACTTCCCCACACCTTCAGATACCAAGTAATCCAGCCCTACATTTTCTCATGATTGATACTTGAGATGGAGTTATATTGTTTAAAGCCTTTCTTGGGGTCCAAATAATTCCCTGAATAACTAATGAAATTCTGTAATTATGTTTGTACAGACCTTTCACCTTAAAATATTACCAAATATTTTCAAAAGAATTTAACACAACATAAATAGCTTAATTTTAACATAACGTAATTTCAATGTTTTATATTTCAAGCTAGAGAAAAGTGAATTAGAGAAAAGTACACTGACTGCTCTTTCAGATTTTTATTCCAAACAAAATTAGACCTAAACAGAGAAGTATCAAATTATATTTTAATGTTTAAGTATTATATCGTACCTTAGCAAACAGGTTTATTTCATACGCAACACAAGATGTTACAGGCTGGTACTTATGGTAATTTAATTATATTCTATTAATTATGTTGTTCAGTGATGAGGGACATGTTATATATAAATTATTATAACATCTCACAGGGAGTGACTATAATCATAAATCATTATTTCAAATGGAAATAAATATCCCAAACATTATGAAGTGATCCATCTAGTGAGTGAAATTACATTTCCATCATGTGTAGATTATGTAAGGAAAAAAAGTTAAAATTTTAAAGAAAAAATGTAAATGCTATTCTTTGCTTACTCTGATAGAAAGAAGTCTCCAACCATTGTTCTCCACACGCTTGTACCAGCCACTTTGGTCGTCTGTCCAAATCTTTCCATGAATAGCTTCTGACAGCACCTGTTTGTAGGCTGGCTTTGTATAATCTTTAGGACTGTTAGCACACATATCCACAATGGATCTATGAGTGAATATTTTGTAATATATATTTGGAGGATATTTACTCTGTAAAGAAATATCACATTTAAAAGTGAAAGATCCAATTATTGATGGTGTCTGTTATAAACAAATGTTCCTGCTTTTAAAAAAATTGTCAAATTAATATCTTGTCTAACTCTGTTGACATAAAAGGGTTTATAAAAGCCAATATCCCTTTAACCTATTTTGAAAGAAGTAACGCCATACAGAATAAGATGAAATTGGATGATTTGATTGCCTGATTACAATTCTGAGTGAAATGAAAGGTCTAATCCTCAACTCAGTGGGAATTTTGCCATTGAAGCTAAGCAAGTGCAGTGTTTGATGTATTGTCACAAGCATAGACAACTTTTATTAGTATATATTGTTTCTCTTATAATGTTTATTTTTCTGAATTGAATAAATGGAGGAAGTTTATTGGGAAGAGAACTGGAATTGAAAAATATTTTTAAATGAAAAGCTAAGCACACACAGTAGCTATAATATATTTGTTGGTTTTACTTCCAGGTACACTGCAAACTCATTATGTGAATTTGAGTAAGGCATATAACCTTTCTGTTCATCAGTCTGCCTGTCCATAAAATGGGGATAATAATTTACATCTCTCAGAGCCCTATTCTGAGGTTTAGTTAGTCTTTGTAAAGCAATTTGATAGCCTCAGATAAAAGCTGCTAGGTACATGCAAATTAATACTTTTACCTAAGAGACTTTATTGATGATCTAAAGATGAGAAAATATATTAATAAATTAATTCATAACCTGTAATCATTTCTGCAGTGAAACTAGCTGCTTGGGTGGCTAAATAGGTTTTAAAGAACTGAGAGGGTTGGTTTTTTTTATTTGGTTGGTTGATTGTGTTTGGTTTGCTTTCAAGCAACCCACTTTCTCGGTCACAGGTGCTGTAATTTCATTGACGAGTCCTAATCTATCTGGTATGGTCTCAATTAAAGGATGTAGACTGGCAGCCCTGCTTCTATAGTCCAAATTTCAATAGAGGAGACAGGGAAAATTCTGTCTTAACCCATGATTTTCCTTTCTAGAACTCCTGAATGCATACTAAGAAGACTGACATGTAGGGAATGGAGTATAGGCTGACATCACTTGAGGGAGCTAAACAACTTGCAAAGAGGAGTAATAAGTAATTAAAGTCCATGTTCTCTGCCTGTGCTAATATTACTTTTTAGATGGAAAATGTGAGGATGAAACATAATCGCATATGTCTAGCACTGGAGATAGAAACCTAGAAACATAAGGTCACATTGGACTGTCTTGTAAATATATTGCAAATACTACATCTTAAAATATTAGGACAGTTCTGATTAAAATAACCATTTTTTAAATTTATATTTTGTCATGGTGCCAATGTTTGACAAGTAAAGAAAAGAATATGTTGGCTCCATAATACCAATCCAAAAGCTTCCTCCACTTCTCATGCTTACTTTCAGTTAACTGAATAATCTTGTACGTAATAAATCAGCTCAGCACCTTGATCGCTACACTGTGCTTTCCACCAGAGGGCAAACTGTTGCTCTGATGTTTTATTAGTATAATATATCATCAGTCTAAGGTTTACTAATGTTGTATTATTCATAAGTTGGTATTAGCCAGGGAAGAGGCGGTCAGGAGCAGAAACCAAATAATTATAGGGCAGAAGTTTGCCAAATACAATTTACTGGAAATTGCTAGCCAGACAGCAGGGAAGAATGTTAGCAATAAATCAGCTTATTTTCAGCTATTTCAAGTGCTGCAGAAATAGAGTTACCCTTAGATATTTTGAAAGTAGAAGAATCTGACACAGGACTTGTGCTATTCCAGACTGACTATTCAGTTGTATAATACCAATAGGCAAATATTTAAGGTCGAAATCTAAGCAGACTTAGACTAAGCAGATTTTGGGGTAAAAAATTTCTAACTAAATCCATATTGAATCACTTAAAATAAAGTCTTGGGGTGAAATCCTGCCCCCATTGAAATTAATGTAAAAATTCCCATTGACTTCAATAAGGCCAGGACTGCACCCCTGGTTTTCAAGTCCAGAGCAGTGAGAGCACCCACAAATCCTAATGAAAATTCAGACCATTTAGTTAGGTGCATAAGAATGGATTTAGAAGGCTTATTTCAGGCACCCTGGCTAGAAAATACTAACCTTGCTAGTTTATGCGAATACACTTAATATAAGTCCATATAGTTGTTCTCACCTAGCTGTAGAAGGAATGTTGCTGTTTAAATACACTGTAAAAACTACACTTACACCACCCAGTCTGAATCGGATATGAACACCTGCTGCAGCATCTAGTAACTCTGCCTGCAAGAAGAAAAAGACGTTAATCTACAATGCTTCCATAACCCTGAGAAATCATTACAGAAAGATATAGTAATGGACAATTAAATAATTTAGTTTGTCATACATAAAGATGTTTAGATTTTTCTCTGACATAAGCCCAATATCATATTAATAGAGATGCACAATATAAATAGGTTGAAATGTTATTCTTATGGAAGTGCCTTGTTTCCTAGATGAAAAATTGCAGTATGTAAAAAGTTTAAAAGGCATTCTCCTCCTGTATGGTGAGGATATCATACTGTGGCTTGCAAGAAGCAAACAAGTGGAGGGGGAGAACAGTGGCTTTAATTAAATTTTATCTGGGGTACCATATCTACTTAAGACATCCATCACCATAGAATCTGAGGACAAGAAACAGTAAGTAGGGTTCACATAGTAATGTCCATAATAGACTCTCTTCCTTGCTTCTTTGTTACATTACTTTTTCTTTAATTGGCTTTTTGGGAAGGAAATTTTCTCTCTCGCTTTTGTTCTTGTAGTATTTCTTCCAAAAAGGAATTAGACATTTAAATGGGTAATGAGAATATTTAGAGTGATAACAATAATTTTTTTTTTTTTAAATAAGCTTGAGTTCTGGAAGCGATAAAAAAACTCTCATACATCTGGGCTATCTAGCCTTTTATCTAGCTAGGAAGAAATTTTCTGAGGGATAGGTTTTCCCATAACTGCCTGCTACAAGTTTTTTTGCACATCCACTGAAGCATCAGATATTGGTCTAGATGGACCACTGGGCTTATCCAGTCAGCATCTCCTGTGTGACAATTTATTGCATGAAGGCTTTTGCAAAAAGATGATTTTTACAACATGCTCTGAAAATAATCAGGCATGGTCTGAGTCAGTATGAGATAGAGTGGATCCCAAATGCCTTTTAGCATCCTTCAGCTATTAAATGGCCTAAATGAAATGAGTTGGTATCCTCAATTTAATTCTTAGAAAACAAATGACTTCTATGGGCTCAGCCTTCTCCTTTCCTTGTTTCCTCTAATTCTATCTTGGATATGCTTTTACTTTTGTTGTTTACTGATACTTCTTTTGCAACTATTATATATTTCTTTTTGTGCATATAGTTTTATGTGTGTTCAACCCACAAAGTATCTTACATCAATAAATCTTGGACATCCAAATAATGGGGCAACCAAAAACTGTATTTGATATAGAATGCTGTAATGATCCTTGTCTCCCAACATTAAGCTCCAAATAAAAGACAGTGAGACAAACTAAAATTAAAACACTAACATCTTAAACTATACAGTACAGTACATATATACAGATACAGCAATGAAAATACATCAGTAAATACAGTCCTTACCTCTCTAGGGTCAATGAATTTCATCAGAAGATGAGGGTCCCCAACTCTTCTAAACCCTATTAGTTCTTTGTAGTATTGAAAGATACGGACATCCTGTAGAGAAGTATAAATATACCAGAAAAACTATTGTCATTGGGATTTTTCCAGATTTTGAACATAATTATGACACTATTCAGGGTTTTCCCATGCCCAGCCACACAGAATTTAGGACAGTGTGGGGCACAATCCTTCAAATGGTCTCACAGTTAAACTTCTTCCTGGTGTACTCATCCTAGTCCTGAAAAGTGAAGTCAACAGTTACACCACTGCCAAATTCAGTCAAATGTGTGTAGCAAAAATTGGGTCTTGTGTGCATATTTGAAAAAATAACTTTAAATTGTTTATTTTGGTATGAAGTTAGAGTGAGTTAAAAGTGAGAAGGCTTTCAGAGAAAGAAATGCATTCAGATACAAATTCAAAGCATGGAATTGCTGCAAAATGCTAGAGGGAATTTTAAAGTAAAGCATCTAAATCCCCTATTTTACCAGAGTTGTATTTGAAAAGGTCTCTTTGGTAAGATTCTCCACAAGATCACCTTTTCTTCCCCAGCTTTGGATTTAAGGGATTACCTTTAAACTTAGTTTTTAAAAGTCTCTCCATTTTTTTCTCTATGAACTAGGTCATCACCATGGTATCTAAGTGCCTTTTACACTTCCCATTTCTATCCAACTCCCTCCTTTGCTTCTCTATACCATCATCCCATCATTGACTCTTTAAATGGCAACTTTCCCCCAATAATACAGTAATAGTCATAGAATCATGGAATAGAATCATAGAATATTAGAGTTGGAAGGGACCTCAGGAGGTCATCTAGTCCAACCCACTGCTCAAAGCAGGACGAAGTAACCCACTCTCCTGATGAGGACTGTCCCTCTGTTCTTAAAGCTATGGTAATCAGTGCGTCACTGCAGGCTATACCTTACTGAAGACTGTGCAAAACACAGAATAAAAAACCCCCACTGCTAAAGGTGGTCCATTAGTGGAATATCCCAGAGCCCTCTCAACTCCGCCACCCGCCCCGTCCCAGTGCCTACCATCAGGAACGTAGGAAATTGGGGAAGCGACCCAAGCACCAGGAATTATTTTAATCAGTTCTTTGCTCTCCACAGACCCATTTCTAATAAACAAAACATTTTGTAGTGTTGTCAGTGTTATGAGATCTGCCAAAAGTCTGTGGTGTTAATATAGAAAAGATTGGATTTTTTAAAAAATTATTCAAATTCAGTGTTCGCAGTTGAAAGTTGTAATGGATAATTTGTGACATGTCTTAAAAGAATAGCTGGTCTGTTTACTGTCAATGATCCATGGACAGCAAAACAAGGTTAAAATCAACACATGACAGTTTCCAGGTTGCAGTTCTCTAGAGCATAAGAGAGGTTCTGATTATAGTCAGAGCTGTTATTGCCGCACAACACTTCCCATAACAAGACTGTTTTTCATTTGCTTATAACTTTGCCAAACTTGAGCTGTATGGGCTGAAATTTTCCATGCCAGATGTCTGGTTGGTTGGCTTGAAGTTTCAGCAAAAACGGTTTAGCCATTCTCGGAACAAAGTTAGAAAAAAATACACTGTTTAGATCATGTTTAAAAAAAATCTTACAACAGCTTTCTTGATAAACTAATGCGATGCTTTGGAGCATGGGCTTGAAATCTGGTTGGGGAGAGATGGGGCCTTTTGCTGTTCTCATGAAAAACTGCCCACATGTAAAAGCTAGAAACCTCTGAAAAATCTCAGGTCACATGTACTCAGTAGAGACTTATTTGGCAGCTAAATTCTTCAGAGATTCTGTCTGCAGTGACCATGTGCTCCCCCGGGGCAGCAGGGGCTGAGTAGGACTTTCCCTGCAATTGCTGCTCTTGGTTGCTGCCGGCCATTGTTGTACCAGGCACCAGAACTGAGAGCATGGAGACTGTCCTTCCTGTGCTCTCAGTGCTCCCCCCCACTAGCTCAGGCCGTGTGCGGGAGAAAGCAGTTTGACTCAACTGCAGAAGAGGCAAGACCCAGACCTGGAGAGATGGCAGAGAGAACAGCTTGGAATAAGGAGGCAAGAAGTGGAGGGGGAGCCTGGGAGCTGGGGATGGAGGGAGACAGGGTGGACAGTGAAAAGGACACAGTGAAAAGGAGACAGGAAAACTGAGACAAGGAGCTGAGTGGGAGGAGACTGGGATTAGCGAGACAAGGAGACTGGGACTAGGAGCCAGGATCCAGAGGGCTGGAGACTAAGCCTCAGATGTGCAACCGAGCGGGGAAAGCCTGAGACTGGTTCTGAATGCTTTATGCACCCAAAACTCCCATTGACTTCAAAGTGATCTGGAGTGTGCAAGAAATGCAGCATTGGGCCTTGTGGTAGATAACCTGTGAAATATTTAAAGCCAAAAGCTCTTGTTTTCATGCAAATTTCTCTAGTAACAAATATGAGGAAAATATACAAAATATATGCCACACAGACTTGTTCACTTTTCCTTTAACTGGAGAGACTTTTTGAAAGACTAAACCCCTGGTTGACAGTCTTTTCTGAATCTTTAATGAAAGGTTAAAAGGATTTTGAAATGGTATGTTTGCCATGGTACTAAACTGGCTGAGGTCTTGGTATGCCATATCCCAAACCTTGTTTAATACGTTAATGGTGGACTGTGACAGGGTCATGTTAACTCTTTGGGCCCCCACATTCCACCTAAATTAATACACACACACCCTTTGGTAATATGATGTGATCTTTTTTCCTGTGGCAACTATGGAATTGTACCTGCTTTTGACAATATAAAATTACATATAATTTGTCATATACTGTATATACAGGCTTTTGGGGCTCATAACCCTCTATTAAACTTTTGGGCCAAAATCAGCCATATAGGCTACACTCCTGTGTGGGGGGGATAGCTGTACTGGAATGGGGATTCACACCAAAGGAATTCCTGATCCTGGCAGACATTCCACCACCACTTTGGTTTATAAAGGAGAAAAATAAGAAAATTGTTACTGGAGTGCTTCATGATTCAAAATAAAATAGTGTTTCACACTCACAATACATCTTTGCCAGCACCTCTGAATGATTCTTGCAGCAAGGTTCTTTTTCTCTTCTTCCATTGGCACTTACAAATCCCTAAAACAATAAGGCTATTGTTCACAATTATTCAGTATTACTTCAGTTGTTATTTAAATGGTCTTTTTCTTTTATAACCAGCTTAAAATAGGTATCTGGCAAAATCACTTAAAAAAATCTCTTTTAAGAGTGTTGCTGTAGCTGTGTTACCTCACCCACCTCATCTTTTAAGACTTGAATTATTATGAGAAAAAAATAGGGTCATGCATCAATAATCAGTTTCTTCAACTAGGCTAATTCCATCGTAGACCAATAACCTTAGATAGAAATTACAAAATAAAATAATTCCTAGAATTTGGATAAGTAATTGTGAAATACAGGTACAGACAAGAAACCATGCTTTTCAAAGATGATCATGCACAACTGCATTCAGCCTCAGTGGTCTGACTGAAATCAAAGTGGTTTAAATAACTGATTTTAATCATGATTTAAATCAGCAAGCAGGAAACTTTGATTTAAATAATCAATTTTAATTGTGATTTACATTTGTACTTTGTACTAAGGAAAGGTTGATTCTCATTGGTTGGTAATCATTAAAAGATGTTCATTTTCAAGTAAATATGGCCTTTACACTAAATTTGGTGCTTCTTTTTGCTCATCAGGACAATACACTATATCTATCCACATTTATTTAAGCAACTATAGAGATCAACATATATTTATTCTGAGTGTTAATTTTTACATTTTTATGATGAAGAAAATAGTGAATTATATTTCTTATTTACGAGGTTTTTTTTAACTTGTGGTTTGTGGCAAGCTCCACTTGGTTGGAAATTCAAATTCAATTAAACATTTTAAAAAAGAGCATTTCAATTTTTTATTAAATAAAACTATCTTAGACATGCTAAATTTATGAAAACATCTCTTACATTTAAAATTATCTGACTTATTAAATAAAGGAATCATTAGCTGTAAATAGTGAATTGATCTGATTGTTTCTTGTCACCTTTAAGATTTTAGAACTAATAGATTTGTCTGAAACCTAGTTTTTCATTCATAAATTGGAAGCGGAAAACAAGTTCTTCTTTGAGTGCTTGCTCATGTCCATTCCACTATAGGTGTGTGCATGCCTCCATGCACGGTTACCCAGAACTTTTTTCCCTTTAGCAGATCCTGTAGGGCTGGCTCCAAGTCCCACGCACATGCTGTGGTATATGAGACGATGCTGGCCCTATGCCCCCTCAGTTCCTTCTTTCCGCCTGTGACAGTTGCTGGAACTAACCTTCCTCACAGCAAGTACTGTTCCCCTTGTTTAAGAGACTTGTTTGGTTTTATTTAGTTAAGTAGTTGTTAAGTGTTGTTAAGTATACTTAGAGATAAGGCAGTCCCTTCAGGGACATCACATGGCCAGGCCATGCCCTAGTCACCGGGCTTCAAGCCGTGTGCCTCCTTCTGGAAGGTCTTCCTGCTCAGCAACCCCCACGACTGTTGCCTTAAGTACCTGGGGGAAGCCCACAGAAAGGACAAGTGCAAGATCTGTGGGGCTTTCAAACCGAGGACTCAGAAGGACAGAGAAATCCGGGTGAAAGCCCTGTTGATGGAGGCAGCGCTCCGCCCAGCGTCCAAGCTGACCCGCTCCACCTCGATACTGAGTGACTTTGGTACAGAGTGCACTGTTGGTGCCACCATCTACTTGGCATAGTACAACATCACCAGCACAGAGGAGAAAGAAGCAGCGTCGGTACAGGCAAGGCCAAGTAGGAGATGCACTGGACCTGGCCCATCAAGTGCCTGCATCTCCGATCAGATCCCAGACTCCTGGGACTGGGAGAGTGCCCCTGCCTATGCTGTCGACACCAGAGGCTTTTCAGGTGGCAAGAGCCTTGTTGGCCTTGCCTACGCCACCTCTGCCCACCCCTCCACCAAGGGCCAATGTTGTGGGGGAAACCAGCTTTGGGTCCCCCTGAATGGCAGTGGAGATCCCTGGTATGGGGAGGAAGATCTCCTGCTGGACGGTCTCCAAGAGAAGAGCAGAGACGCTCCCCTAGTTGTTGCTCTAGCTCTGCCCTGGCATGGGATGTGAAGTCTCCCTCTCGGTGCCGACATCATCAGAAAACCCGGCACTGCAGATTTCGCAGCGTGGAACCCAGTTGCCAGAGTCTGGCTTGGTACCAAGGAGTTTGGGACGGCGCCGACCTTGGTCACGGAAGGTGTCTGCAGAGCCGCAGGCCAAGAGGCAGTGGAAATCATTGGTACTGAGATGACGCTCCAGTACCTCTAGCTCTTCGGAGCGTGCCCCTGCTTGTCGGCACTGCTCATGGCAATGGAGGCAATCCTTGTCATCTTCCAGGTCAGAGGCGTCGAAAGGGTGGTCCCCAGCACAGAAGGCACCTGGGACCAAGGATGAACACGGCACCACTGGTCCAGGTCTGACTCCAACGATGCTTCAGGGTCTCCCAGGGGGGACAGAAGTTGGGCGGTCCAATGTCCCCACAAAACATCAGAGCCTGTGACGCTGTTAGCCCTGTGTTAGGCCCAGGGGCAGTGGCAACAACAATCGCCTTACTGGACCCCATGGGATCTCCAGATGGGGCCAGGGCCCCAATCCTTTCAGTCGTCAGAGGTGCAATCCGTGCCTCCAGCATAGGAGAAGGCCTAATGACACCACTCCTCAGACAAGGAGTCGGACCCCCTGGAGGGAACCGCAGCAGGTTCAACCTTCGCCAGGAGGGGGCACACCCACAGGCTGCACCTCTGCAGTCCTCTTCCTCTCACCTGATGAGGCAGTCTCCCAGGATCACTGCTCCACTGGAGGATTTCAGGGTGCACCAGGAGCTGCTCAGGAGGGTGGCCTCCAACCTGGGACTGGAGGTGGACTAACTAAAAGGGGCCACAGATAGCTTCTTTAATGTGCTGGCAGCAGCTGCCCCAGCACAAGTGCCCTCCCAGGGTCTGGTGCTGGCCTTGCTGAAGGTTCACCTGGCGACCATTTCGGCCTTCCATCAGCTGTTAGAGGGGAGATCGCTGTTCTCCCATCACATATCAGTCAGGTTCCTCAAGGGGGGTGGAGAGGCTTTATTCGTGGGATCTCAATCTGGTCCTCTCGAGACGCACAGAGCCCCCCTTTGAACCCATGGCTTCATGACCTCTGCTTATGCTTTCATGGAAGGTAGCCTTCGTGGTGGCCATTACCTCAGCTAGGAGAGTCTCTGAGACTAGGGCCTTGACCTCGGAGCCCCCTTATACAGTATTCTGTAAGGGTAAGGTGCAGTTGAGGCCACATCCGGTCTTCCTGCCCAAGGTGGTTTCTCAATTTCATTGTAATCAAGATATTTTTCTCCCCGTGTTCTTTCCCAAACCGCACAGTTTGGAGGAGAAGAGGAGATGGCATTCTCTGGATGTGAGATGAGCCCTGGCCTTCAACATCAAGTGTACAAAGCCATTCCGGAAATTGATGTAGCTCTTTGTTGCAGTGGCTGACCGGATGAAAGGCTCACCTGTCTCCACCCAATGCATCTCCTTGTGGATTACATCATGCATCAAGTTCTGCTACAAGCAGGTGAGGGTGCCACTTCCGGGAACTATCACAGCGCACTCTACCAGAGCTCAAGCCTCATCTACAGCCTTCCTGGAGGGAGTGCCCCTGCAGGACATCTGCAAAACCACCACCTGGTCGTTGGTGCATATCTTCACGTCTCATTACGCCATAGTCCAGCAGGCGAGAGAGGACGCGGGATTTGGCAGAGACGTGCTGAGGGCAGTTCACCGGTAACTCTGATCCACCTCCAAAGGTATTGCTTGTTAGTCACCTATAGTGGAATGGACATGAGCAAGCCCTTAAAAAAGAAAACAAGGTTACTTACCAGTAACTGATGTTCTTCGAGATGTGTTTCTCATGTCCATTACACAACCCACCCCCCGTCCCCGCTGCTGGAGTTGGCACAAAGACAGGACTGAGGGGACGTAGGGCCAACAGTGCTTCATATACCGCGGCATGTGTGTGGGACCCAGGGGGCGCGGGAGCCAGCCCTTCAGGATCTGCTAAGGGAAAAATAGTTCCAGGTAGCCACGCCTGGAGGAATACACACACCTATAGCGGAATGGACATGAGCAACACATCTCGAAGAACATCCCTGTGACTAGTGCTTGCTCCCGCAGACTGCCCAGATGCTTAAGCACACCCTTTCCCAGAGCTTCAACCGTGAGGGCTCTGTGGTTTACAGTTTACCTCCTCAAGGACACATGATAGTTGAAGCAAACAGACACGGACTTTGCAAAATTGATTTCCAGAACAATTACTCTTTACTTTAGACAGCACAGAAGATATAAAGATCTATGAAAAAGCAATAAAAATCCTATACACCATTCCCTTACTCAGTTTCCTCACCACTCTGTAGCATTCTTTTGGATTTGGTCAGAATCCTTTAGGGTGTCTGCAGTCCCTTCCTGCAGCTCACAGCTCCTACTCCAACGTACTGAGGCTTGGTTTACACTAAGATCTACGTCAATATAACAGCGTCACTCAGGGTTGTGGAAAATTGACACTCCTGAGCAATGCAGTTATACGGACCTAACCCTCCATGTAGAGAGCACTATATTGATGGGAGTGCTTCTGCCTCTTGGGAAGATGGAATACCTAAACCAATTGGAGAAGCTTTCCTGTTGGCATAGTAGTGTCTTCACTAAGTGCTACAGCAGTTCAGTTGCACCACTGTATGTGTAGACAACCCCAGAGTGTCTCTCCCATGCAGCCAGTTTCTCAGCTTTGTTGGTCAAAAAGTCTCTTCTCCTTCCAAAAGCCTATCCCTGTGTTCTCCTTCCTCCTGTAAGTTTTCTTTGTCTGTCTGACCCACCTGTCTCTGTGTTTATAAAGGCTGTACCAACATCTCATCTCTTTGTACCTTCTCATGGGGCAAATCTATTCCTTCAAACCCTAGCCCTCTGCAGAGAAGTTGGCGAAGATGGGTTTTACCTAGAATGCAGTTATTCCTTCGTTCTGTCTATGCAAGATCTAGTCAGGTGCTAATGATCCTAATGACAGACCTATACATAGACTGATGCTCTACCTCTTAACACAAAGAGTGAGATGTAAGAAAATAATAAAATAGACCCATAAGACACAAGAATACAACTAATTCATAAAATCAAAATAGACAAACTTGCCAAATAGTCAACTAGCCATGCTGGCTGACCTGCTAATATGGTCACTCTTTTCAAAACTCCTATAGACAAAGAATAAACCTTCCTGCAGAATGTTCTGTAAAAGCATATTTCTTTTTAAAGGTAAAATGAAAATATTTTTACCTGCCAAGCCATGAGTATACAGTGTTTTTTATATATGTTAATGATATTGCAAAACACTTAACCCAAAAATCTGTATTCCTCACAATGCTTTAGAGGTAATATCAGCCACTCTAGCAGGAGAAACACAAACTCCTAAATGTATATGTTGTCCAGTAGTTTCAGGTGTCATGCATAGAGCTGGGCATAATGTGGAACTTGTTTTTGGTAATATTTGGTGACAGAGGGGTAGTGATTACACCTTTGTCACACAGTGTCTTAAGTGCAGAATTCTCTATGCTCTGCAGCTGGTGACTCAACTTGTCTAATGGTGGGTAGGATATTATGATGATCTTTTTTCCTGAACTATTTATATGTTGACTCTTTATTCATCATCTTCATAGGAAACTTGGCTTATTGATGACCTTCAGGAGCAGAAATATATGGCCAAGAGGTTAGAGTACTGTTGGCAGAATTACACTGAGCCCAACTGATTACAGTAAGGGGCTTTCAAAGTTGTATGATGCTAATAGTGATGCTGATGATGAAGAATGCAGAAGCACTGGTGGAAGGCAAGAAAGCTTTCTTCATTTTTAGCATCACCATACCATACAACTTTGAAAGCTCTTTACTGTAATCAGTTGGACAGTGCAATTCTGCTGACAGTGCTCTCTCTGGAGGTGTTGTAGCCAATTTAACTTCCTGAGGTTTCAGAGGTTCTGGGAGAACATGGGTCCAATTTCATCATGCCAATTGGACCCATGTACCTACAACTGAATAAAAGGAGTGGGAGGTTAAAGTACGAGCTCCCCTCAAATTACTGCTCTGACAGTTCTTTCATGTAGGGTTCTGCAAAGCTCTACATTGATGCCTTTTTTTTTCAAGCTTGGTGTAAGATATCACTTTGGGGAATTATAAGATGATTTGGGCTGCAGTGCTCTCAGTGCAAGGATGAAATTCAGATCAATTTCTTGATTTGAGTTAACCCAGGTGATACAATGCAGGTGCTTTGTGATTGGCTGATCCTGACTGCGATTTGGAAGGCAGCAATTTAGCTGAAAGTCAGTCTCGATAAAATAGATGTGATGCTAATGGACTGGGGAAGAAGCTTGAAGGTATAGCCAAGTGATTCCTGCAGTCATTACCATTATTTCTGTCCTAGAGGCTCACGATTTAGGATTGATTTTAGGATCTCATCTGCTCTTGGAATTCTAGGTGCTATTAGTGGCCAAGGCCCAAATCCACAAAGGGATTTAGCATTGAAACACCTAACTTTTAAGCACCACACCATCCAGTGGATTTTACAAACTCTGAGTTAGGTGCCTAGGCTCCTTATATAATGCATGGGCAGAGATACATACCTAAGAATGGAATCCACAAAGCCAGCACACTAGGCAAAGGGCCGCCTGAATTAGTGAATAGCAGATTCTGAGGAGAAGTGTGTGTCCTCTCAAGGAGTTAGGTGCCAAGCCCACTTGGTATCCACAGCCACGAACCCTCTCCTGAAGTCAGGTGCCAAAATCATTTCTTGCCAGAATGGCAGCAGCACACTCCTAACTCCATGCAAAATGGCAATGTGGTGGTGAGTGAAGGAGCAGGACTCCCTTACAGCTTTTAATTCAGTGGTGAGGGAACTCATCCAGGATATGGGAGACCCTGGTTCAATTCCCTCCTCTGCCTGGGGAAGAAGAGATTTGAAGATGGTTTTCTCACCTCTCACCCAATCCACAGGGCTCTGGGATATTCTGAAGTATGTCCTTCCGTAAAGTGTTCCATTATATACAAATAATTAAAAATACACTGCGCCAGAAAGAAAGTGAAAATGATTACAGTCCAGGGGTTAAGGCACTCACCTGTGTGGTGGGAAACCCACATTCAAATCCCTTCTTATCAGTCAGAGGGGGGAACTGAACCAGGGCTTCCCACATCCTGGGTGAGTAAATACCTTATTCACTAGATTAAAGGTTATAAGGGAGACTCCTTCTCCCCCCGCCCTCCATTTTATGTGGAATTAGCATATTCTGTGACTGCCTGACAGAATGGGCCCTGCAGCCAAGATACCTGGAGAAATTGCAGTGGGGTTTAGGCATGAGACAGGGCCTGTGAACCTACACTGAGGAATTGTGTGTATGCCCACCTGCACAGACTTAGAGTCTATACAGTGAAAAAAGTCCTGCAGCAGAGAGTCTCAGAGCCTGGGCTTCAGTCTAAGCGGGAACTTCTACGTTGCTGTTTTTAGCCCCATAATACCAGCCCTGTGAGCCCAAGTTAGTTGACCCAAGTTCTGAGACTCATTGCCATGGGCACCTGGAGGACTTCTGTGGGAAAACATTTAGGCAGCAAGAGATTTTAGGAACCTCCAAAGTTAGGCAGCAGCTGATCGGGTGTTTTGAGGATCTCAGTGGTGCCTACATTTTTTAATGAGGCAGGAGGTAGGTGCCTAAATCCTTTTATGGATCTGGCCGAGAGAGTGATTATTTGTGTTTTAATTTGTGCCTGATGGAGCATTTGCCTTTTTTTTTAATTGCAGAGTTGCCAGAGCTATCCATGTCTTTGTGACTTCTAGATTGGATTATTACAATAATTACCCTTGCCTGACTCTTAGTTGGACCACCTGCAGGGAATTTATTGTACTAGCTATCCAAGAATCACAGTGGCCTCTTGTTAATTTTTACTTGGTTTAACAATCTTATTAATAATATTTATGGGCTGTGCATACAGAAACATTACAGCTAAATTTAAGGAGGCAATACTCCCTCTCTACAAAGCATGATGACAATATACATAGAATAAAATGTACATATCTGAGCATCAGTACAACAAATATAAAAAAACTGAGGCACTTTTCAGAAGAGCAACAAAAATGTGAAGGGTTGGAAGATTTATTTCAGAGGAATGATTACAATAATTAAATATTCATAACTTGGCTAGGTATAGGATACATATTTACTAGTATTTGAAGAAGAAGAACTGATGAGGCTGATAGAAGTAATGGTAGGAAATTGAGCAAAGAAAACATTTATGCCTAATATCAGGAACTATTGCCTGAAAGTCTATTAAAAACTAGACTGGGCACAGCACTCAGTGAACAATTCTGCATTATAAGGCCGTTAACTGGATGAGCTACAGGGTCTTTTTCATTTCTAATTACTATGATTCTAAAATTCACACTGAAACTGGTTAACTGCAATTGCCCCATAAAAAATAGCTCTTACTTTCTAATATTTCTGGAATGCACAAATTTAAATATAACCTCCAGTTAAAAAAAAACAACGCCAAAACTAATAGCTTTTCTACTTCAGCAGGATCAATCACAAATAGCAATTAAATTACTAATGGTACTTTTCTCTTGATGCATGTGCACAACTTCCATTAATGTTAATGTGATCTTCACACATACAATGAGTAGATAATACACTCCTAAGCGATTATACTTATATAAACCTCATTACATAAAATGAAAGGGAAAGATAAATTCCTTCCCTATATGTGAACATTCCCATAACAAAGCACTAAACAATGAAAAGTAGAGAATTATTCTGAAATGTAGGGAGATGGTCTACATGACCTAACGGGTCATTCCAGTCTCTAATTAACTGTGAGTCTCTGAATAAGCTCTCCTGGCTAAAGAATTTACCACTTACCACCATATTTTCAATCTAACAAACATTTTTTACCCCATACTATGATTCTTTATTATTTCTTTAATACCAAAATGTGCTTTGCTGTGCAATACACAAAGATAAAGACAGTTCTTCTGACAAACAGCTTACATTCTAAAAAAGACAGGTGTCACTAGGATATACAGAAGTGGGGAAAATCTTAAATTATATCTACAGATCAAATTAAATTAAATTAAAAAACCACTGTAGCAAGTATCAGAGTCTGGGTCAACACACTGATTGTTTTAGATTTCCACGCCCACTCCCACCCCTTATTCTCTCCCATAATTACCAGTATGATAAAAACATTTTTTTTATTTTATTAGCCTATAACCACGTTTGAAATGTACTGAAAATCTTAATGAATAACCTCTACTTCATTTTCCTCTGTCTACTACCAAGGGTGGTACTTTTGAAGAATTTATGACTATGAAATAAGGAAAGTAAACACAATGCTTAAATGCAAATTCCAACTGACATTTCCAGGTCCATTTATCTTACCATAACCTAATTATAAAGGTCAAAACTTGTGTCAGTCAGTGAAAGGAAGTCCTTCCCCCAGAAAAGTTGATTTGGTGCAATAATAATCTTTAATCAAATTACAAAGGTAAAAGGCCAATCAAGAACACCCTCACAAATGGTGCTGAATAACTGCTGGACAATGCTGAGTGTCTTCAACTCATTGATTTCAGTGGAGTTGAACGTACCCAAAACCTTGCAGAACTGGTATCAAAACATCTCATTCAAAAATATATTTTAAGATGAGAAATTTCAGTACATCTTTGAAGTTTAATTTCAGGAATGTCTTTAAATTTTGCAATGTTTTAGTGTAATTTCCCCAAAAATACTATTGCATTTTGATTTACAGTGCATTTGAAAACATCCATTCTGATTTTTCAACACAAATCATGCTGCAAGTCAGTAAAATATATGGCAATTTCTGCAATCAAACTTGCATTTGCAAGTGATAATCTTTCATGGATTGTAAACAGCTTGGAGTTTAAAATTGCAATATATAAGGATACTGCCTCTGACTTCTAAGGAATAAAAATCTGGCTTCTAAATTGCTGCTTAAGTTCTCATTAGCCAACTTGCATGAGCTTCCTCCCAGAGTTTAAACTAGATTCCAGTTTTACATATCATGCTCTATATCACTTTGAACTGCATGGATTCACTTTATTCTACATTTTTAAATGCTGACTTCACAGTGATTACTGTTAGTCTGCATATTTCCATGAAAGCAGTTGTGTTCTTCCCACACATAGGCACGGCCGTCAACGGTTAAATAACATAAGTATCCTCTGAAGGTTTTCTGTACCTTTGCAATCCATGTTACCATGGATTTTGTCTTTGGGGAGCGTGTGCATTGCAGCTGACCTAAAAAACCCGTCTGCTCTCTCCTTAGCTAAAGATGGATGTGGCACAGCAACCGAAAGAGCAGCTTTATTCCCCGCTGAGAATGAACCTTTGACAGGAACCAGCGGGCCGTTTTTAAGACCTCTGGGAGCATTGTTTGTTCCTCGCCTTTCTCTACCAAAGCGGTTTGGGACCTGGGCCAGGCAATGCTGGCACTGTGCAGCTGAGCTCCCTCCGACACCTGCACAAACCGGCACCGCCCGGAGTCGTGTTTGGAAGGGGGCAGCGCTTTGGAAGCGGTTGGGGGCGCGGGAGGGGCCCGAGCCCCCTATCGCTGGTGGGGTTGGGGGTGGGGAATAAATACACACACGTGGGCCCCGAGCTAGCGGATCGTCTGGTGGCGCGTGGAGACGAGGCGAGGAGCCGGGAAGACGTGAGTTAGCGGGGCGCCCCTGGGGCCACGCGTGGGCGGGGGGTTCAAATGTGAGGGGGTGCTGGAGGTAGGGCCGGGGCGGGCGGGGCCGCGAGGTGATTTCCTGCCCCCCCTCCCGCTGCTGTGGGCTACTCGCGACGGGGGGGAGACCTGCGCCCCCGCCTCCCGCGCCTCCCCCCAGGTACCTGCCAGTGCTGCTGGGCGGGCGGCAGCGGAGCGTCCCGTTGCTACAGTAACCCGCAGCCTCGGGGCGGGGACTGAGGGCGGGGGCGGAGCTTATCCCTGAGAGACGGCCAGGGAGCCCAATGGGGAGGTGTCCTCGGGGCGGGGCCCAGGGGAGGTGCCCCCCCGCTGGTGTCTGTGCAGGGGGGCCCAGGGGAGGTGACCCCCCCCCGGCTGGTGTCTGTGCAGGGGGGCCCAGGGGAGGTGACCCCCCCGGCTGGTGTCTGTGTAGGGGGCCCAGGGGAGGTGACCCCCCC
>ML675618.1:73513488-73644252 GCA_007922155.1 Mesoclemmys tuberculata | reverse complement strand
GCTGGTGTCTGTGCAGGGGGGCCCAGGGGAGGTGACCCCCCCCGGCTGGTGTCTGTGCAGGGGGGCCCAGGGGAGGTGTCTCCCAGCTGGGGGCTGAGGAGGGTCGGGTAGGTCCAGAAGTTTCTTTCTGGCTGGGTGCAGGATGGGAGCGAAGGGCAGTGGGGAGCTGAGGAGGGTGAGGCCTTTCCTGGTTAGGGCTGCTGTTCCAGGTCAAGACAGGGCAGACCTGCCCTCGTTCTTCCTCGGAAGGAAGAGCTGCCCCAGCCCCAAAGGAGGCTCACCTCACTCCTGCTTGCCACAAATAAGAGCCCCCTTCTGTAAGGAGCTAGAGGACATCTGTGGCAGAGCAGGGAATCAAATTTTGGTCTCCCAGGTCCCTATGCTAGTGTCCTCTTTACTGGTCTACCCTTCCTCTCCTATATGCACAAAATGTATATTAGTCATCTTTGTATTCCAGGTGAATTCTGACTGAACTCCTAGAGTGACAGATCTTTTGATGTTCAGGACTGTTCTTCAAGAAGGAGCACAAATACAGACTAAGAAATGTCTTCTCTGCCAGCTGCACCGTTATATTCCAGATAATGGCATCTGCATCGGCCCTGTCCCTCCCCATTCCTGTTCCCTTCCTACAGGTATTTTCAATCTGGGATAAACAGTACAATCTGTAGCCCAAGCCTGACAGGTGCAGAATGCCCACAATTCCCAGTGAATTCAGTGTATTCAGATGTGAGGGGGGCCATGCCCCGGGGCCCTAGCCTGGGGGTGCTAGCCAGGCCTTCCTCAGAGTAACTGCCTCCTGTTGCAGGCAGCCAGGGTGTACTCCTGACCCCTCCACTCCTGTGCTGGGGTCAAGGAGGGGGCTGCAGGGACCAGAGCCTGTCACACCAACCCCCACTGGGCAGCCCCCACTGTCCTCACAGCGGGGGGAGTGGGAAATGGGCCTGCAGATCCCCCCACCATGGGGTGCTATTGCTGATGGAGGGGGAGTGGGGAAGAGCAGGACACGGGCCCACAGACACCCCTCTCCCTGCAGGGCACTGCCACAGAGTGGAGAGCAGGAGAGGGGCGCCAATGTAAGCATGACCCCTGAGTGCCAAAGACCCACAATACACCACTGTATTAAGTACCCGTATGTCATCGGTTTTCATAAAACACCTCACTTGATAAACTTTTATAACATGGTAAGATTGTATGCAATCACTACATTCAGTTTCTTATCACCTGAAGTTCAGACTCCCTATATTTATAGAACAGATAAAATTTCTCTTCCCTGCTGGAAGCTGATTCTTCCCCCTTTTTTAGCTTGACCTTCATTGTCTCTGCCTGACAACTGGGCTGGGCAGAGATGCAAACACATTCCTTTGTCTAGGGCAGACCTGTTCTATTCATGGCATGCCTGGTTTAAATTCATTTGTCACAATTTCAGCATTTCTCCATAACTTAATACACACTACATATGTACATCACACAAGAATATCAAAGATCAAGGAGTTGTTTTCTAATGACATATTCCATGACACACATTTTAGATGCAGATTACAACCATAGGGAGTTGGGGTATGCTGAATTGGTTAGGCCAATTGACTCATCACCTGATACCGGTGAGCCCCTTGCCCTCTGTCACTGGAATGCTCTTAGGGCCATACCCATAATATAGTAATTTCATTTAGACCATATTTCCGTAGTTTGCTGATGAGAATCAAGTGGGACTGCATCAAAATCTTTACTAAAATCAAGTTATAGTGGGTGTACTGCTTCCCTGCTATCCATTAGGCCAGTAACCCTGGTAAAGAAATTAAGTTGGTTTGGCATGATTTGTTCTTAATAATCCATATTGGCTGTTATTTATCACTTTGTTATTGTCTAGGTGCTTGCCTATTGATAATTTCAAAACATGTTCTAGTAGTTTCCAGGCATAAAAGTTAGGCTGACTAGTCTATAATTCCCTGGGTCCTCTTGTTCCTGTTTTTAAAGATAGGTACTATGTTTGCCCTTCTCCAGTTCTCTTGGACCTTACCCATCCTCCATCAGTTCTTGAAGATAATCAATTTCTTCAGCTAGATTCTTAAGTACCTTATGGTGAATTTCAACAAGTGTTGCTGACTTGAATATATCTAAATATTCTTTAAACTGTTCTTTCCCTTCCCTCTTGTTGTTAATATTCATTGTGTTAAGTATCCTGTTCTGAAGACTGAAGCAAAATAGGCATTAAACATCTCAGCCTTCTTGATGCATCCATTATTAGCTTTCCTTCCCCACTAAGTAATAGGCCTACATTTTCCTTTGTCTTCTCTTGCTCCTAATGTACTTACAGAACCTCTTCTTCTTGTCTTTTATGCCCCTTGCTAGGTGTAACTCTTAGCCTTTCTGATTTTCTCCCTACATCTTGTGCTATACTTTTGTACTCATCCTCAGCAAGTTGTCCATGTTCCACTTTTTATAGGATTTCTTTTTAATTTTCAGGTCATTAAAGAGCGCCTCATTCAGCCATATTGACCTCTTACTATTCTTCCTTCCTTTCCTTCTCATTGAGATAGTTTACTGTTGTGCCATTAATGAAACTCCTAGCTGTCCTGAATTCTTTTTTCCCTTAGATTCTCTTCTGTTGGGACTCTACCTACCTGTTCTTTCTTTTTTGTTAAAGATTACCATTTTGAAGTCCATTGTTTTTATTCTGCTGCTCTCACTCCTTCCTTTCTTTAGAACCATGCCTATCCCTTTATGATCACTTTCACCAAAGTTGCCTTGCTCCTTCAAATTCGCAATTACTTCCTCACTGTTATTCAGAATCAAGTCTAAAAATGGCTGTCCCCCTGATTACTTCATCCACCTTCTGAAACAAGAAGTCCCCAACACATTCCAAGAACTTCATGGAAATTTTGTGTTTTGCTGTATTACTTTTCCAACAGATGTCAGAGTAGTTGAAATCCCCCAGTACTAACAGGTCTTGTGTTTTGGACTGTCAACTGGTCTGCTGCTCACCTCCTTACGACCTCAGAACAAGTGTACATTCTTGATGTACAATGCAACACCTCCTCCCCTTTTCCTCTGCCTGTCCTTCCTGAACAAGCTATACTTCTCTATACCAATATTCCAGGCATGAGATTAGTCCACTAAGTTTCGGTGATGCAAATTATTTAGCTTGTATACCAAGACTTCCACTTTTTCCTGTTTATTCTCCATACTCCTTGCATTTGTGTATAGACATCTAAAATGTTGAGCATATTCTCCCAGTGTTAACCTTCTGCTTAGTCCTATGAACCCATGTCTATTATGCTCCTAAAAGAAGATGTAATTCCCCTGCGTGAGAGTCATGAAGGGGATATATGCATATCACGAGGTATCATTTCCTGATAATATACATATCTCATAACTTAACATACTTGATGTTATTTCATTAACATCAATTATTTTTTAAAAAATTAAATGGTCCCAGCACATGAAGCAACATCTTGAGCCAAGCAGATAGAGAAGATGAAGGTGAAACCTGTTGGCCTCTTGGACTGCACAACAATATACAAAATGAAGGTGGCTGCAGTTTGTCCAATTTTATTTATTTGAGTGACACAGGGTTCAGTGTTGCGCTAGCATAGGAGACACAGTCCCTGTTCCAAAGATCTTATTATCTAGTACAGACAGACACAAGTGTTCAGAAGACATACTACAAGGGGTACCAGTAGGAGTTTGAGGTTGTCATTTTATTCAGATTAGGTGCTTTCCTCAGTTTTTTGACAAGCTGGTTAGTGCAGCACTATCAATGTTTTAGAATTCTGACTCAGAACACAGTTGGCTGTGCTTTTGCTATCTCCATTAAGAGGCAGGGTCCTCCTCCTATCCTGGATCACAAATATGGACTAAGAAAACAAGCAATTACAAGAGCTCATACTTGGCCTAACTTGTGCAGGTGATCTGGAATGCTGACCTATACAATTTTGTGTATTGTTTCAGTGGAAAAATAGCTGACATTCTTCTGTAGCAGAGGATTACTTTAATGAGGCAGAGACCAAATATGAGGACACCAGCTTGAATTTGGAGATGTGACTGACAGGGATGACATCTCCCAGCCTGCCTATATAAAGTTTCATTTTGGAATCCATGGCAACAAAGGGTTCCAGCATAGGACATAGAATCTTGGTAAGAGTAAAGATTGCATATTCCAACTTTTAAGATTTACTGCTGAACTTCTGTTAACAAAGTGTTGCCAATATCCATAACACTTAAAAATCTGACAAATGAGAGAGTGTGTTGCTAAGCAGGATGTCAGTTTAGGTCTGAGCTCAACACTTTCCCCCCTATTCTGGCAGCATGGAAGAAGTAGTGATTTGCGTTCAGAGCTGGCACTACTACAAACAAACAGAACATGCTTAGGACAGGAAAGGATTTAGTAACTGTTTGAGTGGGTGACTGCCAAGGGCTATTTGCTGGCTTTTCTAACACAGTGGGCCCTGCTCTGTAGTAATAACCTCCAGCTAACTCAGAAGTGGTTTGATGAGCTCCTACGGGAACTAAATCAGTACTCTTCAGCTGAATGGACAAGTCCAGTCAATGGAGGGTTCTTGGAAGGCAGAAAGTAAAAGGGATCCAAAGACATCTCTTCATAAAGAGTAATGTTTCACATGTACGCAGTTAATCCATTCTGAAAAAACTTGAAACATACAACAATTGCATATGTATAGCTTTTGTAGATTATAAAAGACAGATTAAGTAAGTGGGAATAGATGCAGTACTGTGCACTGGAAAAATGTGGAGTAGAAAAACTATTATATTTCCGCACACTACTGGAATATGGACTGAAGTGGAAATTAATTTATATCAGTATGAAATTACAAAAATTACATTTTTTTTGTTTAGTCTGACCCTACTCCTATTTAAGTCAATGTCATCTTAGTGTATATCTTCTTTTACTTTCTTATTGTATAACCTGGTTTTGCTAGTGGAGGTGCTGACGGGTGTTAGTTATTACTGAATCATAGAAACTAAAGATCAGAAAACCTATTGGATCAGTTTGTCCTTCCCTGCCAGAAAGGATGGTCCCGCCGGTATATTCCTAAGGGAAATTTCTAGGCTCACTGAAATCAATTTGAGTTTTGTCATTGACTTCAATGGAGCCAAGATTTCATCCTTGAATCTTTTGCCCAATCTACCTTTATATATGTGTCTGTCTTTGTTTTTTATACAATGCCCATCACTATAATATGTAAGTGAGGTCTTGATTGCTTAAATTACTTGCCTAAAGAGACTATTTTGCAACTAAATCTCTCTGTTAGGATATTTTTTTCCTAAAGACTCAGCTTAATTTTTACTATGCTCAGTTCCATCACTACTGAAACTCCTTGTTTTACTCTTTGGTCACCCTAAACAATTCCTTTCCTTTTTTGTTGATACCTTAAAATTCTGATAGATGATCATCCTATACCCACTTAAGTTCCAGTTCTGCTTCCATTGAAGTCAATGAAGTTTGAATGTGGACTTTAATAAGAGCAGAATGGAGAGAATTTGTTGTTTAGCAATATTGCTCCTTCCTCATATCATGCCACATGCCATCCTGAATGGTTTATCTATTAAGAAGCACCAAATGTACATAAAACACTTTTTAAAGAAACCCTGAAGCATATTATGCAGTGACAAGATAACAAGAAGGAAATGAACAAGTGGGGAAGTTAGACAAAGAGATACTGTCTCACTGAATCTTTTTGCCACTGGCCAGAAAGAAATTTGAAATCTTGAACAAGAAAAAGAGAGTATGACAATACAAAAAATTAAAAGCACCCAAGATTTGGGTTTGAAAGACCAAAGAACTTTGAAACCATGATCAAAGAGCTGAATGCAAGTAATATGTTAAGAATGTAAAGTATCAGTGCCAAGAATTCTGTTTGATTGCAGACGAAAGTATACTAACTCCCAAGTAAAAACCTCATCCCTGTATGGGCGCCAAACTAATATTTATTAGAGGAAATAGGTTTGGTCAATTTTTTATATTCAATCAAAATGTAAATACAAAAACATGTAAATAGTTTTACAATTGTATAGATAAAAAGATAATATAAATACATGCTTTGGTGCAAGGTAGGGACCATATCGGGACTGTCCCTATAAAATCAGGACATCTGGTCACCTCTGCTACCTGGTCCCCCCAGTGAACAAATGGTTACCCCAATTGAAGCTAGATTCTCTCTTATGGCTGATCTCTGCTGGCTGAAATGGAATGGGGTGTGAAGGAGCTGGTTTTGACTTTCTGATCCTCAGACTGCTGGTGCTAAGATCAGCTCCTCTATCTTAATGCCAGCAGTGAGTTGCCTTATGCCAGGGGATTGCCTTACTGACCACTTATGGCCAGAATCTGGTTGTTGACTTTGCTCTGGATCCCAACTGAAAATCTGGCCCAGCAGTCAGGAAGGACTATTTCAGTGTTAGTGTTACTGGGGAAAGGAAATAAAATCTCCCTGACCCGTGGTTCAGTCCAAACCTAAGACCACCGTTCCTAAAGCATTCTTCCTCCTTAAACCTCCTTTATCAAATAGCCACTCTGAGGCATTTGGGCACTATCAGAATATATTTATTACTCCCTTATGCATTTATTCATGGGAAAGGGAGATAGTGTTAACCCGTTCTTAATGGGACAAAACAGCACTGTGTACCTTGTCACAAAGACCTAAAATAGCAAAATGATAGGCTATCCAGGCTTTAAAAATAAATAAAAATGAAATCTTAGCTTGTGTAAGTATTTCTCAAGTTTTGTGTACATATTTAGTTAGTTTCATTATCTTTTCTCTTCTATAGGGTTGGGGATTCTTTGAAAAGCTGATTTCCTTGCTTTTTTTAGACATGACATCCTGATTTTCAAAGGTGCAGAGCACCTCAAGGCTTCATTCACTTCAGTGGAAGCTGGTATTGCTGAGCACCTCTGAAAATCAGATCCTAGACTGGCTAAGTTAATTTGGCTCAAAGTTTATTTCTAGGCAGACATCATTTAAAAGTATGTATGAATTAATTTGATGCTTGTGAAAGCAAGGGGCTAACAACTGCCAGGAGCAATCCAAGTGTCTCCATATCACTTTGTCAATTTTGTACATTGCTGCTTATGTGAAACATCTTTGCCATTCTGGTCCCAGGTTTCTCAAGATAAATAATAGAGTGGGGGTTAGAAACACATTTTTAAAAGTGTTCAACTCTCTTAAAGCCAGTGGGTGTTGAGTTTCCTTAGTGCATCCAGGAGATGCTCGGTACCTATTAAATTCTGGCCCAGTCAGAGCCTTCAAACTGATTTTTCACTTTTCAGTGACTAATGATTGTATTTGAACTCATTTTTTCAGTAACTGAACTCATTCATTAGACCATGTAGTCCTTCTGGAGCTTGTTTTGTTTAATCTCAAATATGAACAACTTGGTCCAAATCCTGGTCCCATGGAAGTCAAAGGGAGTTTTGCCACTGACTCTACTAGGATCAGGTGTTCTGTGTGTTTGTATCAAAATTGATTCCAGTTACATGGCATTTCATAAGATATTCCATCAGACATTGAGAACAAATATACACGGTGACCTACTTTTCAGAGCCAGTTTGACAACTATTACACATTGGTAGGTGTCATCAAAACAGGGTGTAACTTACATTAATGAAAAATACAGCAAACACATTTAGTATGTGACCTGCTTGAGAAGTTTGGGAATGATTTTCTATATTAGGCAGAAGAAACCTTTTGATGCAAAGAATAATATCTGTTTACTGTGCATAGATTTGCACATATAAAGGGCCTGGTCCTAGAGGACCTGAGCAACCACAACTCCCATTGGAGTAAATGGGAGATGTGAGTGCTCAGTCCTTGAGCCCTAAACTATGTGGTTATAAAAAAGGCTATGAAGTCATTTTGAATGTTTAATTAATTTTCTGAATAATTGTCTAGAAATATGCTTTTTGTAACATGTCAGACACTATTTTTCTATTTGTTTTTGTTACAGTATTATATGAAGTCTTATTTTTCCACTGATATTTAACAAATGTCTGATATAGTTCATGTGCTATAAAATATAGCAACAACCACAAACTTTATCAGTTGTATCTCAAAACAGATGTAGCAGGAAAATTCTTCTGCTTCAAATGCTAATTCAGCAAAGAGCTTCATTACATTTCTAACTTTAAGCATATGAATAGTTCCAGTGACTTCAGTGGAACTACTTAAATGCTTGAAGTTAAGCATGTGCTTAAATTCCTTGCTAAACTGGGACCTTAGACAGCATAAGTATTATAAATTGAACTATATTGTTAAATAAAACCTACCTGGATAAGATGCCCTTCTGTATTACTTTGATCATACATGTTTAATACCTTGTATCATACTCTTCTATGGATTATGAACTACATAAGCATCTTCCACATTGTGTATATAATTTACATGCACACCGTGTAATATAAACCCCACTTAAAAATGAAATTATATTTTTAAAAATATATGCTGCAGCAAAACAGAATAGAAAAAAGTTAGAACAGGTACAATAGAGTATCATTAGAAAGTCACTTGAAAATAAAAGGAATCCCACATATCCCAGGACAGTATCAAATGCATGAATATGTATCTTTTTAAAAATTCTGTGAATGTGACAATTGTGACTAAAATTGTGCACATAGGAGGGGCAGTAGCAAAGCTAACTATTCCATAAAACCTCACAATCCTGAGATGATCGTTTCCTTAAGGTATGATATATTTCAGTCACCATGTCCTTCCACCTCTTTGGTGGTGATGCTTATAGTCACTGGCTGCTTTTCACTACCAACTCATTTCACTTAGGTCAATGAACTGTCATTCTGTGGTAACAACTTCCAGTCACTAGACTTGGACTTGATTCAAACTGACAATCTATAGTTGGAAGATACATCTTCCATCTCTACTATTTGTATTTGGGCATTACACAATATTTATAAAGCACAGTGAAGTCATAGCTGTCTGATCTGTATCTGGATTAAGTATCTGTTTTTATAGAGAACCAAAACATAATTACCCATTACATAAGTTTCAGGTATCTTGGAGTTTCATCTACTTCCCTGTTTCAATTACATGAAGCTCCTGGACGTCTCCTGTTGAGTGTCAAAGACTCAAGTGAGGCTTGACTGAACAAAGAGGAAAAGTTGGTGGTAGAAAATAAGAATTAAAGTAGTTGATGCATGTAAATGAGTGTTGGAATCAATCACATAAGCTTCACAAATGTGAAATGGCCTTATGTAGGAGTTCACTAGTAGTGAGCAGTTTGTAGTGCTTGTTAATATAAAAAAGAATGGGTTAGTAATGTCACTTTGCCATACTGGTGAAATGTATCTCATGCCCTGTCTACATAAAAAGGGTATGTTGGTTTATACCAGTTCCCCAACAAAATACACTATACCAGCAAAATGACATTTTGCCAATATAACTGTATCTGCAGTAGGGCTTTTTCTGGCATTTATGTTTGTTAGGAGTGTTTTGGTTTTTAATACTCCTAACCAACTTGATCACAAACTTTTAAGTGTAGATCAAGCCTCACTGTTAGAAATCAAAGCAACAATATTTCTCTTTCTTTTCATAGGAACAATAATAGCTTTGGTTTCTATTCAGAGGAACTATGGTCTTGATCCTGCAAGATGTTGTTTTGATAGTAACCATTGTGGATGTCACTGGGGATTGAATCTAGGACCTCCAGAGCTAAAAACACAAATCTCCACAGCTTGAGTCACAGAGGTAGGTGTTTGAGTGGGGGGCTATATCTGACTCATATTTTCTGTGGATCACGCCTAGGTTAAGAGGGATACATCATGTATACTGACCAGTGGGTTACACTGAGCACTCTGCCCTGCTCTACAATTAGCCACATTCCAAAACTTTTAAGTCCATTGGTAGTCCCAATGTCTACTTAAAGTTGAGCACATGCTTAACTGCTTTGCTGGATCCCAATAAGCATACTCCGCACCTTACTAGTTAAGTCCTATAGGATTCTCGCATATGAATAAAGCTAAGCATGTGCTTAAGCATTTGTAGGATCAGAGCCAGTTAGTGTAAATTCAATTTTACACTAAACAGCTCAGTTAGTCCAAAATACATCAGGATGGTATTGTATCTGATTTCTATTTATGTTCTCTGTGCGTTGCACAAATACAGTACATTGCTACCACAGTTTTTGCAATCTTTTTAAAGCTTACATTAAAATATCTTCACAACTCAATACATGAATGTCACCAATATTATGTATATAATTATTTTTCTTTTGCCTGTATATGTCTCAAACTTAATGATTTTTTACCTTTGTCTGTTAAAGTGATCCCATCTATCCAAGTGAATCATTCACTTTCTCCGTTCATTTATTTGAAAAGAAGCTTGCAGCAATTTGATATTTTTGCTACTTTTACCATATAACAAAGTTTGTGATACATTTTAACTTGCTATATTACACTACATTGCTGCTTTGCAAACTTTGACCTCTGAACTATAGTAAAAGCTTTTACAACAAAAAACACTAAAGAGGTCAGATCTTTGAATGCCAGTAGATATTTTTAAAATTGAATTAAAGTGTGCTGTGGTTCTGAGCTTGGGTAAAAAAAGCACCTAGAACTGGTGCCAAATTATACATAAAAACTTTCTCCATTCCCCTAGTTAGCAACATTACCTTTTCAAGTGTTCACTTAATAACAACTTGATGGGAGTTCTGAAAATTGGACTATCCACTAGCAATTCAATCAGATTCCTAAAATTATTTTTATGCTAAGTACTCAGGATATTTAAGCAGACAAAAGTGTATGCCACCTTTTGACAAGGGTGACATGCATCCATATATGGAGAAACCCATGTAGCAGCCAGGAAACAAGTTTCAACTTGTGGGATTCCTTCTAATCTTTTTTGGGGAACAGAGTTGCTCCCAGCTCAGCCCCTGCCAAATAGGCAGTTTGGGCCCAGGGATAGGGTGCTAGGCTTGCAGTCATGAGACCTGTGTTCTATTTCTGACTCTGTTAATGACCTGAGGTGTGACTTTGGCCAAGTCACTTCACTCCTCTATGCTCATTTCTGTCTGCCACCTATCTTTAAGGACCCCCCCCTTTCCTCCACCCTACCCCCACTGAGTACATCCTTACAGCCTTGATGTAAGTAAAGTGATTAAAAGTGTCTCTACATATATGTAAAAACCATTATCACTGTTGTTCTCTCCGGATGGGACAATGTCTGTATTTGTAAGTGAACAGATAAAGAATTTAAAACGTACTATGTAATCTATAAGAAAGGGTATATAATGGACCACTGTAACAGCATGAAGCTGAAGCTGATTTATCAGACTTATTATTCTGAATAAACCTCTTCAGTATTGTCTGTGCTGCCAAATTCTTGGAGAAAGAATCCTTAATGCTTCACAGACTGAAGCGAGACACTGGATTTATGGTGTATTACAACAATCTGTAACCCACTAATCCCCCCTTTTTGTCCTATGAATGCAGACATGTTAACAGGTCACTTTACCTCGAATGGTCTCTATCTACTAACTATTTATGCTAAACAATCTGTTCCACTTGGCATTTAGGTGTGACCTATCCCAGACCTGAATAAGAGCTCTGTGTGGCTCAAAAGCTTGGCTCTCTGACCAACAGAAGTTGGTCCAATAAAAGATAGTACCTCATCTACCTTGTTTCACTAATATCCTGGGACCAAGAAGGTCTACACTTACAACTACACTTCATGGAACAATGCAGTCATGGAACTGCAGTGAATAAGATTTGTTCAAATGAGTCTCTAATGCAATTTCTAAATCAGGAACTCATTCATGATTAAGATACTATTATTTACTGCTCCTATTTTCAAGAAAAGTTTTGAGACTAATGGCTGTGAGAATAGGCAAAAATTTCCAAAGTTGTATGCCTAAAATTGGGTGCTTAAATCCTATTTGGGGAATCTAAAATAAGTGGACTAATTTTTTGACTGATTTTCTGCTCACTGCCCCCAGCACCCATTAATTAAAGAAAGATCTGAAATAATGAACATGAATGGATTTTGATAGGAGCTTCATATAGTCAGCATTTATTTAAAAAAAAAAAGAACTCTTATTTAGGTACCTGTTAGACTTAGACCTTATGATTTATCAATTAAATCGAACAAATTTGCCTCCAACAGTTAACATCAATGATAGCTAATTTTTTACCCACTATGGGTGAAATGCAGGCACTACCGAAGTTAATGGAAAAACTCCCATTGACTTCAATAGGGCCAGGATTTTACCCCTTGTGTAGTACTTCCTGTGTTAAAATGTAAAAATCTAACACATTCTGTGGTAAAGTCAAATGCCATGGTGGAATAAATAATGGTATTTTGTTTGAAATGGTCCCCACTGTTATATGCATGTGAGCCTAACTCAGAGTAAAATATTACACTAGAATGGTAGACCTTCTAATACATACACAAAGCCTAAGAAATTCTATGCAATGTAAATAGAATAAACAGATTTAATGCTTATTTAACAATTCTATAACGCACCAGGCCATATTTGCCAATTTGGTATCATCCTGTGATCTAGCTGAATTAGCACTGACATCTTTCCAGGTTCTTTACCATTTTCTTTTCTCTTTGTAACATGTGCACTTATAATTCAAATTGGATTTTCTCACTAACTAATGGCATGTACGCATATCGTGCCTCCATTGTTTTTCAGCTCTTTTTGGATGATAGCCTGAAATAATGTACGTCTGTTTCTGGCTTTTGTCAGTTTAAGGCAACAAATACACATACAACCATGCTAAGTAAATCTATATTTTTCTTGTTATGGTGATGCCTATTTCAAAAGTAAAGGCAATTTTGATAGAATGGTATTGCACTTTTTTTTTTTTTAAGGTGAAGAAGATGAGACAAAGTGATTAAATTCTCAGTCCTACTCATACCAGTATAAAATTCGCCTGACACTTCATTCAGTTACCAAGACTTTCTGCTGTTTCATCCATCTGGGATGACAATTCTCTTAATAATAATTTCCCTTGATTAGCACGGTAATGTACTTTTTAAAAATAACTGATCGATGCAAATGCAAATTAGATTGACAATGCCACATACACAGCTGTCAAACTCCACAAATCTTGATTCCATCTGGTGAAGGGTAGTTGTGCACATATATACTAGTTAGGTCATGTCAGCATAGTATAGTAACGTAGAGAGTTTGATATGTTACCATTTAAAACAGACAATAAAACGTGCCGCACATGGAGAAGAAAAGAGGAGCGGAAACCTGATTTCAGGTATCTTGTTCAGTGGTGTAGTCCCATTTCTGGACTTTGATGTAGGAAGCAACAGCAAATGAACTCCATGTGTATTTTCTGGAACCAAATTTTTTTAGCAGACTGGACTGTATTTGAGTTTCCATTTGATTTCTAGGACTGATCTCCATGCCAAATAAAATTCCAAGTATTTATTACAGCATAGAACTAAACCCTGTAAAGTGACTGGTAGTGCAAGACGTTTCATTTCTTGTCAGCTAAGGAAATGTAATGAATGACTGCAAGCAGTTAGATTATCTCTCCAGAGCTCAGATGTTTCATGCTGAGTATGATGTGAGTGTCTTGCTAATCGTTACTATGTTAATATAGAGGCTGTGAGTTTTGTGTTCTGAAGAAAGCATGCAACATCAGTGCTAAATAAAGTTTACTCACCCTGTGCAGTAACTGAGGTTCTTCGAGATTGGTGTCCCTGTGGGTGCTCCACTTCATATGAATGTACGCCCATGCACCTTCAATCAGTTTCAGCAGCAGTGCTCATCTGGGTCGCACATGCACTATCCCCCTTTCATAACATTGTCGGTATCCATCTAGCACATGCGACCCAGTCCTCCTCAGTTTCTTCTCTGACTCCGGAAGTTGAACTAAGTAGAGGGGAAGTGGGGGGGTAGTGAAGCATCCACAGGGACACCTATCTTGAAGAACTTCAGTTACTCCACAGGGTAACCTTCTCTTCTTCTTCGAGGAGTGTCCCTATAGGTGCTTCACTTCAGGTGACCTTCGATCAGTGCCCCTCGTTGGATGCAATGGGCTTTGGTGTTGTGTGTGTAAGCAAAGACAACACTGTAAGGACTAGCAATGCATCCAATCTTGAGCCCTGGTCAATTGTGTGATGTTTTGTGAACGTGTGTGTGGATGCCCAAGTGGCTGCTCTGCATATGTCTGTGATCAGTATGTTGCCTGGGAAGGCCACCGAAGTTGAAAAGGATCTGATAGAGTTAGAATGGATCCCTAATGGGGGTTGTATGTTCTTCTGTTGGTAGCAGAGGTGGATGTACCCAGAGATTCATTTAGATAGTTTCTGTTTGGAAATAGCGGAAACCTTAGAACGTTCTACAGTGAAGTGAAAAGACTGTGATTTTCTGAAGGGCTTAATTCTGTCAAGGTAGAACACTAAGGCGCGTCTGACATCTAAAATATGTAGTACCACGTCATGTGTACTGCCATGCAGTTTAGGGAACAATGAGGGAAAGTGCACTGGTTGGTTTATATGGAAGCAGGAGGGTACCTTGGGGAGAAATTCTGGGTGAGGTCTTAGGGTAACCTTGTCCTTTAAAAAGATGGTGTATGATGAGCATGACATAAGGGCCTCTTCTCTCTCACTCAGCATGTTGATGTAATAGCCACTAAGAATGCCACCTTCATCGATAGATGTGTCAGAGAGCATGTTGCTAAGTGTTCGAGTAGAGGCCCAGTGAGGCAGCATAGTACTAAATTCAAATCCAAGGTGGGTTGAAAGTTCCAGATGGGTAGCTGTGTTAGTCTGTATACAGCAAAAACAACGAGAGTCCTGTAGCACTTTAAATACTAACAAATTTAATTTCTGCAGGCATAAACTTTAGTGGACTGCAGCCCACTTTGTCAGATGCCTGCATCTTGGCATCTGATGAAGTGGGCTGCAGCCCATGAAAGCTTATGCCTACAGAAATTAAATTTGTTTGTCTTTAAGGTGGGTTGAGTATCGCACTTCAGGGTAGATGTTTCTGATACCCTTAAGGAAATGTTTGGTGATCGGATGGGCAAAGGTTAATGTCCCGTTGACCTAGTGATGGAAAGCAGTGATAGCCGTGAGATGTACCTTGATTGAGCTAAGCGATAGTCCTCAAGTCTTTAGTTCCAGTATGTATTCCAAAACAGGGGGTGGAAACAGCTGTGATTTGTTTATTTTGACACCATATTTGAATCTCTTCCATTTATTCAGGTAAGTATTACCCGTGGTTTCTATTCTGCTGTTCAGTAATAGGTTTTTCACCTGATCCAAGCAGGTTAGTTCATCATGATGGAACCATATAGGAGTCATGCTCTCAGGTGAAGCCTCTCTGGATTCAGGTGGCAGACCTGTCCAGCATTCTGCGATAGAAGGTTTGGCAGAAGTGGGAGAATGCGATGTATACAAACAGCCATCTGCAACAGGTACAAGTACCAAATCTGTATGGGCCATGTTGCGGCTATCAGTATGACTTTGGCCTTGTCCATATGTATTTTGTGTATAATCCTTGATAACAGGGAGATTGTGGGAAAATGCATATAACAGAAGTGCATCCCATTTGAGGAAGAAGACATCTCCCAGCTATTAAGGCCTCAACCTAGTTCTCAAGCAGAATTATGGGTATCTGTGGTTTTGAGATGTCACAAAAAGGTTGACGGATGGGTGACCCGTGTTTTCTAGGATGATGTTGCTTAGTTCCCACTCATGATCCTGAGAAAATTCTCTGCTTGGTGTACCCACGGTAGTGTTTTGGCAACCTGGGAGGTAGGAGGCTCATATGCTGACATTGTGTCAGGTACCCCAGTTCCATAGTTTTATGGCTTCAGTGCATAGGGAGTGTGATCGTGTCTCTCCCTGGTGGTTTATATAAAATATGCAGCAATATTGTCCGTCATTACCGATGTAGTCTTGTTCTTGATCAAGAGCAAGAAGTACAGATACACGTTGCGAACTGCCTGCAGCTCCAGTAAATTTATGTGTAACTGTGTCTCGGAGGGGGAGCATTGGCCCTGGACTGTGTGGTGCTATAGATGAGCTCCCCAGCCTATCAAGGATGCATCGATTGTGAGAATCCTCAAAGCGCTCCTCAGGGGGTTCTGATGGTGCCACCACTGAGGGTGTTGCGGGAGACCTAATCCTCTTCCTTTAGGAATTTGAAGACCTGGGGTATTGTCCCCTGTATGCTGCCTAGGGGTCCCAGTAAGGCCACTGTGTAAGAAAAAGCATAGGTGGTGGTAGCCATAGGTGACCATACCAGGACTGGTTGACCATCCTGTGGAACAATTTAGTTTGCACAGGTGGGCCTAAAGGTGTAGTCATTTGAATGGGAGAGGAGGGGTGTGAAGAAAAGGCACCTTCCTCCTCATAAATTCCTCCTCCTGAGAAAACGGAGGAGCCCATAATGAAGCAGATTGGCATGGTACTGTGCAAATAGTGTGGAGCTGATGGTTTCGATGCCAAAGTGGTTGGTGCTAACGAAGCTGCTGCAGGTGCGGGTGTCTGTGCCAATCTCTGTACACTGTGCTACTGGAACAGCTGGTGATGCCGTAGGTTGTGGGGAACACCTTGGTGCCATGTCCAGCTCCACCAGTGAGGTAGCGGAGGTGGTGGACATTTGTTTGCCTCTTGATGCCGAATCTGCCTGCTTGGGGTCAATGACTGTTGAGGTACGTGCAGTACCAGAGGATCTCGGTGCCTCATATGTATTCAGCTGCAGAGTGGTCGATACTGAGGGTAGGGAATACTGGGCATATTGGAACTATGGAAGTTCAGCCCTAAGGGTGGACAGAAACTATTTTAACCGATAGAAAATAAAGGTATTAATTTTTTTTTAAACAGAAAATAAATGGAGAAAGAAATGGTCAGTAACTAATCTAGTAAAACTATTATAAGAACAAACTATTCTAAGCACTATGAAACTATCTGTGTTCGCACTGCTGGGAACTCTGTCTCAGGCCCAGGACAGTTGAGAAGGAACTGAGGGGGGTTGGGTTGCATGTGCTAAATTGGTGCCAACAATGGCGCGAGATGGGGATAGCACACACGTGACCCAGACAAGCACTGCTGCTGAAACTCTCTAATCGAAGGCACAGGGGTGCAAATTCACCTGGAGTGGAGCACCCACAGGGACACTCCTTGAAAAAGAACTGGTTTGTTTATTTTACATACATTTCCCCCTGTGTTTTCTTCATTCTGTATGGCAGCTACAGCTGTCTATGATGTGTCTGCTTTTTTCCATGTTCCTATATCAGAAAAATGAAAAGTAAATAGTAAATATTTTAGTCAAACAAGAGCCACCCTGAAAATATCTTTTCACACATTCAGTATAGCCACATTTATCTGAGCTCCATTCCCTTTGTCAACAACCAAAAAAACTCTCATATCTAAATTGCGGTAATAGATCACATTCCTCATGAGTCATTCTCCCAGTCACACACCAATTATCCAGTTATTTTTGACAGCTTCCACAAACACTTTGACTAAATAGGGGTTGTACTGAGCATTTATTTTGCATTTTAGGAGCTTGAGTCACCCTTGTTGCAGGGCAGCTTGTTTTGTGGGAAGGGGTTCACCTCCAATACAGGGTAGGCCTCAGGACCCAATTTATTGTTCAAACACAGAAAGTCATGAATTAGATAAAAACAGAGTGATTCCCCCATCTACCACCAGGCTTTTCCCCTTGCCTTTCTGAGCCCTGGAAAGACGATATACCCCTTTCTTAAATCTCTTGATGAATCATGAGATAGACAAGTAACCCTTAACACTTTCATGGCTGCTTCACCCTATCACAATAACAATGGTTCTAAAAATATTTACAATGTACTTCCCTCAAAAGTCAGTTGGGATGTGCCAATATTTAAAATACTGTACAACTGAAAAGATTACAATATATGTAAGAAAACCAGACATTATAAAAAGCTAAATAGTTTAGTGTCTGTAAAGAGTGAACTGAGCATTTTGTTGATCTAGAAGACAACATTGAAATATTTGTTCTATTCAAACCTAACATTGATAACTGAGTGTGGGGGGTGGGTGGCTGTGTCTGGGTGGAGGGGGCGGGGAGGAGGAGAATAGGGAGAAAAAAAAAGGAACAAAAGAGATTTTTCTTTCCATTGGTAGTGTGACTGGAAATGGCAACTTTCTATTCTTCTCTTTTATGACTCTGTGTGCATTACAAAAATAGCCATTATTAATTATAGTAGTGATAAATGAGTGTCCAAATCATGTTTTAAAATGTGGCTATTTTTGCCTGTATGGACAGGGGAGAAATTATTTGTAACCATGTTTGTATATATCACTAGGCTAGAATGTGGTTCTCTAACATAATTATACCATTTTTTCTGCCCAAATAGACAAGAAAAAACATGCAACAATTTGTTTTGGGCCCTCAGTATGTTTAAACATGGTAATAGAGCCTACTTGCTTAACTTAACAGCTCAGAAATGTTGCAAGAACTGACATTCAAGGAGTGTCTTCAATCAGTAATGCACAAAGGATGATCACAAGTAACTAACTTTAAGAACAGAAACCCTAGAACTGATATACATATTTAAAAACACGTTAAATTAGGTGTCAGGTCCTCACTGTTCAAGTAAATTGGGGTTGAGAGCTTTCTATTGAAATTAATATTGAAAATCTACTTTTACTGATAAAAATGTAAGATGCTTTCACTTTTAAAAAAATGAAGTCTCTAGATGTTATGGCTCTTAGAGAAAACCACAGGTATGTGAACTAAATCCTTGTCAACACTGAAAAGTTAAATCGGTTTAAGATAGAGTGTGAATTTAAAGTGCATTAGCTATTCCTGAATGAACTCCATGTGGACACTCTTCTTCTGAAATGGCTGTTCTTAAACTGCTATAATAATTCCATATGTAGAGAAGCCATCTTGTAGCCAATGCACAGAGCTTGGAACAACAGTTCTGAAAACGTGAACAGACTCAGTCATTTCAATGGGTTGTTAACTATACCTCTATAACACTCAGGTAAATTAGGCAAGCATTATTATCTCTAATTTTTATGGATATGATCTGATAAATACAGACAGAAAGGGCAAGGAATGCCATTGCAGCACTACAGTATAGACTCTTTCTACATCAACGAAAGAGGGTTTTTTTTCTGTCTTTGTAGCTAATCTACCTTCAAGCGGCAGTAGCTAGGAGCTGCGTCTACACCAGGAGGTCAAGCTGGTTTAACTACTCCACTCAGGGGTGTGAAAGGGTATGAATTTTTCACATCCAGCTGACATATCTAAATTTTAAGTGTAGGCCAGGGCTAATGCATGGCCTGCACTACAAAATTATCCTGGCATACCTATTATCAGCTAGGAATATGAAAAAAAAAAAATCACTCCCCCTAACTGACATGGCTATGCAGGCACAACCCCTAGAACCATGCTGACAGCAGCGGCATATCTGATATTGTTTGGAGAGGAGGCATTATTATGCTGGCAGAACTCCTGTTGACATACGTACACTGTATCTACACCAGATAGTTAGACCGGTATAGGATCTGTAGCAGAGACATGGCCTAAGATTCTTGCCCACATAGGAAGTCTGTGTCAGCGCAGGAAATTGAACCCAGGTTTCTTGAGTTTCAGGCTAGTGCCCTCATCACTAGGATCTTATTTTGAATATCTACACAATGTACCGTATGGGTGGAGGCATCTCATTTTGGTCACATTTGGAGCTTGGAAGAATATCGCCACCAATTTTTACCTCCAATCTGACTCTTGATTTGGATGACTGGTCATTAGGAACTGAATGAAGATCACAAGATTTATCTGACATGGACCAACAAATAATCATCAGATGATATCAGATTTGGAATTTGTAAACCTAAAAGGATCCACTTTGTGCCTACAGTTACAAATCTGCTGTACATATAGTATTCAGCTTAATTCTGTGGTAGAATAATTTGTGGTTTTAAAGCATTATTTTCAGTAGAAAATAGAAATCAGCAGATGACTTAATGGAGAAATCTAACACTGTTTTGTTGTGTGGTTAATGCTTCTGTAGAAGAACTTGCAGAGTAAGAAAAGGTGTGTAAATACAATAAGAGTACTTAAACAAGAATGTTTCCCAGTGCACAAGAATGTCCTAGATTTCAGAGCTTAAATCCCATTTATATTCTTGCATCATCAGTGAAACAAGAATGTTTTTCTTCATTTGGTACAGTTACAGATCTTCCCTTAAATGCTTTATTCTGTGGCAATTGCAGATGGAGATGTTGTCATCAGGTTGAGGTACAAGTTCCATTCCATCTCTTATTTCAGGTTTGCTGGCTTGGTGCTCAGCATATTTCTGAAATATGTAAGTGATGTTTAAGAGAGCTGACACAATAGCATGTAACTCATGTAACAGAATTCGCTTCCCTTCCATTCTCAACCCTTGTTTTAAACACTGCTTCCTACATCCTTGTTAATAGTCTGTTTACTAAGTTTTTACTGCAACAATACTAATAAACTAAGTTGCCTCTGGAACTTCCTTTAATGTTGTGTCTTATGTCCTATTAAATGTCAACTTCAATACTGTCATTAACAGTATGCACCTGCTTAATAGAAACACATACAAATGATGTCATATTTTTGCACAATAAACATCCAAAAAAGGATATTATTAACTCTATGCACACATGAGATCTGTTTCTGTATAGCAGAATAGCAAAACAATTCAATGCTGGTAGAGGGTTTCTGACTCACATTAGAATTCTGCTTCTTGAAGGAAAAGTAATGCCAATTGCTCCATGTTCCACTGCACAAACTGGTTGTACCTTCACCCCTTTGTTCAATCCTGCATCTCTTTCACGTACCCTCTTGGATGGCCGGCTGTCATCTCAGATGATTACCAACTCCCCTCTGCTAACCCTATTTCTGTGGACAACACTCCTTCTTCTGCTCTCCCTTGCATGTCAGGCTGTGACCAACTCCTGTTACTCCTTCCTTCACAAATATTTCTGTAATTCAATTAATAATGGGCCCAATCTTCCCTTTCAGTGAGCAAATCCATAGAAGGAGGCTAAAAAAGAAGATCCTTGTGGGGTTGTCAGTTTTCTCCGGAATTGTCACATTGCTGAGTATGGTTTGCTCACCACCAAGAAACAGGCCACGGGACAGGCCACATACTCCATGGATCCTGCAGAATCAGTGGGAGACTAGTGCCATCTGCAGCAAACTTGGGTCTGTGCCGTGCCCTGCCCTGCTATCTGGCAGCACAGCTTCTATACTGTCAAGTCTTCCTTTCCCAGAAACCAGAACCAGGGCCACCCAAAGAAACAATGCCATGCTGGGACATTGGTTCAGAGGATGAGGCTGGAGCTAGCCAAGGTGTAACAATGGCCAAAGCATCTTAAGCTAATGGATGATCACCTGTCTTAATCAGAAACAAAGCACTACATAACATCAAATACAAATCAGAAGTGGGTGGGGTGGGAAATCAAGAGATCCCTTTCTAAATAGGACTGCTGGTAGCTCAGATTCCATCCCAATAATAATGAGGTACATTCTGCCACAGTTCTCGGCTGATCTCTTGTAACCTACCATGAACAATATCTTAAGATATGTGGACTGAATACAATCTATAGGGCTAGAACCAACAGCAGCTAGATGAAAATGTAACCAAATGACACGCTATACTAACCTGGAACACTTTGTGATAATAGCAGTAAAGCCTGTGAGGCTGTAGTAATTCTCTTGCAACTAGTTGCCCTTCTTTAGCAATCTTCCTAGCTTCTTCATCATTTATCTGAGAAATTGGACAGAAACAGCAGTGAATAATAGAGCAATCAGTAAGTCACTCAGTTCCCTTCTAGCATAACTCTGCTGTAATAGATGGAATGCTATCCGATGTACAATTACTGATACAGTGCAAGAACACGTTATTTAGTTCCAGGTTTTTAGAATTTATCAGTATGCTTCCATGGTTACAAAAACATTGATATCTTTAGGGCTCTTGGTAACAGTATTGGTGGCCAACTGTATATATTTGGAAACTTAGTCAGTTACTGCTCTACTGTACTGCCCAAGCCACAGGCCAGTTCATAAGCAGGTTTGATGTCTCTCACACAGATTTGGTTACGCAGTATACAGAGCTGTAGTTATCTTCTCCTACAGCATGTAATTAAGTGTTTCTGTTTCGAGCTTTGTTCTTTATGAAGCTTTTCAACTGAGCCATCCTTAATAATACACGCAGAATGTGTTTTAGTGGTGTGGGTAGTGTATTAAGCACTTTTATTCATGTACATGTATTCAAAAGTTTTAGGGCTTCATTTCAAAGCTTGTAGCGTCTTTCATCTGGTCTTTATGAACAACAGTACTCAGACCTGAAACATTTCTTGTGTTTCTTGCACTGGTAATTCCAGTTTTGAAGCCAAGCTCCATTCTTCATCACCACAATAATATCTTTCTACATCACCAAACAATATGTTTGGCATATTTATAAATATCTGTTCTCTCTCATTCTGTGTTACAGGGAGGCGTTATCTTAGTACATCGGAACAGAATATGTTTTAATAATTTCTACTGTGTGATCACAGCATTTGAGAAAAAATTAATCCAGGCTTTGAAAGCAATTTTTAAAGATCTGAAAATTTGTTTAAAAATTTGTCCTACAGAAAAACACTTAAGCACATGCCTAAAGATAAGCCTGTGCTTAAGTGCTTTCCTGAATGGGGATGTTTACTTGAATTGGGGCCTTACTTTCATTTAGTTAAATAAATAATAATAGAAGTATATGCACCTTTTATCCTCGTATCTTAGTGCAGAGTTGATGCAGAACATAAATGTAGCAATACAAAAAGAAGAGGACCACCAGGAATGTGTTTGTTTATATGTCAACTTACCCCTTTTAACTTTGTTGGTAACAACCCTTACCTTACCTTTGCCCATTTTATTTTTTCCAGCAAGTCATCTAGGCTTCTTTTAATTGGAACATAATGTTTCCATGGTTTTAATTCACTGTAGAAGTGCTCATAGTAGTGAGAGTTTTGTTTCAGTACTAGACTGTCACCCAACATGAGGTATGGGAATCTGTATGCTGCTACTGTCCCATCTACATTCACTTGGTATTTGTACTGTAATGTGAAAACAAAGAAGCAATAGGAGAACAATATTTTGAATTAAAATAGGTGTAGTCAACAAAACTTTTTGCAGGCTTTTTCACAGGTGTGTAACAATTACAAACAAGTACATTAGTTCTCATCTTTCAGCCTATTAAGTGTTAGATATATGCATAGTTTCAGAATGTCCTAGATATAATAAATATCAAGAGAAAGGTACAGTCCTGTGGTTTAGGCCCAAGACTGGTAATTAAGAAACTTTGCATTATAATCATGGATCTGACAGAGATTCCTTATGAGATTTTAGGCAAATCATTTAGCTTCTATGCCTCAATATCCTCACATACTCACCCACAGGGCAGACCTCAGGGTCAATTAAAAGCATGCCAAATACTGCTCACCCTAATAGTCCCACATAAGTCACTAAATAAGGCAAGATGGATATGGCCATTTTTGTGAAGCATAAGCCCAATAAAACAAAACAAAAACTGACAACTGGGATAAGAAAATCAAATGCTTTCCTCTAGGTGCCCACCAAGGCTTTTCAAGTCATCCATATCAGCTCCGTGTTTTATATGCATGAATTCCAAATCTTATATACAGTTTATTATGAAGAGTCTAGCCCCTGGTGGTCCTCAGCGCACATTGCAAAACCCCAACACAATTCACATGGACACCAAGATGGGCATTCTATTAAGAAAAGGGCTGGGACAAGGATAGAGTTGTGGGTGAGGGAAACTGTCACCTAGTTCTAGTCTATATCTCTCATGAGAATTTCTCATTTCAAGAGGATCAAATTTATCCTTAATTAAAAGTAAACAGAGTAATAATAAACATTGCACTAAAAATAATATAAAGTATTCCCTTTGTTGATGGCTCTTTTTAACATTTCTGATATAATCCATTGGGCAGAGCCTTAGCTGGCATAAAATATAATGAAGTCAATGCAGCTGCATCAATTTATACCAGCTGAGGCTATGCCCCCTTTACTTCCAGAGATTTATAACTCTGCTGCAACTTTGTTTACAGGATCTCAATTTATTTTCCCCTAGAAATCAGCAGATTCATTACATTCTAGTGAAGCTACTAAATCAAAATTAAGATTCTGTGAGGCAAATATAAGGTTTCAAATAATCACGTGATAATGTTTTTAACATACAAGAGACTCTGAGTTGAATCAGTTTCTTCTCCATTTCCTCACTCACAAGCCTTCCGTTTGCAGTGGTATGACTTCATGCCATCAGAAACAGAACCTTGATGCCAACCATGCCTGCCTGTTTTGTGAATCATGTTTAATAATACATATGAAGAAGCAATAACATTAGGGCTAAATCCAGCTGTCAGGAAACTCTGACTGCAGATGTCTGCACATGAGCAAAGTAGAAGAGGACATTACAAATCCTCCCCCTTCCTGCTGCTCAGATCTGAGTGTTGCTGACATTGTAATAGAAGTTGCAGGTTCAAATAAATCAGCAACATTCAATATACTTTTCTGACCCACTGCTACAAGGACTGTTTTTGAAATATATAGTGCACCTACATCTGTATAAAATATGCCACCTTTGCATGTTAAATAAGAAATGTACATAGTCGCAGTGAGTCAGGGCCTGAGTGAAAGCCCACACTGGATTTTTTTAAAGGATGTTTTATACTATGTTTTTATTTATGGGTAAAATGTCTATTTTGTATGGACAAATGTGCCCAGTGCAGCATAACTGTTTCAAATACAGTACTGAAATGCAATCAACAAAGTTAAAAAGGAAAGCTACCTCTTTTCAATTAGTAACCATTTAATTGCAAAGTAAAGCCATGTCTGCAATATGATGTGGAATACCTTAAAGAAATCAAAGAATCCCATCAGCTGAGCCTTTCCTAGCTCTTTCTCCTTGTCTCGGAAGAAGAAGTATCCTGTTATTCCAGCATCTAGTAGCTCTGGATTCTCCTTGGATAGCTGCACCAATTGAAGACGTTCTTCTCGGCTGTCTCGACCTCTAAAGAAAGCTCGTTCTGTTTTGTTGTGCCAGAAAGGGCCTCCAGGTATTAAATGAGATAAGGGAGAGGAAACAGCCTTGAAATCTTCAAACGACACATGCTCACACATTCGATCTGAGTTTGTTATGACATCAGTGCCACGCTTACAAGAATGGTAAAACAAGTATCAGCATAATCTCTGTTACGAACTTGTCAGTCAAAGAAACACATAAATCCAATTGGTAAATATTTGTCCTGGCCTTAATTTTTGGCATGGGAAAAAAAAATCTTCGCTGGAGAAAGAATTGTCTTTTTTTTTTTTTTTTTTAAAGAAACAAAGAGCTTGAATGCTTGTCCCTTCCATCAACAGAAGTTGGTCCTATAAAAGGTATTACTTCACCTACTTTGTCTCTGAGGCCCGGTCTACACTTACCTTCCTGATTCGGCGGCAGTCGATGGGAGATACGCAAGGGACATAAATCACTTGCGTATCTCCCATCAACTTCGCTGCGTCTGCTCCACACGGTGTCCACGCTGCACTGCGCCAAAGGGAACAGCGTTCCCTTCGACGCAGCGCTACGCCACTTACCGGGGTGGTTTTCCTATGTCGATTGCTGGATCGACTGAGCGGGTCTACACAGACCGCTCAGTCGATCCAGAGCAATCGATGTGATGGCAGCTAATTTGCCGCCATCAGCGTAGAACCAGCCGAAGAAAGTTATTTGTCTTTCAACAAATCATCAAGAAAATAATTGTGTTCATTTTTAAGTTATATGAATATTGTATACTGTGAAACCTGAACAAAAGACCTTCCTATTTAAGTAACCTTTAATCTAAAAGTCCACATAAATATCCCAACACATAATTCCACTCCACCTTTAGTAACCTCTGTTAAGCAGCCCATTTTGTCAGACCTTTGAGGTGACCGACAGAGGAAAAAAAGGTGTTGTATCCTTTTTTGCATTTTTATAATATACAGAGAAGCCTGTGAGATTTTCACTCTGGTTCTTGTTATACTTTTAGAAATATAAAAAATGTCAAATCTTGTCTTCCCTGTTTTTTTCTGATAGTTTCCTTGAAGGACCAAGAGAAGTGGAATGGGAGCTTATTCAACCCTTAATTGAAGGAATCGGTATAGTGAATCATTAACAGAGACCTTGTCACCAAAGTATTTATCAGGTATCTGAATTAAGTATTTGGTTTAAACTGTCTAAATAAACATCACTTCCTCAGTCAGGTTTCAAGACAAATTTCAGTGTAGTCGCGGCTGTCCTGCAAGAGGTTATACATCCATTTTCACAGTTTAATTTAAACAATTGCAACAATAGCGTAAATCCCATCTCAGGAATTGGACTAATATTTGGTTATACTTAGCACTCTAAGGCACTTTCCTGGATGAAGAAAGTTATAATCATATTTACATCTGTCAAGAAACCTCAGTAACTACACTTTTCTGGCTGCTTATTTTCTAAAAGCATTCCAATGCAAATTAAAATGTAATAATTGTACTTTTCATACTAACATGACAGAGGAAAAATTACTTCAAAGGGATTTTGTGGTCTGCTTTGTCAACTCTTATGCATGTAGAAGGAAGAGATTGTTTTCAATACTAAGTATTGTTACCAGAACCCAAATGGGAGACTGTCAAGTTAAAAGTTAATGGTATTGCATGGGTGTAATTAAAGTTTGAATTTAAGGCCAAATTTTCAAACCTGAGTGTCTAATATTAGACTCTGAAATCCACATTTAGGCATTAAATAACAGTATTTTCAGCTCACATTGATGTCAGTGGATGTTGTCGAGCATTCAGCACTTTTGAAAACCAGGCCACTCTTATTTAGATACTTATATAAAGCATCTGGCTTTGAACATTTTTGTCAATATCTCTCTTTACATATATTCTGTTAAATATAACCTTTACCTTTGACAAGGTTATGAATTCTAGTCCAATGATTAGTAAAGCCTATGAAATCTAATTTACCTGTATTTCCTTGAATAGAAAGGAGGTCATTTGTAACACCACGTAGGGTTTCAAGTGTTGAATGGGTTATATCATATGTTGGAAGGACTATGTCTGTTGAATCCACAGAACTACACCATGAAATGATAGGTACAGGGCCAGGTGTATTGTTAGCTGTTCGATGTTCCATTGGCCAGTCTCCAACATTAAGATAAAATTCTACATCAGGGAGATGAACCTAAAAGTATATCCAATACAGGACAGTTACACAAAGAGTTAGGCCTCAACTGCTCAAGCTTTAAAAGTAAAGTACAGTCTTCAGTTTTCTTATGTCACAAAAAATCAGTTGTTTTCAGTGTTGTTGTAGCCATGCTGGTCTCCGGATAGGAGAGAGACAAGGTAGCAGATATCATATTTTTTATTGGACCAACTTCTGTTGGTGAAAAGACAATGCGGTAGGAGATCCCTTGCACATATGCTGTAGGAGACCACATAAAATGGAGTGGGCAATTAAAGATTATGAGGCAGTAAAGTGTGTTATAAATTATTATAATAGAGCTCATTATTTATCCTACTGCTTGATAATCCTTAGATGCCCACTTCATTTTAAGTCATCTCCTATAGCATATGTGAACCCCTTATGCTTAACAATCTGTCCCAACTTGTATTAATCTCAGACACTTTAGTTACCTTCCCCAGACCTGAGGAACAGCTCTGTGAAACTCAAAAGATTGCCCATTCCACCAACAGAAGTTGGTCCAATACAAATTTTTATCTCACCTGCCTTGTCTCTCAGTCAATCAAGCCACCAAATAATGATAAGCATTATTTGAGATAAAGACATTGATTACAGGTTCAATCCTTCAAGCCATTTGTGCAGTATGAGTTCAAGTTCAGGAAAGCCTGTAGAACTGTAGTACCTACAGTTTTCCTATTGACTTCAATAGGCTTTGGATCAGGTCCTTACTTATTAATAACAATAGGCTTCCTAAACAGATTATATCATGCAGATGCAGAAATAAAAATACATTTTTTGTTTAATATTAAATATGCAGCTGTAGTTTTAAGGTTTGTATGAAAATGAAAGTATGACTATAATATCCAAATGGTAACTGGTATGTTTGATCCTGTAGTCTTTAAGTGATTTTTATATAGCTGGTACCTTTCTTGCCAATGAAAGCAACATTTCATCTGAGAACATTTTGAAGTCTGTGTACTTCCCTAACGAACGACGGTAGATGTGATTATTGAGAACAGTGTAATGAACAATAGCACTGCTTGTTTGCCCAAACCTTGTTGGGACTTCATGAAGCATCTGCTGAAGGTCAATGGTGGGAAAAGAAGTGAAGTCCTTAGTAATTTGTGGCTCCTGGGATGGGCAAGAGAGAATCTTCTGCCAGGTCTGAGAATCTTCTGGACACTCACAGTACTCATGATAAACAGGCCCTGCAGAACACAAATCAATAAGAATGTATGACTTCTTTGATAATCTCAGCTCACAATGCCCAAGAGACTCCTATTGGATACAAAAACCTAAAACTAGAGCTAGTGGGAGTCTTTTATTTGAATTTTTTTTTCATGGGAAAAAAAAGACCGTTTTTGTCAACAAATGTTTTCTTGGCAAATTTTCTTTCTAAATTTTCTGGGTTTTTCATGGGAAAAAAAGACTTTTTTCTCCTCTTTTTAGAAACCAAAAGCAACTAATCACTAAAACAATTTTGTTTATTTTGTCCAAAACAGTCAAAATATTTCTGAACATTTAAAATTTTTAAAAAAAATTTTAATGGAAAATATCTACCATTTTTCAATAATCTCAACTGAAAAAACAAAGTCATGCACCAATGTCATGCTACCTGCCAGAATGCCTATAGTGGTTTGCTACTATTCAGCTGTATAGCTTCATTTACCAATATTTTAACCTTTATTTAGAACTTTATGGTTCCACAGTCTTTATATTTAGAGCCCAGCAAATTCGCAGAGACCATGTTTGCGGATCACTGATGACGCAGATCCAAATTTTATATCTAGAGCCCTACAAATCTGCGGATACCTGCTTTATATCCACAGAGACCATGTTTGTGGATCATGGATTGAATGCAGATACAAATTTTGTATCCATTTAGGGCTCCATTCACATTTAGTATGAGGTGCTTTCTTTTATGTATAATTAATTATGTAGTCTGACCTTTTGGATAAGTGTGCATTTATACACTGTAAGAAGGCCTACGCATTTAAGTAAATTTTATTCCATGAACTTCTAACTTATAACTGATCTTGACACAAAGAGCGAGAGTGTGTTAATAAAATTTGCGGATGATACGAAGCTGGGGGGTATTGCTAACACGGAGAAGGACCGGGATGCTATTCAGGAAGATCTGGACTACCTTGTACACTGGAGCAATAGTAATCGGATGAAATATAATAGTGAAAAGTGCAAGGTCATGCACTTAGGGATTAATAATAAGAATTTTACATATACGTTGGGGATGCATCAGTTGGAAACGACGGAGGAGGAGAAGGACCTTGGGGTATTGGTTGATAACAGGATGACTATGAGCCGCCAATGTGATATGGCTGTTAAAAAAGCAAATGCGGTTTTAGGATGCATCAGGCGAGGTATTTCCAGCAAGGAGAAGGAGGTGTTAGTGCCGTTATATACGGCGCTGGTGAGACCCCACCTGGAATATTGTGTGCAGTTCTGGTGTCCCATGTTTAAGAAGGATGAATTCAAACTGGAACAGGTTCAGAGACGGGCTACTAGGATGATCCGAGGAATGGAAAATCTGCCTTATGAAAGGAGACTGAAAGAGCTTGGCTTGTTTAGCCTGGCCAAAAGAAGGCTCCGGGGGGATATGCTTGCTCTATATAAATATATCAGGGGGATTAACGTTAGGGAGGGAGAGGAATTGTTTAAGTTTAGTACTAATATAGGCACGAGGACGAATGGGTACAAATTGGATATTAGGAAATTTAGACTAGAAATTAGACGAAGGTTTCTAACCATTAGGGGAGTGAAGTTCTGGAATAGCCTTCCGAGGGAAGTAGTGGGGGCAAATGACTTATCTGGCTTTAAGACTAAGCTTGATAAGTTTATGGAGGGGATGTTATGATGGGATAGTTTAATTTGAGCGATTGATTTTGGATTATCGGCAGATAAGTCTGCTCAATGGTCTGTGGGAATGCTGGATGGGATGGGAACTGAGTTACTGCAGAGAATTCCTTTTTGGGTGCTGGCTGGTGAGTCTTGCCCACATGCTCAGGGTTTAGCTGATCGCCATATTTGGGGTCGGGAAGGAATTTTCCTCCGGGGCGGATTGGCAGGGGCCACGGAGGTTTTTCGCCTTCCCCTGCAGCATGGGGCATGAGTCGCTTGCTGGTGGATTCCCTGCAGCTTGAGGTCTTCAAATCTCACTTTTGAGGATTTCAATAACTCAGTCATGGGTTCGGGGTTGTTATAAATGTGTATGGGTAGGGTTTTGTGGCCTGCCTTGTGCGGGAGGTCAGACTAGATGATCATATTGGTCCCTTCTGACCTATGAGTCTATGAGTCTATGAGTCTAAAAGAAATACTGTACTGTGTCACACTAGTGATTAGGTACATGTAAATATGCTCCAGCACCAATATTTAGGTATGAAGTAACTTCATTTTCAGTGTTCATCTTTTTCCCTTGGTAGCACACCAATCAATTCTGAGATGAGAGAAGAAGACCGGAGAAGCAGACCTTAAATTTGAAAACAGTTGGCATTATTTTCCCCTTTTAAGTGGAACTTATAGTATAGGGACAAGCATTGATCTAAACTGGGCCAGCAGGAAAAAAAGAGGAGTTAATGTGGGGCTGGTTATAGGAATTCATTGTCTAGAAAGCACCGTGCTTTAGAAATCACAAAGGCAAGATGGACTGAACAAATTGTGAAATGCTGGGAGCAATATGGATTTTCTTCCTTTACTGGGTGAGGTTTCCTCTGGTTTGGTGCCCCACAAAACCTGAAGGTCACTCTGCAACAAGAGCTAGGGAAGGATGCCTTGAGGCAGAACCTAAAGTTCAGGGGCCAGGGTCTACATGCTTAAATATGTATATCCCATAACTTGACAATGGTCTGTACGTAGATTATTTCTGTTCCTTTAATCTGTGTAAGAGGAAGGCTGCATAAGAGACTGCTTAAACCAGAAAAAGTGTTGGTACCTCCAGTTTGTTACCGTCTCCTGACTAGCCAAAGTTTAGTCCATAGCATTTCTATAGCTGTCACCATGAAATGATGAACTGAAAACTTACCTTTCAAAATATAAGGAGACTGAGCTACATGTTCATCACCATAAAATACCTCAATCTTTAACCCTTCATTGACACTCCCATACATCCGATACTGTATAAGAAATGACCCATCCTTTCTATCCATAAGGTTAGGGATGTGGATTCTAATGACTTCTTTGGGCGAAAGTGCTTTAATTACCACTTTAAACTGTGTTCTTCCTGAAAAGAAGAAAATAAAAATAGCTGTAGACACTGCATGCTATTAGGGTTACTTAACTGAAAAAAAAATGAGAGATGCTACTGATGGATCAAATTATGCTCTGAATTACACCAGTGTAAATCTAAAATAACTCCATAAAACTCAGTGACGTTTCTCTGGATTTCTCTGTACATTTTTCAGATTGCACAAATTTAGCAGTCATACTTTATAAGATACACCAACCATTCATGTTCAAGAATGAACATAAAAGGACGAGATCACCCTGTCAGGGTTTCCTGGTCATCATACAGACAAGCCACAGATGAAGGTAAGTAAGATGTAAGTTACTTTGAAATGTGACTGTTACACTGCAGTACGAATCTCTTAAATGTTTTGAAGCAAAGATTAACTTTATTATTCAGATTTCAAGTTAATACTATGAGGATATGTTAGTCCTCAGGAATCAGAAAAGGAAAACCAGGATAAAACATAGTAGGAGTGAAGAATACTTGCCAGCTGGTGGGAAGGCACTTGCAGCAAGCAGGAGTCAAATACAAAATCATAGAATCATAGGCTTGGAAGGGACCGCAAGGGTCATCTAGTCTAATCCCTTGCCAAGACGCAGGATTTATTGAATCTAAACTATCCAAGACAGATGTCTATCCAGCCTCCTTTTGAAGTGAAGAAACTTGCACAACCTCCATAGGCAGTGTGTTCCACTGTCTTACTGTTCTTACAAGTAGGAAGTTTTTCCTGGGATTTAATCTAAATCTTCTGTGCTGTAGTTTGAACTCATTGCCTCATGTCCTGCCCTCTGTGGCAAGAGAGAATAACTTTTCTCCATTTTTTTTATGGCGGCCTCTCAACTATTCGAAGACCACTATCATGTGCCCCCTTAATCTCATCTTTTCCAAACTAAACAGACCCAGTTCCTTCAGCCTTTGCTCATATGCCTTGCATTCCATCCCTTTGATCATTTTTGTCGTTCACCTCTGGATCCTTTCCAGTTTTTCTAACATCCTTTTATACACTGGTAACCAAAATTGGACACAGTACTCCAGCTGAGTACTATCACCTCCGTGATTTGCATGCTATGCCTCTGTTAGTGCAATCTAAAATTGCCTTTTGTTTTTGCAACAGCATTGCATTGCTGACTCATGTTGAGGTTGTGATCTAGCACAACTCCCAAATCCTTCTCAGCAGTGCTCTTGCCAAGCCTGTTATCCCCCATTCTGTATTTTTGCATTTGGTTTTTCTTCCCTAAGTGTGGCACCTTACATTTGTCTTTGTTGAATTTCATTTTGTTGTTTATAACTCAGTTCTCCAATTTATCAAGGTCCTTTTGAATTTTAGTTGTATCCTCCAAAGTGTTGGCAACTCCCCCCTTCTTTGTGTCATCTGCAAAGGTGATTAGTATGATCTATATTCTTAGAGCCAGGTCATTAATAAAGAGGTTAAACAACACCAGACTCAGAACAGATCCTTGTGGAATCTCACTTGAAACCTCCTTCCAATCTAACATTATTCCATTAATAGTTACTCTTTGTTTGCATTTATTTAACCAATGATGTATCCACTTAATTGTAGTTCCGCCAAGCCCACATTTCTCAGTCATGTTGGAATGTGTCAAAAGAACCCCCAAAACCAGGGATGGATGGCAGGTTTCGGGATGCTGCTACGATGCCAACATCTCAAAGTTACTAGTAGGTAAGTACCTGGACAACCTTCTGGTTGCAGCTGGTTGCCTTGCAAATTTAAAGGGCCAGCTACTGTAAAATAAGAGAATGAAAACCTAGATGTTTTCTGGACATCTGCTGTTTCCTGTGCTTATAAATCACCAGAGCTGCACCATTAATGCACCCTGGCTCTCATAAAGTGGGAATAGAATGTCTTGGAGAGAGATTAAATATGCATGATATAAAATATTAAACCCGGATATGTTCCCTTACATCTGTCATACTTGGATCACTTGGGGAAGATAATTAGCTTTATCATTCAAAAACATGATACAAAATAGTAAGTCATGAGATCTAAGCAGCACAATCAAACAAAACTAACTTCATGAACACTGCCACTGAATGAGGTACAGGTATAACTAAACAATTTCTATTTATATCAAGGCATGAGAATATAAATTCTAATCTGTCCCAAAAGGTTCTATCACTGAACAAAACTGGATTTTAGATAGTGCCTTTCATACACTGTTTATATCCATCAGGGCTGTGCATTAGCCCTGTGCCTCATCTTGCTTCTGTGTGAGGACATAAAGGGCAGAGCAGCTGCAACCTTGCCTCAGTGCCCTTGCAATTCAGAGCCCATGAACTGAGGAACCCAAAAAACAGGGATGGAGGGCAGGTTGTGGGATGCACACTGGTGACAACATCTCAAAAAATCACAGTTACCACTAGGTAAGTAACTGTTCTTCTTTCTTCAAGTGTGGATCCCACTGCATGTGACTGGCAGGCAGTACTCCCTCAGGACGGTGGGAATACGACATTTTACCGGATTTAGTCAAATAGTGGTTATAGTATGGCTCTCCAGAACTAAGAATCTAGTCTAGCAGCTAAGTCAGCTGTTCCCAAACTGTGGGTTGTGACCCCAAATGGGGTCATGCCATCCACAGAAGGGGTCACAGCGATTCTTAGCATGCGGAGGCCACCATTTTACTCCGCACAATGTGACCTTGCATGTACGATGTGTGCAATGTCATGATGCATGCAAGGTCACGATGTATGGGGGATGCCATTTTGTTCTGCAAAATGGCATCCTCATATGTATGTGCTCTGCAAAACCTCCAAGCGGCATGACCCAGCACATATTGTGCATGTGAGGGCATGCAGTGCCAAAGACCCATACTGTCTGGGGTCCCAGGAGGAAATAATGAATTAAAATGGGGTTGTGACAGCAAAAAGTTTGGAATCCCCTGAGCCTAGTCCAAAGCATAATGTTTGATGAAGGTTAATGAGAGACTCTATATCACCACTGTGCAGATTTCAGATACTGGCATGTTTTTGAAGCAGGCAGAAAATATTTGCTTGTGTTCTGAGGGCAGTCAAGTAACAGACGAAGATGAACTGTGTGATCCACTTAGATATTCTTTGTGACAAAATGGCCTGAAAGGACTGGCTATGGCTTACATATAAACAAAGAGACAGCCTGAAAAGTTTGATTCTGTCAGTATAATAGAGTAAAGCTCTGAAAGCATCCAGAATGTGTAACTTCTTCTCTTCAAGGGCAAACTAGGGTTTCAGGAAGAAGACATATATGTGAATTGCCTGGTTCCATTGGAATTCTCAGGTCACCTTGGGGATGAACCTAATACAACTGGGAGGGAAATATTTTTCAGGTTTAAACAAATGTTCACATCCCAAATTAGGGCAAAAATCAAAATCTCCAAACATTTTTATGAATTGAAAATGTGAAAAAATAAATTTCAAATCAGGTCAACTGAAACATTTTTCAAAAATTTGCAACATTTCATTTTGAGTTCTACCTTTTAAAATTTTTTAAAATGTACAAACAGGTGTATCAGGGGAATCCCCCCATTGATCTAATATCAGCTTTGTGATGGACATCTGCAGCAACCACTCTTGATTGGTGTGGAAATTGCTTAGGAAATCCACTAGATTGTTGACTTCTGGGAGGCGAAGAGTTACCAGGGTTATCCCATATTCATGACACCACATTGATATCTTCTTGTCAACAAGTGATGAGTCTGCACTTCCTTGCTTGTTTACACAGTACATTGCAGATGTGTTGTCTGTCAAGATCTGCACAGTGGAATTTCACAGAACATGGAGTAATGCTACGTAAAGCGAGCTTGATAGCTCTGGCCTTCAGGACATTTACGTGATGTTTCTTGTCACTCTGGGACCAGATCCCTCCCATTTGGAGATGGTTCAGATGGATTCCCCAACTTGTTCTTGATGTATCTGTGATCAGCATTATTGCCAGAGAGAGAGAGAGAGCAGTCCTCTGCATACACTCTTGAGGTCTAGCCACTAATTCAGTTCCAAGATGACATAAAGTGGGACTATGAACGTTTTGTTCCTCTGGTGCCTGGACAGGGAATGGACTGACCTCAGCCAGAGTAGCAGGAGCAGCAGGTGAAGTCTGGCAAGCAGCATCATGTATGTGCATATTGATATATGACCTAGCAGCCTGAGGAAACTCCATACCAGTGTGATCAGGTTTGATGTTACTTCGTTCAGTGTAAATTGCAGGGACAGGAATCTGTTCTCAGGGAGGTATGCTTGATGGAGGCAAGTATTACCATTCTGAATCTCACATGATGCATGTATTTGTTTAATCTCCTTGTGTCTAGGATAGGACAAAGACCTGCTTTTTTTGGAATAAGAAAATATCTTCCCCTATACTTGAGAGGTACCACCTCTATGGCTTTTAGACAAAGTGATGAGGTCACTTCTGTTTGCAGTAAGCTCTTGTGAGAAGGGTTTCTGATGAGGGAGTGGGAAGGTGGATTGAGAGTAAAGAAAAGAAGCCATGAATGAAGATAGCTACCATCCATCCATCATATGCAATGGCTTACCAAACCTGGTGGAAGGGGCAAGGTGTGTTGTTCTGGTGTGGCTCCTGACAGTCCCATCAAATTTGCTGCCTTGCAGCAAATGAAGAATATTCCATGGAGAAGGAGGAAGACTGACACCTCCTAGTGTATCTTGGTTTCTTCCTCAGAGGACTGTGGTGGACAGCGCATGGCATTCCTCTCCACCTGATGCTGGTGGTCTGGGTAGGGATTTTGCTAAAATCTCCATTTTCTGGTGTGAGACAGGTACTGACTCACGGTACCATAACAGCCAATTCTGAAATAATAGCCATTGCTTCTGTCTGGGGCTTTGTGGTCTTATCCTTGGAGGTATGCTTTTGTACTTTCTTACAGGATGACACTGAGCTGTGCTGGGAGTCTCAACTTCTGTGCCTGGAACAGCCTTTCTTGGTGTCAGGCTTCCGTCCTGAAGATAGCAATGTCTCATGAATTGAGCCAGGGTTCTCAATACCAGCTCTTTTCTTGATGAAAGACTCTAGGTCATACATACAAGATGAGGGGCTGTATCTTGGAATACAGTGATACTGAAAAGGACTTAGGAGTCAAGGTAGACAAGCAACTGAATACGAGCTAAACATTTGATGCAATGCTTGGATGCATAAGCAGAGGAATTATCAGGTAGGTGCAGGAAAGTGGTATTGCTTCTGTGTATAGCATTAGTGAGACCATGACTGGAATGCTGTGTACGGTTCCAGTGTCAATACTTCAAAAAGGATGTTGAAAAATTGAAAATGATTCAGACAAGTGCTACAAGAATGATCTGAGTTCTGGAAAACATGCCTTATAATAAGGGAGTGTAGCAAGACGCTGTGGCCTTCCTTGGAGCCTGGGCCCAAGGAAGGGTCGCGACACCCCTGCTGGGCAGAACAGGGCTTTACAGGCCAAACTGCCCAGCAACAGAGGGGCGGAGCCAAGGCAGGAAGAGGACCTATAAAAGGCCGGCCTAGCGGCTCAGTAGGGAGAAAGCTGCTGCCTGAGGCAGACGTGTCTTCCCAGAGGCTGTGGCCTAGGCCTGACCCAGGTCCTGCAGCCGTTTGGAGCAGCCGCCCCACCGAGTGGAGCATCCAAAGCTGCCTGGATTGCCAGGCCTTAGTGACAGGACAAGGCTGCTGGGCCCTAATAGCTGGAACGAGCCACCTGCGTCTCCTGGCTGGGAAATCCCCCCTGAGGCTGGCCCTGACCTGGAGGAGCTGCCTGAAGCCGGGGAACCCTGGGAGCTAAGGGAACCCTGTGGACCAGAGGAACCCCTGTGACCTGGAGGAGTTCCTGGACTTGCCACTGGTCAATGGGGAGAGACTTGTGGGCCTGCTGCTTGCCCTGTACCCCAGTGATGCCGAGGGAAACTACAGGTACCTGGGGACAGGGTGGGAGGAAGTGGCCCAGGGATAGCTGACTAGCAAGTGGCTGAGTCAGGGGCTAAACCCCTTCAGCGTGTTGCAGCTGGAGCCCTGCTGATTCAGTGGCAAACTGCTTTGCCACTGCTAGGGCCCTGGGCTGGGATGCAGTGGAGGTGGGTGGGCCTGCGTCCCCCTTCCCTAACCACTCCGGAGGGAGTACTACCCTCTGTTTAACAGAGGATCCCAAGCTCTATTGGTCCTGCCTGCCTGCAAGGCTGGGGGCCCCAAACTATCTTACTAGCCCCGCCTGTGGGATAGCCGGGGATAGCTACTGATTGCCCCATCGGTCCTGCCTGGCTTGTGGGCCAGGGACCGTACTCTGCTTGCTTGCCCTGCCCTGCCTGAGGGCCGGGGGTGCCAAACTGCTTTACCAGCTCCGCCTGTGGGAAGGCTGGGGGCAATAAACTGCTTTGCCTGCCCTGCCCTGCCTGAGGCACGCGTGTCAGACTGCACCGCTGGCGGGCTGGGGCTAAAGACTTGTAAACGGGCACTGCTTATTCCCCTAAAGGAAGACACTGTGGCCTTCCTCGGAGCCTGGGCCTGATGAAGGGTCGCAGTGCCCTGGCAAGACCATCCCACTGGCTTACAGGGAATTAAAAAGAGCCATCCATTTAGTTTATCCAAAAGAAAATTATCACATTCTGGCATGCAGTTCAGAGCTGTCACTGCCTGCCCTGCATCTCTGGGTGCCTTACAGTGCTTTGCTGCTGTAGCTCCCAACCTGGGCCACTCACAAGCTGCCAACCAGCATGCAGGCCACACTAAGTGAATGTGTATACCTGCAGCCCTGGCCCAACAGCTCTGACCCCAGCCTCTTGCCAGCAACACTCCAGTCACACTCTGGCTTCCACCAGCCTTGTTACCTCTTGCAGGGGGACCCCAATACACTCCCAGTCCCAGATTTTCCCCAAAATGCATATTCTGCAACATCCAGCCCTCCCCTGGACAGTTCAGATATCAAGTTTGTTGCCCCTGTAAAGAGTCAATCAATATTCAGTAGTTTATTTTAACTGGAGTTACCAAACATTTCAGTTTGCACACAGCATTAGATTGGTTTAGATGAAAAATAAAACAAGTTTATTAACACACGAGGGTAGGATTTTAAGTGAATTCAAGTATAAGACAGAAAATTAGAAATCGTTACCAGCAAATAAAAGTGAAAACATGCAAAAAGTCTAAAACCTAATCTAGCAAGTTTTGGTTCAAGGTTTTGTTTAAGATGGACTTTGTCACACTCCATCTTCCAGCAAGATGGTGACTGACCCTTTCCTTGGTCAAGATCTCCCCCAGAGGTCCCAAGATTCTTGTGCCTTTATCTCCTTAGGTGAAAGTGAACTTGGGGTTCTCTGCCCCTTTCTATTATAATGGCGTGAACCTCTGAAATGGATTCTTCTGATGGTTACCCTTCAAAGTAAAGTTTATTCAAGCAGTAAGGAAAGGAGACATGAATACTGGTGGTGAGGGAAGCTCCATGCTCTTTCTTCCCCTATTTGTGTTTGCTGAAAGGCAAATTTTTCTGTTTCCTGCCATCTCCTCCCCCTGCTGCCTTAAGGACTCTGTTTACTACATATATGTAAATTGAGGTAAACACATCCTTTTGTTTAGGATAGGCCTGTTTAATAACTTTTGCCTATGCCCCCAGGCTGTCTGATTTTGAACATGTGCTAATATCATAAAGGGGGAATTCACAAATATACCTGTAATGTTCTACATACATTTCACCATGATTTTATTGACTAGTGAACTATTACTTTTCAAATCCTCACAAGGCATACTTTGTACAAAGATTATTATAATGGTGAGTAGTGTGTGAATACACGGTGCTTTCTCTCACAAAGGTTAGGAGGTGACTTGTTCCTGGTCTACAAGTACACACATAGTGTCTTTTTCTGATAAGAGCCATGAGATTCAGTTATTGGATGCTGAAGCTCAGCAGTTCAGATGATAAATGTCAGACAGTGTGTGTAATTAAACAGTAGAATAAGATGGATTCTCCATCACTTGAACTCTTTAAATCAAGAGTTAATATCTTTCTAAAATATATATTAGCTCAAACAATCAAAAGTTTGATGCAGAAATTACTGAGGTTCTCTGGCCTGTGTTATGCAGGAGGTCAGATTAAATTATTACAATGATCCCTTCTAGCATTAAAATCTACATAACTTTTATACTAGAGACAGATGAGTACTTTATATCTGATCTGCTAACATTTTGATCCACAACAAGTATGATTTCTTAATCTTGTACTGGACGAATTGCATGGTTTAGTCAATTAAATTTGAGTTTTAGAGACAGGAGGCCTGAGTACAGATCTCAGAACTGCTGGAAAGCTAGTGGATTTTACCTGTCTATAACTGTTTCTATCCTGAGCAATCCTAAACTACCTAAGCATCTAAACACCTATACCACCACTGAAATACAGATACCTGGGTCAGAAAAGAGCAGACACACAGCACCCTGCCCAGTGGAAATTTTGGCCAGGGATACAGAAAATCAGGATAATGTCATGTCCACAGAGGAGACAAAAGAAAGTGGAAGTCCTACTATTTTGCCACAGCAGGAATGAGAAGACTGTGTCCAATGAACACCAAGATATTATTTTTAAAAGTTTTTGATTAGCATTAATAATGGATGGTTGGATTAAAGACAGTTAGTTTGTCCAACTCTCTACCACTGACATTCTCAGTGCTAGGACTGGTCCCAGGAGGGCTAATCTATTTTGAGCACACCTTTAATGCTGTCTACTATTATTTAGGAAAATAGAGAGAAGGTGCGGGGTTGAATGGCAAGACGTACTGGACAATAAGAGTAGTGTAGGATGTTAATGTTTTGGGGGCACTTATCACCCATCAGGGAGGCTTTTAAAAATGTATTTAAACGTGTATTATTGGGAAGTGCGTCTGACGTTGCAAGATGAAAAAGTAGCCGTGATTGATTCTGTGTTACTGGAGCACAACAAAGCCCGGCCCCGGTGCTAGGAAGGGGGTAGGGAAAAAAATCTTAAGGCTTTTTGGCTCCGCTTCTCAGCTTGAGTCAACTCCTTCAGGTCACTCACGGTTGCTCCAGCCCACACCTCCTGAGCCAGGCCTGCGGCTGTCAGCCCAGCCTGCAAAACAAAGCCCCAGCCAGGGCAAGAGCAAATGCATGCACGGTACCTGGGGGGGGGGCGGGTGAAGTTCTGTCCAGCTGCGCTGACCGCCTGGAGGTAGAAATACCTGACGGGCAGCGTGAGCGCCGCTTCCAGCCCCGGCCCCCAAACCAGGCTCCTCGCTGCACTGGCAGGGGCTGGCGGAGGCTCAGCTGCGTGCAAGAGGAGGAGGCTCAGCTGCAGCTGCGGCGCCGCTCCCAACAGCAGCGGCACCAGCCGCCGCCATGCGAGCACAGAGGCACGGCCGCCCCTCATCCTCCTGCCCGGCACCGGCAGGGCGGGGAGCCCGCGGCTAGGCGACGCCAGGCTCGCCAGCATCACGCGCCTCGCGGGAGGCTCCACAGCCTCCAACTTCTTGGGGATGCGGGGGGCGCCGGGAGGGGAGAGCTGCCGTGGCCGATTGGCGGGCGCGTCCACCAATCAGGCGAGAGAGCAACGACCGCCCGTCCCCACTTCGGGGCAGCCCAGCCGGGCTCGGCTCGCGGCCCGGATCCCTCCGCACCGCGCGTAGTGGGCCGAAGGGGATGAACATCCGCCGCCCCTCAGGCCAACGCCTCGCTGCGTCCCGTGCGGCCCGGCCGCTGCGTCGTTCCGCCCGCGGGGCCGGGCCGGGTCCCGCCTTCCAGCCGGCGCAGAGCGAGGGCGGCTGCCGCTCGCCCGCCAGCGCCGCTGGTTGTAGCGAAGTCGGATGGGCTCGTCCGGAGACGCGGGCCCGGCCCGGCCCCCGCTGGCAGCGCGAGAGCGGGCAAGGGTGAGAGGACGCCCAAAAGCAGGGTGCCAGGGGCCGCCTGTTACGGGACAGGCCCGTTATCCAGGCGCTGTCTGACAGGCCCCGCCCCGCCCCCCCACACACGCCCCCCGCCCTGGTTTTCACACTGGCTTCCTGAGCGCGGCCCCCTGTGGTTCCCCAGCAGAAACCAGCGGCAGGTTGTCCAGCCTCGGCCTGGCCTGGCCAGACTGACCCGGGAACCCAACCCCCCTCCTGCGAGGCAGAGAAGGGGGCTGCTGGCGCCATCTCCCGGGGTACCTGGAGCGCAGCGTCTGCTCCTGGGGGCAGGGACGCTGCAGCTGGGCTTGCAAGTGGCAATGCTGAGAGTGGAGTTAAACTCGCTGTGTCTCCTTCCCAGCACTGTTCACCTCCAGGTGAAGGGGGCACATAAAGATGCTGTGGAGGGGCAGGAACACACCCATGCCCTCTTCCATTGCACCCTTCCCTTGAGTAGGGTACAAGGGCCAAAGGAAGTCCCTGTGGGGGGAAGAACAGACGTAAAGAGCTACAGGGGGTACAGATGCTATTAATAAGATCCTTGGGGCAGGGACATTCATATATTATATGTCGCTACAGCAGGGCCCTGACCTGCTTGAGGTTAGTAGGCGCTATCAGACTGTAAATTATAAATAATAATGTACAGTACTAATGTCAGAGCTGCAATACTTTGCATAGTTAAGTAATTATACTTGGCAGGTATGTGTTAATAAATCTATACATGCATTACAAAAACATTTCAAGCATCTGTACACAATCTGGTCCTATGAAAGCAGAGAGGCCCAATGAAACTGTTCATCTGGCTACTTAAAGTTACAACGCACAAAGGTAAGAAGCTGGAGCCACTCAGCTCAGAATTACTTAGCCTTACTCTTCCTTTTCACACTTGACATCTTTCAGTGAGGGCAGTAAAAGTCTCTGAGCTGTGGAATTTTGTGTAACATGAAGATTTTGGGAGTGTTAGGCCACTTGGTCTTTCGCCGTTTTTGAATACAAGACACAGGGTTGTCCCCACATAGTGCTAGAAGTGGAGGCTGAGCCTTGGCCAGTAAGAACAAGCGCAAAGTGTATTTATACTCTCTCATACCCCTGTAGTTTCAGCTTTTAAAAAACCATATTTTTAACCCAGGTATGTCTAAAAAAAAACCACCTTATAATTGACTATTTCAGTTACAATAACAATTGAAGGGTTCTTCCTGTCAACTGAATGAGTGTATCCTGGTTAAACACACATGGTGGCCTTGGGCTTCAGTGTATATGGAGTTCAGGAGGAGGTTATTTCCTCTTAAGAAATAAACCTCAACTTATGTAACCACGTGTTGTTGGAACCATACATAGACACCATTATGTATGGAATTTCTGCCTTATGTACACGCACAGAGGAACAGACACACTAAAAATACACAATATGTTGTTTCACACTCAAATTCAGCTTTACATTGACATCTCAAAAGAGAATCTAGGCCATGGTGCAGCAAAGTGCTTAAGGATGGAGAATCCCTTCCTTTCTTCCCTCAACTTGCATAACTTCCCACCCACTTGTCCCACCCTCTGAGGCTGCACTCTGCCACATCAATCAAGAGTATCTGTAAAGCTGACTGCCCGACATGCTTTTTTTCCTTTTTCATATCCCAAACCATGAATAAACTTTTCCATTTTTGTTGGTGGCTCTTGGAATCCTCAGCAGAGTTTAAAATAGACTCCCAAACTAGAGCTTTCCTGAAGAGGGATTCATAATCTTTTAGGCTTATAGCATTTGGAAAACAAGAAGCCATACTTCATGGGAGGAGCAACGTGGTAGCAACCCTGCACTTGATTGACCCTTTCATGGGTCTAGCAAAAAGAAGGTTCCTTACTCTTGCCTTCCCACTGCATGTAAAGGCCAGTCACGGTGATCTTCCCACAGATCTCACTGCAAATGTTACTCAAACTATTCTAATTGAATGATGTTTTGCTAGCACTCAGAATAGAGGGTTAGCAGGGTGCATGGACCTTCTGAAAGAGAAAATGTTTGTTATAAGGAACATTTCATCTGATTGAAGAGAAGACATTTGTGCCCCCAAAGGGCCATCTACTGTCAAGAGAAAAAAGTATGAACATAGTACAACTACAAATGTGGACATCTAATAATTTACTTACCTATAGGTGGCTAACTGCACTGCCACTACTGGGCAGTTAAAGGATTCAAGTCATTCATATATGTGCAGAGGTGTCAGAAAATTGGCTAAATTAGACACAGCTCTTGTAATGCACTTGTTTTCAGTGTATTTTTGAACATGCTGAGAGCATATGAATCATGCTTGGATGCTTATAAATCTTTTAAATTTGAGCTCTTTGATTGTTTGGCATCCGTATCCGCAAAGCATCAAGATATTGTAAAAGAAAAAATAGTTAAACATGAATTACTGAATGCACAGATAAAAACAGAACAAACATTCAGCTATATGAGCCATTTATTTCAAACCAGTCATTTTCAATATTAATATCCTATAATATATACGCATTTATAGAATATATTGTAGCTAAAGAAAAGACTTAGAAGACAACAGGCCAAATTCACTACTGGGCAAAAGATGGTGCAGCTCTACTAAACTGAATGAAGCTACATCTTCATATTGAAAGGAATGAATTTGACCTCATGTCTTTATATGAATGACTTAACAAAATTACACCATCCCTATGTAAATATTAGTTACCAGCCACTCTGACACACCACAGTCTTGCACAACAACTAATTTAGGACCAAATTCTAAACTCTTGATTTCTTTGGATGACTCCCAGTTTTCTTCAGATACCTACAGCTATATTTAATGAAAACCTCCTTTATGCATCCAAGGTGAGAACTTAGTCCAAAATCCACCATATGGGTAAAAAATATTTACAATATGAGCATTCAAAATAATCCACTTCTACTGGAGCAGATCATATGACCATTTATATCCCTGTAAACATTTATTTTGCTTCTGTTTACCCATGCAGCCTGCCATTCCCGCCCTTGGGGCTAACATACATTGTAGTAGTGTATCATAACAGAATACCCTTTAATATTAAGTGGTTTATTACTCTTATGGTATAGCACCCTGTATATAGTGTAAAACCACATACACAGAAACAGTCATAGCATTTCTCATCAGAACAGCGCATTTTACAAATTTACATTACATGGCAATTATTTCCTTCCAATACTGGATGTGTCAGTCTGCATGTGCAAATCATTCCAAAATAGATACCACTTAAAGAACATCTCAATATAAATATGCAATTTATATTATTTTTTATGTACAGCCAAAGAAAATATCAAAGTATATATCAACAATATTTATACATCAAAACACACTTCCCTTCTTTAACGAAGTATATAATATAAAAAATAAGGGTACCAATTGTCTAATACAATATTTTTTACGTGGAGCATTCAGTGATACAAACTTTGCTTGCTTTTCTTAAAATATATTATTTTAAAATATCAAGCCATTTCCTTTCCAGTTACAAAAAAATATAACTTGTCTTAGAAAAGTTTTATTAAATGAAAAAGTAGAGAGATATATCTGGAATTTGAGACCAAATGTGAAGTTAGTAAAGAGTAAGTACAAATAAACATTTTATGATTATTTTAAAATGTGATCTTCTGTCTCGGTGAACCACTGTGATTTTGAGTGCAAGAGATGAAAGCTCAGTTCAAGATTTCAGGCCTAGGTGTGGGTTTTGGCTGCTGTGAAATGTAAACCCATTTGTCACGGGAACAGCCTCAGGGAAAACACTCATAGCCCTTTTATTCAAAGGATGAAAGACAGTGACAGAGAGCATATTAGAAAAATACCAAAGAAAATGCTAATTTAGGGAAGATGCAAGACACAACATGTCAAAAGGTTCCTCCTCAAGCTCTGACATGCTTCACTGCTTACGGTAAAAACTGCAGCTATTTAAAACAAATAATTTGTTTGCTTATAGGGATCTTTCAGTCATTAAGTGCCCACCAAAGTAGTATAAGCGGCACTTTAAACTGCCTTAAGCAGGAAGCTGAGGATTTGTCCAGCACTCTCCTTGCCTCAGAGTAAAGGGTACGGTGGGAAAGGGGAAAAGAGGAGAGATGGATCCAGAGACAACAGCACTCTGCCCAATCTTCAGCCAGCAAAGTAGTCCTTAGGACTGCTTTGTTGATGCAACTTAGAGCAGCCCAGAAGCTGCTGTAAATTAGGCTAAGGACTGTTTTACCCATTAGGTTGAGGATTAGGGGAGATGGAAAAGTGATTGAGTCACCTTTGCCTTCCTACTATCAGTGCTGTACCCAGCATGAGCTACATGCAGCTAAGGATTGAGTCCATGAAGTATAGGAAATGAAACATAGGAAATAAACAGAAGAGAATCAAGTTAAAGATTTTTTTTTTTTTAAATTTGGGTTCAATTTAGTGCTCTGTAGCATCATCCCCAGGACAAAGAAAGCTATCTTGGCAATGCATCTTAGCGCTGACGGGCAATGATCCTAGCTATTTCAACCCTGCATCTTCCATATGATGCTTTAAAAGTAGACTACCACACTCATCTGCACTTATCATATTGAGGATTGTAACCCAGTTTTCCAGTAGTGAAAGGTTACTGCATTCATCTCTCATGTTCATCTTGATTTTCTTTTTGTCAAGTTTTTGCCTTGCCTCAGTAGGGTGCTTTTCCCCTTAGTTCTGTCCAAATGGGTGAGATTTTGCATCACTATATATATATATATATATATGACTTATTACTATCTGCAAAGCTATACAGGGAAAAAATCCCTTGGAGGAATCTAGTTTATGGGTTTTAAGATCTAGAACTTTACACATTATAGCACCATGCCACTTAGCATGTAAGAGCTCAATCCAACTCCTCCTGAAGTCAGTGGAGAGATTTCCATATCATTACACAATAAAAAGCTCCACAGTCATCTTCCTTTTCTTAATAATAATAATTATATTATTTTTAGAAGCTTTTGGTGAGATTTTATCTTGTGCTTGCACAAGAAAATGACAGTGAAGCTATATTTTAAAAACAAATGGTCAAATCCTGAGCTTGCATAAATCACCGTGGCTTCATTAAAGTCAACAGACCTACCCCGATTTACACCAGCACAGGATCTGTCTCAAAATATGTTACATGATTATGCCCACTTAGGAATCACCAAATCACCTTTCAGTCCGAGCTCACAATCCATCTTGTATTACTGGATCTCACAGTTCTGATTCTTTATCAGTCTCATCAAGATAGTATTCATCATCCGTGGTGGTATCAGTGTCTGAGTCTGAATAAGCCACTGATTTGTCTCGATAGATGTCAAGTGTCTCTTTTGGAGATGAAGCATCTACTGACATTTTGCTTCCAGCAGAACTTGAGCTCAACAGCTCAGGCCTCTTGAAAGAATCAGTCTCTTCATTTCTCAGAAAGCCAGGGTTTTTAAGAAGACACGGTCTCCATAATCTCCCTTCTGTGAGTGATCTCTTAATATTTTCCAGGAACGCCTGTTGTTGTTCTTTTCCAAATATACCAAATTCAATAGAAGGATACATCATACGTCTAGTGCCATAGGTGGTATTCCTCTCATCATATGAAGCCCAGTTTTCATTTTCATCACAAGAGCACAGCTCAGAATAAGATTTAAACTTTCTACCATACCTGCTTTGTTTAGGTAGAAAGTTACTCCCAGAGCTATGATTGTCATGGGAATCTTGAGTATAGGTGCTTTCAGAAAAGTGACGTTCACGTTGATTCTTTGCCTGACTCATGCGTGACTGATTACTGTGCAGGTTTGCATTTTTTAAACTTTTTGACTGATGGATGTTTTGATCATGATCACACACATGTGAGGAAAGGCCCTGTTGCTGTGAATAGATATTTGCCTGCAGTTTTTTTATAAACATGTTTGAGTTTTTGTCAGTTAAAAATGGCAACAATAGAGGATCCTGGGAACTAATGGTACTTATTCTCTTTTGATTGCCTGATGAATCTGCTTCTGTAGCTCTGGAAAAGATGGGTTGATTTCTGTTTTCCAACCCCTGGCCAAGTGTTTGGGAATTCTTACTTCTTGCAACTATTTCATTTGGAAATAGGGTTATAGGGCTCAGCATGCTTTCTACTTCATTCTTATTTTGTTTGGGACTGTTGATGTCTCTTATCTGGTTGCACGAATTTGCACAAGGCCTCTGATTTTTGTTTTTAACTAGCAATGAAGAGTCTTCATTAGCTTGTGATCTCTTATTCTTCTCAGATATTTCATGAATGGGGGTGTCACAAACATCTGGGGTCAGATTCTGATTCTGGATTTCATTCCCACTTTGCAGGGTGGAAGGAGGGTAACACAATGTGTGGTGGGGCACATTAATCTCTAAAGAAGTTGTACCTCCATCATTCTGTGAAAATATATTACTTATGTGTGATTTGGGGTCTACATTTTTATTAGAAAATTTTCGGCTTGTTTTGTAGATAGCTGCCAATTTATGTTTAACGGAGGGCCCGTTTTTCCTTTTTTCTGTATCATTGACTTCATCTCTAGGGCAATCCGAGACAAACTTGTTTGCACTCACTGCGGTCTGCAGCAGTTGCAGATCCTGTGTGACACTGGATAGTTTATCTTTAGAGTCAACATTCTGTCTGTCTTCATTGTACATCACAGCTTTCTGCAAACTAGTAAGATCTTCGTCGATCTGAGTGTTCTGGGATATTTGCTCTTGTTTAGTTTTGGGGCTCACCAACTCATTTGTGGGTGGGATATGTATTTTGTCCGGTTGAAGTATGGGTTTATCTGTAGAAACTGTGGCTAGCTGAAATGGTTTGTTATGTGAATTTGAAAGCATTTTGTTATCAGAAGTTAATTCTTCATCTGTGCTATTTCTGGAACTGTCAGCTCCTAACTGAAATCCAGTACATTTATTATTATATAGGGAAATGCTTTGGTGTTGAAAATCTGATCTCTCTTTGGCATCATGCCTAGATTTACTTTCAGCAGAGGTTATTGGTGTTTCACTAGGTGCAGACTTAATACGACTTTTCCCTTCATGGTAACTATTATTATCTAACTGGGGTGGTAAAATATTTTGATTACTACTCCCTCTTACTTCAACAGATCGCTGGAAATTTTTGGAGTCTCTGTTTTGCACACTATTAGTATGAGCTGCAGAAGTAAAATGAAAAACATTCTCTGGAGTGTCTTTGTTAGTTGGGGAGATTGACAAAGAGGAGGTTAATGGTGTGCTACTATGCAAAATGTTCTCCTTTTCTTTACTTTCTTTACCTGAAGAAAAGCACATATTGATATTTTGGTTGTGTGAAACAGCAGAAATTGCCTTAACTGAAGCATCCACTTCTACAATGGATTTTGGATCACGAAGAGAAATGTCTGATGTCACCATGTCAGGAAGTACAAGTGTATTTTCTTTCAATGCAAGCCCTGGTGAAATATCTTTCTTACTATGTACAATGCTTGCTGACAGTAAAGTACATACTTTCTCTGTGCTGGGAGATAAATGTGAGCTTTCAACAGCTACTGGCTTTGCATTCTCAGGTGTCATTGAAGCTGCATGTATTTGATCAGAAATGTGTGGTGGTCTCTCGTCTTCTAAAGTGCTAGGAAAAGCTACATTTGCTAAACCAATGTGAACTTCATAATTCTTGTTGGGCATTTTTGGTAACTGAGATTTTTCTGTGAAAAGAGGTAAAGCTGTGATCCCTGGATCATCTAGAAAGAGGTTACACAATGTTCTTGAATGCCTCCGTGGCAAGGTGTAATAAATTGAAACCAACTCGTGATATTGGACATGATCCTCATCACCAGAAACTGTGAATGTTCTAGTAGTTTTATATTTCTGCAAAGAATCCCTCATTTCCTTTTCCAAAGAGTTTGAAAATACTGGGGATTCTTTTCTGTTTACAAGTCTCTCTCTTTGTGTAAGTTCATCTGATTCAGAGACAACTGTACTACCACTTAAGGAGTGGTTAGGGCTCCTGTTTAGAGGCAAAGGGCAATGCTTAATTTGCAGGACATTTTCTTTGATATCTGTAATACCATCTAAAGGTATTGGTCTTATGGAGGAATGCGCTGAGCCTAAAGAAGATATTTTATCTCCTTGATTAAAAAAAAAGGCAGCAGTTCTGTCTGAGGTCTGCTTGTCTACATGATCCCATATGTTTGTTTTGCTTTTGGACGGAACTTTGCTTATAGGGAAAGAGATGGACATATCTGACGTTACACTGCCAGCAATGCTAGCTGATTTTCTAGGTAAGGTGCAGTAAGTTACAGGAGACTCAGGGTTGCTTTTACCGAGAGAGCCATCAATGCTGCTACTAGCTGTGTGTCTCAATAAGCTTTGTTGCTTATAGAGCCTTTCAGTACAAGATGTATTTCGTCTTGTTTTTTCATTTTCTCTTTCCAGACAAAAATAGTTTAAACTACGTTCAGCAATTTCTGAGCTTTTGTCAAAACTATGTGCATAAGTATTCTTACAGTTCCTGTTTTGTGAACAACCAGTGGTTAATTGACTCTTATGGTCCTTACTGACTAAAATGTTTTGATTTTGTGGTTTTTCCTGGGTAATATCTTTTGCAACAACACTTGCCAACTTAACTACTTTCCCACCTTCCACTGGAGCTTCGGTAACGCTACAATTAATTGAAGAATTAGTTGGAGTTTCTAAAGATTTAGGATAACACTTATGAGAAAAGGCTGGTAGAGAGCCTTGTGAAGTACAAGACAAAAGTTCTGGAGGACTGGGCAATATGTTTTGATTGTTTGCCAATGTTTCAGTAATTAGATCAGAATGAACTGATTCACTACTTTGTAGAACATCCACCAGGAAAGACTGTCCCTTTGGAGTGGTATTATCAATAGAGTCTGCTCTCCAGCTTCCTAATTTAATGCCTTTTCTTTTTGTAGAATTAAGCAGGTGATTTTCCCATTGCTTCAGACCTGAAAGAAACGATCCCTTTCTGCTTTCATCTGAGAGAAGAGAAGGGGCTTGATTAAGTTCACTGTGAGCAGGAAGATCATTTTCCTTTCTTTGTACATTTCTTATACAACTCTTTGATATATTAATTTTTGTAATCTCCCTTGTGGCAGCGAGCGGGGTTTGTTTCCTCGAACTCAGTGAGAAAGGTGAATTAATAAGAGAGGTGCTGTTTTGCAAAGCAGCAGCTGCAGAGTTATTAGAGGGAGAAATCTGGAGATCAAGGGTATTGTTTGTATCCACTTTCTGAGAAACTGGCTGTAATATTATGTCTTTCATACTTTTCTGATCTACCTTGCCTGATAGTTCCAAGTCTCTAAATTTTTCTGAAGCAACTTTTTTAAAGTCTTTCTTAATATTTGTTTGGGTAGCCAAAGGCTGTGACTGGATTTGGAAAACCTTAGTGACAGAACTGCTGTTCTCTGCTGTCAATTTTGTTTTGACCGTTGAATCCAGTAAGACGGACTTAGACACATCTGCTTTGATGTTAGGTAAAGTAACTGCAGACTTGTAAGCGAGACAGCTCCGAAGGTCTTTTGAATTCTTTGAAGGCACTTTACTACTTGCACCTCTTGATATCTCCACAGTGCTTCTGTTCTCTGACACACATGTTTGAAAGTCACTCTGACAGCACTGTAAAGCAAGTTTTGCATTCTTTGCATGTGCACTTTGCTGGTCATTTAAATTAGATGTGATCATTTCATTGTGAGCATCAGGGGAAAGAAAAACTTCATCATTGTAGTACATAGTTTCAGACAAGAAAGGGTGCTCCTCTTTTCTTCCAAAAGAAGAACTCTTTTGGTGTGTTTGGAACCTGCCATGACAAGCTGTTTCTCTATAGTGGGACCTAGAGAGGTTGTTTTCTAACCAGTATACTGGATAATTCTCACAGTTATCAAAGGAAAGTGGAGTAGCATCTTTGCAGCTGATGCTACTAAACCAATTAGTACTTGATACAGATCTTCTGTAATGGTGTTTTGACCGGTAAAATTCATATTCTCTGTTTTCATGCAGATGGCAAGGATGTGTATCCTGTTTTGTGGCATTAAATTCCATTAATGATCGGGTCCTAAAAAGTTCATCTTGATTTGCTCTGTGTCCAGAAGTATACGGTTTAGTCCATACAATAGAAGAGAGGGGAATTCGCTTTGGGGTTTGCCGATTGTTCCTCCGTACATATCTACTGTTGTTCTCTGTTGCCAATGGATGTTGTAAACTAGTTGTTGAAAATCGGTCAGAGGATACTGAAGATGGATATCTCTGAAGAGAACACACAGAGTAACTTCTCCCAATTGTATCCTTGCCCATATATCTGTTATGTCCAAATCCACTGTTCTGTCTTACGGAAGGAAGATGCAAACTACCTTCTGAGGAGTTTCCAAAAGATACCGAAGACAGCCTTCTGTTCAAAACAGGATAACTACTGTCAAATGAATTCTTGTGCATGTAATCTTCTAAAGAGGCTGAATGGCGCCTGTTTGTGTATGTATCATAAAATGTCCTTGGTCTGAAGAAAACTGCATGGTCCTCTTTGGCTCTTATTGTTCTCAATCCATCAGAGAAAAATGCACTGGGTGTTTCATTGCAGTTATTTCTGTGTTGTTTCCTAACAGCAGTCTGTCTGTTTGCATTGGGAAACCGATATTGTGCTCTTGGTCCACTGTCAACTAATGTCCTTCTGCTGACTGAATCTTGGGCTTGTTCCTGTGCCAGTTGGTTGTCCAGATCACCTAAAACTACACAGAAAAAGATAGCTATTTAATAGTGTTCTCAAACTGATTATGCTGAAAAGTGTAATGTACTATATTCGTGACCAGATCTGGTTTTGAAGGGAGCAACCTTCTCCGTATTCAAATCCTGCCCCCCAAAATACTTCACTTCTCCCACAGAATCTTTCAGTGATAATCCACCTTTGAGTGGAAGGAAAAAAAGTCTGCACTGATTTGGGATTGGTCTTGAAACTGTTCCTCAATCTATCCATTCTTAGTTGTTTTTGCTATTTAAAAAAAATTACTTTAGTTTGCATTCTTAATTTACACTCAACTAGCTAAATGTAGGAAGAACCTTCCACAATTCTAGCTTGCAAAGTAAGTAGAAAAGAATTGTACTGATCAGACCTGGATTAACCAATGTGCATTTGGTGCACTTGCAGAGGACCTCCATCTCAAGCGGGCCTCCGATGACACCAAAACAGTGAGTTGTGCTGTGACCCCATCCTCCAGGTTGAAAGGTGTGGGATAGAGATGGGGTGAGTCATGGAGGCTATGGGGGGAAATGGGGATATTTGGGGAATGAGTTGTGGAGGCTATGAGAGGTATGGGAGATGTTGTGGGGATGGGTTGGAAGTGGGTTGTGGAGACTATAAAGGATATGGGGGGGATATTGGAGGGAGTGGGGTTGGGATCCAGTATGTTAGGGGTGAGTGAGGGCTCTTGAGGGTTGTGGCTGATGGACTGAGGTGTTAGGGGCTGTGGTGAGCAGGACATAGGTCAAGGCTGCTGGGATGTGTGTGAGGGCTGTCAGGATAAGTGTAACAAGTGGCGGAGGGTGGTTGGGGTATATTTGGGCTGGGAGGGGCATTTGGGGTCTGTGGGATGGAAGGAACATTTTGGGATCAATGGGCATGGGAAGCTAAGAGAGGCTAAACCTCCCCAAACAGGATGCAGTGTATCTCCCTTGGGAGGCACACTGGCCTGCCACCTTTGGAGTGCTGCTGCTGAAAGGGTGCCTGAGCTGTGTCCCAACCCACACTCCACCCGAAGGCCCTGCCCCTGCTTGTCCTCTTTCTCCAAGGCCCCACCCTTGCTTCACTTCTTCCCCCAAGGCCCTCCTGCCTACTGCTCACTCCTCTCCGCCCACACCCTCCTCCATGCCCAAGGGAAGGGGGTGGAGAGGTGTGAGCAGCAGACAGGGGGGCCTCGGGAAGGAGCAGAGAAGTGTGAGCGGTGAAGGGCCTCAGCAGAGGGGGTTGAGCAGGAGTGGGACCTGGGGTGGAGCAGGGGCACAAGGCCAAGGTCCAGGCACTGGTTTCCCCTCCTTCCTCCCGCCCCCCCCAATCCATAGGGAGCTTTTGGCACTTGTGCCCAGCATCCCCAAATGCAGGAGTCACGCACTGCCCATGTCTGTGAGTGGGGTATGTAATGTCATGGGGCACTTTGCTGTCTAATTTATAGGTGTGGGAGGGGCCAATTTCCATAGTGCACGGGGCCCAAAAATCCTTTAATCCGGGGTTGGTGCTGATAAGCAGGCCCAGACCTTTCTGTATGTTTCCAGAGCATAAACAATGCTATGATGTAGCTGTAAACTTGAAGTTTGTTCTGGGTATTAGCATTTAAAGGAACAGATTGAGTAGCTCTGCACATCTTCAGCTTGTTTAGCTTAGAAAGTGTTGTAAATAAAACATCTGAACACATTCAGTAATATATAGTTTATTGCTCACTTTCAATTATTACTATAAAGGACTTTAACATGCCATGTTTGGCAATGGCATTATCTGAATTTGTGGAAGTCAAATGGTTTGATAGCCTAGGTAATAATAATAGGCAATAAAATTTCTTCAAAACTTTTGATTCACTCTGTCGACAAAGTTGCGTGTATATACTAACCTGTTAACTGGGATTAACATTAAAATTCACCCCAATTAAACAAGAAACTCAGATTAAAAAGAATTTACTGAGGGTACTTTCATCACAGGGATGATTTATGCAGTGACAGCTTAATGTGTTCAGTTTGCATCCATATTAATTAAATACATCTACAAGTTACAGCAGGGATGAATTTAAGAATTGAGCATTCGTACCAAAAATGGCCAATCTCTAACCTTTTTTAAGGCTGATATAAAAAAGATCTGAGTGTCCTGGACAGCTCAGTGCAAATCTTGGCTCAATGTGTAGCTCCATCAAGAAAATATGCATAGTTAGGATGTACAAAATTGGACTCAGAAATAATACTGGGACAATCAGATTCTCTGCTTTGCTGAGTTTTGGCTCAGGACAGCAGAGTGTGGGAGACCATGAGGAAGACAGTTATGGCACAAGCAAATCAAGTAGCTGTTTGGGACCTCTCTCTTTTGAGGATCTCACATCACAGTCAAGTTCTGCAATGCTCTATCTGGCCTTGTGTCAAACAGGGGAGGCAAGAACTTCCAGAGCAATGAGAGGAGAGGGGCCTCTGCACATTGCCTGAGCAGTGATGCTGCTGCCTAAAATAAATGAGGGGTCTGTGGGGTTCCAGAGAGACTCTGCCACCTTCTTCTGCCTGCTCTCTCTAGCATGCCTCCTTCTCCCTGCCTCCTAATCATACCCTCTCCCCATATTGTAATTCTGATTTCAAAGTGAAAAACTGGTGCAGCTGTTGCACACATGTGGCGGGTAGTGGTGTAGCAGGAAGGATTTTTTTTTGGAGGAGGTCAGAAAAGTTCATGGAAGAATACATTTTCTTGCACCCTTGTGGGCCAGTCTGAGCCTTGTCTGTCCCTACCTCACTCACCAGCAGCGAGACCAGAAAGGAAGAAGTGACTTGCTGCTAGGCCCCTTCACTCTCTCTAATAATGGGACCAGATTTGGGGGAGGAGGATAATTAATGCCCCCCCCACTTCCTATAAATCATAAAGCTAGCTTCAGCAACATATTGACCTCAATGTGAGTTATATGTGCAGTGTCTTTGAATTACTGTAAACATGAGACAAAGTCAGAGAGAAGTAGTTGCTGTGTTACATATAACTTACGTATAGTCTGTACATTTGCAGAAATTATCTCATATATCCAGTTACCTGTTTGTTGTTGGTACTACAGCATGTGTGCATAGACTTACCATGGAAGAGCTCTTTTTCTAGCTGTTCATTCCACACAGGTGTACTGTCCTCCATCGTTTCAGCTTGGTTTGCAGCAAATAAATTACCAGGTAGTTTAGCTGGTAAAGATGAGTTGCATGTTTCAGCCTGTTGAAAAGTTTAAGAGACTGTGTATGACCTTTATTTTGCATAACAAAACATATCTTAATATGGATGAGAGAAGAGAAAACCCTCATGGGTGCTAATATTCTTTTTAAAAATGCCTGCCTGAAATCAGTGTTGTATGTATGCAGAATTAAATTGTACGTTATAAAAACAAGGGGTTTGGAACAACTATCTATAGTACACAGACTTTCACTTGATTTTGGAGGTATTTTAGTCCATCTTCTGGTCCAGAGGATGTAGCACATTCCAGACCACATTAATGGTGGTTTTGTAATATAACTCATATTTGTTTACAGTAGTTGGCAGTTTACTTATTTCACCACCACATGTACTCTAGTAGGATATTGCCTCTGTAATTTAAATTTACCTTATCCATTCTTTCTAATGGGCACATTTACAACCCACACCAACAACTGGTGATATTCTGCTCCCTCCAAAAATTTAATAATTAAATACCACAGTCAGCTCTCGTATTACTAAGACTTCATCTTCACACAATACTTATAAAATATTAGTAAATTAGTTGTAAGTATTACAGTTAAGACTCATCAGTAATAGTCTAATGAAACAAATTCCATTTGTGATGCATTATTCTTGGGTTTTAAAATTGTGTTTTTAAATACATACTAATGCAAAAAGTTCAGTAATTTGTAATCAGTCTCACAAGTGCCTGTTTCCCCCTTTCCCAATCCACCCCCATGGGTAGCAATCCCACAGAGAAGTTGCAGTTCAGTCATGTGTGATTCTTCCCAGCATTGTGAGGCACTTACCACCTGCCTTTAGCGTGAGGAAGTCTGTTTGTGCCTAGAATCGATCAGTTCACCAGCTTCTGGCAACACAAGCACTGCCTTCCAGGCCACTATAGGCCTTGCTCTCTTTCTAGAGTTTAGTGATGGGTATATACCAACCCCTTAGCCCCCCAAACATCATTCTGGAACGTCAAGCCCCTGATCCGCTGAGCACTCACAGAACTCTCATACTCTGTGCTCCCAAAGGAATAGCACACACCAGCTTAATAGATGCAGCTCAGGATCACTGCTCCATTTAACACACAGCACTTAGATATATTTACAGTAAAACCAGAATAATTTTATCATCAAAGAACCGAGATTCAAATAATAGTAAGTAAGACTATTGGAAACAAAGTTGCATGTAAAACAAAATCATAACAGGCTTGCTAAAGCCTAAACTTAACTCACAAGTCATTCCACATCTCCTACAGGATAGCTTACTCCAAGTCCTTTTCCCAGCATTTTCAACCAGGGTGGAAGAGAGATTCCCCTTGTCATAAAATCAAGCTTGCTGCCAGCTTGTCTTTCCAACTTGAAGGATGCCAGTGCATCTCACTTCAACCCCCTTTCCCCTCCCCCGCCCATATACAAGCTCAGACCTTTGATCTTCCCTTGAAAACAGGGTTCCTCCCCTGCTCCTGCTGTTTACCTCTTCCTGTTAATTTCCTTCTGAAGTCTCTGCAAACTCTTAATTAGCATTTTACTCAGTATGTGAATAGATTTCCATTGTGAGATACACCACGCACAATTAACTAAGGAAAGAAGTGTCTCCCATTTCCTGTCTGGAGAAGTTTGTCTCAAGGCAAATTACCTTTGAGAGACCTACCTTTAAGTATAAGGCCTAGAGAACCCAATGTTCAGCATATATATGTATAGTTCATATAGCAAAAACCAGAGTCCTGTAACACTTTAAAGACTAACAAATTTCTGCAAGCATAAGCTTTTGTGGGCTGCAAAGCTTATGCCTGCAAAAATTTGTTAGTTTTTAAAGTGCTACAGGACTCTTGTTTTTGCTGTATATAGACTAACATGGAATAGTTCATATAGTTTCCATATACACATCCAACAATGATTTATGATGACCTGTGTGACACAGGCTTCCATTAGAGACCTTACCTGACATTCTTTTGGTGAACCCAGTGGGTCCCTATACCCCTGTGTACCCAATGCCCTCTGCCAATTGGCATCAAGTCGTCTTTGGTCACATCATGTGCCTGAAATGGAGGACCAGAACGCTGAGCATATGAGCTATACTCCCAGTGAGCACCTCAGTGGATCCCACCATGAAATGGGGGTGAGGGCCCTTCCTGGCCTTTCCTGCACTGGCCTGAGTGATCTTAGGATTGATCAGACTGGTGCAGAACCCACAAATGCACATAGAAAGAGTGAATGAGCCTTTTACTCCTGTGTAACACAGGACCAAAATTCCATACGAATTTAAGGATTGCCAGACTGGATCAGACAGATGGTCCATCTACTCCAGTATCCTGTACCTGATGAGAGGCCAGCACAAGACGCATCAGTGGAAGATGCAAGAAAACATGAATTAGGCAGTCAATCAATTACCTCTCCAGAAAGAAAATTTCTTCCTAGTCCCCATCAGTTAAGAGGCTGGTTTAGGTGCTGAAATATGGAGGCTTCCATAATTCTTGAGGCTAGATCCTCTTCAATGGATTTTGGCCAGTTTACACTAGCTAAGGATAGGTCCCACTTTCATTTTTTAAAATCTTTTCTCCTGTAACTTTGGATGTTCTTGTTATTCATATAAATACCCAGTCTGTCTCTGAATCCTGCTTGGATCTTTGTTTCAATGATATATTGTGAAAATGAGTTCCTCAGGCTATTTGGGAATGTGTTCTGTGCATTGAGGGCTTGCTGAATCGGGCCCTAAAATACTATTGAGTTAAATCTTACTCCCATTAGGTGAAATTCACCCCTAGACATAAGACCTGAATGAGGCCTATACATACTGAACTCCCCAAAATAAATGGTTTGGAATGGTTCTTGCTGTCTGCATGAGGTGTGAATTTAACCCACTGAGAAGTCCCTTACTAGACAGACAGTCCCACTGACATCAGTGGAACCAGTAAAGGTGGCAGAATCTGCTCCTAACTGAATCGGAATGATCTGCATCTGTATTTGAACTTCCACTGAAGCCAGAAACCATGTACCTATGTGCTCGACCTGTTTGGAAGCACAGATGCAACAAATAAAACTAAACTGCAAATAAATCCAAACCACAAATATTTATTCAAAGTGATCTTACATTTATTTGTGCTTTGCTTACGACTGGCAATATGTATCTTGTGTTTGTCCCACAGCAATAATTCATTAGATAATTTCCTTGTTAAAGAGCACTTAAACCGTACTTCAGAAGCTAGACTTTGGATTCTTTTGGAGACGCTCACACGATAATTGGGGCAAATTTATCCCTGGTGTAACACCACTGACTTCAAAGTCTTACACCAGGTATGAATTTTCCCTAGTATTTAAATACAGAATTGCAAGAGTCATGATTAAATAAGTAGCCATCTGGGCACAATCTGTATTCTACAAAGTTAGTGGACTAGTACTCACAATGTTCCCTGTTTTAAACAGTTTTGGCAAAGTTGCCAAGCTACTTACCTGTGCCATTTCCTCCACTTTGGAAGACGTATGGGTACCCAGAGCAAAGCTGTCATATCTGTGAAAAGAAGAATTTAAATTGCTGCTTTGAAGATTACCACAATAAAATTTTACACGGGAGTAAACAGCTGGCTGCTTTGTTTTAATACCTAGCAAGAAGCTTCCGAAAATACTTTTTATGAAGAGTCCACAAAGCTTGTCATGTTGTTTTCCAGATACATCATATGATTTTTTTTGGGGGGGGGTCAGGTTACTCGAGTCTGCAACTTGTGAACGTTCCAGGTGGACAGCCAAGAAGGGACCTCAGATTAGTGGCAGGTACACTGTTGTAATATCAGTTAGGGAACTCTGCGTCTGTCATTCTAACATAAAAGGTTATTTTGCAATCTTAGTTCATGTTCCAGATGACAAGAATTTATTAAGTACTGGGTAGAGCCAAAGCTGTTAGGCCATTTTGAGCTTTATAAATCATAACTGAGACCTACTTATCTGAAAGACTGCCTCTCTCTTCCTGTCCAATGCTATCACAGTGGAGATCACAGGAGCACCCCACTTGTACAAGAGGGGGAGCTGGCAGGCTGTTCTCTACAGTGACCTGTGGAATTTGTTCTGACCAGTCCAAAATAGTCCTAATTCTTCAACTTTCAGTGCATGCTACAAGGCCTAACTGTTTTCCCTGGCTGTGAAGGAGCCACCAGGAGTATGGTGGAAATCCTTCGAAGGATCTTCATTCATTTTTCAGCTGCTGCATTACTGTTAATTATTGGCTAAGAGGGGGCTACTGGAATAAATGTATTTTTAGAATTGTGTTTTTTTAAATGTGTCCGGGGCGCCAAGAGCAAAGAATGGACATTCCTTTTAATGGAATGAGTGTATACTTCAAATTAAATAAAATAAATAAATAACCAAAAGAGCAGCTGATTTAAGTGGGGCTACTCATGTGAGAACGGCAAGATGGATTTGTCTCCATACAGGTGAAAAGAAATTGTGCCTAATTCAAATGAGGAAATTAACCCTATCAAAGGAAGAGATGGTTCCTTCTCCAATTTGCTTTAAACAAATTGCTTTGTTTAAAAATTAACATGCCTATCCCCCTGCTAAAAGAACAATAATTTGTCTAGCATGTGTTTGCTCTGAACTGTTCAGCCCTCCTCCAAGAGTTTTGTTTTGCTTATTCTTTTAATTTTTTTAATCAATCCTATCTCTGAAAGTCTTTTTTATAATAATTAATTCCTTTTGATTCTTAAAGCTTTCACTGGACTTAGATAAATTATTTTACTATGCTTCAGTAGCAAGTATAAACTGGCTTGTTGGCATGTTTTGTGTATCTGAGTCTTTCTTCCCAAAGTGTTTTGTCATTTGTTTGTAATGTGCTTGCAGGCAGGGAAGAACAGTTGAAAGGGATAGCATTTGTGTTTTTGCAATTGGGAAGGGTAAGATTAGGAACTCTCCCTAATATATGGCATTATCCAAAACCCACTGAAGCTTATGAAAGGATTCCCTTTGATTTCCATAGGCTTTGAAGCAGGCCCATACAACCTGATTCTGCACTCCTTAAATTTGCTTAACAGCAATTAATCATATGAATATTCCAGTTGAAGTCAAAGCGATTACTATTCAGTGTGTGTAAGGGTTTCAGAATCGATCGCAAAGCCATATTTTACTTTTGCTTTAAACTACAATGATGCTGAGTATGCATTAATACTTTTAACACGAAGTACAGAGTTGAACATGTAGTATTTCAGAATCTCTACTGGGATTTCCTTGAAACAAATTCAGTGAGGTTTTTAAGTGATCTCAAGTCTTATTCCAGCAGAAATGGAAAAGTTCTATTAGATTCTTCAACTTTGCATGTGGAGAATTGTTCTGTACAGCACATTTGCAAGTTCTGTCCAAGCCTCATTTTAATTGTTCCAAGCAGTGGGACATCCAGTATTCCTTTTCTAGTAGATCTAGCCATCACTTTTTTTTTTTTTTTTTTTAAATATTGTGGCCAATTTTTACTTTCCTAATTTCATCCCCTTACTCCTGGTTATACCCCATGTAACCATCTTAAATAATTCTTCCCCGTTCTTGTTCTTAGCACTCTTTAAACACTGTATTGTAAGGAGAATTGTATTCCTCCTTAGCTGTTTTCTAGCCAAATTATACATACAAGATTATTGCAATCTTGCTCCTCCCTCAGTCCCTCCAGCCCACTAATCATCCTCGTTGCTCTATTCTGAACTCCTTCCAGTTTCTCAGCATTTTGAAATTAAATTTTTGTTTTGCTACAGGCAAGTGTTTCTCAAATTTGTTACCACAGAAACCAAAACTAATTTGATTTCTTTTCTGATTTTGGTCATTATACAGTGTGTACATGGACCCATGCACTCCTTCTATCCCTCCCCAATATAAAACTCAGACCTTGTCTACACTTGCACTTATGCTGGCAAAACTTTTGTCACTCAAGGATGCATAAGCACTGGTGTAGCCACATTATGTTGATGGGAGGGAGCTCTTCTGCCGACATAATAAAACCACCTAAATGAGCAGTGGTAGCTATGTTGGGGGAGAGCGTGTCCCACTGACATAGTGCTGTCCACACAAGCACTTATGCTACCAACATTTATGTTGCCTGAGGGTGCTTTTTCACATTCCTGAGCAACAAAAGTTTTGCTGGCGTAAGTGCTAGTGTAGGCAAGACCTAAAAGTATAATTGCATTTAATAATAATACACAACTCCATGAGATTGAAATTAATGATTTGCTGCAGAATCTGTCAGGCTCTAGTCTGCAGTGGCCCATGCCTGGGCTCTCTGATGTCAGATCGTAATCTACTTCCTTTTAGTATTCTTATCAACATTACACAAAGAACCCAGCTACACAACAATCAAATTATGCAAGCATGTTAAAACACATGGTTAAGTAAAATTAAGGTGTTATATTTAAAAAGAAGTGCTATTTAAACATGCTATAAGAAGAGCATAAGACTAACTAGAACATCAAATGCCTGGAAATGAAAATGATCATAGGTTTCACTAAGTACAAATTTACATGTTACAAACCTTTCATCAGCGTATTATAAATAGCTCCATGTAAATACATTTTTTTACAGCCTTCCATAATACTTTTCCCACACCAAAACACCACCACAGTAGATGAGACTGTCCCTTCTGCACAAAAAAAAAAAAAAATTGTACCACCTAAACAGTCACCAATGCCTAGCTGTTTACAGGCTTCTTCTAGCTAGGCTTACTTACATGACTTACTGTGCTGCCACCTATTGTATGTCACTCACTCTCCAAATAACTTTACGTGGTGACAAGCGAAGTATTCTTAATGCGTTGTGGACACATAAAACAAATCACATGCTAAGACAACACCTAGAAGGGGTGGAGAAATTTTCAATAGGGAGACGTGACTGGGATATTTAGCAATTGGCTTAGCTCACATCAGAATAGCCTTGCTGTTTATTTTTCAAATTCTGCCTTCTAATGAATCGAGATCATCTGAACTAAAGATCTAATTTATACATTTTCTGTTTGCTTTGCTCTGTTTACATTTTCTGTAGGCTTTGCTTTCATTTGTTCTCATCCCTCAAGACTCTGATCTCACAGCTATATATATAAAAACCTGATTCTCTTTCTCAGTTACACAAATGTCCCTTTATGCTGCTCTGGTAGCATAGAATGGCCCCCTGAATGCTTCCTTTACACAGGGCCATCCTGGTTTGCATAAAGATGATGTAAGAGCTCTACATCAGTCCTACTCCCAGTCCCCAGTGTAGGAGTTATATCAAGGCTGAAGGAGAGGGAACTACCAGCATAGTTGGATGGCTAGTATCTTCTTCCCAGTGTTGACAGGGGATCAGTAATGTTCAGTTATCTTCATCTTTCTCCTTTTTCTCATGCTGCTCTGCTAAAGGAGGAGGAGCTCCCTGGAAACATCTCCAAAGCTACCTCATCGTCCCTCTTCAAATCCCGCTTTAAAACTCTCCTCTGCTGTGATACACAAACCTCAACAACTGTTTGGCAGTTGGTGTGCTGAAACGACTGTTTATCGTGTGATCACTATTGCCTTGTTATTACCTTGTGCTTCCCCCCTGTACAGTTACATCTATCTGTTGTCTCTTGTGTGATTTATTATTTGTATTATTATAGCATCTGGATCCCCAATCAAGACTCCACTTTGTTAAGCTCTGTACAAACACAGAGTAAAAAAGACAGTACCTGCCCCAAAGAGCTTACAAAGTTTGTTTTATAAGATCAGAGACTCTTCAAAGCAGGCTTCACCTTTTAGCTATGTGTTTGAAAAGCTCCTTGCACGATGGACCCCTGATCCATGACTGGGGGCCCTAAGCACTACCTCAATATAAAAAATAATATTGCATCAAAAAGAGGGGTTCAACAGTTAGGTGTTGCCAACATGTCTACAAACTACTTGAATCCAGACCCCATGGAGGAGGAACATAATGGGCAAGAGCCGCTGCTATAGCCCAGAGACTAAGAACTAAGGATACGATTCTGTCACGGAGGTGACATGACTTTCCAGGACCTCCAGGACTTCTTCTGGGGCAGGGCTGGAGCAGCTGTCAGCCAGCCCTGGCAGCCTCCGAATAGCTGATCAGCGGCTAGTCCCCCTGCTCCTCCCAAAGGTTGATGGGTGGACAGCCCCTGGCCTGCCAAAGTAGGGGGCCCAGCCTGCTGAATCCCCCCAGGATTGAAGCAGCTGCCATCAGCCCCTGCAGCAGGAGCAGCAGTGGGGCTGGAGCAGCTGCACGCCCCAGCCGTGTTCTGTCTGTCCCCCCTCCTCCAGGGTATTTTTGTTAGTAAAAGTCAAGGACAGGTCACGGGCTTCCATGAATTTTGGTTTATTGCCTGAGACTTGTCCCTGACTTCTACTAAAAATACCTGTGACAGAATCTTAACTTCAGTAATAACCATGCAGCTTTTGTGCAAAGCCCGAGCAAGTAGATTTAATCAAAAGATGGTAATTTGGCCCTTACTTTCTCCTTAGTCTTTATTCTTTCTGACATTTAACTGGTAACTTTGCATTACATAACCAAATAAAATCGTGCAGGGACACGTGAAAAGCAGTAGGCTGGAGAATTGTCTCATTTAAATGGAGCTTTATGCAAAGTTTTACAAGCGAGGTATAAAACAATTCTCTAACTACCATTAAGCAATAGAATGAATACAGGTTGTGTATTGCTCACCGTGGCTGCTGCTGGGTCTGGTGCTTTAAACTGTGCTTCCTTGATTTTTTGAAGGAGAAGAGTGAAGCGAAAGGAGTTCTGAATCCCAGAATGGAAGGTGAGCCATTCTTTTGTGCTTGTGGATATTGGGGAGATGATATTTTAAACTCTTTAGGATCTAAAAATATTAAAATGTTGCAAATATTTGATTCATTTCCTGTTCTTCTTAAATCTAAACTTCTAAAACATACAAAAATAAGCTACATCTTTGCATGCCTGATTAAAGGCAGGTAGTCAGCTGTAATTAAAGATGACCTACAAAAGAAGCAAAAAGAGGTTTATGCCCTTGTGATTTTTTTATCTACACAGCAAGTTTGTAAGTTTTTTTTTTTCCCCCCACACCAACACATTTTCTTCTGTATAAAGCTTGTGTTAGAAATTTCAAACTATCATTGATTTCTGTTGACAGAGCAAAATGACATGCTGGCTTTTGGTGTCTAACTGGAGGATGGGAAAAAAGATACACAGGTCCACATTTTCAAAAGGGACGAATGATTCTGCGTGCCTCTATGCTTGGGTGCCCACATGAGATAATTAAATGAGCCTGACTGTCAGACACTGCTGAGTACCTGCCCTGTGAAAGTCAAGCCCCTGTTAAGGTGTCTCCAGTTGGGCATCTGACATCACTAGTCATTTCTGAAAATTTGGCCAAAGATCCATAACAGACTGACTTTTCAAATGTGTAAGGCATTCAGACACCACAGTCCTTTGCATGCTAGAAACACCTAGATAGACAGAATTATTAATTATACAACTTATTTATATTGGATATCTGAATGTAATAACAAACTTGTACCTAAGTTTATGATGGATTCACCAGACCATTCTTGGTGTTTGAATGCTACAGTTAATGTTTAAAAGGTTTTATTTTGTATACATTTACTCAGCTATAAACTAGTTCATGTTAATAACTTATTTTGTTTGCAAAATCATAAAAGGGCATTATAGCTGATTTATTTTGGGAGACTATGGCCTTGTTTCTACAGAAAATATGAACCCTGTCCACAAGGCATAAGCAGTTGAAAATAGATGTGAATGATGGCCTAGTTCACAGAGTAAGCAAAGAAACTGCAGTCTCTGCTGCTAAGAGGTGCCCTAGTGGGAACAGGGAAGCAAAGCAATACTCAGATAAAGCACCACTGCAAAATTAAAAATACTTCTCCTGCCCCACCCATTTCAGATCATCAGATGTGAGAGAGAAAACAATGGCATGAAATGCCTTATGCTGCATGTGTGCGTGTTGTATGGTGTCTGGAAAGAAATGCAGTCTAGAAATGGATACACAACTGAACAGAAATAGTTGATATAAACTGTGAGAGGCCAAGGCAATATTCTGGGCTGGTCTCTCAAATTGAAAGGTGCATGTCATAGGGTTTCATTTTTGGCTGTAATGTATCACTTGTACCTCACTGAAAGGCAGACTACATGTTACAAAACCTTTACTCCTTTTGAAACCTAACCTTTTTGGTGACAGTACGCATGACTTGATGATAGGATGACACCAGAATCGTTACATGAGCTTTCTGTGGCCTTTTGTAACATTCTTGGTATATAGCCATTCTATGGAAATATAGTTCTGCTTCCTATGCTGCTGCTTTCAGCGGTCATGAGGCAGAGGATGGTGATGTATGTTTGTAGCCAGAGTGGCAGATGAAAAAATTACACCAGATATAAATGTGAATGGAAAAAACAAGATACATTCATGAGAACCACATGGATGGAGGACAAGGGAAGACACTACAGAATGACAAATTTGATAGGGACATTGACCATGTTGGGATCAGACGGGCAGCAGCGTGCATGGAAGACGATCTCCCAGAATTGTATCACAGTGGCAACCAGCCAGCAGACAGTGTCAGTCTCCCACCTTGGTAATCTGACACTTGCACACTTAGCCCTGTATAATCAATCAAGCTTCTATTCAGAGACATTCAAACCTTTTTCATCCAAATCTTGATTATCCAAAATGAGGTCATGTCCCCTGACATCTACTTTGCTTTTCTGAAATCTCATATATCTAAAGCACTTCCATTTCTCTCCTCTTTTTTAGTAAAACTAGGCTTGACTGTGATAAGTCAATTATATCATTCATTACATTTACCTTTGATTTTTATTTCTGTGGAACTAATAGTCTATTAGAAGTTAACCCTCTTCTTTTATCAGCTAACACCTACTTATCTGTTTGCTTATCTTTCCAACTATTACAACTCTAGGGTAAGAAATACCAAGAGCTTCATAATATGTTGCACAGTTGTGCTTTTAACACAATTTGCTTCAAAGGAACACATTTCCCTTTGAAACTGTGAGTTTGCAAAGCTTTGATATGAGAAGGGGTATAACAGGATTTCAGAAATCTCCCTCTCCCTCTCCCTCCCACTTTGAGATGCTTTGTTACACTGTTTTGGTGACCATCACGTAAGAAGGGAATTTGAAAAATTTGCTGTGACTCACCGTTTCTTGATGTCTTTCTTAGCCAATGTGCTAGTGGTCGTTTTAATATTCTACTGACATCAGTGTCATTCCGAAATTTTTTTTTCTGTATTTCTTCAAACCATTCTCCTGTCACTCCCTGTAGTCCAGTTAACTCTTGCTTTTTCTTCTGAAGTTTGCTAAAAGAAAATAAAATGCCAGTCAATTTTTTCAGCTGATTTAGAAATGTACCTTCTATTACTGTTCACTAGGATCTCTCTTTTCCCTCATGCAAACGTGGTTAATTTCTACAAATCAAATGACTTACAAATTTTTTAAACGCAAACCAAATAAGATTAGGGCATGAGCCCTCAAAGTCAATGGAAAGATTCTCTTTGTCTTCAGTGAGACATGAAAGTCCAGTTCAGTGAGGTATTTAATTAAGCACATGCCTAACTCTGACTTCAGGGGAATTACCCATATACTTAACTTAGCTTTCTGCCTTGCACAACTGGGGCCATAATGCATAAACATATGTGACTAAATACATCTTACAGCTCATTAAAGCTAAGATTAAGCCCAGTGACGGAATGCCAATATTTAAAAAAAATCTTCCCTGTGATAAATCCCGTGACTCAGGGGTGCTGAGCTCTGAAAGGCGGGTTACAGACTGAGGAATCTGTTCACTTGTTCTTTCTCTCTGTCTCTGCTAGAGCCAGCACGATTGGCAAACAAGCTTACATTAAATGCACATGCTGGGAACACTTACACCTGTTCCTGAAAACAGTGCTGGGTGATGCATTGTTCAGCTAATGTCATCTAAAGGAAGGCAGGGTCAGGGTAGACTTCATAGGTAGGTTTGTGGAGATTTCCTTTGGGGATTTTCTTTTTTTTAAACACAACTGGATATTTGGTGCAATCTGATGCAAAGGGGAAAAGCTCTGCTCTTCAGAACTATTTCTAGAAACCCTGGGGATGATTAAGAAGTGTCTAGGCAGAAGATAAATTCCATCAGAAGCAGAAAATCCCCCCAGCTCCCACATCAAACTGGTGGAAGAATTTGAACAAGGTACTCCCATGAGCCATCTCCATTATCTCTCACTAGCGGAGCCTTAACACAAGGGATTCAATAAATCTGAGAAAGGAGTAAAAACACAGATAGACGGAGCAGTATTCTGGGAGAGTCTGCAGTCACAAAGAACACAAGCTGCCTCAGAAACAAGCACAGACCTGCTTTGCTGGAGTTTTGAACGGTGAGAACATCTATATATGGAATCCCCACAGTCTCTTAGAAAACTCAATATAAATTATTAGTCCAATTTTGTATAAGATGTAGGATATGACTGATCAGAAGTGACATATCAAATCAGTATAATTTTTTTTTTTTTAAAGGGAAACAGTTCAATAAAGGCAGACAAAAATCATATCCATTATATTGCCATCTAGTGGTAAAAAGCAAAGTGCCCCAAAAGCTTAATGAAAATATATCTGAATTTCCAGTATCAATAAACTTCCAACATAAAATAAAAAAAAGGGGGGGCAATTCTTCATGGAATTTGTGAGCTCTCATACACTGGAAGGTGATTTACTCACTCTAATGAGCCTTAGATTATTTATATATAAATATCCTAATCAGGGCCTCAAAACTGTTGGAAGTTTTGTTTGGGATATTTTTTTAGCGGTTTTTAAGATATGCGTTATTCATAAGCAGCAAATCCACCACAAGTAATGGATGCAGATCATCCACAACAAATACCAGTAAAAACTTAGTACACAGTTTTAGTGTTCATGTTATAGTGCAGGAGTAGCCAATAGATGGACTAGGTCCTGTTAGGTCAAGAAAGCATAAAACCAAAAAAATCCAACCAGCCCTACACTCTGCCTAATCATATGTTGGATGAACAGATGTTGACATTGCATTACAACTATGCAACATTGGAAAAACTTTATTTTTTAAAATATTTTTTCCAAAATATGCACTATATCCTGGGTAGGCTATTTTTTTGTCGAGGTCCAAATTTCTTGGTCAAGGCACAGTCAAGGTCCAGACTCCAGAGAAAATATTAATAAGCATATAAAAAGATCTTGGAGTCTGTTCAAAAGCATCTGGCGGTCCAGATTTGGCCTGCGGTCTGCCTATTGTCTACCTCTGCACTATACCATGAATAGTGAAACAGTGTAGTTTTACTGGTATGTATTTTGGATGATCTGCATCCATTACTTGTGATGGATTTGCTACTTAGCAATAATGCAGTCCCGCCAAACTCATGCAAAAAACTTCGCAACTCTAAGCCTTACTATTGTTATATGTATATAAAAATAGCTTAGGTGCTATATAAAAAATAATATATGTATCAAGTATCATACATATTGATCCACTCCCTTTGAAGTAGCTCCCATCCACACTCTCTCACCCTACTGTACATCTGCCCAATGATGTCTGCACAGCCCCCTAATTGGTGCTGAACAACAATACTAAATTATAAGGAAAGCAGCACTCAAGAATATAAAGTAATTACAACACAAGATTGTCAATCTGACTCCAAATATAGACCATAAAACATGCCTTTACTATTAATATTTGGATTGCAACACTGGTGAAGAAAGCAGAAAGCAAATTAGAGAGAGACTTTTGCTCTGTAACACCATCTAAAACCCTAACTGCTCTCTAAACCCAATGAATTAATCCTCCTCTTCCATCTCCTCCATTCCAGTTCTTTTATGGCAATTATTTGAGCATCTTGGGAGGAGACGACAGTGTGACTGGCAAAACCACTTCCAAAAACTTTGAGGATAAAAGATTTTTTCCAAGGATTTCACCCAGAAGGCTAACTGGGCTGGCTGTTCAACAAACTGTATCAGGTACAATCTTGAATGATCCCTCTTTTCTAACTTTTCCCCATCTGTTATCTGAAATAGTATCTCAGCTCGATATTGCTCAATCCAGGAACAATTTCATCACTTTTTTTTTTGTTTTAAATACACACACATATCTTACTTCTTTGTATAAACATGTCCTAATGCTTTTTAGACCTGAAGATCTGTAATAACTGGAGATGGGGAGTTACCTGAGTTTTTCTGTTTGTGCTTTGATATGGAGCCTGCTATCATGAACATAATTGCAGAGAAAGCTGCATCTCAACATGGCATTTCCTGTTGTGACACACTAAGGCCTGGTCTACACTAGAGAGTTTTGTCAACCAAAGTCAGCTTTTTGACCAAAACAGTGGTGGTGTACACACTACACAGCTCCCACACCAACAAAACTGCCCTCATTTGGCAACAAAATAAAACCTCCTTAACAAGAGGCATAGAGCTTTTTGTAGCAAACTTTTAGCAACAAAGCATCAGTGTAGATGCCACACTTGGTTATGTCATGGTCAATGGCCTACAGGAGGTGTCCCACAATGCCCATCCCAACTGCTCTGGGTCCATTGCCCTGCAGCCATCCGTCCCACCCTCTTTAAAGTCCTGGGAATTTTCTAAATTCCACTTTGTTTGCTCGGCGTGGAGAGCTCACATTGCAGCTTTCCAGCTGACTATGACAGCTCCATGTAGCAAATGCTCTCCCGCTTGGAGCACACCACAGCTGTTGGATCTGCTGAGTATATGGGGAGAGGAGATTGTGCAGCTCCAGCTGTGGGAACTTTGATACCTATGGCCAGATTTCTCATGGCATGGTGGAGAAGGGCTATGAATGGGACACACCTCAATGCCATGCAAAAATCAAAGAGATGCAGCAAGCGTACTAGGAGGCTAGAGAGGCAAACTGTCGCTCTGATGCAGAGCCAAAGACCTGCTGCTTTTATAAGAAGCTGGAGGTCATCCTTGGCAGGACCCCACCTCCACCACTAAAAGACCTGTGGATGCTTCAGCAGGGCCAGAGACTGCGGACACTGGAGTCAATGCAGAGGAAGAGATGGTGAACGAGAGGGTCGATTTGGAGGATGTATCGGAACAGGGGACAGGGTTGTTCAGTGCTGTGGGGAGCCAGGACCTTTTCTGGACCTCACAGGGTTTGGAGCCATTCCCAGCCCTCCAGTTCTGGTGTGCAGGATGCAGGAAAGGGGAGCTCTGGTAAGCTATCTTTTTTAGTTGATGCTGCTCGGTTATCTGAGGTACAGCTGTCCTTTACTTCATTGCATACTACAGCTGTTTGAAGGGATAGAAATGTTCAAGAGTATCGGTGTTTGCATGTGCTTCCCATTCCACTGTACAGCTAAGCAGAATGGCGGAAAAGTGTGTTAATGTACACTGAGATTTCATGGTAATCCTCCAGAGAGATCTCTTAAGAAATTTTCCTGGAGGTACTTGCCAATCCTCTGCCGGAGGTTCCTTGGCAGAGCTCAGTGGCATATGGAGGGTCTCTGGTGCCGGGAGCCAAGCCTACATTTGTGCTCCCCTGCCTCAGGCCCCCCTTGTGTAGGGCAGGAGGGGTCCTGATGCTGCTCCCCAGCTACCCCAGGGAGGGGTATCTGGGGGAGGGGTCATGAGGCACAGGGGGCCTCAAATGCAGGCTTAGCTCTGTTGCCTCCTACTCCCCACACTTACCCAGCAAGCAGCGCCCGCCTCTCCCGCTACAGCCCTGCAGTGTGACACTGGCACAGATGGGGCCGGCCTCAAGCCCTCGGCCTGAGCTGGCCCTTCACAATGCGCAGGGGGGAGGCACTGAGGGGTGCCCATCAGAGCCTTCTGCGCCCCCCATACCGTACCTGTTGCAAAGGACTGGCCTGGTGCCCTCCCCGCACTTACCTGCCGCTCCAGCCCAGAGCTAGCATTTTAGCAACCAGCCAGGTATCCAAGCCGCTGCCAATTATTGGGATGGACTACCAATTATTCTACTTGCTGCTTTTAGCCATTTTCAGGACTCACATGAACCTAACATCACTGTCTACCCACCTTCCCCTTTGCCTAGTTAACACATGAAGTGAGCCTGGCTCTATGCATTCTCTGCCTCTGAACATGCTGTGGCGAATGTCTGTGAAAAACAGGAAGTCTGGATAGTCAATTCTGACAATTCTAAAATCTAACAAGTTAAGCCTGCTTGCTTAACAATTTTGTTTAGTGACATCTCCAACTCCTGCTTCTGCCCAGTGATTGTTTTGTTTGGTCAGCTATGTAACATTTTTTGATTGACACGTCTTTGCAACTTTTGGGCGTAAGAGGGAGGTAGCGAGTCTGAGTCAGACGGATCGCTTCATGGACACGTTGAAAAAAGATCACCAGGCACAGACTGGTCACCCAGAAATCTGTGACTGATTTACCCGAAGACTGCCTCAGGCTTGTTGGGATAATTAGCAAGTCTGGGGCATTCTAACCACCTGCTGTATTTGTATTCGCTTAAGACCAAAAAGTGGTAACCCCCAGTAAAAGCATTCCGATGGGAACTGCTGGAGACCAATAAAGTAAAGCTTTAAATTTAAGAGTGCTTGGTTTTGACTTGTCTGAGCCATCTGTATAGCAGGCAGCGATGCTGTTTCCTTTGCTTTATCTCCTGCTACCAACTCGCAGACACAGTTATTGGGTCAAGGAACCTTGGCTACTAGTCAGAGGCAGGAAAAAACAACACAGGGCATGGAGACACAGTATAAATGAAAATTAGAAAATAGGCAGGAGAGGAAGGAGAACCATAAGCAAGCGGTAGCTGGTCATAAGTGGATGATAAAAACCAGGAGGAACAAATGGAGCTGTTAAAATTCTGTAATAACGCTTCAGTCTGAATTCATGTGTGCTCGCCTCCCCCTGCAGCAGATGCAGAACAGCTTTCTGTGCCCTCCCCAAATTCCACCCACACATTCCTTCCAACCTCCTGGCCCATCTCGGTACTCTGTTCACTCCACCCCCTTAGACAGTTTCCAAACTGATGTTCCTTACTGCTTTCTCCCTTCCAGCCCAGCATTTTGTGTGTTGTGAATCAAAATTGTTATATAATAAAAACATACTCCCTGAAAGATAAGCAATCTTTGTCTCCTACACATAGTGGTTCCAGCTTTAATTGGTACACAGTGGCAATTGTATCATTTGCAGCATACAAATCACGGTCAGGAATCATCATCAGGAATCATCCCACAGTTCTAGTAGTCAGAGCACATTGCACAGAGCACATTGCAGCTTACAAAGATGCATTACTGGTGCTCGTTGTCAGAATGGTTCCTCATGGTCTCCCTAATTAGAATGGCCTGCTGCTGTGCCTCTCTAATAGCCCTAACATCAGATTGCTCAAAGTCAACCACTAGGCAGTCTGTCTCTGCACTCTATCCAGGGGGAATCTTTTCACCCTTAGCTTCACAAAGATTATGGTGCACACAGTAGGCCATGATAACCCTGGGAATATTTTCCTCATTTAGATCTAACCTGCCATGAAGGCATCACCAAAGTGCTTTTAATCTGCCAAATGCACATTCCACAGTCATTTGGCACCTGCTCAGCCTGTTATTGAAGGGCTCCTTGCTGCTGTCCAGGTTGCCTGTATAAGACTTCATGAGCCAGGGGAATAAGGCGTATGCTGAGTCTCCCAAGATCACTATAGGCATTTCAACATCCCTCACTGGAAACTTTTGGTCTGGCAAGAAAGTCCCTGCTTGCAGCTTTCTGTACAGGCCCGTGTTCCTGATGATGCATGCATCATGCATGTTCCCTGACCACCCAGCATTGATGTCAGTGAAGTGACCATGGTGATCCACAGGCTCTTTCAGTACCATAGAGAAGTACTCCTTTCTATTGATGTACTACATTGCAAGATAGTCTGGGACCAAAATTGGGATGTGTGTGCCATCTATCGCCCCACCACAGTTAGGGAATCTCATTGCCTCAATGCCATCCACTATTTCACACACATTTCCAAGACTCTCAGTCCTTCATAGCAGAATGCAATTAATGGCCCTGCAAACTTGCGATAATGCAGCCACAATAGTGGACTTCCCAACTCTGAACTGATTTGCAACTGACCAGTAGCAGTCAGGAGTTGCCAGCTTCCACACGGCAATTGCCATGTGCTTCTCCACTGAGAGGGCAGCTCTCATTCTGGTGTCCTTGTGCCATAGTGCAGGGGCGAGCTCCGCACACAGTTCCATGAAGGTGGATTTGTTCATTTGAAAATTTTGCAGCCACTGCTCATCATCCCAGACCTACATGATGATGTGATCCCAGCACTCAGTGCTTATTTCCTGAGCCCAAAAGCAATGGTGCACTGCATGCAGTTGATCCCTGAATGCCAAAAGTAATCCTGCGTTTTCTTTCCCTGGAACACAGCAGGTCAGATTCCTGTTCAGATTGGGAGCCATGATGCGTTCAGAACACTGATCACAACAGTGGTGAACAGTGCAGGATCCATCCTTTCAGACAGAGATGGCAGGTGCCCAGCAAATGGAGTCCATTGAAAAATGCTTCAAAACGCAATTGGAAACCCATTGAATGACGGAATGGAAAACACTGCATCATGGGACATTGAGCCTGCACCCATGATGCACTGCAAACCTTCTCACAACTCCCAGCTGCAGAAGGTGGCAAGCTGCACAGTGGTACAGCTGCCCACAGTTCACTGCTCTGACTGTCGATGCTAGAGCAACAATTGTGGACATGCTCCAACAAAAGAATGAGTTCTGTATGAACAGGCACAAGCATTGTAATTATAGCACTTTTTGATCATCACTATGACTTATGCAGACAACACTGTAGTGCAGACAAGGCTTCTACTGCTAGAGAAAGAAGAAAAGTATCTTCTCTACCATCTTCAGACTGTAGGAGGGAGAAGGGAGGAATTAGTAAGGTAGCAGAGACAGGGTTGCTGATCAAGGGCCTCTGGAAAATGCTCTGTAATGAACTGCTGTTTACTTGTGAATGAGGACCCAGTTCTGCTTCTAGTCAAAAGTAAAACTCATTGATTTCAGTAGGAGTAGGATTCGGCCCTAAATGATCCTTGAATACAAAATGGCAAACTATATATCTTGCAGTACCTAGAGCAAGAGGAAGACTTCATAGGGGGAAGGAAAGGCAGACCAGAAAGAACTCATCAATTTAAGACAACCAGTGGCTGGGAAGGCAAAGCTGAAGTGGCTACTGTGACCCATCCATGTCCAGGGTAGCCAACTGATAATGCCAGGGTCAGGGCAGGCTGTAAAAGGAGAGCAGATTCTCCCAGCACTGGTGCATGACACTGAAGTCAGACTTCCCAACCAGCCCCAAACAGTGCTTCTGATTCCCCCACACTGGTTATCAAGAAGCCACTATGCAAATACACACAGCCCCCTTTACTGCATTTCAGTCTCTGGCTCCCAAACTGCCACTGGGTCCAGTAAAAAAAACCAGTTATTTAAACTCTATGCTCTTTACTAAAAAGGTTCCCTCTGATCCCAAAAGACCAGCCAAAGTACCAGATCACAATAAGTTTGGATCTTACCCAAAATACCACACTGCCAGCCAATCCTTTAGTAACTCTAACTAAAGGTTTATTATATATATATAAAAAAAGAACAATAAGAGAAATGTTAAAAGATTAAACCAATCAGATGCATACAAATGATTTAAATGTCCATATTCATCAAGTTTCTAGAAAAATTGTGGAGTTGCAGGCTTGTATAGTCCCTCTGGTATACATCCAGTACTTGGATGGGTCTAAGTCCTTCAATTCAGTTGCAAAATGAATTGATCCAGAGGTGGGTAGGTGTGTATCTGCAGCTGGATAGGAACAAAGACAAAATAGTTTTTGTGGTTTGATCTTATACATCTTCTGTCTCTGGCCATGCGGCCTGTAGGCCCTTACAAGAACTAAAATGGAGTCCAGAGTCACATGGGCCAATCCTGGTAACTCTTCAGGTATGGCTTTAGCTCCTCCCTGGGCCTTTTGCTTCTGTAAAGTCTTGATGGCCATTAAGTGGGCTATTGTCCTGCCGCCTCTCTGTCTGGGGTGTGTCTTATACAGCACAGTTTGAAATACAGGTATATCAAAGATATCCATAACTTCCCTTACAGATATAACACATGAACATAAACATTATCATCTTACTCAGCACATTATAGCCTTTCTAACAGTACCTGACATGGCATGTCTCACATGAATCAGTATGGTTTTGACATACTAATGTCAAATAACATAAATCCCCCCTCCCCCAATCTAGTCAGCACAACAGTCAATGCAAGACTGGTATAGAAGGGAGTAATCGGAGCTGCTGAATACACCTCAAGGCCCCCCCCAATCTAGTCAGCATGACAGCTACATTAAAAAAAAAGAAAGTGCCCGTAGCATTAGATACTAACTACTGCAGTGCAAATAATTGGCTGCAGTCATTCAAGGAATTCATCCTTTTATTCTGCTCAGATATGAAATGGGTTGTTTGGTCAGTCAGGGGTAGGCAAACACACTGGAAAAATAATACTAGAAAACCATTTTCTTGTCTAATTGGGACCCAAGATTTCTCTTTACAAAGAAAAACATCTTTCCCTGGTATTTCAACTTACTACCCTTCCTCCTGCTTTATTTTGTGCACCCCTTTGGTGAACTGTCTGTCCTTGGCTTATGTATCTAGTTAATTTTCTAGAGCAGAGTCTCAACCTATTTACCATTATGGGCTGCATATGCAGCTCTTTATGTGTTATGTGGGCCTCATCCACACAATATATATACTTCCTGTATGGTCCAGAGGATGTCACATGGGTTGCAGCAGTGTGCTGACTGGATCTCAAGTGGGCCGCAGATTGAGAAGTAATGTTCTAGAGCAGGGGTCGGCTTGTGTGCTGATGATTTGGAGCAGCATGCAGCGCTGCTTATGGCCCCAACCAGCACAGCACTCTCCATGGCCACTCCTCCTTCCAGCTCCGCCCCTCTCCCATGTGGGCCCAGCAGGGTCGCCCCAGTCAGAACCATGCCACGCCCAGCCTCAAGCAGCGCAGTGCCGCAGCCGCTCCCCCTTTTGGCTCTGCCCCTCTCCCAGGTGGGCCCAGCAGTGTCCTGGCCAGAGCCACACTGCTCCCAGTGCAAAGCAGCCAGAGGCAGGGCAGTAGCCATCGCATGGCACTGCTTGGGAACCATGAATAGCCCCTCTCAGGCCCCACACAATGCATGCGGAATGTTCAGTTATCTTCCATTTCCACCCTGTGTGAATGATCACCAGTAAAAAAAGTACTGCTTTCCAATTCACTACTGTTTATTTATTGATAACAAGGGAATAAAGGGAGAGGGAACATAAGGGGAACTAGAACAGTGGGTGGGGGGAAGAGGAGAACAGGATCGGAGTGGGATGGGTAGGAGATGCTTACTTGTGCTGTGCTTTCACTGTGCGACACACATTACTGTTGTGTCTTGTTGCAAAAGAGATATTTCCATGCTTTCCTGAGGCATTCCTCTGCGATTGGCTCTCAGCATTGCAGTGGCATCTGACTGCTCAAAATTTGTGGCCAGCCTATCTGCCTCCACAACCCAACCCAATGGGAACTTCTCCTCCTTTGTCTCACAGACATTAAGGAGCACACAGCAGGCAGAGAACCATTGGGATGTTTTTTTCAAGAGGTCTAACCTAGGGAGCAGACTGCACCAGCGAGCTTTTCAACAGCCAAATGCACATTGCACCACCATTCTGCACTTGCTGAGCCTGTTATTAAAACCCTCCTTGTCGCTGTCCAGGTGCCTGGTGTAGGGTTTCATTAGCCAGGGGAGCAAGGGATAGGCAGGATCCCCCAGGATCACTATTGGCATTTCAACATCCCCGATGTTAATTTTTCAGTCTGGGAAGAAAGTGCCCGCCTGCATCTTTTTTAGCAGACCTGAGTTCCTAAAGATGCGCACGTCATGCCCTTTACCAGACCACCCTATGTTGATGTCGGTGAAGCATCCCCTGTGATCCACAAGGGCCTACACCACCACTGAGAAGTATCCCTTTTGATTTATGTACTCTGTGGCAAGGTGGTCTGGGACTAAGATAGGGATGTGCGTGCCATCTATGGCTCCCTCACACTTTGGGAACCCCATTGCACTATGTCCTCCACATTTCCCAAAATCACTACCTTTCTTAGCAGAAGTCTATTAATGGCCTGGCACACTTGAATCATAGCTGCTCCCATGGTGGATTTACCGACTCCAAATTGATTCCTGACCGATAGCAGTCTGGCGTTGCAAGCTTCCACAGAGCGATGGCTACTAGCTTCTCCATTGTCACAGCAGTTCTCAAGTAAGTATTCATGCGCTTCAGGGCTGGGAAGAGCTCTCCACAAAGTTCAAAGAAAGTGGCCTTTCATGTTTGAAAGTTCTGCAGCCACTTATCATCCCACACCTTCATAATAATGTGATCCTACCAGTTACTGCTTGTTCTACTTTGAGTGATTGCTCATATCCGTTCCAATATAGGTGAGTGCACGCCATTATGCATGGGTTCCCAACATTTTTTCTCCTTAGCAGACCCCATAGGGATGGCTCAGGCACCCCCTAGAGCGTCGTGCTCATACCACGGTACATAAGGCACCGCCAACTCTATGGCCCCTCAATTCCTTCTTTCCACCCATGACGGTTGCTGGAACGTCTCTTGCTTCTCGCAAATATCTTCCCCTAATAGTCTTTGTTGTTTTTAGTGAAAAGGAGCTCAGTGCTGTCAGGCTAGTGTGCAAGGTGTTCCTCAGGTACTTGATGGGCAGAGCAGTGCAGGTGCTGATGGACAATACTGTAGCCATGTTTTATATCAACAGGCGGGGGGTAGGGGGGGGGCTCACTCTTCGGCCCTCTACCGGGAGTTCGACTTTGGGACTTTGCAGTGAGGCACGACTTTCATTTGTCTGCCTCTCACCTCCTGGGGGTCTGGAATGATGAGGTGGACCGCCTCAGCAGGTCGTTTCTACCCCACCACAACTGGCCATTGCACCCAGAAGTAGTGACTTTCATCTTCCGCAAATGGGGTGTTCCCCAACTGGACTTGTTCATGTTGTCCTGGAACAAGAAGTGCCTGAGGTTCTTCTCGCTCCGGGGTCGCGAGCCAGGCTTGATACCCGACATGTTCCTCATCGAGTGGAAAGGGACTCTCATGTATGCGTTTCCCCCCATTTCGCCCCTGCCCAAGGTCCTCTTGAAAATCAAGAGGAATGGTGTGGATGTGACACTCATTGCCCTGGCCTGGCCAAGACAGCATTGGTACAGTATGCTCCTGGACCTGTCAATCACCACCCCAGTAAAGCTCCCAAGAGGGCATGACCTGCTTTCCCAGGACCATGGTCGCTTCCTGCACCCAGGCCTGGACTCCCTGCACCTGACGGCCTGGAGACTCTGTGGCTAACGGAGGGAGAGCAAGCCTGTTCGACACAGGTTCAACAATTTCTGCTGGGCAGCAGAAAACCATCAACACAGATTGTGTACTGGGCCAAGTGGAGGTGGTTTTCCTGCTGGGCGAAGTCCCAGGGTATCCCGCCGAGCCTTTCTCCTATTCAGGCCATCCTGGAGTACCTGCTACAGCTGAAACTCCAGGGCCTAGCCCTAGCCTCCCTGAACGGCCACCTGGCAGCTATCTCGGCCTTCCACCAGCCGCTAGAGGGGAGATACTTGTTCTCCTACCCCATGTCAGTCAGATTCCTCAAGGGGGTAGAGAGGCTTTATCTGCAGGTCCTGACCCGGTGCCTCCCTGGGATCTTAACCTCATCCTCTCCAGACTTAAAGGGCCCCCCTTTGAGTCCATGGCTTCATGCCCTCTACTCGTCCTCTCCTGGAAAGTTGCCTTCCTGGTGGCCATTACCTCGGCTAGGAAGGTTTCCAAGATTAGAGCTTTGATCTCGGAGCCCCCTTACACCATATTTTTCAAGGATAAGGTGCAGTTGAGACCCCACCCAGCCTTCCTGCCTAAGGTGGTCTGCAGGTTTCATTATAATCAAGAGAACTTCCTCCCCTTGTTTTTTCCCAAACCACAGTTTGGAGGGGGAGCGGAGGTGGCACTCTCTGGATGTGAGGTGACCCCTGGCCTACTACATCGACATGACGAGACTCTTCTGGAAAACAATGCAGCTCTTCGTCACAGTAGCGGACCGGATAAAAGGATCCCCTGTCTCCACCAACACATCTCCTAGTGGATTATGTCCTGCATCAAGTGCTGCTATGAGCTGGTGAACGTACCGCTTCCAGGGGTCGTCACAGCGCACTCGACCAGAGTTCAGGCCTCGTCTGCGGCCTTCCTGTGGAGAGTGCCCCTGCAGGACATCTGCAAAGCTGCCACCTGGTCACCGGTGCACACCTTCACGTCCTGCTGTGCCATCATCAAGAAGGCAAGGGAGGATGTGGGATTCGACAGAGCTGTGCTGCGGGCAGCTCACCAGTAACTCATACCCACCTCCAAGGTATTGCTTTTTAATCACCTATATTGGAATGGATGTGAGCAATCACTCGAAGGAGAAAACAGGGTTACTTACCAGTAACTGTTGTTCTTCTAGATGTGTTGCTCTGATCCATTCCACACCCACCCTCCGTCCCCACTGTTGGAGTTGGCAGAAAGAAAGGACTGAGGGGCCATAGGGTCGGCAGTGTCTTATGTACTGTGGCACTCCAGGGGGCACCTGAGTTGACCCTACGGGGTCTGCTAAGGGGAAAAAAGTTCCGGGAACCCGTGCATGGTGGCGTGCACTCACCTATATTGGAATGGGTATGAGCAGCACATCTCGAAGAACTGTTATTGGTAAGTAACCCTGTTTTTCCAAGGACCAGAAGCAGCGCTCCACCAACTGCAGATGGTATGTGACAGCCTGCAGCAGCAAGCTATGGCTTGTAGCAAAAGAGCCTCCGTAACATCGCAATTTTCCGTGCTGCGGCTCCTTTCTCATCCCTGAAAATACTGCAGAATAAGTCTTGAGAAGTTTGTGATGCTCAAAATAGTAGTGCAGAGCTGAGCAGGTTCCATTCCTCTCAGGCAGTGGCATGCGTGCAGCAGAGGGTGAACGGCTTAAAAAAAAAAAGTGCAAAAAGGCAATCGTCTGTTTGTTTGAATCAGGACAAGAAGGGAGGGTGGGAGGAAGTATGTTGAATCATGGGAGGACGACAACCTTTCCAAAAGCCTCTGTGGCCAGTTGCACTGTGGGATAGCTACCTGTGGTGCACTGCTTTGATTGTCGACCCAAGCACAGCTTGTGGGGACACAATCCTCTGACGCAATGAGTGAGGTGTGATCACGTTTCTGCGACTAAAATTCGATGGATGAAAGTCTATTTAAAATAAATAGACTTCACTCCACAGTGTAGACGTACCCCTAGTAAGAATGCGTAGGTTAAATTTTATTCATCCTAGAAAAGGAACTGACTGTAATCTATCATGTCACTGTTGTAAATGAAACGTATTATCTCTGGACTCTCTCCCTGGGTTTTAACCACACGAGCATCCTTGCACCCTATAATTGTAGCTGTCTTTGATGCTGTAATTTTTTTAAGATTAGCCCCCTCTAGTCAGCGGCAATAGGCTACTTGCATTCCTCCCACTCACTCCAAAGTCTATTAAACCATATCTATGAGTTTCCTTACTGCAAGCATTTTATTCTAGCTGTTATTTTTCATGTACTTAAGCCCAAAACTCCATCTCCCTTAACTGTTGTCTGATCCGCTGCGCAGGAGCAGGGCTGGATTAACCTTTTGTGGGCCCCCATGGGACCCTAAAGCAGGAACGCTGGAAATTCCCCCTCCCCACATCTTCTCTCTGAGGCCCAACCCTGCCTCTTCCCCTACCCTCCCAGGTCTGGCAGCTCACTGCTCTTCCTCCTCCCCCTTCCCAGTCATTTGATCCTCTCCACCTCCTTCCCTCCCCCCACCTCAGGGGTTTAAGCAAAGTGAATGAAGTCACTCTATGCTTTGTCCTTATACTTCCTTTCTGACAAAACAAGAAAACTTAATTCACGTGGACCAACTATCCACTTCCAAGGAATGCAGGCCTGAACGTGTATGAAACTCTTCCCCATAAATGAGCCTAGTTTGGTCTTTCATAACCTCATACAGTTTTGGCCACTCAGTGCAAGGTATCTTCTAAAGCCAGACCTTAATTGCATATATTGCTAAATAAAGGCTTAATTATATAAATAAGAGTAATGTTTAATTTTTTTGGTATCCAAAAATCAAAGGCTTCTGGACATGCTAACAACTTTACATAATAGTAAAATTATAAAACAAAGCTATATATTGTATATATACCAGAGGGGATTAGAATTAAAATCCTTGAGATTTCAGTATCTGCACAGAGGATAAAATGCACAACTTCCAGTAACAATAATAGAAAAGTCATGCCTAATGCTCTTCTTATTGCACTGAAGAGAGTGGGTATTGGGTTTTTTTTGCCTTCATCTATCACTATTCCTTAATATCTAGGGGGGAGCCCAGGGCTGGGCTGGCAGGGGGCTGTGGGTTAGGAGTGAGGGGCACCAAAGCTGGAGGGGAGCCGAGGGCTGGGCTGGCTGGGTCAGTCCCTGGAGGGAGGCAGGAGGCAATTACAGTGAGAAGAATGCCCCCCAGGGCAGTGCAGAGCCGCTACCTACCTCTCTCCACCAGACCCAGGTCCTGGGCAACCTTTCTCCTGACTCTCTCTCTCTCTCCAGCTGAGCTGCCCTCCTTCAGGCAGCAGCAGCTGCTCTTCTCATCCTCCTTTTTTTTCTTTATTTTCTAAGCCCTGCACGCGGGGGGGCAGGGTCATCCTCCTCCGGGCAGGCCGGTGTCAACCCCAGGGCATCAATCTCATCCATCAGGGAGGGGAAGTCTCCCCCCCACTACCCGGAGATCGTCCCGGCATTGGCAGGGGGTTTGGATGGCAGAGGGGTAAGGGGGGTTCTGGACGGGGACTCCTCCAGGAGGGTGATGGTACAGCCCACATCTGCTGCCACGGCTTCGTCAGCTGTTGCGCCCCGCTGGGCTCTGGCAGGGGGCACAGCGGTAGGCCCGGCCTCAGCAGCCCCTCTCCTGGCTTTGCAGGGGCTCACGCACCCCTCAGCCGTAGGTGGGAGGGGGCTCGGGGCTCCGGCCTTACGCTTCCCGTGCCTACCCTGCACAAGCATCCAGCCTCCAGAGGTGGAGGGCTGGGCAGCGGGGGCAGGGCCAGGGGGCAAGAGCACAGGGGTTGGGGCTTCGGAAAGAGGGGGTAGGACAACAGGGGAGGGAGAGGCCTCCCCTTGGGGCATGCTCCCCCCGATGCCTGACAGTGCCGGCGCTGGCTCCCTCCTCTCCACAGGCCCTGCTGGACTGCTCCGGGCGTCAGGGGGGCCCGTCAGCTTGCCTGGGTGATCTGGGGGGTGACCCTGGGGCCCGAGTGCAGGTGACTACTGCTGACAGAGGGGGGGCGGACACAGGGACCTGACGCCTGGAAGGGGCACCATCGCTGGTCTGACTGTGCCCTCCTGGGTCTCGGGGGTCCTGGGCCTCCCTCCATGCCGGGCCAGGGGGCAGTCCCTCTGGATGTGCCCCGCCACGCGGCAGAGGTAGCACTGGGCCTCCCCTGTTGTATAGTGGACCCGGTACTGGGCCGCTTGATGGGGCACCAGGAATGACCCCGAGTGCCTCTTCGCCACGCGCCACCGCTGGCAGCAGCTGCAGCTGCACCTGCTGGCGGAACAAGAGGATGTGGTGAAGGGCGGGGTCCTTACAGCCGAGGGAAGCGGGCTGATGGTGGAGGGGGGCTTCCCCAGGGTGGCGAGGAAAGGCAGAAGGGCGGCATTGGGGAGGAAGGGCGGAATGGAGGAAAAGACCACCCGTACGCCCAGGTCCTCCAAGGGCTCCACGGGGACATGGACGCCCCCCACCGCCAGGCCTTCTCACCTTCCTGGCGGGGAGGCTGATTGCCTCCTGGTAACTCCTGTAACCAGACTTTTAGTGTCCGGTCAGCACTGGTGATTAAACACTGCCAGGTCTGCTTTTCAACCACACGTTCCAGTCGAAAACCAGATACCTGTCCACAGGGGCAAGAGAATGGGGGTGGAGGGCCAAGGGGCCATGACCCCATCACTTCTCCTGCCTTAAGGGTCAGCAATGGAGTTGGGAGGGGGCAGAGAGGCGCGAACAGTGGGCAGGGCCTCGGGGCAGGAAGCAGAGTGGGGACAGGATGGAGTGAGGGCAAGGCCTAGTGGGGCTGGGGAGAAAGATGCATAGTTGTGGCAAGGAGGAGTGGAGCAAGGATGGGGCCAGGGGAGAGGAGGAGGAGGAGGAGGAAGAAGAGGTAGAGTAGGGACAGGGCCATGGTCTGGGTGCTGTTGAGGGTCCCTTCTGAGTGTAGGTCCAGCACCACGGTCTGGCGCACGCTGCAGTACTGGGCAGGAGCATAGGCAGACAGATTGCTTTGAAGCAGAAACCAATGAAACTTCATAACAGCCAGTGGGCAGCTACAGGAGCAAGAAGCCAGATTCATCCCCATGGAGCACACACAAACTACTTCTAAATGACAGCTCTGGAAGCAGGAGTTCAGAGAGGAAGCGGAGAAATCAGTTCAGATTGTCTGTAAGTGAAATAATGTCAAGTGCTTAAAGCACAGAACACTACAACTGAGATCATGAGTGTATTCATCACCCAGCTCAAGCCGTAACAAAGTCTCAGAACCTCTCCAGCACATTATACCACTTCACCACCAGAGGCAGAAAAACAGTGAGAGGAACTTTGTGTCACCGAATCTCAACACCTGAATTGTCCTGTGTGAGACAATCTCTTTCATTGGAGCAACTTCTGTTGGAGAGAAAGATGAGCTTTTGAACCACACAGTGCTCTTCAGGTTTTATCTTGTGTGGTCAGTCTTGGTCCATAGTGAAGATGTTATTTTGTGTCCTAGTGATGTCAGGGAACAAGTAGACAAGGCAGAAAATGGAGTATCTTTTTACTGGACGGTTGGAATACACAAGGTCTTGGGTGACTGATCATTAAGGGCTAATGTGACAGCTGTCAGCTGCTTTCTAGAAAGTGGGCTGGATTCTCCATTGTCCTGAACCTGGTTCAGTCATTTACCTCTATGCAGAGTACAATGTGGGTATACAATGCTACTGTTGTGATTTGATAATGTTTCATAACCGATTTGCACGGTCTGTGCACAGGTATAAATTACTATAAGAACTGCAGGAAGGGGGGAAACCAGGTTGTGTAGCATGGCTGATGTACTGCACTTGTTATCATACAGCCTATGACCAAGATGTCCACAAGCTACCTAGCAATTTAGTAATAAAACAACTATAGGTTCATGATGCAATTGAGGGGAAGGATGTTTATAATCTTTTAAAATATGCTGTGTGAATGTGTAAATTCTGAATGATAGGTAAGGTAATGTAGCTACTGACATACCTGACTGATTTGGAAGTGACTGCTTAGGTAATATCCTTGTAGTGGTTCTGATTTGTATATACCACAAGACATGTCTACTCTCCCAGTCCAATGAGTTATTAGTGTGTCATGAGAAAAGATTTTTCATACACAAAATACCATCTTGGCAGCTAATGATAACATGGTTAGGGAAATCAAAGCAAGTCCCTGTTCTTCCATGTAGCTAATTTATATATACTTGGTGCTTTAAATTTCACAGAGTTGAAAACAACTATCAGACAAAACAGCTGGGAGAAAAAAATTAATCAGAAAAATCTGAATGATAATTGTTTAAGAGCACTCTGCTAGATGTCCAAAAAAATCACAATCAAGGAAGAAGGCCAACGTGTTAAAAAAAACAACAACCTGATTTATAGGGCAAATGAAGGCAGCTATAATATATATAAATAATAAATGGAAGACGGGGAAGTTGATAGTGATGAATATAAATCAGAAGCTAGGAATTGCAGAAAATTTATAAGGGAAGCAAAGGGACACAAGGAAAAATCTATGGCCAGCAGAGTTAAGGACAATACAGAATGTAAGTATATTAGGAATAAAAAGAATCCTAACAGTATTGGTCCATTACTAGATGGAAATGGTAGAACCATTAATAATAGAGAAAAGATAAAAATGTTCAATAAATATTCCTGGTATGTATTTGGGGAAATAGAAAAAGAAGATTATAAAATAGGTTTTTTTGCCCCTTCGTGCAACTAAAAATGATGTGGGATTTACTATAAGCCCTTTTAATAGTTGGATAATTGTGCTTAATACATTTAAATTAAGTAACACCTATCCAAATGCCTGGGTTTGGCAACTATTACTTTTATGTATTTTTCTTATACTGTAAATAGTTACATGTATTGGTATTGTAACAACTGTGACCTAATGCATTAATGCAAAGGAAGACTAAATGAAGTAGATAAGATCTAAATCTAATTTGATTTTATTACTAATTATTATGTACATTTTTTTCTTAAGTGAAATTTAGAATGTATGAAAAGTTCCAGATTGTCAGCTCTCAGACCTAAAGTCCTTTATTTAGAACAAATTCAGGAATGGAAGAACAAATGGCTCCATGGTGTTCCTGTACAACATGCGTCATCTCTGTCCTGAAAGGACCACCTTTAGCAGTGAGTAAAAAAGTTTGTCTCAGGTCCAGGGCTTGAAAACTCCATTTGCCCTCTCACCAGGGATGAACAGGAAATTTTAAAGGGTGGTTAAATTCAGTACAAATAAACTGTTTACAATTGTTATATTTAAATGTCATGGGGCATAGCCTTGGAAGGCAGGAGATATATATGCAACATTTTTCAAGCCCTGTCAAAAGTCCATGCAGGCCTGCTCCAAAGGCTGCTGAAGTCAATGGAAGTCTTGACATAGATCTCAATGTGCTCTGCCTCAGGCTCTAAATCAAGCCTCCTTAAGGGTATGTCTGCACTGGAGCTGGAAGATGTAATTCCCAGCTCAAGTAGATATACCCACACTAACTCTGATCAAGCTAGTGTGCTAAAAATAAAAGTACAGTGTGGCAGTATGAGCAGCAGGAGGGAGCACCAGTGAAACACGGATAATTGCTATTGTATTTTGTCCTTGTATTTCACTCTCTTAACCTCAGCTGTTGTTGAGGCATAAGGCTGGATGTTGGAAATCCTTCTTAATAATAAAGAGTTAGGACTCTGTCCCCTTACTCCTAACTCCCATGAGTCATCTTCATTCATGCAAGTGGTCTTATGGGAGTCAATAAGACATTTTGTGTACATGAGTAAAAATCACATCTATGAGTGAAGGCTGGAAGACAAGGCTCTTAAAATGTAAAGAAGTCAGAACAAATTAAATCCTGAGATGCATTGTGTAAATCTACTTCCTAGCAGATTGTGCCCCCTTGGGTTATGTGAAAAAGATACATTCCCTATGCACCATTTTATACCTGGCTGCTACAGTAAAACCCTTGGGATCAAAAAGGAGCACAACTCAAACAAAATCCAATAGCACCAAGTAGGGGGGCTCAGTAAATGGCCTGCCAAACATAAGAATTAAGTTCAGTTCTGTTCCTTTAACAAATAATTGCTCCAAAAAGTCTCCCTTTAGCAACTGTTTACAAAACAATGTGAAAGGATTCATCTTTCTTGCATGCTTTCTGTATTCATAACCCAAGGAGACATTTATTGCAAAGGGGCACAGGATGGTGCTGAAAACTCCTAAGAATTCATTACTTTGGTTTGGCTCTTCATCTCTAATGCAACCACAATCTGCTCTGCTGCCAGCTGCTCCTATTCCCATCCATGCCTGAACATAAACAGTTAATAACAAAGCAAAAGCAAACAAGACAATTTAGAAACAAGACTGACTTATTCACTCTGTTCCCTTTCCCCCTTCTCCTTTATCATCCCCCTCTGCTTCCCTCCCACCAGCTGTAACTGGTGCTCATAAATGCTGGGGCTAGCAATTACATCCTCACCAGTCTCCCCCCCAGAGACACATGCCCAGAAGGTGATCCACAAAAGCCAGCATGCTAGGTGGGGAGCCACCTAAGCTAGCCAAAGGGAGATGCTGATTAAAATGGTGTGCTAAGCCCCACCCCTATCTGGGAGACAGATGCCTAGGGAGGAGCCTACCTCTGCATAGCATTTCACAAACAGGCATCTGCAGCTGAGAATCAGGCAGCTTAGACACACAGGGCTTTTCTTATCGGAATGAGTCAGGCACTTGCATTGCTCCACACATGCCAGAGGAGGCGGTGATGCTGGTACCCACTGTATAACTTTTAGTTCAGTGGTTAGTAACCCAGGTTCAATTCCCACCTCTCAGGAGGGTGCTCTAACAGTGCAGCTCTGGGATATTTTGATGTGGGACTTCCTCAGTCTCTGCTGCAGAAGCTGTTCTACCATGGCTCAAGAATGGAAGAGGGGTAGGAGGAGGGGGACTGAATCTGGGGTCTCTCCGTTGGGTGTCGTAATCCCTGGGATACAGAGTCATTCTTGCTCCCTTTCTTGCTCTCTCTGACCCCAAGTATTTAAATATTGATCCACTCTGGAGCAGTCATTTGGAGAGACAAAAAGCAGGAAAAACTATGTAGCCCAGTGGTTAGGGCACCCACCTAGGCACTCTGGTTCTAGTCCCACTCTGCTCTAAAGACTTGTTCATTATTTAGCCCCAGTGAAACAACTTCAGTAGGAGAGACTGAGGGAGTCCCCTATCAGAACAGCCCGTAGCTCAGAGGTTAAAGCACCTTCTGTTCTAATCCTTTCTTCCACCTGGCAGAGGGTGAGATAGAACCAGGGTCTCCCCTATCCCAAGTGAGTGCTCTAATGCCAGGGTTAAATTTTATAAGTAAGATAGGATAGATTAGATTTGGATTTGATAAATGTCGGTAAATGTCAGCTTCACCATACACAGACAAACCAATGAAAAAATATTTCCATTAATAATAATAAAAATGTACAGATAGGAAAAGTAAGAAAAAGGCTTACAGAGAGTGCAAGCTGCCCAGCTGCAGTGGCTGCTCAACTGCATGTGGGGGTAAGGGGGGACACTGGGCTAGCTCGTCCTGGAGAGCTCCAGCAGCAGCAGCTCGAGATCCTATGCTGTGGGGAGGAGCTGCTGGGCTGAGTCATTATCTGAGTTACTCATCCACTGAGCAAATCAGTCATTAACACAAATCACCAGTCAACAACTCCCCCATTCTTAACCATTTCAATTTTCACTTTTAAACAATAAAAAGTATTTATAAAGCTGGAATGCAATGTGTATCATTATTTAAACTTACAAATGTAGCAGGTCATAGCAGTAAATCAGCAAACACTTAAAGAGGCTGATCAGTATGACTTTTGGTCTCCCCTCTGAGAGCCAACCCTATATGATTCTGCTTAGTTTTCCTTCCCCCCCAGTTGAACTTCACACTGGAAGGAGTTCAGAGCCTTTAACTGTTTAAAGTTCTATATTCCACCATTTACACTAGTTTAAACCTGCAGGTGACCCAAGTCTTATGCTACAGAGGAAGGCAAAACTAAAAAAACCCCTAAGAGTTTATGCCAGTCTGAGAATTTATTAGAGTCAAAATCCAGTGGTTTAGACCAGTAGTTTTCAACCTGTGGTCCACAGACTGTCTAGGATTTTGAAAGGGATCCTCCATTTAAAATGTTTTAGGGATCTGCAAATGAAAAAAAGTCTGAAAACCACTGAATTAGATGTTTGAATTAGGCTTTTTACAATGGACTAGCGAATAAATAGTAAAAACAGGTGCAATTTATTGATTTAAGGATATTTACTTTGTATATTTTGTCGTGATGTTAATTTGTATTTTTGCAGTTATAAAGCTTTAACTTTTTGAATTTCAACATCTACTGTCATTAAATAATTGTCTGACTCCCCTCAATGTCCCACAATCATGACAATTTAAAATGATAGCATGTCAAACAGGGAACTTTCAGCACATGGTTGCAGAATCCACATGGCCAGTTAGTGCATGGTAGATTTACACCCCAGCATGCTGTGCACTAACTGTCCATCTAGACAAGCCTTGGGTCTTTATGAATTAATCTGGCATTGAAGAATGATATAGTATTTTGATGCCAGTGAAGACAGCCTTTTCACAGGCACAAACATGTTAAAAACAGACAAATAATTTTTTGCTATTTATTATTCCCATAGAACTTTCAGTGTGTGAGACACTGTATCATCACATGAAGGGTACCATAAATGGAACAGATCCCTGCCTTGAGAAGCTTGCATTCAACAGGCCTACTTCCACTGACCCTTTTCCCTTGCAGAACACAGACATAGATCTGTTTAGCTTGTGGGTACTGCAGCCCTGCACTGTTCTACCTCACAAATCCAATTACAGGGAAACTCAGTCTACTTGGGTTCCATTGGCCCCCTGCGTGGACTGCCCAGTTGCCACTCTTGTCAGTCCAGCATGAAACTGCACTCATCTGAAAGCATCTGAAGGCCACCCCGTACATTCTGGGGTAGCAGGATTTGGCCTTAATGACTCAGTATTATAGTAGCACAGAGACCCTAGTAGAGACTGGGCCCTCACTGTGCTCATAAAAGAGAGTCCCCTGTACTGAAGCACTTAATCTAAATAGGTAAGACAGACAAATGGTGTGAGAAAGGAAGAATTATTATTTTGTAAAGACAGGAAACTGAGGCACGGATAGATTACGTGACTTGCCCAAGGTCACACAGGAAGACTCTGACTGACCCAGGAATACAACCCAGATTCCAGTCCTGTGCCTTAACCTCATGAGTCTACTTCCTCTCTTCTGCTCAGCTTACACTCTAAGGATAACTTATTTGAAATTTAAAGTAGAACTCCAGCTCAACAATCTGTCAGTAGACATACCCCTTTATGTGTTAAGCTTACTTTGACAGCCTTTGCATAAAGAGAAAAACAGAACCATAAATATAGAGCTATAGGACTAAATTTAGACTTGGGGGTAGGTGTAAGTCTATTAAATTCCATACATATAACTCAGCCCTTTTGAAAAGCAGGCCACTTATTTATATGCTTAATTGTGGATTTAGGATCCTAACTTCAGGCACCCTTTTTCAAAAATCTTGGTCTACATTTCTATCTCACAATGGCTCCAGCCTTGCAAACAATCAAGCCTGGCCAATCTTTCTATCTTACAATAATAGAGCAAACCACAGGAAAACTAGCTAGTGATTGAAGAAACCCAACACAGCATGGTGGGACACCAAATGGAAACAGTAGGACCGCTGATTCAGAAGAAAGCCTGGGATTTCACTGGGATTACACAGGATGTGTCAGTCCTGAATTTACCACCACATGTTTAAGCAACCCCCTGCAGTATGTCAGGCAAATCCAATCTGCTGAGTTCCTACGTTTCAAATGACCTTTGCTTTCCTTTTATAGTTGAAGTGAATATCATGCTCATGAAAGATGCTGGAGGGAGAATGAGTGCAGGACTCTATCCAGCTTTCCCCACACTGTCTCACCAGTATCTCAGATCTGACCTGGAGGCACCATACCTCTTAAGGATCAACTGCTATTTCTGTTCAGTGCTTGGCCTCTGCAGAACTGAGGCCACCCAGTTATTTCACCTAAGTCACTTAGAACCATCACCAGGGATCCTAGAAATCAGTTTGTCACGGAAAAACGCAGAATTTGCATTTTTACAGAGAATGTTTAATTTTTACATTTTGTGAAAAAAGAAAAACATATATTAACTAAATGTTACTGAAAGTACCATTGTTACTTATTCCAGTGGTGCTAAACTGTATTAACCAAGAGAGCCATATAAGCCTAGGCACAACTTTCTGTGGGCAAAATATATTTCTACATATTTTAATAAGATTTCACTGACAGTAGGACCTCTGCCGCAGCCCAAGCCCCACCACCCGAGGCAGACAATGGGAGCTTTATTTTTGGTGCCTTTAAAAAAAAAACTCACAATTTTCTGAAAATATAGAATACAGACATGGAAGAATTTGGAAGATGTAAGACATACAAATTATAATAAAATACAATTTATAGAATTGCAATTATTGATAACACTGGTAGGCAGGGCACATTGATAAACTTATCAATAATGATATATATTGTGCTTAGGGAAACTAAAATTCAGCATTTCATTTTAATGGTGGAAAAACATGGATTTTTATGGTTTTTTAATCAGAGAATTTTGTTTGTTTGTTTTTTAATCTTGGAAAACCAGGATTCCTGCCCATCACTGATCGGGGCTGAATTCAAACAGATGACCTGGCGCTTTATTACTCCTTTCAGTCAGTGGGGACCTCTACTTTGATTTTGGAGAGCGGCCAAAAGTCAGTCTGCGAGGTGCCTGAAGCTGTCACAGGGCCGTGGATCATTTCCTTGCAGCTCTTATCAAGCGTTCACGCCATTCTCTGGCTCACCAGGAATTCACCTGCAGCCACCACCTTTGTCACGGGCAGGGTAAGTGGCAGAACAGCCTCTCCCCTTCAACAGACTCCAAGGGGCAGAGGGCGAGGGACACCCGGCAGAGCCCTCCTTGCCCCTCGCCGCACACGTGCTTCTGACCCAGCCCCTTGCTGTGTCAGGAGCGCTGCCCCTGCATCCTCTGGCCTGGGGCAGGAGCACCTGGCTCCCAGGGAGGTGCCAGCTGGGGGCGGAGGGAGCAGCCTCCCCTCCACTCCCCACCGCGCAGAGCAGAGAGAGCCTAGAGAGCGGGGCGGGGCAGGCTCCCGACCCCCGAGTCCTCTCCCCGCCGCCAGGATGAGGGGACGCCCCGGCTGGAGCCGCGCGGGAGCGACGCCGCCTACCTGACCCGCTCCTTCTCCGCCCTTCTGAGCTCCGCGTCCCGCTCCAGCACCTGGAAGATCTGCCGCGCCTCCTGCGCGCTGAGGAAGGTGAGGTCGACGCCCCGCGGGGCGCCCGCCATCGCCCCGCGAGCTGGGGAGCCGCTGCGGCCCCTCGCACGGCGCCTGGCCCCGGCACTGCCGGGCCGCGCCCGTCCCGGCCCGTCCCGTCCCCGGCCCACTCACACGGCGCCGGGCACCGCCCACGCCAGGGCACCCGGGCAGCACCTGCGCGCGGGGCGGGGCGGCGGCACCCAGCCGTGCGCGCGGGGGCGGAGCGTGGCCGCGTTCCGAGCCGGAGCCGGGCGGCTCTTCTCAGCGCCGGCCGCTGCGGGAGCGAAGGGCGCGCCGGGCGGGAGGGGTCTGTCCGGCGCTGGGGAGGGGAGGTCTGAGGGGACGTGTGAGCGGTTACAGAAGCCCCCGGGGTGGGAGTTAAAGCTGGGCGCAGGCTGTTGTCCTGCACGCAGAAGCTCTGGGCCAGTAGTTCTCAGCCTGCCTATGCAGGGGTCTCCCAGGGGGGTCCATCAGCTCTTCCGGGTAGCTGCCTCGTTTTTACAGCAGGGTCCTAAACGGCCTGGCCCAGTCAGCCCCAACTAACACTTCACACAGACAATGCCTTGCTTACACTGCTCGCTGAAGTGTGACTCTGCTATTCCTATTCCAGTGGACTTACCTTTTAGTCACCTGGTGAAATGAGACCGTCAGCACATTTGCAGTAACACTTGTATTTTTGTGTCACATTCTGTAAGCAAGTAGTTTGTAAGGGAGGGAAACTTGGGAGGCATGAAAGACAAATCAGACTCCTGAAAGGGGGGCTGTAGTCTGGAAAGGTTGAGAGCCCCTGCCCTGGGCCATAGGGGGACACACTCTCCTCAGCTCATTTCAAATCTGCCTGTTGGTCCCTGAAGAATCCAGTCTGTCTCAGTGTCACCATGCCCCGGTGGGTCACAGCTGAGGATACCAGATTTCTGCTAAGAAATGGGGCAGACCCTTTCGAGACTGGTGGTTATTATTCCATAAGATTTACCAAGCCAGCAATAAAAGTAAACTGCCTCACCACGTTGGTTGACAAGAAGTCAGAAAAGCAGTTTCATTGGATATCTGATGGGCTGTGTGGCCAGCCTGCCTGTTTGGGTCTGTGTCCTTAGCTATAAAATGGGGATAATAAATCAGTTCTAGATAATAAACCAGCATAATTGGGAGGTTTAGTTGATGTCTCTAAGGTACTTGGAAGATGTGGATTTTGTGTAATCACGTACAAAGGGGGACAGAGGGGCCCAACAGATGGTGCATAGGAATGGGACTCAGGAGGCCTTGCTTCTAATTCCTGGCTCTGCATCTAAACTGCTGTGTGACCTTGGGAACATCACTTCACATGTCTGAGCCTCTCTTTCCCCTGCTGTAGGCCCCAGCATCGTGGCACAAGCCTGAACCAAAGCAGGCCCAAACCATGGATATGACTGGAAGCTATTACTTGAAGCTTAAGAGTTAACTCTCACGCTGACAGGAATGAAATTGGGTATTGTAGATAAGATGTTCTGGACATACTAAAGGTTTGTGTGTTTATGCCACCTCAGGCTCCACTATGATGATTGACTACTAACAGACGGGTTAGGACACTCTGCACAAACATTCTGTGATTTAACGTTTATGGCACACTGGAGCCCTGCTTGTAAATCTCTAAGCATAATTGTTTGGGAACATCCTGGAATTCAACTACGATAATTTACAAATGATGGAAAGTGCTCAGTGCATATCAGGAATGTGGTTGATGTGTAAATCATGGGGCAATGAGAGGGCAAATGAGATTCCTTTACATTCTTTTTATTAAATTGATAGAATTGGTATAGGTATAAGGATTGTATTGTGTTAGTAAGAAGGTACAAAATAGTATACCAATGAAATGGAATAAGAATGTAATGATTTTTAGTTGTATGAATGAGGAGTGAAAGCAGTGTGAAAGATAAGACAGCCTACAAGGACAGAAGAGAGAGATGATGCTTTGTTTAGAGAACTTTTACAACCCAGATGGCTGAAGATCAAGATAACCCCAGAGGACAGGAGTTACAGGAAGAAAACAAAGTGTAAAACAGGAATGAAGGAAGGATGGGAAAGCTGTCACATTTACGATACCAAACGTAATTGACATTTACATCAAACAAGGAAACTGTCTGATATGAAAGAATCCGTAGACTCGAATGGGGATGGATGAGTATAAATATCAGAAGACGAAACCTGGAGTTTGGGCTCGTTCTGCATACCCCAAGGAGCATGGTGTCATGAACGACAGGGCCCGGCTCCTCCTTTGAGTCTGACTCACCTGGCCAGTGATTCAGCTTGGGCAACACAGAGACTGGCAATTATATCCCTCCTGCAGATCTCTCTCTCTCTCTCTCTCTCTCTCTCTGTGTTAGGCAATTGCTTTTTGAAATGTTTTCTGTATTCATAATAAACGTGACATACTGCCTTATCCCCTGAATAAGATCCTGCTGTTTATTTTATAAGTGTAACACTGCCACTCTCTGTTTACATTGAAAACTCTTCAGGGCAGTGACTGAATGTGTTTGTACAGTGCCTCATGAAATGGGGTCCCCACTGCGTTGATGAGAAGTTCAAGGTGCTGTGGTAACAAATAATTATTGATACCTCCTTAAAGGAGTGTTGAGGGGTGGGTAAACTACTACTAAATCTAAATTTTCCATTTACAGGTAGTCTAAGGGCTTGTCTACACAGCAAGTAGATGTGAGGCCAGGTAGAGTGCTGGAGATCCACACCGGGCTTTCTGCCCACTAACTCATTGTATTGAGTGAGTTTTTGGCAAGGATTTGGTCCTAAATCTCCTGGCATTACACTCCCGTGCTAATTTTTTCTACTTCTGTTCCTATCCAGCCTTCTCAACTTGGAGGCCTAACGAGTTATTTCAAAAGGGCCAAAGAGCCATAATTAATACTTTGTGTTTTCAGAGCCCTGCTCCCCCTGGGGTTTCCACCCCCTGGTAGAGAAAGGGTAGTAGATCAGACAGTGATATCTCTCCTCTTTTCCCTCCCCGAAAGGCAGGAGCACTGCCTAGCATCTGCAGCAGGGTAGAGACAGCCATGCTCAGAGCGCTCTTGGCTCACACTAGAGCTGCTCCTCTGGCTGCAGGAAAGCCAAAAGAGGTGGCAATGCTGTGCCAAAGCAATGGGGCTGATTCAAACACTTCCGTTTCAAAATCGCAGGGCTCAGCTCAGGGAGCACACTTTCAATTCATAATCCAACCAACCCATTGTTCTGAATGCAGTCATTCTCTAGGGCCGCAGCTTAGAGTCTCATGGACTACAGCTGGTCCCCATGCCACAGGCTGGGCATGATGGCCTGAATGCAAGTATCTCATCCAAAGTATCTAACATTGGATTCAAGAGGAATGTAGAGGATGTGCTCAGTATACTGAAACATATATCCATAAACAAACTTCAGAGAAATTGTTGCTGTATTGCTGATGCTGTCAACATTTGGAAGGCACTTCAAGAGACATTAAAGAAAGAAATACTTCCACAGAAAGTTAAAATGCAGGCAATAAAAGAAGCGAGTGGATCAAGCACTAACTCCACCGCATTTTCTTGTGAACATTCTTGACCCCAGATATAAAGGTAGATGCCTAACTTCTGAAGAAGATGTTGCTTCATGGCATGAGCATCTCAAAATCACTCCTCAGTTATGCCAGTCATAATAAGTTTCAGGGCTAGAACGGAACCATTTAAACAGTACATGTTTACTGATGATGTTTTGAACAAAGTCACTCCCCTGAATTGGTGGAAATCATTAGCTAGTCACCTTGAAACAGAGTTCCTTCAGTTGCTAAGCCAACTTTTCACAGCAGTGGCTTCTTCTGCAGGCACAGAGAGAATACTTCCATGGTTTGGTATTATTCACTCACAGCTAAGAAATCGACTGGGAGTTGAAAAAGCAGGAAAACTCGTATTTCTGTTTGTCTATGAACGAAAATGAGAGTGGGAGTGGGGAAGATGAGAGCTTGTAGAAGTTTTAAGGACAGCATACATTTAGTGTTGTGATGACTTGGCTGTTAGAGTTAATAAAATTTGAAAATTAAAAAAAAAAAAATTAAGGACAGCTGTCAGCCAGCAACTCAGGAGACTGCTGCAATTGCAAATGTGAAACATTTGTGTAATGTTTAAGATTCAGTTTAATAAAATATAAGTGCTATTGTGTGTGTGTGATTTAGTTCTTACCATTCCTAATGTACTGCTGCTGCTTCTACAGCTTAACACAGGTAATGAGCATTATGTACTATTAACTTGATTTTTATTAATTTAGTAATCTAAAAAAATTAGAGTACACCCTCCTAGATGTTGTAAAACGCTGTATTGAGTTGCAAATTAACTTGTTTTAGTGATCAGATTTGCACCATTGTTTAAGAAATACGTGAAGAAGTATCAGTGGGAAACTTGATTTAAATCAATGATTTCCTCTTGGTGATTTAAATCAATTATTTAACTCAATCCACCTTGCTGTCAGGGTCATTATTGTGCAGGTTTATGAGGCAATTAACACTGATCTAGCCATGGATAGTTGCCTTAAGGAAAGGTCTGGAGAGAATAGCTGGATTTGAGAGGATGAGGTTCAATATTTTGCCCACCAAAAGCGGCAAGTGTATATGTAAGATGAAAAGGTTACTATTCACTCATTTTGGAAGGCGTGGTGGACCACAGAGGCAGAGTCATGAATGCCAGCATGGCAAATGATGGAAAGGTTCCTGATGCCAGGGTGCTGAGGAGATCAGAATTGTATTTTAATCCCCAGAAATGATGTGGTTCTGTATAGTGTACCTATCAGTAATTATTTTGGAGGATGCTGCATATCAGCTCCTAACTGAAATCCTATCCCAACATCACTGAGTTCCTGGAAAAAGGGAATTCAGTTACAAACTGACTAGCTGCAGAATGGTCATGGAGTGTGCATTTGGCAGTCTGAAAGCTTGTTCGTGATGCCTGCGCTTCCATCTGTAGAGTAGTAACATGGTTTTTGGTCCATGCTTTTGCATCTGACTGAGCTGTCACTCAGCAGGCCAGAGACAATGCTGGATTTGCCAGAGGGGTGCTATAGTCTGCTTGTCAATGAACTCCAAACCCTCCTCCCTACACCTGCATGGGAGTCACCTATATTGGAATGGACGTGAGCAAGCACTTGAAGAAAAAACGGTTAGTAACCTTCCATAACTGTTCTTCGAGATGTGTTCCTTATGTCTATTCCAACCCGCCCTCCCTCCTCCACCCTGCCCTCTTTTGGAGTTATCTGGCAAGAAGGAACTGAGGGGGCAGCAGGTCAGCAGGGGCCTATATACAGGCACAGTGAGGTCATAACTCCAGAGGGCTGACCTGACTGAGGGAAAAACACTCTGGTGGCGATGCTGGGGATGTGCACACACCTACATTGGAATGGACACAAGCAACACATCTCTAAGAACAGTTACGGAAGGTTAGTAACCATCGCTTAGTGATGGTGATGTCAGGTACCACTACACAGGATACGGACGCCTATATTTGTAATTACAGCGCAGGTTCTCCAGAAAACTTAGGTGCATTTTTACAAACACTGCTGTGCGGTGGGAGGTGTTAGCCTCATTCTCACAGGAGGATTTCAAGTAATGGAAACATAAAAAGCCCAAGGGGCTGTTTACAAATGCTGAAATATAGGTAGAGAATGTAGTGGAATGCGCAGCAGAATTGGTTGATTCTTGTAACGATTGGCACTAAGTTTCTAAAGAACTGTAGAATCTTGTCTGTTCCTGCTGAACTAATTACTGTGTGAGTTACCATGCAGATTAAGTGCAGGCAAGTTGAATTAACCCCATACATAAAATCATAGTGAAAAGGATCACATGACAGCATAAAGTATAAATGACGCATCTTTCAGTTTACACTGAATTTTTTTTAAAACGGCTCATGTTTGAAATAAATCCCTCCAGTGCTGACCCAGGTCAATAACAATTTAAGCATCCTAAACTAAACTATATATGCTAATTAAAATATAAATTAATCACCCCTCCACACATGCTTTAAAATAGGCCATCATTTGGGTCTCACTTTATTATTAATTTGTATTTCAGTAACCCCTAAAGGTCCCTTTGTGTATGTGTTTGTAGTAAGAGACAGCTGCAACTCCAAAGAGCTTACACCTAGGCAAGACAGACAAAGGGTGGGAGCATGGGTGCCAGGTACGTAAGGCCAGGGAAGGCTAAGCCAGGCGTGGCCCCACCCACACTCCACCCCCCTCCTGCCAAGTCCTCTTTGTGTGGGTCTGGCTGCGGTGCCAGGCTTAGCCAGGCTCTCGGCTGAAGCAGGCAGGGGCTGGGGTCCAGGCGTCCACCCAGCTGTGGTGGATCAAGCAGCCCAGGGCTGGGGTGGACTGGTGCTGTGCCGTTGGGCACTCCAGCAGTGGGGGTGGGCTGGCCACAGGCCAGCCCCCGCGGTGGGGCAGGCTGGCACTGGGGCAAGCCAGTGCTGTGCACAGTGCAAGTTGGTGGTGCTCTAGGGGCTGGGGCAAATCGGCCAAACCCGGGGCAGGGGTGGGTCAGTGCTGTGCTGCTGGGGCAAGGGTGGGACAGGGCTGCGGTGGGCCGGGCCAACCTGCCGGCACTGGGGGTAGGCTGCTGCTGAGGTGTGGCATGGCTCAAGCCAGGGGTGCTCTGTGGGTGCACTGGGGGTGCTCCAGGGGCTGGGGCAGACCGGCCAGCCTGGGCTGGGTTGGGTCGGTGCTGGGGCAGGCTAGGCTAGCACTCTGCTGGAGTGGGGCAGTGCTGGGATGTGAGCTGGCCAGCCTGGGGCCAGGGTGGGTTGGGGCAGGATGGTGCTGAGGTGTGGCCTCCGGGGGCATTCGGGCCACTGAGCACTGCTGCCGTGGCATTCCTGCACTGGGCCCATCCAGCTCCTCTGATAGGAGAGGGAATGGAAGGGGTGGAGCTTTGGGCGGAAGGGGCAGGGCTGGGGGCTAGCTTTCCCGAATGGGTGGTTCACGAACCACATATGGGTGGGAGGGGAAACCAGTTAAGTGACTTGCTCAAGGTGATATAGTAGGTCAGTGGCAGATTCAGGAACCCAGCTCTTCTGGCTCCCAGTCCAGCCCTATCCTCAGGAGCACACTGCCTTTCACAGTGCATTTGATATCTGATTTGTGGTATGTGGCCTATATATGTTGCAGGTTTCTTAGGACAAGGGCTGCCTCCTTGTGTGTCATGTACAGTGCTGTGTACAGGCACTTAGGGTGGGACTTGCAGAACTGTGCAGATTTGGATGGCTAGTTTCCATTAATTTGAATGGGAATTGGGCATCCAGATCTCTTCAATGCCTTTGAAAATGTCCATCTTAATTAAAAACCAGAGCCATGGAAAACAGTATTCCCCACCTACAAAACTAATATTTTCAACTAGCACTGAGCCAGATCTCGACGGTGGGTGGGAGAGTAAGACCCAATTCACAGAAAACGACACAGAAGCCAGAATACCAGTTGCCTATTGTAGTTCTGACATGGCAAGTGGTTTAAACAGTACAGGACTTCTGCTCATTTACATGAGGACCAACTGGTACCACCTAACTGGGTGCCCTGGAGCCTCAGCTGTCTACATACAGGTCCTTACAATGTGTAAGGATATGGGTGGAGACTGTCCTCGTAGGTCAAAATCTATTCTGTTTGGTGTCTACTTCTCTTTTACTCCTTACCATCTCCCTGGGGATTCCTCCCAAAATAAGTGAGTTTCAAGACCCAGCTTCCTTTATAAAGGGCTAGTCATATGGTTTGGGGCTGAAGACCAAGGCCACTGCAAAAGTGAAAGCTAGTTAGGGACATCTTTGAAAATGTGAGGTCCATTTGAGTTGTCATACATACAAAGCTCACAATCTGCAGAGAAACCAGAAGACATAGCCGTGCTACAGACATTCTTCTAAATTATCCTGGATTTATTTCTTTTGTAAGGAAGGACCATCTCATGAGAACAAACTACATTTAACATAAACAGAATCTGAAATATAAGAAGGAAATACAAGGGCAGGTTCACCAAAATGTTCTGACTTCTTTGTTCCATTCTGGTGATACATAGCAGCTATAAATTAAGCTGACCAGTTCATCGAACCAGTCAGTGTTGTTCTTGAAGGATCTGAGGCTGTACGTCCTGCAAGACAGTCCCACCTTTGCAAAGAGTGCAGCTTAGTCCCATATTATTATTGTTCCATCACAGGAGCACCAAGAGGCCCCATTGTACTAGATAGTGTACAAACCAATATTAAGGAAATAGTCTTTGTCCTGAAGAGTTTACAGTCTAAGAACACAAACGAAGGGTTGGGAGAGAGGGATGCAATTAAGTCATATTAATATACATATATACATTCCCAAATGATGACAGCTCTGGTGGCTTGTGCAGTGTGGATTTAGGGTCATGGCCTTGTCCTTACTGGCCATTTCCAAGCCATTTCCAATACCTGTAGAAGAGATCAAAGGGAGCATGGACTATGTTCCTTATAAGGACAATAAGCAGCTGCGGTGCAAGGATGCTAGACTGTGGGAGTGTACTCGTGCAGGGACTGACCAAAATCTAGACTGATGATGATACGTTATCTGATGTGTAACATAAATGCTACATAATAATAAAGGGCTGCGAATGGCTGCTTCCTGAATGTGATGTAGGTTTTAGTGGGGGATATCAGTTATGGAATGTGTGTGTGAAGGCACTGCGTGAAATTTCATCCCATGCAGAGGGCCGGTATGAGGTTTCTGGAGCTACTTAAACCTTCGAAATGGGGTTTAAATGAAACTTACATGTGTTTTGCCAATTAATGGGGTTGACAGAAAGGCCACAGACACCAACAGAGAGAGCAGGTGTACTTTACTATCTATTTCTAGATAATACAGAAAACGAGATAATATATTTAAATGACAGGACAAACTTATTATACTCTAATATTAAGCAATAGAAAGAATAAGCAGGGTAATACACCTAATCATTACTACATAAAATTAACTAGTGATTAAGAAAGATACATCACCAATTGCCCTAATAATACATTACCATCATCCAGATCCTCAGTCGCTGGGGAGCCCCGGTTGCAGCGAGGATTTGGAGAGCCTGTCCCAGCAAATTGGGAAGTCCTACGCGGTGCGTCCACCCGTAGGTGAGGTCTCCAAATTCGCCACAAGCGGGTCCAGCCTTTATAGGGTGAAATAAACAAATATACGTAACTATGTGCGGAACATCTGGTGAACACCTGGTCCTCATGCAGGGGGTCTGTGAGGGGAGCCTGGCCAGGGCTCCTGTCCCAACCCCCGCATGTTCCTTTCCTTATCTTCTTAGGGCTTTGTTAGCAGAGAGAAAAATTCTTACTTTATCAGCAGAGGGAAAGGTTCTTTTCACATGTACGATAGTAACCCTTACCATTATATATTTATATATTTGGACTAAACAAACATGTACGATAATAACCCTTATTATATAAAGATTCATTGACATAAACAAATATGGCTCCCACCGCGCAGAGGCCCATTCAACTAGATACAGATAATCCTTTCATATCAATGTGGTGCATAGGCCTTATAGAGGCCGTCTGCATGAGGTAAATTTCCTGCATAGTGAGATCACTTGATCTGGGGTATGTGGAAACTCATTTTCTGAGAGATCAATAGCTTGCTTTTCAGATATACTGACTTCTCACAGCTCCCATTGGCTTCAATAGGGGCTCAGTTGCTCAGCATCGGGGGGAAGGGCGTGGGAAAGGCCATAAATCTTATGGGAATTAAGATTTATCAAACATAATGGAGGTTTCATTATCTAGCAAAGCATACTAGAAAAACAATGATGGTTGAACTGGTTATATTAAAGACACAGATCTGTGCAAGCCCTGAGGCAATCCCAGATCTTACTCCACCCAGAAAAATTCCATTTGCATTCAAGGGTGATGTTTTAAGAAACTAACATGCATAGAAAATGTAAAATTTATAAAGAAAGTCACTGAACCAACTGACTTGGTACAACATTCCCTGAGAACATACCAAGCAAGACACAAAGGAACTGAACAGAAGTTATAAAGAGAGAGCAATTTCAGCTCCCATCAAGGAAGAAATAAGTAGCATGTTGGTGCTGGTGTATTAAATTCTAGCCAGATTTTGACATCTTGAATAGCACCTTATGAGTGGTCCTGTTTACTTCAGTGGGACCATTCATATAGTGAGGTACTATTCGATAAAAGTAAGGGTATTGGAATCAGTCCTGTTTTATGATGACTCCACTGGATTGTATGTATATATTTGTATATGCAGGCATTAGTAAATATACCCATTTATATGTACTTTCTCCTTACAATATTTTTAGTTCATGCGTTTCTAGTTGTGCTTTTAGTTTATAAAACAATTGAAACCTTTTAAATCATAAAACTGCTCTTGTTAAAAGAATCTATTTGCTCCCTAATAGCAATACACAAATCTAAAGTTGCATACCTATAGAACTTTCCTTTTAGAATTCATAGTGCACTACATTCAAAGATAAACCCTACAAAACATTCATATTTTTCCATTTAATGTAAATATTTGGTGTTGGCCAGCTGTGAGTACAGAGTGATGGAAGAACAAATAGTAGGGAAGTTGTTGGTTAAAATGATATATTTTTAGCTCCTTTTGTATTTGTGAAAGGTGGGTTCCACTGAGAAGGTGAGAAAAAGCCCAATTCCTACTCCAGTTAAACTCAGTGGCTAACCACCTAGTGAATTCATTGAGAGCAGGATCAAGCCCAATAGCTTTAAAGGTGAACTTGTGATGTAACGTCTCAAAAAAGGTAATAAAAGAATAAAATTAATGGAATATAAATAATGAAAAGTAAGGGAAACATTAACACAAGTCTTTCAAAACTCTGTGCGAACTCATAGCTCTGTAACTAGCTATGGAGCTAAAATCAAAGGGTTTGTTTTTGTTTTTAAAGAAAAAGACTTGTCCTTAACTTGGTTTGATTCATACATATTCAAAAACAGATAAGCTAATAAACCTTTCTGTCCACATGCCTTAAAATACAATTTTATTCAGGTTTCAAGAACAATTTCAATGTTCAACTGTTTATCTGGTGCTTGATCCAACTCCCACTGAAATCAATAACAGTCTGTCCGTCGATAGGGTTTGGATCAGGCCCTAGTCACTTACCATTATGTTTACTATTTTAGTAAGGACACTTTACTAAGTTGAAAGTCTCACACTTAATTGTCACTGAAAAATAACTGGATTTTTCAAAAATGTAACTTCTACTTTGAACATGATGGGTGTAATTCTGTATTTGTTTTTCTTCTGTCTATTAGGTTAAATATGCATTGACAGTTTTAGATAAACCCTCAGTGCAATATGGGATGCATTAATTCTAGTCACGTTAGAGACTATATGAATGTTGGTCACTTTCATTGGATGACTGGGCGTCTAATTAAACTACAGATTGCTATTTTTAAACTTAATTAAAACCCAGTGTGGAAGAATGAAATCCAATAAACTGCTGTAAATCTATTTAAATAACAGCTAGGAAACTTCCTTTGCCATCCTTCAGTTTGACAGAGACCTTTAAGAACCCTGGATTATAATAGTTGCACAGTGTTATGCACAAATATGTGCAGCTGAGTTTTACATTTATGGGAAAGATTTTTAAAAACTCAGAAGCCTAGGGTAGGTCATGAAAACAAGCACCTAATGTGTATGCACAGTTACCACTGTGCTATCTAACTGGCTATTTGTGTGTGTGTAAATATCTGATTTGTATATACAATTGTGGTAACCGCACGTGCAGATTAGTGCACAGTTCCCCTGCCTTTTTGCATGGGGCTCCAGACTTCTGACTTTGAAAACTGCTCCTCACTTTCCATTTTGTTAGGTGGCACATTGTGTTGCCTTTCACATCTGATAACTTAGGTTCAAATAATGGATTAGGTGAGAAATAAAAACTAATTTCATGGTCTCTTCCTAGTCCCGTAGGCTCCACTCCAGAATGTGGGGGATGCAGTCTTCTAGGGTATTTTAGTATGAGGAGGCCATGTCAAAAGTCAGCGCACTGGGGAAGGCTTGCCTGGCATGTACAAGGGTAGGAAAGGAGCTGCGCCTTCTGTGCAGGAGCAAATCGTGGCGCGGGAGGGGAATGCCTATAAATGAGTAGTAATAATAATAATGGTCAAAATTTTCAAACCTTGGTGCCTAAATCTGGGCTCCTAAATTTATCCTGAGGAAGCCTGCTCAGCAGACGTGCTGCACCCCTCCAAATCCACTGAAGTCAGAACTCGGTCTCCAGGCAAGAGTGCGCTGGATGCAGTGCCCAAGTGATCAGTGTCTTAACAGCGCCCTCAGCCAAGTCTTCACTCAAAGTGAACATGAAAAAAGGTTCTCTGAAAAATAATATTCTCTCTCCCTTTTGAGTGCTAGCTACTGCCCCGGGTTTACTTTTGCCCTGGGCCTTAATCTGTGCAGCCCCTATGTTTGCCCTGTGCCTGCTAAAGAGAATGATGAGATCAACAAAAGATGGCACTGATTGTATAATATCCAGCAAAGTTTAAGGGTGTCATCTGCAGGTGGGGAGGCAAATGCCCTTGTAACTGGAGTCCACCTATCTTGTCCAAAGCCTAAAGAGGCTACTGTTCCTCCCTCCTCCCAGTTATGCTTTATTTATTCTCTGGTTCTTGCCTTCCTGCCAGAAGCACCATTAATGTGCTCAGAGCTCCTGAAGAGAATCAAATGCCTGTTCACCTGAAACTGTGCCAGTGTGCCCCAGTAGGTTTGCTTTGTCCATTATGATAGGGGAAGCCCTCAGATCCTTGGAAGAAGGGTGTGAGTTGTGGCCATTGCACACGGGCAAGGAAAACAGACTTGGAAGATCCAAACTTGGACTCCAAGTCAGCAAAACACTTGTTAACTTCAAGCATGTGCTTAAATCTGTCCCTATTCAGCAAAGTACTGAAACGTGCTTGTCTTTAAGTTCATGCTTGAATCCCATTGACATCAATGGGACACCAGTGCATGCTTGAAGTTATTCGTGTGTGTTAGGGTTGTTAGGTAAGCACATTGCTGAATACGGGCTTTGAAGGAGTGGAGGCTATTCTGTTTGGTGGAAGGAAAGACTCAATATATAGGTTGGAGGACAGAGGCAATGCTAAAGAGGGAGGGATGGCATTATTTGTATACAGATTCATGATTTAACCAATGGCTCACTGTCATGAGCTGATCATAGTTGGGAGGTTTTCCCCTATTGATTCTCATGTGTTTAATGGTGTTACTGAAAGGCAGCTGGGCTTATAGAAGGGTAGTTCTCCTTCGAGTGGTTGCTCATATGCATTCCACTTAGGTGTGCGCGCCTCTCGTGCACGGCCAATCGGAGAACTTTTTTACTAGCAGCCCCTGCAGGGGCCGGCCCAGCGACCCCGTAGTGTCGCCGCCCTGCGGCAGCTCAACGGTCGCTGCCGGCCCCTCCCTCTTCAGTCTCTTCTTTCCGCCAGTGACGGTCGGTCGAGAACTAACCCCTGCTCTTCTCAGTTTGTTGTTTCGCCTTAAAAGTGAGTATTTAGTTAGCAGTTCGCCTCGAACTAAGTTAGTTTTACAGTTAGAAAGGGTTTTTATAGTTAGTTAGGGAGCCTGCGGGCTCAGACGCCCGCGGCTATGCCCGGCGCGTCAGGCTTCAAGCCATGCGCTAGCTGCGGGAAGGCTTTCCCAGCTAGCGACCCCCACGACAGTTGTTTGCGGTGTCTGGGGGAAGAACATCGGCGAGACCGATGTAAAATCTGTAAGTCCTTCAAGCCTCGGACACAAAAGGACCGAGAGGTGAGGCTGAAGGCATTCCTCATGGAGACCACGCTTAGCCCGGCGTCCGAGCCCACGTGGTCCACCTCGGCACCGAGTGTATCCTCGGTGCGGAGTGCACCTCCGGCACCGGGGGCCACGGTGCCGAAGAAAAAGAAGAAAAAGCGGCACTCGCCTGTGGAGAGCTCCCCCGCACCGCAGGAGCGGCCGGGGTCGAGCACAGAGGTGCGCTCCCTGGACCGGCCCCCGACCCCAGCACCGGGCCCGGCTCCAGCCAAGGAGGTCTCTCCGACTCGCGTGAGCGAGGGACCTGCCTTGCAGACTCCGTCGACGCCGGAGGCTTACGAGGCGGCACGAGTCCTGATGACCTTGCCCACGCCTCCGGCACCCTCTCGCATGAGGGTCCCAGAGTCTGCTTCCCGGGGCAAACCCGCACCGGGTGTCCCCGAAGGGTGGGCGGCATCGGCACCGAACGTCCAGCCGCCCATCTTGGCCATCACCCGGCGCCGAAGGCCCGAGCCCAGAGACTCTTCCCCTTAGTCGCCGGAAGGCTCACGTCGGCGCTCCCGCCGCCGTTTCAGCTCGAGTTCCAGCTCGAGCCCGGCACCGAGCCGGGGCTCTCGTCACCGCTCCCCGGCACCGAGGAAAAGACGACGGAGGTCCTCCCGGCGTAGATCTTCATCCTCGGCGTCGTCCCGTAGGCGAGGCAGGTGTCATCGCTCCACCGACTCCCCCTTGGCCGAGTCGCGGAGCACCTCCTCTCGGCACCGCCGTCGCCTCCCCCGCACCCCTGGCTCGGGATCCCGGACCCGCCGCCAGGAGCGAGAGCCCTCACCGGCACCGCAACCGGCACCGACACAACCGGCACCGCCGCCCCCGGCACCGCAGACCCCGGTGCTGCAGTCGGCACCGCAGACCCCGGTGCCGCAGGTACCTCTCCCCACGGTACCGGCACCGCCGGCAGCAGCGCCAGAATTGCCCTCGGCACCGGCGCCGCCTCTGATCTGGCCCCAAGGACCCTGGCAATGGCCAATGTGGGCCCAATGGGCAGCTCAGATGGGGCAGGGAACTATGCCGGCCCCTGCCTGGGTCACCCACTCCATACAGGCACCCTCAGTGCATGAAGGTGACCAATCCCTCTCCTCACAAGAGGAGGACCCTGGGGAGGGCCCTTCCTCAGGACCATGCCACCCCTCGTACTCCTCATCCCCAGACGAGGCGGTCATAAGGGACCAAGGGGCCCCACTCATTGATTTTAAGGCCCACCAGGAACTCCTGAAACGGGTGGCCTCGAACCTGAACTTACAGGTCAAGGTTCTGGAGGAAGAGGTGGACCCCCTCTTCGGCCGGGTGGGCACCCAAGGCCCTTCTAGAGTTGCCCTCCCCATCCACGACAGGGTCCTACGCCTGGCCAAAGCCGTATGGCAGACCCCTGCCTCGGTCGCCCCCACGTCTAAGGGCGCCGAGAAGAAGTATTATGTGCCAGCCGAGGGGCACGAATACTTATACGCGCACCCTGCCGCTGGCACCCTAGTGGTAGAGGCTGCCAACCAAAAGGACAGGCAGGGTGCACAGAGCGCCACCCCAAAAAACAAGGAAGGTAGGAGACTAGACCTTTACGGCAGGAAGGTCTACTCCACAGGGGCGCTCCAGCTCAGGGTAGCCAACCATCAGGCTCTCCTGGGCAAGTACAATCTGAACCTATGGGACTCCCTGAAAAGGTTCTCAGAGTCCCTGCCGCCAGACCAGGCCGCCGATTTTGCCATGGTCTTAGAGGAAGGGGTGACAGTGGCCAGTGCAGCCTTACAATCTGCCTCTGACGCTGCAGACACTGCCAGCAGGGCTATGGCCTCCGCTGTCGCTATGCGGCGGGCTGCCTGGCTGCAGTCGACTGAACTGTCTCAAGAGGTGCAGCACTCCATACAAGACCTGCCGTTCACTGGAGCTGCCCTCTTCTCAGAAAAGACAGACGAGAAGCTGCACGCCATAAAGGACTCAAGGACCACGCTACGCTCCTTGGGCCTTTACACACCCCAGGCGGCAAGGCTGCAGACGCGCCAGCAGCCACACCAAACCCCTCAGCGGCAACAGCAGCAGGCTAGGCCGCAGCCTAGACCCTACCCCCCCCCAGGGGTAGGGACAGAAACAGGGGCGCAGGGCGGCGCGACCAAACCGCGACCCCCTCGTCCTCCTTCAAAGGCCCCTCCCGGGGACCTAAAGGCAAAAGACAATTTTGACATTGTGTCCAAGGGTGGTTCCCTTCCCTGTTCCTTGGGCCACCCCCCGCCTTTCCGGGACAGGCTAAAACCGTACCTCAGCCTGTGGCGGGAGATTACATCGGACCAATGGGTCCTCAGCACCATTCGCTGGGGCTATGCCCTCCAACTACAGACTACCCCCCCACTTCCCCCACCGTCCCTTTTCAGGGACCCCTCTCACGAGCATGTACTCCGCCAGGAGGTTCTCACCCTCCTTCTCAAAGGTGCCATAGAAGTGGTTCCACCACTCGAGGTGGGGAGGGGATTCTACTCCAGGTATTTCCTTGTCCCCAAGGCAAAAGGAGGCCTCAGACCCATACTAGACCTGCGCAGATTCAACAGGTGCATAGAAAAGCGGAAATTCCGCATGGTCTCCCTAGCGTCCATCATCCCAATATTGAACCCAGGGGACTGGTTCGCCGCCCTAGATCTGAAGGATGCGTACTTCCACGTCTCCATCCTTCCCTCCCACAGAAAATTCCTAAGGTTTACGGTAGCTGGTGGCCACTACCAGTTCACGGTCCTTCCCTTTGGCCTGGCCTCGTCCCCCAGGGTGTTCACAAAGTGCATGGCAGTGGTGGCTGCCTCCCTGAGGCGCAAGGGAGTCCAGATCTTCCCATACCTGGACGATTGGCTAATAAGGGGCAAGACCAAGTCACAGGTACGCGAGGCGGTCTCTCTCGCCCAAACCACCTGCCATACCCTGGGACTGCTCATAAACGAGCAGAAGTCAACTCTATACCCAGTACAGGTCATAGAGTTCATAGGGGCCCACCTGGACTCGATACGAGCAAAAGCCTCCCTCCCACGCTCAAGGTTCGAGGCCATGTCAGCGATAATATCGCAACTCCAAAGGTGCCCCACGACAACAGCCAGGCAGTGCCTACGGCTGCTAGGCCACATGGCCTCCTGCACCTATGTAGTGGAGCTGGCCCGCCTCAGGCTCAGGCCCCTCCAGAGCTGGTTAAAGAAAGTGTACACGCCCAACAGGCATGCCCTGAACAGGGTGGTAACAGTCCCCCCTGCGGTACTGGGTTCGTTGAACTGGTGGCTGGACCCCAGAATCGTGTTGAAGGGAATTCCATTCAAGACCCCCACCCCCTCGGTCACCCTGATCACGGACGCCTCAGACCGGGGATGGGGAGCCCATATCACTGGTGGTCTGACCACACAAGGCCTCTGGTCCCGAAGGGAAACTGCCCTACATATCAATGTAAAGGAACTAAGGGCAGTAAGACTGGCTTGCAAAGTGTTTCGCCACGCTTTATTCGGGGAAATGGTTCAGGTGTTGACAGACAATACCACTGCGATGTACTATATCAACAAACAGGGGGGCGCGCACTCCTCGCTACTATGTCAAGAGGCGCTTCGACTTTGGGACCTAGCAGTGAGACGCAACTTCTGTTTAACCGCCTCTCACCTCCCGGGGGTCAGGAACGACGAGGCAGATCGCCTCAGCAGGTCATTTCTCCCCCACACGACTGGTCTCTTCACCCGGAGGTGTTCGACATGATCTTCCGCGAGTGGGGTGTTCCCCATCTAGATCTGTTCGCATCAGCCTGGAACGCGAAGTGCCCCAGGTTCTGCTCGCTCAGGGGTCGCGAGCCGGGCTCCGTCTCCGACGCGTTCCTGATCGACTGGACGGGGGGCCTCCTGTATGCGTTCCCCCCCCTCCCGCTCCTACCCAGGGTCCTCTTGAAAATCAAGAGGGACGGAGCGGACATCATCCTGATCGCCCCATCGTGGCCGAGACAGTATTGGTTTTGCCTGCTCCAGGACCTGTCGGTTGCTCCCCCGATCGAGCTACCGAAGAGACCAGACCTTCTCTCTCAGGACAACGGTCGCCTACTGCACCCCAACCTGGAATCCCTACACCTGACAGCCTGGAGGCTCTCTGGCTAATGGAGGAGGAGAGAACCTGCTCGGAGCAGGTCCAACGTGTGCTCCTGGGAAGCAGGAGGCCCTCCACCCAGAGTGCATACAAGGCCAAGTGGAGGAGGTTCACCTGCTGGTCGGAATCGCGGGGCATAACCCCCGGTACGTCTTCCGTGCAGGCGGTCCTGGACTACCTGCTGCAGCTCAAACAACAAGGGTTGGCGCTGGCTTCCCTAAGGGTCCATTTGGCAGCCATTTCGGCGTTCCACCAGCCAGTGGAGGGGAGGTCTCTTTTCTCTCACCCCATGTCGGTGAGGTTCCTCAGGGGAATCGAGAGGCTGTACCCGCAGGTCCGTGACCCGGTGCCTCCCTGGGACCTGAACCTAGTCCTTGACAGACTGACGGGGCCCCCCTTTGAGCCCTTGGCCACTTGCCCCCTACTGGTCTTGTCTTGGAAAGTAGCCTTCCTTGTGGCCATCACCTCGGCCAGGAGGGTGTCCGAGCTGAGGGCCCTGACCTCGGAACGCCCCTATACGGTGTTCTTCCGGGATAAGGTACAACTTAGGCCTCACCCAGCTTTTCTACCTAAAGTGGTCTCCAGGTTTCATTGTAACCAAGATATTTTCCTCCCTGTGTTTTTTCCAAAACCGCACGGGTCCGAGGACGAAAGGAGGCTACACACCCTCGACGTGAGGAGGGCTCTGGCGTTCTACCTCGAGAGAACCAAGCCGCTCCGCAAGACCACTCAGCTCTTCGTCGCGGTAGCAGAGAGAATGAGGGGCTCCCCAGTGTCATCACAGGGCATCGCCAAGTGGATCACCGCCTGTATCCGGCTGTGCTACGAGAGTGCGGGTGTCCAACTTCCCGGACCGGTGACAGCACACTCGACAAGGGCCCAGGCCGCGTCGGCGGCCTTCCTGGAGAGGGTTCCCCTGGAAGACATCTGCAAGGCTGCCACCTGGTCGTCCGTGCACACCTTTGCCACGCACTACGCTATCGTCCAGCAGGCCAGAGACGATGCACGCGTCGGCAGGGCAGTGCTGGGAACAGCCCGTCGATGACTCCTACCCGCCTCCAGGTAAGGCTTGTTATTCACCTAAGTGGAATGCATATGAGCAACCACTCGAAGGAGAAAAGGTAGTTACTTACCAGTAACTGTTGTTCTTCGAGATGTGTTGCTCATATCCATTCCACACCCACCCTCCGTCCCCGCTGTCGGAGTCGGCAGAAAGAAGGGACTGAAGAGGGAGGGGCCGGCAGCGACCGTTGAGCTGCCGCAGGGCGGCGACTACTATGGGGTCGCTGGGCCGGCCCCTGCAGGGGCTGCTAGTAAAAAAGTTCTCCGATTGGCCGTGCACGAGAGGCGCGCACACCTAAGTGGAATGGATATGAGCAACACATCTCGAAGAACAACAGTTACTGGTAAGTAACTACGTTTTCTGGGGTCTATGGTGCATTCCTTTAACCTCTTTCAGTCTCTCTGGTGTTGCCCCTCCAATTCTAAAATGCATCATTTTCCTGCCCCATATTGTTTGCAGGGGGAACATTTCTCACTTTTTCAGAGTCCTGTTTTGATTGCATTAATTAATTAGTAGTTTTCCTGCAAATTATCTCCTTGTTTAATTAATTCTATAGAATAGAAGACACTAAGTCTTATGATGTCTGTGTACGATATGAACAGGTAGCAGTGTATAATCTGCACTGAGTTTTCATAAGCAATAATGGAAACCAGATAAATAATTGTAACAACTAACAGAGAAAGTTTTGTATGGCCAAGTAGATGTATTCACACAATTGTAGTATATCCTTGGAACTTGCCATGCAATTATTACATTGTGAAGACTATATCTAGCACATAAATTGCATAATATATAAGATCCGATTCTTGTTAGAAATAATCAGACAGGTTATCCCGGGTGCGGATTGGGGAGACGGAACCCTTTATTGCTTGCTCGTTCCACCTCCACACAGGGAGTGAGCGATGTGGGAGTTACTTTACAATCCTTTTATTCATAACAGTATGTAACTGTATACATTTCCAGCAACTCCCCATAGATCCTTATTTGGTTACATTGACACCTATAAAATGAATATTAATAACTACATAATGAATACAATTATACCCAACCCTGTTTGTTGTTTAAAGGATTATTGCAGAGCATAGGCACATTACCTTGAAATTTACTAATATTCTTTAAAATATACTACATGCAAGGGAGGAAAAGGAGATAATGCTGTTCTCACCCAAGGCCTTGAGGGAAAATAGTTATTTGTTAGTCTTATTCCTTCAAGAATTCCTTGAGAGATAACAGACTTTAGCTAGAATTCGCACAAAGTAACAGAAACAAGGTCACAAATCCATTCCCTGTAGTTTAGGCCAGATTATTTGTCCAGCTTTTGGCCCTTTACTCTCCTACAATTCTGCTGTTACACTCATGTAATTCAAGAGTAACTTCTCTGAAACCAAAGGAATTATATTAGTGTGATATAATGTGAGATCAGAATCTAATCCCACTAATGCTATTTTCTAGCACGAATGTGGTTAAAAGCCATCCAAATAATTTATGAAGCTGCTTTCTTCTTTTGCCTACATGTTACAGAGATCTCCAAACAGTAGATGGTTTTGTATGTTGTTATATTGGTTTTATATATAATTACGTCAACAAGCATATCTTTAATCTATAGGCAATTACAGACCTTGCTGAGCTCATGGGCAAGGCAGTCACCTCCAATTTAGCCTAAATGAGAGAGCAATTTCATTCCCTTCGGTTTAGTGATAGCTGAAGCAACAGAAACCACTGCTCAAGGCTTGAAGCAGCATGGGAAGGCCTGAGTGAAAACTGAGTTATGTGAGGTGAGCCATTTCCTTGGGACTGACACAGGGACTGGGGCATCGATTTGGTTGTAGCTGCCTATCTGTGTATGTGAGAGAGAGAGACAGAGAATCACTGGTAATATGGCCCTTGGAGGAAGCCAAGAGGGTTTCTTTGGGGCCCAGCACTGGTTTGAAGCTGGCTGGGATTCCTGAAGAAGGAAACTGCCTCCAGTTGTTTTGTCCTAGTGTGTTTTATGAAAACATGACTTTGTGTCTATTATTTGCACATAAAAAAGATTGCACCAAAAATATACATGATTATCATCATATCTCCTCTTAACAGAAACAATCCTGCAAAGCCCCAAAAGTTGGCTAACTGCTCAGGTCAAGTGGCAACAATATTTTAAATACTGCAATATCGGGAAGGTACTGCTTAAGTACTTTTCTGGTTAGGGATGGACTTAAACACATGATTAACATTATGCATGTTTTGGAGTGGTTTGCTCAAATGGGTTCTTGAATCATTGCAAAGTGTGTTCAAAGAGCAACTGAATGAGACTAGTAGTGCATTACACTGATTTGCACTGGCGTAAATGACTATACAAAGTTCAGGGCAATAGAGAATCAGATCCACTGAGTCCTTTAAACCTTTCCTTATAAGTATGTCCCTCTAGCCCTCTGAATATTGTTCTCCTCTGAACTTCCTGCAAGTGGTGAATGTCTCTCTGGTAGTGAGGTGAACTCAGGATTTCAAGGGCAGTTGTGTGAATTCAGTGAGGACTGGTTGTCACTATAGTAGTTTTATTTTATAAAGTAAGATTATGAATTCAATATAATGTCCTGATTGCTAGATGATTACACTTCTTCAGCCAAAGTTCCTACAGGCAAATTCTGTTCTCACATCCCTGTATACAACTCCTGTTTTTTCTATGATGGCTGGGTGCGCATATTGATGTCAGAGTTTGGCACTATGTTAGCCTTAAATGTAGACTCTTTGGGGGACATACATAGCTGTGTTTGTGGAGATTTATGGTGTCATCTGTATCATCAGGTTTTTCAGGTTTTTTTGAGTGATGTCATTGTGACAGTTGTGGAACTGGTTTGTATTGATCTTGGAATATTGATATATAATAGTAGTATGAATATTGTGAGAAGTCTGGTCAGTGAGATAAAGTTACTATACAACTGTATTGCTGTAACTTAACATGTGGCTGTGGGAAGAGTAAACAGGAATGCAACACAATAGAGCTAGATAAGGATACGCCAGCACACAACTGAAAGACAACAGGGAAAGTTTTTAAGGATTCTGTCTCCAAGGAAGATGCAAGCTTGTTTTGCCAGGCTGGGAGCTTGGAGATTCAAACAAACACACACTTCATTAAAGAGTTAAGCTTCTCAGTGGGAGAAGAGGTGAGGATCACTTGCCACCAGCTGTTTAGGGGCCACTTTGGCAAAAAACCTTCAAAGTGAGAGCCACATCAACTACTAAATTAACACATTGGTTGCTATGGTAAAATTGCGGTTATTATACAACAGATATACTTTGATGTACTTATTGGCACACATTGTGCCATGTCGTCAATGTGACATGTAAAGAAGGTGGACTTTGATAGGCTCCGTACACATTCTAATGTTAAAAATAAAATAAATCGGAATATAAACCATTAGTCAGAGAGCTGCACTTAGGGTCAATGGGAGTTGCTCCTGGCTCCCGGGCCTTGCAATGAAGAACACTGGTCTAGGGAGATAGGTCGACACACACACTGACTGTATGGAGAGAATCTAAAGCAGTGGGGCCTTCCCAGATCCAGGGCACAATATGCCTCTGGGAAAAACTAGGTATATATACAGACTTGTTGTTGTTGTTGTTTTAAGATATGTTTTCTCTGAAATGTCTTTATTCTAAATAAATAATAGGTTACTTTAAGGAGGTTGACTGGTCACTGTATTAACCACTGTCACTGCTTTCAGAAAGACCAGAACTTCAGGATCTGGCTGAGTTGGCTAAGTCAGAGCTGCTGAGGTACTCACAATTAGTACAGAGGACTGCAACCCAGGGACCACCTGAAAGTGGGAGAATCACAAGATTCTACCTGGAGCCAGGTGATGGTTAGAGACCAGGAGGGGTCAGAGCTGCAGCTCACCTGGGAACTGTGACAGTTATTATTTTCAAATGGGGAAACTGTATCAAGGCACGTCTACTGAAAAATGTGAAATGTCAACTCTCTAGGAGAAAGTATCTAAATACACAGGGCCTGATTGCTTCCAATAGGAGCTTTGCCTGATTAGTGGTACATGATCAGGTGACAGATCCTTAAAGTAATTTCCCAAGCTGTTTCTTAAATGCTCCTTAGAATTTCATTGTGATTATATGATCATGCTGCTGTTTTTATTCCTTGTGGGAATAGTCTATTTTTTGTTGTTGTTGTTCTGCATTGTGGATTTATACACAGCTGATGCAGAATGCATTGGTTAAATGACTGTTAATAGAATGTGAGTTTATGCTCAGATAATGGTCTCTTACAGCTGAAGGAAATTCTGAAGCAAAGCAAGACATTTATTTCTTAAGTGGTCTCAAATCATTATTGGTGCAAAAACTTGCATTCCATTAACGTTATTTCTGTACTACCAAATGTAAAAGAAAATTCAGTGTCCAGGCTTCTCAGTGAGATGCCTGTATAATGGTAATCTTAGATGGACGCTGTGATTGAGTTTTTGCAGATATTTTTAAAGTAATACTAAATCGCCAAAAACCATCACTTGGATTCTCTCCTGGACATCTGAGATCGTGACTGGTTTGCAATGAGCTCTACCTCCCATGGGACACTGCAGGCCATTAGAAATAAGTACATTCGTAAGAGTATGGGGTTTTAATACTTTTATTGCATCCTTCTGTGATGGAATGCATCCCTGTATTTACACACTATTTTAATAAACTTTGTATAATATATGCCTTGTGAGGTATCATTGAAAACTAATAAATCACTGGTCAATAATATCATGATGAAATGCCTATAACAATATTATATGTAAAGTTATGATTCCCCCTCTATGATGATGTTAGTACATGTTCAATCCCATGTAGCCCTGATTCAACAGATGTTGTTAAACAGGTTTATCCTAAACAAAAAAATGTAGTTTTACCTCAATTTACATATAAATAGTAAACAGGGTCCTTGGGACAGCAAAAGGGAGTAAACCAGTTTCTCAAAGACAAACTGACACCTCTAGCCAGGTGTAATCAAAGTTGATTGGCAATCACTAGTCAAGTGGCTGATCTTTAGCACTGAAAGGGGGCAGGAACCAATCGATCTGCATTTTAGCAGCAAAGAAACATGCATGGACTTTGCCTAGAACCATCTCTCTGAACTCTTTAGGTAAATATATAGCCAGATCACTTCAGACTCCATTGACCAGTAGTTCTAGTGGTAGGTGTGATAATTGCAGATAGGCTTATGCTACAACACTTTTAAAAATATAATTTGGCCCTGTCTACACCAGCGTTTAGAACGCTAACAGCGCCTTTCTAGCAAGAGCTGGTTTTAAACATGGTCGTCATTAATGTGATCTGGAGTCTTGACAAGGTCTGATGGTACAAGGTGTTTAAAACGGGCCAGAAGGGTGTTCAAAGTCTTACACTGCTAAGGCTATTCCCACTAACGTTGGCCCAGGAAATTGTTGGGGTACCACCTGAAGTCTGAACGTCTTCCATATGAGGACTCTTTGTGGAAATACTGTGACCAAGGCCAAAGATATTATCTGTTCTCGGCTATAGACATGGCCCAGTTGAACTCTTTTGAGTAGAGCTCAGCTTCTGAGCAATCTATCTGTCCCCAATACCACTCAATCTTCCCTGTTCCATTTGTTTCCCATTCAGCCCCTTCCTGACTAATTTTAAAAAACTGCAGTAGTTGGATTCATCACGAAAGGCATCCACAAACAGGAAGTTTCTTTGATTTCACTTCAGGGAGAGGAGTGGAGTGGTTAGAACTCAAATACAAAGTAAGAGCTACCCAGAATGAGAATCAGGCAGATGAATCAGTGGGTTTGGTCTGTGTTGTTATTGAAAGGAGACTTAAGAAAACTGGTTTCTTTTCTGTCAGATTAATATTATTGGGCTGGATTCTCCAGTCCATCAAGTTCACTTTGTTTTTCTTATGTGGGGCAGCAGGGTGAACTGAAAGTGGCTGCAGATTTGCACTGGAAATCTCCCTCACTTTCCCCTAAGGCAAATCTCTGCCAGCAAAAAATTGGCAGAGTCACCTCCTGTGTCAGTTTTACCACCTGCCTCCACTTCCTCCTGTACTGGGACCCCCTGGACCCTCTGGACTGGTACAAAGGGAAGCAAAAGATGGGGAAAGATGTGTCTGGGAAAGAAGGGCTATGGGGAGGAAAGATCTTTTTCAAGTTAAAAATGGTCCCTTGCAGCTTTAAATTATGCCAGAGCTGGACAGCTGAGAATCAGGGAGCTGGGACTGGCTGCCTGTCTGTCCCTACTTTCCATTGTGCCCAAGTTCTGCTTATGGGCAGTGGAGATGCAAGCCCATTGTTGCTTTTTCTCTAGACAGTTAAAACTGAAATCACCAAAGAATGCCTACTTCTTAAATCTATCACCTTTGGCACAAATTCTTTACTGTTATCTGTCTTGTGCAATTAGTGCAATAGATGTGCAATTAGTGCTATCTCCTTCTTAAATCAATGGCAGAGAGCTTCAGGGAGAGCGCTTTTGACAATTTATTATCTATGAACACTTGAAAACTAGCTTGGATTGTAAGGAGCCCCTGAAATGCCTCTTTCCCCTGCTTAAATTTAAACTGAAATGAATCCCTTACTGTGTGTCTTATCTTCCTTGCTTCTGTCTTTCAGATTCTAAGCTCTTTCAGACAAAGACTGTCCTTTTTGCTGTGTGCTGTGTAACACTGCCACAACAAACATACAGAGGCAGCTTCAACAAATATAGCAATGCACAACAATCATTCATAACAAGTTTTTTTAATCTGACAAGCCTTGAGTTCATATTTCCGGTTTCTTTTGCTGCAGGTTGCTAAAACCCACAGCACCACCTTACAAGGTGCTGCATTCCTTACAGTACTGCATTCCTCTGCTACTGTGGTGTCAACTCTCAAAGGACTGCTGGCTGGGCTTGTGGTCAGAGGGAGACTTGTGGATTTCATAGGGAAGAGTCAGCCCTAGTCTATACTTACCTGGAGATTCGATGGCAGTCAACGGGAGTTACGCAAGCTACACAGAGTAGCTTGCATAACTCCTGTCGACCGCTGTGCTTCCCTTCTGCGCAGTGTCTTCACTGCACTGCGCCACTTGAGGGGGTGGTTTATCAGCGTCGACTTCCTGATCGATTGAGCGGTCAGTGAAGACCTGCTCCATCGATCCAGAAAGATCGATCTGACGGTGGCGACTTTGCTGCCGTCAGTATAGACTTTCAAACTCTATTGCTGTTTAAAAACAGAATTGTAGCTCTTCAACTGTTTAAAATGTGCATATGCTATCATGGAGGGTTCCTGCATCTCTGGACATTCTAACTAACATGATTGTGTTGCTGCCTATTGAAATGCGCAATACACGTATATTCTTTGTAATTTTATTCTTTTAACGCTTGTTAAGGATTGCAGTAGTTAGTTTAGATTTTTGAGTGGTGTGTGCATTTCATAATTTCATTTCCCTTATGCTGAAATGTAATTCTTTGAGTAGTAAGTTCTAAAATATCTAACCTGTCCTGGCTGGAGTAATTATCAATATTACTTTTATTACTGTATTGTGCTTTGTCATTCAATATTTAAAGTGGTACAATCAAATAACCCAGAATGTAAACTTAGCTTGTACTCCCCTTAGCAGTGCCAGTTTAAAAAAATTAGCTAAACCCATAATTTTAGACATTGTGCAAATGAAGATTGCTTGTTTTCAAATTGTAGTTTGTTATATCTGTAAAATAACTTAAAATTTATATGAAAATAAATGCATTTCCAAGTCGGATGATAATAGTAATGACGGAGTCAAATGTTAATGAGTCACGTGCATGATTGTGATAGGTAAACATAAATTTAAAAATAATTAGAAAAATAATTGTTTTCTTAATAAAAGAGAAAAAAAGCTTAATTGCATATGTTAAAATTAAGTAAATATTTTTAGTAGAGTAAAAAACAATCGACTAAAGTAGAATAGATAATGGCAGTAACACAGTGTGTGTCTGTTAGAGAAAGTAAGTCAATTCTAAGAAGATTTTATTTATTTTTATTGATCTTTAGTGAATATTGTGTACAAAGTATCAAACTTGTGTTTTCTGATATCTGTGTTAAAGCTACAGAACTGATAGCTCAAGGCTTGGGATTGAGAAGATCTTGCTGTATTATCTCCTGATTAGTCTAAATTTACATATAAACTTAAAATATGGCTTGAATTGGTGTTTTTATATTTTTTTTCTTTATTAGATACAGTGCTCTTGTCAGCTAATTTCTAAGTTAACTGCAGAACCCCCCCCCCAAAACTCTGGAGTTTTCAGATGCTTAAGTAGCCTCTGGAACCATGGTTAAAGCCCCCCTAGCTGCCCAAATGTGAAATGGTGCCCAGGCAAGCCAGGAGTGGCCAGAGGGCTGTGAGCTGCCCATGGGCTCTGGCAAGATGCAGCCCTAGTGTGATAAAATGGAGTGCACTTTGAGTCGCAGGCCAAGAGCCAGGCACCATGAGCCACTGCAGAAGTGCAGAAGTAAGGGTGGTGATACACCATATACCATGCCACCCTTACTTCTGTGCTGCCATCAGAGCTGGGCACCCAGCCAGCAGCTGCCACTCTCTGCCCACCTCGTTGAAGACAAATTAAGCACTGTGGGGCAGGTAGGGTGATGGGGGAGATTGGGGGGGGGGCATGTCATCCATGGGGGCCAGGGACACCAAAATACAAATTTTTACCCAGGGTGCCATTTTCCCTAAGGTTGGCCTTGATGCCAGAGACCAGCAGCAGTGCTGTGTGAAAGCGAAGGAACTGTGGCAGGTGTACCAGAAAGCCAGGGAGACCAATAGTCAATTTTGTGAGTAAACAATGCCAGTGTCCCTTCAATCTCCCAAAATCATATTCAACTGTCATTCTACACCTGCTGAACCAGCAGCTGAATCTTCCCTTCTTGCTGTCAAGATGGCCATTGTATGGCTTCACCACGCAGGGGAGGAAGGGGAAAGTTGGGTCCCACAGGATCACTACTGGAATTTCAATATCACCAATAGTAATCTGCTGGTCAAGGGGGAAAATGTCCTGCTTGTAGCTTTCTGAACAGTCCTGTATTGTTAAAGATGTGAGTGTCATGCACTTCCCTGACCCACCCACACTGATGTAGGTGAAGTGTTCCCAGTGATCCACCACTGCTTGCATAACCATAGAAGAGTAACCCTTTCTATTGATGTACACTGTGGCAAGGTGGCCTGGTGCCAGAATAGGGATGCATGTGTGCTGCCCTGAAGTGCTCCACTGCAGTTCTGGAATCCCATATATGCAGGTTCATCCACTATGTCCTGCACATTGCTAAGAATCAGTCCTGCATAGCAAGAGATGACTAATGGCCCTGACACTTGTATGACAATAGCCCCTACAGTGGATTTTCCAACTCCAAGCTGATTTCTCGTTGCCTGGTAACAATCTGGTGTTCCAAGTTACCACAGTGTGATCACCTGATGCTTCTCCAGGGTTAGTGCAGCTCACATTCTGGTGTCCCTGGGCTGGAGGTTTGCTCGGCACACATGGTCTTCCACGTCTGAAAGTTCTGCAGCCATGCTAGCCACCCCAAGCCTGATCCTTATGATGTGGTCCCACCAGTTTAAGCTTGTTTCTCAGGTCCAGAAGCAGCACTCCACTGGCTGCAGCTGCTCTGTGCAGGCCACCAACACCCTTGAATTGGTTCTCACTATTCTCCTTCGAGTGATTGCTCATATGCATTCCACCCTCGTGCATGGTTCCTGGACAACTTTTTCCCCTAGCAACCCCTGTAGGGGCCCGTCCCGGCGCCCCCTGGAGTGCCACCCTCACGCAGCGGTATATAGGGCGCCGCCGGCCCCTCCCCTCCTCAGTTCCTTCTTTCCGCCCATGAAATCACTGGAACAACTCTTGCTGCATCGCAAGTATTCTTCCCCTTCATTGTGTTTAGTTAGTTAGCAGTTCTCCCTGAACTCAGTTAGTTTTTAGTTGAGTTAGGAATAAGTTAGTTAGGAATAGGAGAGTCTTAGGGCTCTAGCGGCCTGGCCATGCCGGGCTCACCGGGGTTTAAACCCTGCACTGGCTGTGGGAAGGCCTTCCCGGTCAGTGATCCTCACGAGTGCTGCCTCAAGTGCCTTGTATTTGTAAAGCCTTTAAGCCAAGGACTCAAAAGGAAAGAGATACGGGTAAAGGCTATCTTAATGGAGTCCGCCTTGCGTCCAGTGTCTGAGCCGACTCGTACTCCATCGGCACCGAGTGTCTTGTCGGTGCAGAGCGCTCCGCTGGCACCGCAGGCACCTCAGCACTGGACGTTTCCGGTGCCAAGAAAGAAGCGCCGCCAGCGTGTAGAGCGCTCTCCCTCCCCCACACCGCAGGAGCGGCCGGGGTCGAGTCCAGAGGTGCTGCAGCTCATGGATGAGCCACTGGCACCGACACACAGGGAACCTCCCCCGACTCCTGGGAGTGAGGGACCCCCTGTCCAGGACCCTTCTACACCAGAGGCGTTCGAAGTGGCTCGAGCCTTGCTGGTCTTGCCCACGCCTCTGGCCCTCCCTCAGCTGAGGGAGTCAGGGCCTGTGTCCCGGGGCAAACCATCGATGGGTGTCCCCGAAGGGTGGGCATGCCCGACACCGAAGCAACGGCCGCCCACCACCCGGCGCCAGAGAGTTGAGTTGGATAGCTCCTCTCCCTCCTGGTCTTTGGATGAGTCTTCTCGGCACCGGTCCCAATCGTCAAGATGGCACTGCTCCAGGTGCCTATTGCCTGCTGACCACTCTAGGCACTCAAGCTCCGACTCGGCACCAAGGCAACACGCTCTGCACCGTTCACCGGCACCGGGGAAGAGGCGACGAAAGTCTTCCATCCCGTGGCACCGGTCATCGTCTTTGTCGGCTTTGCCCAAGCGTCGGCACCACATACGGCACCACTGCTCCTCAGGATCGTCCGACAGCGGGTCCCGAAGTGGCTCTTCCTGGTGGCACCACCAGCACCGCTCCCCCGGCTTGGGCTCCCGGAGGACCCGACGCCAGGAAGATGTACAGTCCCCGTGGCCCAGCAGGCTTCCCCGCAGGCATCGTTGGTGCAGGAGAGGGATCACTTCTTGGAATGGGAGTTGAACCCTGGGGAGGGCCCTTCAACAGGGCCCCGCCACCTGTCCCAGACGAGGCGGCCTTCAGGGACCAGGGGGCCCCTCTTATTGATTTCAGGGCCCACCAGAAACTCCTGAAACATGTGGCCTCCAACCTTGACCTGGAGTTTAAGGTGCTGGAGGAAGAGAGGGACCCCCTCTTCGGGCTTGTGGGGACTCAAGGACCTTCCAGGGTAGCCCTCCCCATTCACGAAAGGATGTTGCACCTGGCCAAGGCTGTATGGCAAACCCCTTCCTCGGTCGCCCCAACCTCTAAGGGCACCTAGAAAAAGTACTATGTGCCAGCCGAAGGGCACGAGTACTTGTACGTTCACCCAGCCCCAGGGACTCTGGTTGTGGATGCCGCCAATCAGAAAGAGAGACAAGGGGCCCAGAGCGCCACTCCTAAGAACAACGAGGGTAGGAGACTAGACCTCTTCGGCAGGAAGGTCTACTCCACGGGGGCACTTCAGTTCAGGGTGGCTAACCAACAAGCCCTCTTGGGCAAGTACAATTTAAACCTTTGAGACGCTATGTGAAGATTCGCAGAGTCAGTGCCCCAGGACCAAGCCACAGATTTTGCCACGGTCCTGGAGGAAGGACTGACTGTAGCCAGTGCAGCCTTACAGACTGCTTCAGACGCTGCGGACACAGCCAGCAGGGCAATGGCCTCTGCCATTGCCATGCATTGTGCAGCGTGGCTTCAGTTCATGGGACTATCCCAGGAGGTGCAGCACTCCATTCAGGACTTGCCATTCGATGGAACCGGTCTGTTCTCTGAGAAGACAAACGAGAAGCTGCACGCCCTCAAAGATTCGAGGGCCACCCTCCACTCCCTGGGACTATATACCCCTCAGGCGGTGAGGCTACAGACTTGCCAGCAGCTGCAGCGCCTGCCACAGCAGCAGCAGCAGCAACCTAGGCCACCACCTAGGGCAAAGGGTAGGGATATAGGAACAGGGGTTTCGGGCGATGCAACCGCTCCGGGTCGTCGGCCGCTTCCCACAAAGGACTCTCCCAGGGCTCCAAGGGAAAGCGCCAGTTTTGATAGTGCGCCCGAGGGTGGCACCAGTAACCATCCCCTCTCCCCCCCCGGATTCGCCCCTAGCCTTCAGGAACAGGCTGAGGCTCTACCTCAGCCTCTGGCAGGGCATCACATCAGACCACTGGGCCTTGGACACCGTGTGCAGGGGTTACACCCTCCATCTTGTGGCTCCCCCCCCAATTCACCCCCTTTCCCGTCCCTCTTCAGGGACCCATCTCATGAGCAATTACTCCTTCTGGAGGTCCACTCCCTCCTGTGCAAAGGGGCCATAAAAGCAGTTCCGCTGCTCGAGGTGAGGAAGGGGTTCTACTCGAGGTACTTCCTCGTCCCTAAAGCCAAGGGAGCCTCAGGCCTATACTGGACCTGCGCAGGTTAAACAGGTTCATAAAGAAACTGCAGTTTCGCATGGTGTCCCTAGCGGCCATTATCCCCGTCCTGAAACCAGGAGATTGGTTTGCCGCCCTCGACCTGAAGGATGCGTACTTCCACGTCTCCATCCTTCCCGCCCACAGGTGCTATCTAAGGTTTATGGTAGCTGGTGGCCACTACCAGTTTACGGCCTTGCCCTTTGGCCTGTCTTTCTCCCCCAGGGTGTTCACCAAGTGTGTGGCAGTGGTGGCGGCCTACCTGAGGCGCAGAAGGGTCCAGATATTCCCCTACCTGGACGACTGGTTGATAAGGGGCAAGCCCAGGTCTCAGGTGCATGAGGCGGTTTCCCTCGTCCAGGCCACCTGCAGCGGTCTGGGGCTGCTCATCAACGAGCAGAAGTCGACGCTGTCCCCGGTGCAGCACATAGAGTTTATAAGGGCATCCCTAGACTCGGTTCGGGCCAGGGCCTTCCTCCCACGCTTGAGGTTCAAGGCCATGGCAGCGATCATATCGCAACTTCAGAGGTGCCCCACAATGACAGCCAGGCAGTGCCTTCAGCGGTTGGGCCACATGGCCTTGTGTACCTATGTGGTGAGGCTAGCCCGCCTCAGGCTCAGGCCCCTCCAGGGTTGTTTGGCCATGGTGTATGTGCCCAGCAGGCACTCGCTGGACACAGTGGTCACCGTGCCCCCCGCAGTGCTGGTGCTGCTCCAGTGGTGGAGGAACCCCAGGACAGTGTTGCAAGGGGTTCAGTTCAGGGATTTGACCCCCTCGGTCATCCTGATCTCTGATGCGTCGGACCTGTGCTGGGGGGCCCACATCAGCGGTGGCCTGAGTACTCAGGGCCGCTGGTCACAGCCCTCCACATCAATGTAAAAGAACTGAGGGCAGTCAGACTAGCTTGCAAAGTGTTCCTCCACTGTTTATTGGGCAAAATGGTACAGGTGCTGACGGACAACACCGCAGCAATGTATTATATAAACAAACAAGGGGGGCGCGCTCCTCGGCTCTGTGCCAGGAAGTGCTTAGACTTTGGGACTTCGCTGTGAGGCACGACTTTTGTTTAACTGCCTCTCACCTCCCGGGGGTCAGGAACGACGAGGCTGACCACCTCAGCAGGTCGTTTCTACCCCAACATGACTGGTCGTTGCATCCGGAGGTAGCGTCCAGGATTTTCCGCGAGTGGGGTGTTCCCAGACTGGACCTGTTCGCGTTGTCCTGGAACAGGAAGTACCCGAGGTTCTGCTCGCTCCGGAGTTGCAAGCTGGGCTCCTTCTCCGACCTGTTCCTCTTTGAATGGACCCTCATGTACGCGTTTCCCCCCATCCCTCTCTTACCCAGGGTCCTCTTGAAAATCAAGAGGGGCAGCGCGGATGTGATCCTGATTGCCCCGGAGTGGCTGAGACAGTATTGGTTCAACATGCTGCAGGACCTCTCTGTCGCCATGCCGATCAAGCTCCCAAGGAAGCCGGACCTGCTCTCCCAGGACCGTGGTTGACTGCTGCACCCCAACCTGGACTCCTTGCACCTGACAGCCTGGAGACTCTCTGGCTGACCAAGGAGGAGAGAGCCTGCTTGGAGCGGGTCCAACACGTGCTGCTGGGTAGCAGGAAAGCCTCCACGCAGTTCACATACAGAGCCAAGTGGAAGAGGTTCACCTGCTGGGTGGAGTCGCGGGGCATAACCCCTGGTACGTCCCCCGTGCAGGCCATCCTGGAGTACCTGCTGCAGCTTAGGCTCCAGGGATTAGAGCTAGCCTCCCTCAGGGTACACCTAGCGGCCATATTGGCTTTCCATCAGCCATTGGAGGGGCGGTCCCTGTTTTCCCACCCAATGTCAATGAGGTTCCTTAAAGGGGTTGAGAGGTTTTACCGCAGGTCCGTGACCCGGTGCCTCCCTGGGATCTGAGCCTGGTCCTCTCTAGACTGACAGGGCGCCGCTTCGAGCCCTTGGCCACCTGCCCCCTGCTGATCCTGTCCTGGAAGGTGGCCTTCCTCGTGGCCATTACCTCGGCTAGGAGGGCCTCTGAGCTAAGAACTGTGACCTTGGAGCCCCCCTATACTGTGTTCTTCTGGGATAAGGTACAGCTGAGGCCACATGCAGCTTTTCTACCTAAAGTAGTCTCCCAATTCCATTATAACCAAGACATTTTCCTCCCCGTGTTTTTCCCTAAACCACACAAGTCGGAGGAGGAGAGGAGACTACACACCCTGGATGTGAGGAGGGCCCTGGCTTTCTACTGGAGAGGACGAAGCCATTCCGGAAGACCACACAGCTCTTCGTCACAGTGGCGGACAGGATGAAGGGATCCCCGGTTTACACCCAGTGCATCGCCAGATGGATCACCACCTGCATCAGGTTCTGCTCCAAGCATGCAGGGGTCCAATTCCCAGGGATGGTGATGGCGCACTCAACGAGGGCCCAGGCCACATCGGCGGCCTTCCTGGAAAGGGTCCCCCTGGATGACATCTGCAGAGCTGCCACCTGGTCGTTGGTGCACACCTTTGCTGTGCACTACGCCATCATCCAACAGTCAAGGGAGGATGCACAAGTAGGCAGAGCCGTGCTGAGAGCAGCTCACTGGTGACTCCTACCCACCTCCAGGTATGGCTTGTTAATCACCTAAGTAGAATGCATATGAGCAATCACTCAAAGGAGAAAACATGGTTACTTACCAGTAACTGTTGTTCTTCGAGATGTGTTGCTCATATCCATTCCACACCCTCCCTCCGTCCCCGCTGTCTGCCAAGAAGGCAGAAAGAAGGGACTGAGGAGGGGAGGGGCCAGCAGCACTCCAAGGGGCGCCGAGACTGGCCCCTACAGGGGCTGCTAGGGGAAAAAGTTGTCCGGGAACTGTGCACGAGGGCGCGCACTCACCTAAGTGGAATGGATACGAGCAACTCATCTTGAAGAACAACAGTTACTGGTAAGTAACTATGTTTTTCCCCCGGCAACATGTCTTCCAAAAAATCGTAATGTTCCCTGCTGATTCAATTATTTTTGCAGCTCTGCAAATACTGGAGGATTGTGTGTCCTGTGCTTGCAACACTTATGACAATAGGGCAGAGCTGTGCAGGTTCCATGTGTCTGTCAGAAATGGCAGATAGTGAGCAGGGCCGTGTGGGTTTTTGGGATCTTGAAAACAGGCACAAAAATTATGGGATATAGATGACTATGGGATGGAGGCTATTGCATGCTGGGAAGTTGACCTCTTGCTCCTAGCAACCCATGTGACTCATTTTGGTCCCACCTGGCATTGCCAGAACTTCCCAAAAGACAGCGTATTGGACATTGGTGAGTTGCACGCTGGGATACCTACCCATGGTGCACTGCACTGTGCATCGATACAAGCACTCTTGGGCAGTGTGCAGCGCGCTGACGCAAGGAGACAAGTATGCACATGCACAACCAATATACTAACTGGAAGTTTAATGCCAACGTAACCTGCATCTACCAATGTTTGTGGTGTATACGTGGGCTTACCCTCAGGTACCTCAGGCTACGTCTGCACTTAAACCACTACAACAATGCAGCTGCAATGCTGTAGCACTTCAACACAGATACTCTCATTACAGCAACAGGAGTGGTTCTCCCATCGCTGTAATTAATCCACCTTCCCAAGCCTCAATGGAAGAACTTTTCTTGCACTGTCTACATTGAGTGTTAGGTTGGCTTAAATACGTTGCTAAGGGGTGTGTGAATTTTTCACACCCCCTGAGCACCATTGCTGGGTCAAGCTAACTTTTTAGTGTATACCTGGCTTTAGCTACACAGATAAGCAAAATTGTATTCTGAGGTGCTAGCATACTGATATCCTCTGTTTAGTGTGGAGCTGTTGTAATACTTCCGTAGGGATCCATAGTCAAATAAACGCTCTCATCACCTTTGTCATGGCCTTTGGGATAAGATCAGGTGTAAAGTCAGTTTAAATATCTACCATCCTGTCTGTGCATTAGAAGGGGAGTAGAGTAGATGATCTAATACAATAACTCTGCTGAAGTCAAGAAGGCTGATTTATATCAGCTGAAGATCTGGCTCAAATTTTTTTCCATCTTCACTTGCTAGGAGTCTGTGATCATTCTTGCCATCAAAGGACATGTAGCTTACTCGTGAGTATACAGACACATGATTAAGTGATTATATGACTTTCATTTAAGTCTTAACAGGAGCTTCTGCTTGAGAAATCTTCCAGAGTTTAATGGACAAGACAGGAGGCTGAATTTATCTCTGGTGTAACAGGGCTGAAGCTACTGGCTAAGCCTCCCCCAAATAAAAAAGTTGGCCATGCAAAGGGCAAGTTCCAGATGTGGTGCAGGTCACCTCCTGTGGGAGGCTTGCTGGTTTTGCACCGGCCAGGAGTGCTGGCAGCTTCCTAGAAGTGTGGGGGTGCGGAAGGCACTGGCGATCAGACTGTGGTCCCGCCTGTGATCTGCCCCGAGGCCCCTCCCCCATCAGGCCTTTTCCATAGAGGCCCCATCCCCTCTTCTCCTCTGCCTCCCCCAGTGTGGTGCTGTAACTACCCACCTGCAGCGCATCTCCCCACTGTCCATGGTGCTGCCCTCGGACAGGCAGGGAGCCCAGAGCAGGACGCCAGCAGGGCAAGGGCAGCACTGATGCTGGTGTGGCCCAGGCCTGGCTCCCCTCGCTGCTGAGCCGGGGAGATGGTGCTTTCCTGTCTCAGTTTGAGCTCAGTGCCCCTCGGTGGTGGGGACTGAATGAGTGCGTCACCCTCCACGCTTCAAGGGAAAGCAGCAGCACCCACAGAGCTCCTGCTCCCTGGGCAGCTGCCGTCCTGAGCTGCCCTGTCTCCCCTAGCTGCAGCAGGGACCTCTCCCCTTGTCCTCCCAGGGTCTCATGAGGGGTGAGCAGGAGGAAAGGCTGGAGTGAGCACTGAGGGGCATAGTGGAGCAGCAATGACCCTTGGGGAGAGGGCAGTAAGGAGGCCTGGGGAGCAGTGAGAAACCCTGGGGGGTTTGGGGAAGTAAGGAGCCCTGGGGAGGAGGTATTGGGGGCAGTGAGGTGCTCATGGTGGGTAGGAGGGGGTAGTGAAGAGCCCTGTGGCAGAGCATAAGAGTCAAGAGTGGGACCTTGGGGAGAAAAGGCGGAGTGTGGACAGGTCCTGGGAGTGGTCTGTCCAGAAGATTTAGGGTTAAATGCTGCTGATGGTGCATGATGAGGCTTCATACAGTTGTACATAATAGAATTTGTTTTTACCTTTATCGCAAAACAAAAAACCTCTAGGACCTTACATACAAAAATTATGATAAAAGAACTTTGTTGGGGTTGTGAAAGTTAGTAAATGTCAGATGTACAGTTGTATATACAACTTGAATCCCCCTCTTCCCCCATTTGTGCATTTATCCTTGGCACTAAATGAGACAGAGGAAAAAACAGTATATGACCATGTAACTAAAGACTGTATTATGCATATGAACATGAGTCAGAATTCAAATTACTTGGGCAATTCTGGCATTTCCAACTTTTGAGTGCTTGACTTTGCAACCCGAATAATGTTCTAATACCAGATAGGAACATTTTAATATAATTTATTAATAATGATTCAGTAATGCCCCGTCGCTCCAATCAAGATTGTGCAGTGCTTAGCACAATGGGATTCCCAGACACCCATTAGGGGACAGTCCCTGTCTCAAAGAGTTTACAGACTAAGGACCTGATCCAAAACCTATTAAATCAATGGAAGTCTTTCCATTTACTTCAATAGACTTTGGGTCTAACACTAAATATTTTTTCCTGGAACCTACTTTGGATCAGTGGGTAATGGGCAAGCACAAGAGGAAGTGAAGAAAATCAGAGCTGCAGAACATGCCATGCTGCGAGGGAGAAATCAGCTAGGACAGCCCTCTGCCTAGAAGCCCTTGAATCCACAGAGCTGAAACTTCCTTTCTCTATGTGTCCCTGGAAAAAGGAACCTCCAGCTCCAGAGTCCTCTATTAACAACAATGGATTCCATTATTATTGAATTGGAGTGTGATCCAGACATTGACACTTAAGTTTAGTATTCTTTTTATGTACCAGTAGCCTATTAGAATGCTGGCACTGGGGAGGGGAGGATGGGTCATATACATGGTACACTAATGGAGGCAAGTTTTATCCAACATTCCTAGCACAGGAGGCTTCATAATTTTAATATTCATAAAACTTAAGCAAGCATTTCCCCTTACGAGGTTGAAACGGATCACAGGTTGTCCTTGAACTGAAAAAAGAATGCCATGGGAAACCATTGTGGGCTGAACTGGGCCTTTGGCTATGTCTATTCAGTTGCCACCGATTCCTTGGGAATCTGTATTCACAAGTTTGAGGACAGAAATCGTCCCTTTGGTAATAGCTGTTTCCAGGAGAATGTATGCACATTATACTGAGATCCTAGTCTAAGTCAGTGCATCCGACAAGTAGTTTTACATAAGAACTTGAACAAGAGCATTGGCTTGTGGACCTATATAAATACATTTCCAGCAGTCAGTAATTACAACAGAACCTTAAGCCAAATTGATCCCTGATGTAACCATAGGCAGCACGTGAGTCTTTCCTTTGGGGAGACTAGAGAGCACCGGAAGCTCCCTAAAAGCCGGGGGGGCACTGGTACCCAGACCGTGCCCTCCCTTTGTGGACCTGTCCACACTCCGCCTTTTCTCCCCAAGGTCCCACTCTTGACCCTTATGCTTTTAACATTTTAGCATTTAACCCTAAATCTTCTGGACAGACCACTCCCAGTTGAGCCACAGAACTAGCTATGTAACCCAGCAGCAGGAGAAGGCCGTTATCTCAGAGTGGGGGTTGGGTCACTACTGCTAGGTGCTGAGTCAAGGTGTCTGGCCTAGTGCACGCTCTCTCTCTCTTCCCCACCCCCATAGGATTTGAGGGAGCTTTTGCCCATGTGCAGCCTGCAGAATAATGGGGATGCACCACTGGTGCCACATGGTGGGAATGTGGGTGGTTTGAGGAATCAGGGACCTCTTGGTGCCAACTGGCAGAGGGCACAGGGCATTACAAAATGTTGTACAGGCTGGGTCTACACTGACGGCGGCAAATTCACTGCCGTCAGATCGATTGCTCTGGATCAACTGAGTGGTCTGTATAGACTGAGAAGCAGCTCAGAGGTGTCCCTAGTGTCTGCTGCTCCTTTGGTGGCATGGGCCAAGGCTTTGTAAATATTCTTATGCACTATTATTATTTTGACATGCCAGAATTTTCCTTAGCAACACAAGAACAAAAAAGGAAACGGTGACTCCCCCTGTATTTTTATTAAGTGACTTTTGCAAGAAGGAGCATCATTTATGCCCAAATATACAATGTTTTTGGAGGAGCACGTGCCAAGGAGTTTGCTGCTTACTGATTCCTCCCCTCCTCCCTCTGAAATCTCCTGAAAGCCCAGTCTTGTGGAGCTGGGTGAAGGGGTTTCCAGATGCTCCAGAGCA
>ML675618.1:73215600-73513478 GCA_007922155.1 Mesoclemmys tuberculata | reverse complement strand
AACATGCAAATCATGGACACACAAACACAATCCTGCAGCCTTAAGAGTCAGTTTGGATTATCAGACACTAGCTGAGGCCACATGAGGCTCTCTTTACTTGCCTTTTATGAGCACAAAACCTGCTCTGTCCCTGAGTCTTGTCACTCCAAAACTTACATTTATTATTAAAGGGCATCTTTTGAAAGAGTGTTTGGTTTTTTTTTATTATTATTATTTATGCCAGACTCTGGTAACAGTGCACTGTAAAAATACTACATAAACTTTATATTGCTACTGACCGCCTTTTTAAAGTGCTTTGAGAACTAAGGATGAAAAGCATAAAATAAGAGCTAGGAATTATTATTTATGGTGTTACCTTCCAAGATGTTTGAATATCAAAAAGGGGGTTCTGAGCAAAAATAGCCTTTGACAACTTGAACTGTCAGTTTCATATCTGATTTCGGACCTGATTCAGAAAAGCACTTAAACGTTTGCCTAAAGTTAAACCCATGCTTATGGGCTTTATGCCAGGGGCAGAACTGTATCCTCTGCCAGGGGACTTTGACTTGAATACATGATGAATAGACTTGCTGGTCTAATAACGCTTTTCTACCTTTAACTGCTATGATCCTCATTTATCCAGGTATGTTACGACCTCTAGTGGTTCAGATTTATATACACATAAAACATCTACCTAAATGCTTCTGTGCCAAAATCTTCTATTGTTTCAGGGTTAGACAAAGTCAAGAGGGCAACAATGCAACCTGTGTAGTTCAGCTGAAAGGATGGGAGACTGATTTCCAGAGACATGGAGCCTGCTATGTGATTGACATCTAATCTTGGACACTTAACTTCTCAGGTCCTTAGTCTCCCATGTTGTAAAATAAGAAGGATTCTTATCCATCTTTAAGGTACTTAAGCCTATGCATAAGTTTAAGCACATGAACAGTGCCACTCAAGTCTACAGACTACTCAGATGCTTAAGTACCATGCCTTATTTTGCTTACTATTTAGCCAGTTTTAAAAAACAATGGGACCTACTGGCGTTCAATGCTTTTGAAATCAGGGCATTTGTTTAGGTACCTGACTATGGAATTAGGAGTCTAACTTCAGGTACCTATTTAAAAAAGAATCTTGGTCTTTGTGTTTAATACAGAGGCACAGCCTATGAGGACTACAAGTTCCAGCATGTGAGACTCTGCTGAGACTGTTAGACAAATACAAATGAAGTCATCTCATTCCCTGTTTAGTCCAACCTACTAGACTGTCTTTGACAAGGTAACAAGCCTTGTTTAGTCTGAAGAAGAGAAGACTGAGGGGGGACATAACAGTTTTCAAGTACATAAAAGGATGTTCTAAGGAGGAGGGGAAAAATTGTTCTCTTTAACCTCGGACGATAGGGTGAGAAGCAATGGACCTAACTTGCAGCAAGAGCAGTTTAGATTGGACATTAGGAAACACTTCCTGTCAGGGTAGTTAAGCACTAGAACAAATTACTTGGGGAGGTTGTGGAATCCCTATCACTGGAGATTTTTAACAGCAAGTAGTCCTGCCTTGAGTGCAGGGGACTAGACTAGAAGTCCTACACTTTTATGATGCTATGCTTTTTAAGGGCAAAAAGCACAACACATTGTGTACTAGGACTTGTAGTCTCTACATGCTGCACCTTTGCATCACAGAGAAGAATGACCGTGGCCTTTCTTCATTTTGTGCAAATTAGATGCTTCCTGGAATGCTGTCAAAATGGCCGTCGTCTAGACCTCTTGCATTACGTCGTTCTCCATGCCATTTTCCAGATGAATGGCGAAATGGTGTCTAATGTTTAGCCCTGCTGATGTTGGATGCCAGATATCCAGGATACCTTTAAAAGTGAACTATAAAATATCATTCTTTCCCCTTCAGCAATACATACTGAAAGTCCCAAGCACAATGTACCAGACATTATTCAGCATTGGACCCAAAGAGGTGCTCACAAAAACAAACAGTTTTGAAGAGTCTGATTAAATAGTCTTTTTCTCTCAACTGCTCAACTTTCAGCCTCTGGGCTCTTGTGATGGCATAAATTCACTAGCTCTTCAGTCACTGTTGCATCAGTGTAGCCAAGATTTACTGATGTAAAAAACAGGCAGAAGAAAATGAAATACTTATAAATAATCAGAATTTTTTGACCAAATCTTTCAGGCTGCCTTCTTGCATTATAAACAGAAAAAAAGGACACCAGCCCTTTTTCCCCTTCCCCCCCTTTCCAAGTTACTTTTTAGGGGAAAATTACCAGATGCTCATTAGCCACAGAATGGAACTTACTAGCCGGAATGATGAGATCACTCCACTGAGGCCCAGGAACAAAGTCAGTTTGCCTCACCCATCCACTACCCCAAACTCCTCATGAGTGTGGAAGACAGGGTCAGGAAGGTATTAGGTGAGCTGGCTGAACCCTTGTTCCGGGCTGAGTTAAAACCTTGTTCAAACCAATGTGTGAATACACCCTTCACTTAAGCTAGTTGAGAGAAACACTTCAGGGGCTACACCTAAAGAAAGCCTAATAGATCTGCCCAGAAACTAGCACCAGGCCAGGTGGCTCCACTGTGTATTGTGACCAGGTGTGTGAGAGAATACTGAGCAACCGAGAACACACAGGAATGGAGACGGAGACAGAGGCAGAGGCAACAAAGCAAGATAGCCAAGTAGCAGCAGGAGAGCACAGGGTGACCCTGGGAGAAGCGAGGGAGCGCGCTTTGGTGTCATTGGCTAGAGAGACTCGGAGTTGTACATTTTTGTGTTTCGCTCCTGACTCCAGAGGAGCAGGGCTTTGTGCATGCCTTGAAAACAAACTAGTTTGTATAGAAACCCCACAACAGACGCCATCGAGTTCTGCTTCCAGCGGGGCCGTCACCAGGCCCCGACTCCGACCAGCCGCTCACAACAGAGGGGCCACGAGGCCTCTTATTCAGGCGGAGGCGGGCCGCGCGGCCTGAGGGGCGGGGCTGGCGAGTGACGCGCTCTCCGTGCGCCCGGGCCGGCGGCAGGGGCAGGCCGGCGGGCTGGTGCGGGCATGGGGCGGCGCGCGGGCCCGGACCCGGTGCGCAGCTTCGAGCGCTGGAAGAAGAAATACGCCAAGCGCAAGAACAGGCTGCGCCTGCAGCGCAAGCAGCGCAAGCGGCCGGAGTGGGAGGTGGAGCGCGAGGCCATCGGCCGGCTGGAGCAGCGCTACCCGGCGGTGAGGGGCCCGGCCGCGCCGCGCGCCCTCGGGAGGGAGCCAGGCTGGGGGCGGCGTCCGGCCGGTGGCGAACAGGGGCCCGTGCTGGGCCGGCTGCGGGAGGGGGTGACCCGGGGCGGGCTCTGCAGGGCGGCGCTGGCGGCAGCGTGGGGCCGGAGGGGCCCTTCCCGGGGGCAAGCGAGACGTTCGCTGTGGCGATAAGCCCTGGTCCGGGCTGGGGGGGGGCACCCTGTGCGGAGCGCGCGCGCCTGGGTGCGGGTGGGTGGGCAGACGCGTGTGGGCGCGGCTCAGCGGCGGCGGTGCTGGGGGACACTCGCTGGGGGAGGTGCTGATGGGGCGAGCCGCCCAGGGCAGCCGCGCCAGGAATGAGGGGGGCACCTGCTGGCTCCGGCCGAGCTACCTGGAGAGGAGGAGGGGAGGGCCCGCGATGTGAAGCTTGCAGCGGGGAAGAAGCCGGCGCGTGGTGGGAGGGAATGCCGCATCCTGTGGTAGCGGGGTCTTTCTGTTGCCCGGGATGGGGCTTGTCTGTTGTGGAGGTTTGTCAAATGCCGCTCCACTCTAGCAAGTGGGAAGGCTTCCTTAACCAGCGGGCCCCCACCGGTGGCATGAAACTGACAGGAGTCTTATCTCAGGGGTTTCCCCCAGCAGGAGCAGCAGAGGGTAACTCGGGTCCCTTCAGTTTTGCTCTGAGGCTGCTGCCCAGTCAGGATGAGATCTTGTGTGGTGACTAAAAACCAAAACTCAGATAGAAGGGAGGAAGCAGGTGAAAGGGACGGGAGAGAAGGGGGATGGATGGAGAGAGCGGCATTGGTCCCCTCTGACGAGGAAGCAGGGATGTGTTTTGTGTATTGGAGGAGAGATGGAGAGAAGAAAGTTTCCATCCCTCTCAGTAGACTGGGAAAGATGGAAACCATCAAATTAAATAGGCACTTTGTAGCCAAGTCTAACAGAAAAATGTGTGTATATCGAATAGCACTCAGTGGCAACACCAGAGCAGGAAGCCCTTCTTCTTACCAGTAGCCAGGTAAAGGGCGTGAGGACTGGAATTTCCACCATAGTACAGCCCTTAGACTGCACCGAGTAGGAAGGGAATCGATTGAATCAAATTCTGCTTAGGTAGGTTTAGTCCTCTGTTTATTAGATGTGTGGCTGTGACTATCAGTAACACCATATGTTTCTATAATGTGTTTTATCCAGATGGGTCTCACTGCTTTCCACATTGTATTTCATCCTTTGCTGAATTGTAGCCCCCTCTTGGATAGGATGTATCAGTCAACTTTCACTACCCATGTGGGGGGGAAGCAGAGAGTAATCTATCTGGTTGAGAGTCGTGTGTGGGCACGAGCCTATGATTTCCTCGGTTAGGCTTGTTTCACCCTTGTGAGCAAGCACCGTAATTGGTGGTATATTCTTGTATTAGGTTTTGTCATGTTTGTTATAGAGCAGACCAGTATGGATTGATTTAATCAAGGTGATTTAAATAATTGATTTAATCATGATTTTAATCACCAAGAGACAATCATTGATTTAAATCAAGTTTCCACTGCTACAACTTCACATATTTCTTAAACAGTGGGGCAAATCTGATAATTAAAACATGTTAATTTACAACTCAATACAGCATTTTACAACATCTAGGAGGGTATATTTTGTGTAATTTTCAGATAATTTGATTTTTATTAATTTAGGAAATAGTACATAATACTCATTACCTGTGTCAAGCTGCAGATGCAGCAGCAGCAGCGCATTAGGAATGGTAAGAACTAAATCACACACACACACAATAGCACGTATACTTTATTCAACTAAATCTTAAATGTTATGTAAATGTTTCACGTTTGCAATTGCAGCAGTCTACCTGAGTTACCAGCTGATGGCTGTCCTTAAACTCTTTATTTTCAAATTTTATTAACTCTAACAGAGAAGTTATCACAACACTAAACATACGCTGTCCCTAAAACTTCTACAACTAGCTCTGATCTTCCCCACTCCCTCTGTCATTTTTATTCATAGACTGAAACAGAAATATGAGTTTTCCTGCTTATTCAACTCCCAGTCGATTTCTTAGCTTTCAGTGAATAATACCGATGAAAACATTCTTTCTGTGCCTGCTGTAAAAAATTGGCTTAGCAACTGAAGGAACTCTGTTTCAAGGTGCTTGGCTAATTATTTCCATCAATTCAGGGGAGTGACTTTGTTCAATAAACATCTACTGTTTAAATGGTTCCACTCCAGCCCTGAAATTTATTATGACCGCTATAACTGAGGAGTGATTTTTGAGATGCCCATGCCATGGCAGCATCATCCTCTTCAGAAGTTAGGCATCTACCTATATCTGGGGTCGACAATGTTCGCAAGAAAATGAGATGGAATTAGTGCTTGATCCATTCGCTTCTTTATTGACTGCATTTTAACTTTCTGGTGAGGTATTTATTCAATGTCTCTTGAAGTGCCTTCCAAATTTCAGCAGCATCAGCAATGCAGCAACAATTTCTCTGAAGTTTGTTTATGGATATAGGTTTTGGCATACTGAGCATATCCTCTACATTCCTGTTAATCAAATGTTAGATACTTTAGATGAGATACTTCCATCTGTTTTATCACCTTTTTCTTCACAAAGTTTTATGAGAATAGGCCAGTTCTTAAAAAATTGTTCAAAACAATCTACCAGGAATTTCTTCAAAATATTCCCAGATAGGGTCTCTCTTATGCACAGAAGCCATGACAGTTTTCTATGGCAAAAGTGTGGGAGAATATAGGAAGCTGTGTGTGTACTGAATAATGTCTTCCCTTTTCCTTTCCAGTCCACTCCACTGTTCCTTTCTACTCTGCCTTCATCCTTTGTCTCTGTCTTGAAGACAGTGTCTTAACTAACTCCTCTGCCTTGCTAGGCCCAGCTCCACCACCATATAAGCGCAGAACAATAACAATCGTGTCCAGCCTGTCTTTCTTTGCACATGTGACTTTAGTCTGCTGAGAAACTGAAACTGAAAGCCCAGAACTTTCAAGAAGCAAGAGCTGGCAGTTAGGCTAGACAGACTAGAGCCATTAATTCATTTTTATGAGACTGGAAGTGTAGGTTTAGCATGTTTGTGATGAGCTTTAATTGTAACTTATTTTTTTTAAATGGGAGAGAAATTTGGTATTTTATTGATTTTAAAAAGAAAAATAATTGATTTTTATCCACCCTGGAGCAGACTACGAATGTCTGGACTTTTGCTGGAGGATCCTTGTTTTTTCTGTAATGTGAACGATGGTTAGTACCATTCCTTTTGGAAGATACTAATCTTGAGATTCTTGTCCTGATAAATTTGCTCTGTCTTTTCTTTACACCTATGTTAATTTAAATTAGGGGTCTAAATATAAGTTACAAAAGGTAACCATTTAAACTATTAAAATTATATTGGATGACTGTTTAACCGATATAATTTTCTCCCACTCCCCCCCAAAGTGCCCCTTCCCCTCAGGTCTGGGTAGCGCTCCCAGCCTGGCTCTGAGAGTCTCATCTGTGGTACCTGGTGTTCTGCCGCACCTGCACCAAGGCCTTGGCTGCCCTGGGCAGCAAGTAGCAACACCGTTGCCATGGAGATGGAGAGCCCATACCCTCAATTAACCCCTGTGCCTCCAGCTAACCAATAAGTATTAACCATTTAACCATTAAGTATTGTACATCCCTAATTGTTGCATAATTACCTTTAGAATAGTGTCACTCACAAGCTTGTAAAAATAGTAGTGTATGTTGACAAAGCCCTGTTTGAGTGATTTAGTTGGGGTTGGTCCTGCTTTGAGCAGGGGGTTGGAGTAGATGACCTCCTGAGGTCCCTTCCAATCCTAATCTTCTATGATTCTGTTTGAGGAAAAAAGAGTGTTAGGTGAACGACATTTGTTACATTTCCTAAAGTGTGAGACAAAGACCTTTTTGTATAGCAATAGCTTTGTTGTTTGCTTTTTATGTCCATGTAACTCGGAAGAAAGTTCTCTTTCCAGGAATGAGCCTTATTCATATTTGGAGTATGATCGATAATGCAGCTCAAATTAATCTAAGAAAGTTACTTTCCCAGATGTTTTTATTACTGGATTTATTGTCTACCCTCTACGGGTACATAATGGATGAGAGGGGAGATAAAGTAGAAGAGAAATCCAAGGTTACCTTAAATAATGTCCCAGATTTGATATAATTATCTCCATTGTTAATCTAGCACACTTGTTGCTTAAGTATAAATAAGTGGCTAGCCCTTGTTCAAAGAACGTATTTTAAAATACTGACTGGGGATGAGTGGGTAGCTGTTCTAAAGAAAAATATTTATAAGACTATTCAAAGTATATTTTTTCTTAGTAAAGAGTTGACAATGTTAGTATGGTTCAGTGTTGGTAACTGTCTATATACTGGTGGCAAAGGTGATTTTCCCCCTGCCCCAGTGTTTGGCTGAAAGCTGTTTTAGCCCTGGTTCAGTTTAGAGCAGCCTCCCAGTGAAGATTTGCTAGTCTGTAATCCACACAGACCAACCTCGTGTATTCGTGTGGAATAATGAGGTTCTACTGCAAATGGATTCAGAGTGAACTGTGAGTCATGATTTCTCAATGAATAAAAACTCCTCCTATTTTGAGAGCTACTGGTCATCCTTCTTCGGTTGAAATAATGGAATTTGGAACACTAGTTTATGATGAAGTGAAACACTAGTCGGTCCAGAGCAGCTTCTCATGGCTTCTTTCACCTGATCTTAACTAAAACTAGGTCATTGCCCTGGAGGTTTAATATGCCACACATCTCTGGAGAGAGTTAATTGATTATAAGGTCAGAAGGGGATCACTATGATCAAATAGTCTGACCATCTGTGTATATATAGGCCGTAGGATTTCCCTGAATTAATTTCTGTTTGAACTAGATGGACGTATTTTTTTTTAGAAAAACATCCAATCTTGATTTAAAAATTATCAGTGATTGATTTCAGAGCTGCCACCAGAAGCCTTGGTAAGTTGTTCCATGGTTAAATACCTTCACTGTTTAAAAAAAGTTTGTTTTATACCTTATTTCCAGTCTGAAATTGTCTAGCTTCAATTTCCAAGCATTGTGATCATGTTATACCTTCATATGCTAGACCAGTGATACTCAGACTTCAGTGATTCAGGAGCCAAATTAATGATCAGTATTACTCAAAAGAGCCACAGTAGCGTGAATTCATTGACTATAGTACTATATATTCATATTTAAACAGTATGACAGTGGAAATATTTATTTTATTTATATTCTCATAGCATACTGATCAAGTATTATTATTAATTATTAAATATTAATACTGATTAAATACTATCTGATCAACTACAACTGGTTTATAACATAGTAAAAGCTTCCTGATTGGTTGATAATTAAATCACATGTGCTGCAAAGATCAAGAGGAGACACATTAAAGAGCCATATGTGGCTTGCAAGCCTCAGTCTGAGTGTCATTGTGCTAGCCTGAAGAGCCCATTATCAAATTTCTGTTCCTAATCAAGTCACCCCATAACCTTCTATTGTTAAACTAAGTAGTTGATGCTCCTTGAGTCTATCACTATAAGCTATGTTTTCTAATCCTTTAATCATTCTCGTGGCTCTTCTCTGAACCCTCTACAATTTACCGCCATCCTTGAATTGTGGGCAGCAGAACTGGACACAATATTCCAGCAGCAGTTGCACCAGTGCCAAATGCAGAGGTAAAATCACTTTTTTCCTCTTACTTGAGATTCTCTGTTTAAGCATCTCAGGGTCTCCCTAGCTTTTTTGGTCACTGGATCACACTGCGAGCTCATATTCATCTGATTGTCCAGCATGACTCCCATATTTTTTTCAGAGTCACTACTTCCTAGGGTAGTATCCCCCATCCTGTGAGTATGGCCTACATTCTTTGTTCCATTTACTTTTAGCCATATTAAAATGCATATTGTTTGTTGTGCCAGGCTTATCGAGTGGTACAGTTTGCTCTGTATTGGTGACCTGTCTTCATGATTTGCCAATCTCCCAATCTTTATGTCATCTATAAACTTTTCATCTCTGCTACATTTACATTGTAAAAATTACAGTTTCCTCTCAAACAACATTCTCAGTATTACTGGAGAGAGCTCATCTAAGAATGGCTAGTGTTGTGATGTAGTTGCTGTCAATATAGTTAGATGCTTACAAAGCTGTGGTCTGAAAGACTTATAAACAAGGTGGTGTTTTCAGAGTAACAAACTGCTTCAAGTGGATGCCCTCTTGTGTGCAACAGATGAATCACTGTTCTTTACTCCCAACTTTTTCTGGGGCTGCTGCCATGAATTGTCAAGAATGTTCACCATCTTTCAGCTTGACTGAGATCCACTGATCTCCTTTGTTGTGGAACAGACATCTCTGAACTCATTGGAAATACTAGTGATATCCAAAGATTTGCCAATCTCCCAATCTTTGTGGATATCTTTGGATATAAGGATGGAGGATGATTTGTACTTGCATGGGTCTGATATTCGAGAATGTCAGTGCATCAACTCCAGTCAGTCTCAATTTAGAAAGAAACAGCTTACATTTCTGTTTCTTTGAGTGTTATGCATTTTAGGTACAAGGGTCATCTTATGCTGGCTAGCACTATAGAAGAATTACAGAACAGATTATATGTGAAATGTTTGATGGCTTGCAATAAAAGGTCACCCCTACCTTTTTTAGCATCAAATTTCAGTTGCAATGGACTAGGAAGAAAGTGTGTTATTACCAACTCTCTGTAATATGGGAACATCAGGCAGGGCTTGATAACTAATCAAAACAACTTGGACTGAAACATTTGAGCGTGCTGCAGTAACAAATGATACAAGTGGGTGGAGGAGCAAATTAGTACACATCAGGAAGCAAAATTACCAACCTCTCCCACAAATTGTGTAGCCTGAAGGGAAATATTCACAGTAAGTTGAGAGAATTGATGGTGAACAGTATGTCTACACTGCAATTAAAAACCTGTAGCTGGCTGTGGCCAAGGGGCTCAGGCTAACAAGTTGTTTAATTGCGGTATAGATGTTTGGGCTCAGGCTGGACCCTGAGCAAGGTGGAAGGGTCACAGAGCATAGGCTGCATCCCGAGGCCAGTGAGCTTGAGTCAGCACAGGCCAGCCACTGGGTCTTAATTGCAGTGTAGGCAGAATGTCTAGATGACAGTCCTGCTATAGGTGTGAAAGAAAGAAAGCTTAAAGAAGTCTTCGGGTTGAAAAGATGCTGCATTTGACCTTGGTCCTTGTGTAATTCTTAAGGCACACATCTAGCTAGCTGGGTTTTTGCCCTGGGGGAAAAAGTGCACTGCTCATAAACGTGAGGGGCCAAGTAAGATAATTTTGTGCTATGCGGCAATATATACAGTCTCAGCACTTTTTACAGGTTTTTTTTGTTTTATTTTATATTGAACTTATTGAACTTCAATCAACAAGAATTATTCTGTCATGGTTTCTAGGCATATCTCTTATTCCAGAACTCCCATATTAGTGGTTTGAAGGAGCCTTTAGGTACACAGATAGAATAGTGTCAGAGAGAGCTTCTCTGCCAGTCTCCCCATCCCAGGGTCATTTTAGGAATGAGAAATTCAGTCTCTGTGCCCATTCAGATATTAGTTCTCTATACCAGAATGTGATAGTATATATATTTTTTTTAATGGGGATGTTTTCTCTAGGAACTGGATTGGTGGCACAGCTCATTTTAGATTGGCTACTGAGCAGCCATCAGATGTTTGTGGGTAGTTCTTTGAAAACCTGTTCAATGTGCAGCGGCGGTCAAAAAAGCTAATTGTTAAGAACCATTAGGAAAAGGTTAATGGGATAAAGGGTTAAATAGGAAAGGGATAATGAGACAGAAAATATCATAATACCACTGTATCCATGCTACACCCATACCGTGAATACTGCATACAGTTCTGGTCACCCCATCTCCAAAAAGATACTTTAGAATTGGAAAAGGTACAGAGAAGGGCAGCAACAATTAAGAGGATGGAACAGCTTCCGTATGAGGAGGGATTAAAAAATCTGGAACTGTTCAGCTTGAAAAGAAATGCCTAAGGGGAGGAGAGATATTATAGAGGTCTATAAAATCATGAATGATTTGGGGAAAGTGAATAAGGAAGTGTTGTTTACTCCTTCATGGAACAGAAAAACCAGGGGTCATGAAATGAAATTGAGTAGCAGGTTTAAAACGCACAAGGAAGGGCTGCTTCACACAATGCACAGTCAACTTGTGAAACTTATTGGCAAGGGATGTTGTGAAGGCCAAAACTATAACGGGGTTAAAAAATGAATTAGATATGTTCCTGGAGGGTAGTTTCATCAATGGCTATTAGCCAGGATGGTCAAGGATGTAACCCTGTGCTCTGGGTGTCCCTCGCCTCTCAATGCCAGAATCTGGGGATGGATCACTTGTTCAGTTCATTCCCTGTGAAGCACCTGGCCTTGGCCACTGTCTGAAGACAGGATGTTGGGTAGGTGGACCATTGGTCTGACCCAGAATTTTGGTTATATGGAACGTAAGCTGATCCAAATCCTCAACCTAGAAGGGAAATGTTTTTTTCCTGTGATATATCAACATACAATCCAGACTAATTAGTGGTTGTCACCTCTGCCCTGCAACTTTGGGTGCCTTACAATGCCTTGCTTAAGGAGATCCATCCTGGGCCACTCACAAGCAGCTTCCAGCATGCAAGCCATACCCTGGGTGTTTGTGTGTAACTGCAGCCTGCCAGCCATGCTTAGGTTACACTCTGGCTTCCAGCAGCCATGGTAATATGGCAGGGTGACCCTAACACACACCCAGTCTTAGATTTCCCCCTGGAAATGTATGCCTTGTACTCCCAGCCTTCTCTTGGACAATACAAATTATATAAAGTCTGTTACTTCTGTAACAGAAATAACATACACACAACTTGCCATCCCAAATGGAGTTTTCTGCTTACTTCACTTTTAACACACTGGATTAAATAAAACAATAAAACAAGTGTATTAACTACAAAGAGAGCTTTTAAGTGAGTACAAGTAAAGAGGTATAAAAGTCAGAAATGGTTACAAGAAAAATAAAGATAAAATGCCACTGGTGCCTAACTTAACTATGTTAAATTCAAAGCAAGGTTTTCTCACCATAGGCTTTCAGTAGTCCTATTGACCAACTTCTTAAATCAGGATCCCTTCTCCCAGAGTGCAACAGAGGCCTCTTTTGTTGCATCAAGTTCAGAGACTGCAATGGGAAGGAAGAGAGCGGGGATGCCTTGGGTTGTTTCTCTCCTTTTTATAGTTTCAGTCCCCCTCCTGAAAACATTTCCAGCTGGGTACCAGGAGACAAAAAGTCTATGTGGAAAGATGTTCCTTGTTGCATTTTTTTTTACCTGTTTGAGCTTCCTTTGTTTCCTTTCCTGCTGAATAACTCTGTTTGCTGCTTAAATGCAAATTAAGCTGAGCACATACTCCTTTGTTTTAGATGGACCTGCTTGCCAGCCTCAGTTTGGAATATGTGGTAATAATACAATACAGTGGAATCTTATAACTTCACATACAGTATTGCCACACATTTTATCAGTGCGGTACTGATCAGCATTTTCAAATGATACCCTACAAGGTATACTTTGTACATTCTGTCACGGTCCCTTAACTACTTTCCAAGGTTTCAGTATGGCTATATTTACACTAGAGAGCTTATAGTAGTGCGCTGTAAGATCTCTAGTGTAGCTGCTTTAAGCTGATGGGAGAGAGTTCTCCTGTCGACATAATTAATCCACCCTCAATGAGTGGTGGAGCTGTGTTTGCAGAAGTTTTCCTGCTGACATAGCTCTGTCTACACTGGTACTTATGTTGGTGCAATTTATGTCACTTGGGGGGTGGTTTATTCACACCCGTGAACAACATGTTATAGTGACATATGAAGTGGTAGTCTAGACAGTGCCTATGTTTTCCTTAACAGTTCTTGTTCATTTAAATTCCCTGGCTTTTATTTTTTGGTAGCTTAGACAGATGAGGATAATTTATAGGGTGGGTGTTAGTGTGATGTATGAGAAGCAAGTAGGAGACATAAGGGAGTGTAAACCAGCGGGAGGTACATGGTGGTGGGTGGTGGATAGGTGTAATGCTTGGGCAGTAGAATCAGTTTTGGCAAGCAACAAGCTATAAGTCATTATGGACAGTGGCAGAAGGGTTTACCTGTTGCTAAATTGAGCTTCATACAGCAGTCAATTAAAAGAATTCTTGTTGGTTTGGCTCCTGCAGTGATATGGAAGCACAGACTAGGTGAGACCAACATTGATTTAGAAGGTGGTCGATTGTTGGCTGTGAAAGTAGGTTGTCAGTGGCATTTCAGATTTGGATTGAACACTTATAAGCAGCCCTTCGTACCTAGCATAGTCCAACTCTGTGTGAGTGCGTGGGACTATGGCCTGGTATCCTGCATTGCTGGTGGGCCTGTCTCACTTCCCTGCCGAAAGTTAGTGGCTGTGGATACTATGATACTAACCCTTTCTTCAGCTGAAACTGTCCACAGAAGAAGATCCTTTGGAGTTTCTAGCATTCTGAATGCTAGATTATCTGATCTTTTGCTGTGGCCTGCCAGTTTCTGATCTTTGGAATGATTTCTCTGCTGGTGTGTCCAGAAAAATGCAGGCAAACCTAGCAATGACAGATGATTACATCAGCACTTGTTGCAGCCTTTTGGAAATATGAATTAGTTGATCATTTATACCACACTGTAAAATTTTACCTTTAGTGGCAATTGCACTGATTAATTGAAGTGTAGGACTGCTTCAGAAAAATCTAGAGAAATTCTGCTCTTAGGTTTGATGCTGTTTTATCCGTTATTTAGTATGAACACTGAATTGCATGTCATGCCTTGGGCTTTTTGGCAAGTAGCATATGGAATGCTTATCCATTGTAACAAAATGCGGAGGTATATAATCAAGGTATATCTCTGAAGACCTTAGATGATTATGTTTAAGATTTAAATTAAGCTGCTACTGTACATAATAGAGCCATTTTAAGGATGTATTTTGCTACTCTTTCCACATTTTAAGATATGTCTAGATTAGGAAATATTGTCAGGGTTAGATAACCCTAATGTAGATGCAAGACCTTTTACCTCCAGTTAGCTGGTTGAGGTTGATTGTTGGCTACCTCTAGCTTTAACCCTCTAAAAATTCCATCTGTTACTAGCACACTAAAAGCATGTGATTTAAATTCCCTGGTTTTCTTATATTCTAGCACTGATTAAATCCTTTTATTCCAGATAAACCCAAATGAAATTGAAAGATTTTCAGATTTCCCGTTGTCAAAGAAAACCTTGAAAGGTAAGCACAGTACAGTTTTTAGGAAAATACTTGAATCAAAAACCAGTTTTATAGACTTATTCATTGGCATATTAAAGAGTTTTTATTTTAAATATCAAAGCTCCAAGAGAATGTTGTTACCTGCAGTATTTTTCCTTATGAGAAAATGTATAATTATTCAAGACAAAAATATGAATCTTTTTTTTCTCTCCCAAAAACTAGGTTTGCAAGAAGCACAGTATCGCATGGTTACAGAGATACAGAGGCAGACCATAGGCTTGTCTTTGCAAGGTAAAGATGTACTTGGAGCTGCAAAGACTGGATCAGGAAAAACCTTGGCTTTTATTATCCCAGTAAGTAATTAACATTCTCATTGGAAGCTTGATCTAAGTAAAAGTGGAGGTGTTGAACATTAAACAGCATGCTTTGGTTAATGGGAGCCAGGAGGAAACTTATCATTTGACCGTAATATCTGGTCACCTAAAGCTGTGACAGACTAACTTATGTGTTGCTGTCTGAGGTTTTTTTAAGGTGGTTTGGGTATATTTATCACTAGAGATGCTTTGAAATCTTGTTCTGACATTTGTGAAGACTGAGATTTTAAAAAAAAGGTCTTTGCTTAATAGTTCTACTGATATAATTGTCTGCTAAAATAATTTTAAAACTGAATATCTGTATGGAATAAGGGTTAAGTTGATCATGGAACCTGTTAATCTTCACTAAATACATTGCTCATTGCAGGGTAGGCTAGAGTTCATGAAAATGGTGATTTAAAAATTAGACTGAACGTTGGCTTAAAAAATATTCCAGAGAGGATAAAATTTACTGTTGGTTCACTTGGGAGGTCAGGATTTGCATTTATTTTCTTCAGTATTATAGAAAGGATTTTTTTCATGTTTGCTTCTAAATTGAAGAACCAATTAAATGATGATTAGGTTTAATGGGGGGACAGGAGTTAATTTATCTTAAATTACGAGACTAGCAATTAGCGTTCAATGTAGATTATTAATTTAGGGCCCAGTCTACTCCCATTAGAGTCAGTGGCAAAACAGTGGGAACAGAAGTGGGTATTTAGGCAACCTCTCAAAAACTAGAACATTTGTGCTTCATGCTAGATCTCATTCATGCCAATTAGGCAATAAATGTATAAGTTTGGGGCGGAGGGAGGATATACAATCTTCTGCATATTTTACCGAAGAAGGAAAATGGGGTTGCTTAATTATCTTATAGCTGTAATTGAGAAATACAGGTCTTGAAACAATTATATGCTTTTTTATGTCTGTGCATATAAAGGGATTTGTAAAGAGGGGTCTATTGATGACCAGGACCACGTGTCCTATAGACGGAGGCTGGAAAACAAGTTTTGATCTCCCACATGGCTGTGAAAAGCACTATCAGTAAGGATATCACATCAGCCCCGGTGAAATCTTTTTGTTGTGCTGGCTGATCACAACAATTTGACAGTGTGAATCTGTGCAATGACAGAAATGGGCCTGCCTTGTGGCAGCGGCACCTTTTAGTCGGAATGCTCTGTTTCAGCAGTGATGCTGCCTTGTAGGTGTGAACCCAGAAATATGACAGCTGAATGATTTTATTCCAGTTGCTCTCTTTTTTTTGGTACTCATGATTTTAGGAGCAAAACAATTATTGTACAACTCTGTGCCTGAATCCCATTATCATATAAATTATACGGACTTGATTGGATGGTGTTAACGGTTGGATTAATTATACATTGAAATTGTTTTAATTTACAAATTGTTTCCCAATGCTGCCCTTTTCAGTCTTTATTATATTCCATTACTTGGTAGCTTTTGCTTTAGCAAATATCAGTCGTACCATTTAGGATAGAATTATAATTGAACTGTAGCTCTCACAACTCAAATGTGTATATTGATATAAACAAGTGCAGAGTTTATATTACCTACTTTTAAAATTATTTCTTACCTGGGTTACATATTGCACAGTAGAAATTAAAGGTTTTCAAATGAAACTGCTGTAAATTTTCAGGCTTTGGAAAGGTTATACCGTCAACAGTGGACATCAATGGATGGATTGGGAATTCTGATAATATCACCTACCAGGGAACTGGCATACCAGACCTTTGAGGTTCTGCGTAAGGTGGGGAAGAATCATGACTTTTCAGCTGGCCTTATCATTGGTGGAAAGGTTTGTTCATCTTTCAACTTCCTATTTTTGTATGGGAAGTACAAATGACCAAATATTATCTTTAGAAGGAACTATTGTCAAGGAGAAAGCATACAGGAGAAGAATTATTGGGAACCTCTGCGTCACTGTATCCCACTATTTTTCTCTGCTTTATTGCTTGTGTCTTTTGAAGCTTCAGTACTGTGCCTACCATCTTTCCAGGCAAAGTGAATGAACGGGACTCCCTTGCCAAGCCTTTCAGGACTACCCTTTACTTTAAAAGTTATCCTGAAACACTTCCTGTTCAAATGAGAGATCTGGGTGTGCTGCAGAGATGGCACTCAAGTTTCTGGAACTAGGGGAGAGTAGTGAAAATAGGCTTACTGCTAGTAATTGCTGGTTTAAAATGGCTTGAGTATGTTTGGCGTTGGGTCAGCTTAGAGGCATATAATCAGAACTAAACCGTTTTAATTTCAGGATCTGAAAGAAGAGTCCAACAAAATCCACCATATAAATATACTTATTTGCACACCAGGCCGGCTTCTACAGCATATGGATGAAACTTCATATTTTCATGCCTCTGATCTCCAAATGTTGAGTAAGTTAAAAATGTTTGAAAACTATAAATAAAAAATTGTTTCTTATGTGTTCCATGTTACAAATTGTGTTACACTTTATGGCCAGAAGGGACCATCATAATCATTTAGTCTGACTTCCTGCACAACACAGGCCACAATCTTGCCCACTGACTCCTGTAATAGACCCTAGACCTCTGGCTGAATTACTGAAATCCTCAAATCATGATTTGAAGACTTCAAATTACAGATAATCCACCATTCACACTAGTTTAAACCTTTAGGTGACATATGCCCTATGCTATGGAAGAAGGCAAAAAAATTGCAATACAGCATTCACAAGACAATATGGTATTCCTTTAGCATAAGCTACAATGTCATGAATGCTTAATTGCAGCACAGTATAACATACAAAGAAAGTAACAGCATATAACATAAGGAAATCCTGCATACATATGTATAAATCCTTAGCACACTGCAATATTCAGCGTTTATTACAATGTGACAGGGAATACGTACGAATTCAATAGCATTACAACAATATTCCTAGCAATGCTACTACTACAATAAACTATCTAACTAATGTTCTGTGAGTGTTGATCAGGCAGTCATAGAATGGGTGGGGCGATTGCTCAGGCTGCAGGCATCCAGCTTTATTGACAATCATTCCCATACGTTCCTTATTATTAAGGAGAAGTCCTACTCACTCTTCCAATTTTTTTTCCTCTGCTTTATCTGCAATCCTTCTGCTCTGACTGGTCTATTGCTAGAATCTGCTGCTGTTAGGTCTTCTCTTGCTGCTCTGCAGCTCTTGCTGCTGCCCAGGTCGTCTTCAGTAGTCATGATCACCCACACTGCAAGCCTGTCAGCCTACTTTCTTATATACAGTTTGTCTGACTTTTAAGGATCCTTCCTGATGTGGTGACAAAAAACTCCTGTCTTGGTTTGTTTGTATTCCTCGCTGTGGGGGGGAGGGACGAGGAGGCTGGTTTGGAAAAGAGGAAGGAAGTACTCCTTATATGGTTTACTTCTATGGCTTGGTGATAGTTTTATGGCCTGTTGTGGGTTCTTCTTTTCTTATCCCTTCCTTGAGACAGTTGGCTTTTCCTAAAGGGATTAATTTCTCAAAACACACTTACACACTCAGTCATACACCTTGCTCAGGTTTGACTGATTGAGGGGTTCGCACCATTTCTATTCAGCCCGTGATACTGATGGGGTGAATGAATCCAATAACGGAACGCTTATTTAGCGGGAGGGGGGAGGAAAGGCTGACAGACACCGAGGGAATCCTTTGAAGTCACAGAAGCTCTATTGAGCAATGGAGCTACAAAGGCTCATGAGTTAGGAAGGGGGGGAGGTAGCCATGTGGCTGAAGTCACTCCACCTATCTGTTGCATCACTAGGTTCAGACAGGCTCCCCTTGCTATTCACCCGACCAACTTGTGGATGGATGAGGGCAGCTGAAACCTGTCTTAGTCCAAGACTTGGTCAACGGCTCATAAATCTATCATTCATCATTCACTTGTACAATAACACACATTCTCTGTTCAATTCAAATCCACTATTTATTGGGAGTTTTCCTCTTTATCACAAGTTGTCTCCTCTTATCCTTTTACAACTCTTTAAACTCAAAACTTAACACTTAAAACTTAAACAACTAATCATACTAACACAAATACACTAAACATATACTTAAAGGCTTACTTACAACTAAACACTTGAGTAATACTTATCACATAGATGGATGAACTCAGTTGCAACAAAAACAATAAAAGTTTATGGCCAAATTTCCTTACTCTTTATGTTATGTTCCCGGGTTTTCATCTAGGTGGAACCTCTATCGCATTCACACCCAGGTTACTGGGTTTCTTCCACGTGGAACCTCTATCGCATTCACACCCAGGTTACCAGCTCTAATGCCCTATACTTTCTTGAGCAGCGAGCTGGGGAGAGGCAATGATAGCTGATCAGGCCATCTTTGTGGTGCAATTCTGGTGCACCCCTTGTAATGCGTGGCTCGTCCAATTTGCCTCTCTTTTGACAACCTTATATCTCCACCCCAGCATATTGCTTGCTTAAACCAATTGTGACGTTTCGGCTACTGTCCAACCAGCAAGTCCCACGCCTGTGAGGGGACTTTTGTCCCCCTGTGGCAAGTTACACGCCTTGGAGTGACTTGCTGTTGCTGGGCAGATTCTCTGATTCAGCAGATTCTGTTTCTTAACGGTCAACAGGTCTGCCGATAAGCTTCCATTTCAGATAGCTAAACTTTCGGGAACAGCTTGGTTTGGGTAATAACTGTCTCTGTCGTCTGAGCATTCTCTGTGCTGGTATACAATTACTCATAAAATGGCCTCTGGGCACACATACATTACAAGCTTTACAGAAGTCTGTTACAACAGCTGATTGGCTCAAAGTGATCTCATCTTAAAGCCTAAGTAACATAGTAGGCACAGCCTAATCAGCATAGTGGGAGGGGTGGCTGATAGTGGAAGAGCAACCAATCAGTTACCTGATATGTTCATTAGCCTCGCCTCCTATGCTAATTTAAGGGATGACCCCTTTCTCCTCCTACCTAGAGATATCATGTCTAGCCAATCAGCTAAGAGATCAGATCATTTGTTTACTTCAAATCTGACTCCACACAGTTCCACCCTTTCACGTGCTGACCCCTCCCAGGAGTGAACTGTGTCTCACGCTATCCTGCCTTCCATTGGTCAGCTTTTCAATACCTCCATTTCGTTTTTTCTGCTCTCTACCTGATGGCATCATCAGCCACCATTTTGATTTCTACTTAAAATTTAATCTAAACTATCACTAATTATTACTTATCAGAAACCTTAATCCTAAAACTAACTATATAAGTATTCATGGCTAATCATTTATAATACCATCACTGTTTTTATTCCCCTGAATAAAGCAGATAAAATCTTCTCCAGTTTTGCTCCTCTCTGCCTGCATTTTCTAGTTGTATGGCTGTATAATCAAATGCTCTTTCTGGTGCTGAGCATTTTATATGAATTAGAGCAGCTTAAAAATCTCTTGTATCAGTTCCAGAACTTCACTCCTCTGATGGTTAGAAACCTTCATCTAATTTCAAGCCTAAACTTATATCCATTTGTTCCTGTGTCCACATTAGCACTTACCTTAAATTACTCCTCTCCCTCCCTGCTATTTATCTCTCTGATGTATTTTAGAGAGCAATCATATCTCCCCTCAGCCTTCTTTTGGTTACGCAAAACAAGCCAAGGTCTTTGCGTCTCCTCTAATAAAGCAGGTTTTCCATGTCCTCAGATCATCCTAGTAGCCCTTCTCTGCACCTATTCCAGTTCAAATTCATCTTTCTTGAACATGGGAGTCCAAAATTGCACACAGTATTCCAGATGAGGTCTCACCAGTGCCTTGTACAATGGTACTAACACTTCCTTATCTCTACTGGAAATACCTTGCCTAGGACTGCAGTAGCCTTTTTTAACGCCATCACATTGGTGACTCATAATCATGCTGTGATCAACCAGTACACCCAGGTCTTTCTCCTCCTCTGTCAGTTCCAACTATAAATCCCAGTTTATAGCAAAAATTATTATTATTGGTCTCGAAGTGCATGACCATGCACTTCACACTATTAAATTACATCCCATTTCTGTTAATCCAGTTTTTAAGGTTGTCCAGATTTTCTTGTATGCTGTTCCAGTCTTCCTCTGTATTGGCAATATCTCCTAATTTTTTGCAAATTTTATTAGCCCATTCTCACTTTTTGTGCCACGGTCATTTAATAAAACTGTTAAGATTGGTCCCAAGACAGATCCCTGAGGAACTCCACTAGTAACCTCCTTCCATCCTGGAGTTCACATTCCAGTATAACCAAGGCTGCGAGTCTGTCACGAAGGTCGCGGAAGTCACAGATTCCGTGCCATGTACAATGGTACTAACACTTCCTGTCTGTACTGGAAATACCTTGCCTGATACATCCTAGGACTGCATTAGCCTTTTTTTAACGTTCACATCACACAGATTCTGTGACTTTCTGTGACCTCCATGATTACTACAGCGTCAGCAGCTGGTGTGGCTGAGCTCAGGGTTGCCTGAGTGGTAGGCCTAGGGGACTGCTGGGGCAGCGGCAATCCTGGGTGCATTAGATCAGTGGGTGGCCAGGGCAGTTAGCTCCTGCCGCCAGTGCAGTGGCCAGCCATCAGTATTCTGGGGCTGCCCAGAGCAGTGGTGCCCTGGGAGCCACAAAGATTTAGTTATGGGTATTTATAGTAATAATCATGGACAGGTCATGGGCAGTGAATTTGTGTTTATTGCCTGAGATTTGTCTATGACTTTTACTAAAAATAACAATGACTAAATCTTAGCCTTAAGTATAACCCATTGTAGTGACCCTTTAACAAGTTCCTTATCCACCTTCAATTCTCTCATTAATCCCCATCTTCTCCAATTTAACGAATAATTTCCCATGTGAAGCTGTATCCAGTGCCTTACTGAAATCCAGGTAGATTAGATCTACTGCTTTTCCTTTATGTAAAAAATCAGTTATCTTCTCAGAGAAGGAGATCAGGTCAGTTTGGCATGATCTACTTTTTGTAAAACCATGTTGTATTTTATCCGAATTACCCTTCACCTCTATATCTTAACTACACTCTCTTTCAAAATTTGTTCCAAGACCTTGTATACCATGGAGGTCAAACTAACAGTTTCCTGGGCCACCTTTCTCCACTTTCTTAAAAATACGTGTTATGTTAGCAATGCTTCAGTCATAGGATACAACCCGAGTTTACAGATTCATTATAAATCTTTGCTATTGGGATTACAATTGTATGTGCCAGTTTCTTTATTATTCTCAGATGTAGGTTATCTGGGCCCCCCAGTTTGGTCTCATTAAGCGATTTGAGTTTGACTTCCACCTTGAATGTGGTAATTACTTACTTATCCTCATCCCCATTAACCACCCTGCCCGGCCCCTAAACTATTCCTTAGCCTTATTGAAAACTGAGGCAAAGTATTAACTTAAGTGTTGGGCCATGCTTAGATTCTTTCCTCAGTGCTTAGCAATTCAATTTCCTCTTTCCTTGTTTTCTTTTTATTTATATGGCTATAGAACCATGTACTTTTGTTTTAATTTCCTTTGCAAGGTTCAAGTGTGCTTGGCTTTTGGCAGGTCTCACTTTATCTCTACACTTTGACTTCCTTGCTGATTCCTCCCATCCCTTCTAGGCTTTCTGCTTTCTCTTACTCACCTGTTTGAGATGCTTGCTCATCCAGTTTGGTCTGCAACCCTTCCCTACACATTTTTTTTCCCTTTGCTAGGGCTGCAGACTTCAGATAACTTCTGCAACTTTGACTTAAAGTAATTCCAAGCCTCCTCCACTTCCCTAACTAATTCCCTTTAAGTTTTTTTTAAGTTAGCACTTTTGAAATCAAGGACCCTTGTTGCAGATCTGTTTTGTTTATCCTTCCATTCAGTTTAAACTGAATTAACTCATGATCCCCTACAACCAGTTTTATGAGGTCCTCACTACTTACCAATACCAAATCTAAAATGGCATCACCTCTTGCAACTATTTGGTGAAGAAATCTGTCAGCTATCACATCCAGGAAAATCTGGGCCCTACTATTATTAGTAGCACACTTGTCCTCCAGTCTGTACCTGGGAAGTTGTCTTCCATAATCAGGCAATTCTCAGTAGTATTTATTACATTTAAAAACATTAAAGAGGTCTCTATCTATATCTAAATTGGATCCTGGTCGTCTGTAGCGTACCCTAAATACTATCCCAGGGGAACCTCTAGTAGCTTTCTTCCCCAGGGTGTTTTTGACCCAAATAGATGGTGTTTTTTCTATTTCATCACTTCTAATTTCTTTACAGTCTACCTGAGCATTAATATACTATGCTACTCCACTGTGTTTACCTTTTTTCTGTCTTTCCTGAACAGCACATACCCTTTGATACCTGTACTCCAGTCATGACTACTATTCCACCATATTTGTATTATCCCTTTTAATATCTGGTTTCACTTCGTGCACCACTAATTCTAGCTCCTCCATTTTGTTACCCAGGCTTTTTGCATTGGTGTACAAACATCTTATTTGTGTCTACTTGGCTTCACCTACATTCCCCACCTGATTGGGTAGTCATTCTGCTACCACTGTCGCCTACCTGACTGTTAACTTTATTGGTATTGGCACTATCTTTCCTCTTAATGTCCATTCTCCTGCCCACTGCTGTTCCTTTCTCCATTGCTGTATCCTCTCTTACTTGATATTCCTCCTTATCAATGTTAGAATCAGGTGTGGAGATTACATGAGCATGTCCCCTGAATTCCTAGCCTAAAGCTATTTTAATCAGTTGTGTTAACCTCCACCCCAGAAGTCTATTTTCCTCTCTACTGAGGAGGAGTTCATCCCACGAAAACTGTCCTCTGTCCATGAATGCCGCCCAGTGGTCAAACATCCTAAAGCCCTCCTTATAGCACCATTTCCTGAGCCAACTGTTGAGCACCATAATCTTGTCTCATCTTTGTTTTCCTCCTCATTGGGATTCTACTGTCCCTAGAAGATCATCTGAGCTTCCCTTTCCTTAAGCATCTTCCCCAGCCTCACATAGTCTCCCTTGATACTTTTTAGCGAGAATCTAGCTGTATCATTTGTTCCCATGTGAAGTACAGTCAGTGGATTCTTTCCTGCTCCCATTAGGATCCTCTTCAGCCTCAGGTTCACATCATATATCTTATCTTCTGGCAGACAGCACACCTTCTGTTCTCTGCATTAGCTCTGGGGACAGGCCTGTCTGTTCTTCTTAGTAAGGAATCACCAGTCATGTAGACTTGCCTTTTCCTGGTGATGGTGTGATTCTCCAGCCTTCCTCCTGTTCCTTCTGACTGCAAGTCCTCTTTTCCATTATTCTTCCTTACAGTCTTCTGCAAGTCGTTCTGTATCCTCCGGGGGCTCTGAATTCTGGGTATCTCCATTAGTTCTTCTCCTCTTCTTATAGGACTAGCTGCTCTTCTCTTCTTCCTTGCCCTCTCACCTTCAATTATTGCCTGCTATGCCCCTTCTTCATTTTCCAACTCAGCCAACCTGTTCTTGAGCTCTCTTTCTCCTTCCCTAGCTGGTCTCTTTCTATGGCTTGTTCTCATAGGCACATGCTTCCACTGGACACTTTCCTCACCCAGCACCCTCCCTTCTGAGTTGTTCAGTCCAGCTTGCATCTATGAGTTTTGACTTTAGTCTGCTTGAATCTACTTTGAAACTCAGCCATACTTTCCACCTGCATCTCCAAACCTTGGATTTTCTCTTTCATCAGCTCTATCAAGGGCACTTCATACAAATGCAGCTTTTTCTGGGTACCCACAGCAGGATCTTGTACATGTCTCAGCTTCCACATCTGATCATCATCGTTATCTCTTCTATTCCTTGGGTCACTATCACTATTGCCTCGGTATCTGTCATAGCCTTCCTGCCTGAATTCCTGTTAAGGGAAACAAAAAAACCCGAAAACCCAAACAAACAGCTAAACAAAGCCAGAACACTACACACCCTCCTCCCACAAACTTCCCGTACAAATTCCCACTCAGACTACCCCATTTACAGCTCTGTTGGCTGACTCCTGTGCTGCTGGCTCAGTGTTTGGCTGCCTTTATAGGATGCCTAATCAGGGAAGTTCCTCCCCCTAACCAGGGCTGTGCTTCTCTCTCAGCATACTGCCCCCTACCAGCCTCTGCAAACTGAACAGAAAAAAACAAAACAGAAAAAAACATTGTGACATTATCCTGGGTACAATCTGGACTGATGGACAACTGTGCCCCTCAATTCTCCAATCCGGGGTGCCTTCTACATAGCATTAGACTGAATTAGACTGCAGGACAATGCGATCAAATTCCCAGACTCTCCCCCAGAAATGTCTTGTACTGCCCAGCACCTTCCTGGACAATACAAGCTGATATAAAATATGTCATTTCCTTAATAGAAAACGATATGCACAAATCCTATTATGCCAAATATGCCAACTTCAATCCAAACACACTAGTTTAGATAAAACAAAACAAATTTATTAACTACAGAAAGATAGATTTTAAGTGATTATAGGTAATGAGGCATAAGAGTCAGAATTGATCACAAAGGAATTAAAGGTAAATTTGAAGCAAAGGTTTCTCTTACCACAAGTCTCAACAGTCTTACTGGCTGAATCTTTCAATTGATCTCTCCCCAGTCCAGTCCTGCTCCCTTGTTCTTCAGTTGTTGTTGATGCTATTGATAGAGAGAAAGGGAGAGAGATTTTGCTGCATCTGGCCATCTGCCCTCTCCTCTTACAGCCCTTTCTCTTGCACAAGAACCACCCTCTAGCTGATGCTGGGAGACAGAAAACTAGCTACCTTCAGATGCTTCTTTGTCAAAATGTAGATTTTTCTTTTACTTTTTTTTTTGCCCACACCCTCTCTCCTCCCAAAGTGGCCACTTGATTAAGTGGTGGTTTTCCATTTAATCTTGTTGACACCTGGCTGAGGCATTGGCTAGCCTTTTTTCTCAGGGAAACTAGCTTGTGACTGTCTTACAGAACATGTTGGAACATGTCTTATATTATACAGTGGAATATTACATCTTTACATACAACGTTGCCCCACATATTTTACCAGAATGATGATGATCAATAAATCATGAGTTTTCAAATGATACCCTGTGCAGTATGCTTTGTAGAAAATTTAACATAGTCTTGTAAAAAGGATGAGCATGAGGGTACAGACTGTCTTGCACGCCACACACACAAAAGCTCACTCTCTACCTTAAGATAGAGGGGTTTGCCTCCTCTCTTCTTCTCTAACAGATCTTCCACTCAAACTCCCTGTTTATAGCTCTGGCTCCTGTGCTGCTTCTCCATGACTGCTTCTTATTCAATAGAATCTAGATGAAAATGCATGTGATTTTCAGCTGTTTCTTGTGCCCACTTCAAGCAGCCGTTGACCTCAGTAGTAGTTTGACCTCAGTAGTAACCACAGGTAGCAGGACTAGCAGAGAGTCTAAAAGCAAGCCTGGCACCTCTTGGTATATTCTAGGTACATCTTGGCCAACGCTGGTCTCAGCTAGCTCCCCTTCAGTGCTATTTTGTTCTTGATGTAGTTTTCAGACCTGTACTTTTACCTTTGACCCACCTCAGAAGCGTTTGTGCCCCTTCTTTTCTTGTCTGGGTATAGTTCTCCTGGTCACTTGAAATGATGACTAATAACCCATCCAGTTCTGGTTAAGTTGGGTATGCTCTTTTAGTCACTCTCCAGAAACCTTATTTCTTCAAGATTGAACCCAGATTAACTTCTGTCATATGTTTTTGTTGGCCTCTTGTTTCTTTTTCTACTCCAGAGTTTACCTGAATACCGAGTTCAGCTTAATAGAAAGTTTGTCTGCTTCTAAGGCTTATATGTGATCTGTAGCACTGGCTTGGAGAATTTATGATTTCATTATTTTCTTGATTGCTTTTGGAAGCTGTTGTTGGCAGGGGAGAGTTCATTACCAGGCTAGCAAAGAGAGCTCCTTTCTGCAGTCTGTTACATAGCATAACTTACAGACCCATAACTGACAAAATACCCAATATTAAGCTCACTGTAGTAAATACAATTCATAATAATAATAAGAGGCTGATCATCACAGAACTGCAATTAGCATTGGCCCTCGCCTTGTCTTTGCACCACCATCTCAGTATGTGTTTATGGCAGCTAGAGGCAGGGGTGAATTGGTTGCCCTTTCTGCTCAGACAGCACTTTCACATTATGTTCAGGTTCCTTTATTTCAGTAACCGGCCCTCCTTTGTCAGTGAGCAATCCACATGTAAACTGGTGGGCTAGTTATTTGAAACCCCAATCTGCTGCGTGTGAAACTGAGAGCTGTAGTTAATAGATTATGGGAGAAGTTGAGGACTTTTATAGTACCATTTCTACACTGAATGGAGTACAAGCAATTCTAAAGAAAAATCTTTGAAGTATGTGGTTTATGCAAATTTCTGATGTAAGTCTCTCTCGTTACTTTTGACATTGTTTTGAAAATACAAAAATCAGAATTTGAAGTTTCTGTATCTCAAGATTAGAATTTAAAAATCCAGTTCTCCTAAACCTGTTTCCTCATTCTAGTTCTTGATGAAGCTGATCGAATCCTGGACATGGGCTTCACTGATACTATGAATGCGATTATAGAAAATCTTCCGAAGAAACGTCAGACGTTGCTTTTTTCAGCAACACAAACCAAATCAGTGAAGGATCTTGCACGGCTGAGTTTAAAAGATCCAGAATATGTTTGGGTTCACGAAAAAGCAAAATTCAGGTAGGTGGCAGTGATTTGTCTCGGTGCTTGTATTGGAGAAAGAAAGTGGTAGAAAAAAAGCTGCACTTTTCTTGACTTTTCCCCAGAACCTTTAGAAAGTAGGACAATGTCATATTTCCATGTTAAACTTCTCCCACTCCACTCAAACACTGGTTCTTGATGTTTTAGTTTGAAAGCAAGCAGCTGAAGTGTATTGCATTAGCAGTCATGGTTCACTTATAATTTTCACTAAGGTGTATCACCTTGGTATTACTCTGTAAATATAACTAGATGCAAAAGGGTTCATGTTGTCTTCAGTGGCATTTATATTCTGGGAGAAAAGCAGAGCAAAACTAAGTAAAGAGAATCGTATTTAATAGAATAAAACCTTGCATTTCTGTAGACTTTTCTGTGAGGATCTGAAATTAGCTTTACAAACGTGAATGTTTAATGGCGTTGTTGGAAACTCAGAATTCCTGTTTCATGGGGAATTACAATGTTTCAGAGTTCAGTTTTGTTCTGAATTGGAATGAAAACAAAATATTTTTCAAATTTTTCATGAAATAGAAATTCTGAAAAATTTAAATTTTTTTTTGGAAAAAATTCAAAATCTTCATTTTGAATTCCTTTGGTTTTTCATTTTTATATTTTTATTTTATGTTTACAAAAACATTAAGGGTGGTGGCTACTCATTTCAGATTGGAACATCTTATTTTCTAGATCAATCTCCTGTTTGTGAGCCTTTAATGTTTAAATAAATAAATATACTTGACAGTTGCGTTAATGATGATGTGTTGATAGTAGCAGTAGAGTATCTTATGATAAGACTTAACATATGACCTGTCATGCACTGTTACCACTGCCATCATGAAATAATGTAAAAGTACAAATGAAAAAACCCTGTACAATTAATTTTGAAACTAAAACTTTGTTCTGAAATGAAATTTTGAAAATTTCCAAAAAGAAAAACTTTTCATTAGAAATTTTTTCACAGCATATTTATTCAAAATAAGTACAATGTTTAAAAAAAAGGGGGGGGGAGAAAAAGACAGATTTAGTTGAAATGGCATGTTCCAACAAAAATTTTCTGACCAGCTTTAATGACTAAATCTATCAAATTTCCTCTGAGATATAAAAATCCTTGCCACCTTAACTTACAGATGGAGAGGAGAACAAAGCATGCGGAAGTAATGACTTACCTAAAATGTCATGGTGGCCAAATAGAGAACAGAACCCAAAGTTTTGACTCTCAGTCCACTACTCCAGTGCTGTAGCCAGCTTCTCAATCCATTGTTTCGCATACACTTTTGATTAGTATTACCTAAAATATTGGATCCTGAATAATTAGAAACATTAGAAACACAATTTACATTGTTAATCCTCTTTTTGCTTGATGGAAAAAGGATAAAAAGACCTAACTAAATATATAGCTCTCTTAGTTTGAGGTTGGTGTAGCTATTCTTTGTACACTCAGTTGCATTTCTCTGTTGAGAAGCAAATGTCTTTATTATAATGCTGTCTCAAGAGAGCTTTTGAAATATTTCAGTAGCTGCAATTAGACAATAAGATGAAGCAAAAAAATAAATGGAAAATATTTGTTTTGTTTTAGAATTATGACCTTGGCGCACAGTATTTCATCAGCTTACGAAAAACAATTTCCAGCAAGAGATTTACGAAGTGGCAACTACAGTATTATAACTTAGAGCTACTAGCTGAATAAAAATCAGAGCAGTGCATTGCAGTTTCATCCTCCCAAATGGCACCTTGAAATTAAATGCAACTTCATTTGATTGAGTTTGGTCAATTGGTGGGGGGGGGGCGAGGAGTGGGAGGTAGAGAGCTTCAAAGCAGCATTTTATAGTATAAGAACAGATCTTTTGTAGGATCGTTTTTTGTTTTTGTTTTAAAGAACTGAAAAGTAATTGAAGATGACAATTAAGACCTTTACAAAGACATTTTGCTTGTTATAGGGCAGTCAGTTAAAAATGTATTCTCTTGTACATTTAGACTCTGCTTTGAAAAGTTTGCATTTTAGGTCAAGACAGTTTGAATGTCATTATTGAGACATACTGTAGGTGTTTTTTGGCTGAATAGTCAATTGGAACGAAAATGTCACTTTAAAAAAATGACGACTCTATTAGTAAGAAAATAGTAATTCTTCAAAAAGCATGAGGTTTTCATTGGAGTTTCAAAGCATGTTTCTGAAAATAGGGAAGACATTCTCAGCGTAATTTATATGGAGGCAGTGAAACTTAAATTTAACTTCTGACTGATGAAAACAGTGACAGGTCCGTTAATACCCTGTCTGTGGCTCTTCTAGTTTTCTTATGTTAATGATATGAGAAGTGTCTATCTTGACCTTTGTTTTTCAGTACTCCAGCAACTTTGGACCAGAATTATATTGTTTGTGAGCTGCAGCAAAAAATAAACATGTTGTATTCCTTCCTGAGAAGTCACTTGAATAAGAAGATCATTGTGTTTTATGCAAGTTGTAAAGAGGTATAACTCATATTTATCAGATACACGTTTTGGATATAATCAACTATGATAGTCAAACTAATGGCTTTGAAATCTGCACGAGAGGCTTAAATGGTAAAACGAGAGTGTAAAAATTAACATGTGTTTAAAAAAATGGATGGTGAAAGTTGTTTTATTGTATTTTTAACTGGCGTGGTTCATTTTGTACCTGGTTTGTATAGTGTGTAAAGGGGTGAGTGGTCTTTAAAAGCCAAAGCCTTGTAAGCTGGAGATATGAAAAAATTGTGTGGTATCAAGGAAGAGTTGGTAGTTGAGAATATAGAATGACATTATTTATGCTCATATGACTTGAACCTGCAAACACTTACTCACAAAAGTAATTTTATTCGTGCAAGTAGTCCATTGAAGTCACTGATGTGTAAATGTTTGCACCATGATGCCATAGATATTGTGGCAAGCTGCCAACTTCCCCCTGGTCGGTCTCGCGCTTTAACTCCACTTTCTGTGGTCAGGACGGCCCCAACTACCTTGCCTCCCCTGGCTGTAGCGGAGCTCTGTCTCCTGGCCTGTGAGAGAACCTTCTCCTGCAGCTGCCCCAGACCTTCTGGTAGCCCCTATTGTGTATGTTCCCTCCCCTTCCTTTAGGGAAGGCAGGGTTTAAATACCCTTGGCCTGGACCCTCATTGGGTCCAGGTGCTGCAATTGCCCTGCTCTGCTCTTCCCTCTGCTTGCCAGGCAGAGGGTTTTTAGCCCTTTCAGGCCCTCAGACCGGCCCAGGTATACTCTTTCATAGCCATCTGGCCAGACTTTACCGCAATATTTAATAATTTCCTACTGCTTAAATAGTAGCCTTACAGATTACCTTATTTGAAAGGCTTTATTGATGTATTTGCTTTTTCAAATCTTTTAAATGGGCTGTAAAAATCTATTTCTGCTATCCCACTTATGCAGGAAGGTATGAATATCCATGTTGCCATATTATTGACTTCAGTGTGGAGGGAGGATATACGTTTATTTTTTATAGTTGTTCTGTTTTTGTATTATTGAGTAAGGGAGTGTAGTTTCCTTAACTATTGGTTAAAAAAATTCTTGGCATTTAAAAAACAAAACAAAACAAAAAAACACACACACACACACACACAATATTGTGCACCATGAAAAACAGGCAACAAATGTTTTGGTGAAAGAAAGTGCGCTAGGTGGAAATACTAAAATTAGGCTGTTCCTGCGGATCTAACCTGATTGCAGTCATGGTATCTGTGCATGTGCACTGAAATGCCTGTGAGAGTGTCACTTCTGGTGAGATCTGCTCCAGCCCATACACTTTGGACTCGCCAACGTGCACCACCATTTCTCCCTTGTGGGCCCTCCCCTTCCCCCCAGCTCTCTGCAAGACCTGGTGCTCTCTTGCTACGCGTTGCTTCCTGCTCTGCGGTGTATGGCACCTTCCTTACACACACAGCTTCCTGTCTCGGTGTTTGGGGGAAGGGGTGATAGCCTCTCCACTCACTTAATCATGTCCTGTCCCATCCCATCTCCAAGGTGGAGGAAAGCTATTTAAGTGCTAAGGATATAATAACTTCTTATTAGATAGCTCCTGCCATCGCTAATATCATTTTCACTTCTTCTCCTTGACTTGCTGACCAACAGGTTCAGTATTTGTTCAGAGTGTTCTGTAGGCTTCGCCCTGGCATACCTGTATTGGCTCTCCATGGCAAACAGCAACAGATGAAAAGAATGGAGGTTTACAATGACTTTGTTCGCAAGAAATCGGCTGTGCTTTTTGCTACAGATATTGCAGCTCGAGGACTGGGTATGTAACCTTCAGTGCAATAACGTATCCATAGAGTGGTGTTGCAAACCTGCTCAATACCTTAGCAATTCAAGCAGCAATGCAACCTATAAAAAACCAGGCTTTAAGAAGCATTTAAAAAAAAAAGTCTACATTTAGTTTGTTGCCTCCTCATCTAAAATCTAATCATTATATCCCAAAAAGCAATATAATTAAAACATTCTCCTCAACATAATCTTTCTCTTTACTAAAACGAGGCCCTGTTAATCTGTACTTAGTTTATTCCTGTTTGTCTTTGCTCATCACAGACATTTTACAATCTTGTAATGCTGTTTGTCACTGATATGTTGGATGAAGGCTGTGTGGCTCTCTAATCCTTAGACAGTCCAGCTGTTCCAGCAGTCAGTAAATTGTGTTAAGGAAATAGGTAACAAGAATGGGACGTCCTGAGTGCCAGAAGGAGATCTTTCAAAGGCATTAAATACTGTGGTGCCTCTTGCATCTCATGGGTTAGTTTGAAGAGTAGATAAAATGACCAGCCTACCAGTAGTTGAGATGAAGTTGGAGGGATCTTTATAATGCCTGCCTCTGAATTGCGAATATGTCAGTGCAGGAAAAATAACCTTTCCTTTGTTGCTTCTGAAGAGGTAAAACAGTTGCTGAGGCAAGAACAAAAATATTCTTATTGATGGAAGTAGTTTTGTGTAGGTCTTGCTTTCCTTTGTCTAGTTTTTGTTAGAAGGAAAGAGTATTAGCTGTTCCTTTATATTTTTTCATGGAAATTTTGCCTATTACAGTATAACCTTTTAATACTTAACATAAAAGTGATTAGGTGTAATTATTATTTAAAGTGCTTTTAACAACTCATTTGCAATTCTCTGGCATTGGAAGTTGGGCTGAAACATTCAGCAGCAAAATTATCTGGCCCAAAATATTGTCTTGTTTTGAACAGATTAGAAAAGGGAGGACACAGAACACAGGACTACCATCCCTACCTTTTATACTGTTTGGTCCTCACTGCTAAGGAAATTATTTGGATGTGTCAGTTTTGGGTATAATTGTTGCATATCCTGTGATCAGAGTCATAATCAAATAATAAATATTTATGCTACAGAGTGCAACAGAGTTTTGCTGTTATTAGCCTGGAACACAGCATTGAGTTTGAAATTTTCTTCCTTGATTGTCTTTTAATGCGGACTGTTCAGTCTTACCTAGCAACTTCCTTCTTGCTGTCATTGAAATAGATAATGATGGTTTAATACCTAATAGATATAGTAGCAGCATCTGACCACAGCTAATTTAAAACTCTGATTGTGTGGTAAATTGAAATTGTACATAAAAAGTGAGTCAAATCCTATTATTTCATCATTAAATGCCAGGGCATTTTATTTTCCGTAAGACGGAGCATCTATCTGTCCTTGTCAGGTGTGAAATTATGTTCTGTTCAGTGTGCTGTCATTACTTAAAAAATGAAGACACCATTAATTTTAGTTCACTTTGACAAAGGGGATAGCTGTTTATGATATGCTGATACATTCAATTTTATTTTTAATTCAGAGAGCTTGCTCACAGGCAATTTCTATAAATTGATCTGAATGATGGCTGTCACAGGGAGTACTCCAAAATAAAATATTGCTGTTGAATAGAAGGGTATGAGACAGTGAGTTAAAACTTGAACATATCTCTCTCTCTTCCTCCTCCCTCCCCACAGATTTCCCTGCAGTGAACTGGGTTGTTCAGTTTGATTGTCCAGAGGATGCAAATACGTACATTCACAGAGTGGGAAGAACAGCCAGGTATATGTTTAATTACGATTTGCATTTCAATGTTTGCAATAGATGGCTGTGTGTATTGATAATAGGATAGAAAACCAATCACCTGACGAGCTAGGAACAGGTCGGAAGGGACTAACAGCCATTACCACTTAGACTGTTTGGTAACTTATGTGAGGTGAGTTTGTCTTAATCAATTCTTAGTAAATACCAAAAAATATGATTATAAAAGCACAAATATGCATAGTCGAATACTTGAGACTGATCTGTCTTTTCATCCTGAGAGGTGGTCCTGCCAGGCAGAATGGAAGCTCATTTGTGATGTGGGGAAGCTTATGCTATATCTGTCTACATTCAATTGAAAGGAATGATGGAGTGTTTTTTGTTTTCATTTGTAAAATTCTGATGTAATTAAGTATGAAGTAGGTTGTAGTCTAAAAATCTTTAAATTCCCAACTTTTAATATAATCATATTCTTAGTGATAGAAACAACTTAAAGTAATTATTTGCTCCCTAAAGTAATATCTTGCAAGAGCCATGTGAGTAATACCTACTTGTGTGAAAACTCAGTAGATAAAAGCTTTAAAAAAATATACAGACTTTAGAGGGGGCATTGCATCTCAGACTGACTAGTGCTGAAGATTTGTCATAGTATTTTTTTAAATAAAAAAATCACAGAGCAGTCATGTTAAATTGAGTAAAGTCATGGGTTTCATGATTGTTTTATTTTTAAAAAAATTGCCATGACAAATGTGGAGGAGGGGCTCTAAGTCAGGTGGTGGTGGGGATGGAGAGCAAGCCTGCTCTACACTTATCCCACAGCAGTGGCTCCTGTAGCTCCTGTCCTGCCTGGCTTCCCACTCTGGGTCCTGCCACTTGGTGCATGGGGTTGCAGCGATGCTAAGGTTCCATCATGATGGGGAGTGAGAAGCTGGGCCTAGCTTCGCAGAACAGGAACTGCTACTGAAAGGGTGAGTTATTAAAATCACAGACACAAAGACACCTCACGGACAAATGGGAAAATCATTGTATCTGTGATATATTTCCTACTGTGAAAAACCTGCAGGTTGTATTATTAGTGTGCATCTATTTTCCCCTTCTAGAAGAGGGTGATGAGTTTTTAACTTGCTTTTGGAAATGCTGGTTATGAACTGAACCACTTGCACTCTTCATAAACTATTAAATGTTCCTTACATTTAGACATGCTTCTGCCACTGTTGTCTCTTGAGTATATATGAATTTGGGACTCAGTGCTGCAAAGGCTTGGGTGATCTAGTTGTTGTTATTGGGTCTCTGCATGGGAATAAAATATATGCATGGCTGTAATCCAGTTCTTCCTCTCCTTGAACTTGAGCTTGCTTTGAAGTCATTATCCTGCGTTGTGGCATCACAATGTTGTCAAGGAAAAGAAAATGCAGTAAATTCAGCATTATTACGTAACTGTAGCTTCTAGAGGGGCTCCTGGGAAGCTATAACTGTATTAAGTGACTTGCCCGAAGCGTGTCAGCCTCTGCGTGCCTGACTTTCCCCACTTGTAGAATGGGATGACTTGTCTCACACAGGTGCTATGGGGAATGCTTCTAAAGCACTCTGGAGACGGAAACAGCTGTACAAGTGTAAATCTTGCTACCATTACTATTAAAAAGGGAAAATGAGATGGAAGTTAATTCTAGCATGGTGGAGATAACTTTCCAGTATACGAAAGGTGCCTTTTCAGAGAGCCTTTTTTAAGTGAGACTTTTTCTGTGGTTGGGTAGTGATAGTCTGAATAGAGCTTGACTGAATGTTGGGAGCAGACATCCTGTTTCTTTGTTGAGAAGCTGTTCCATCTGCTATACAGACCGACTATCCCTTGACTTCACCATACCCTCGCTGGGAAACACTTTCAGATGAATTTTTCAGTAGCCTGTATTTAAGCCTTTAGTGAAATATCAAGGGAAGGATGATAAGAAAGTCTTTAGATATTTTTGCTAGCAGAGCTGTGATTTGAAGAGAGCAGTTTCCTTCTATAGGAAAAGCTTTACATGTGCTTGTTGACTCCTAATCTTATCCACAGATTAATGATAAAGCTGCCCTGCACTAGGTTTTCAGTATGGGGGAATCTGCCCATTTCTCCTAGATCCTGCAAAAGATATATTTACTGACCCAGAAATAATAGCCTAGAGAAACATACATATTGGGAATAAACTGGGAAAAAATTTAGAAAATAAATTGTGAAATATGCTTTAACTCCAACCACAGGCTGTGCACTTCAAATTTCAAAAAAGGATGATTACTGAAAACACTTGGTGTTTTTTAATCTACTCTAAATATTAAGTAGGAAATGCTGGCTGTATTCAGTGCATGGTATTAGTATGTGAGAAGCCTGTATTGGTGCTAGAAACTTAATAAAAATTAAACTGTAGTTTAATAGGCGTCATTAATGAGGTTAGAGATAATGAGAAAGCTTCATGGGCCATGAGAGTGCATAATTGCAAGGAATGAAAACTAAATTAAATATCTCAAGTAATTAGGAGGCTGTGTGTCAGCTGTAATTAAAATTTGTTTTCAGGTTATATTTACTTTTGAAATCAAATTATTACGTTTATAGAAAAATAAATATTTAAGTCAAGAAGAAAAACTTTCTGCATTTTTGATCCATGGTTAAATAACATCCACCTCCCACAACTAAAAAAAGTAAAATAAAATCACGAGATATAAAGGAATGCTTTTACTTTATAGTGAAGTTGGTATCTTTTTTTTCAGTCTGCTTAACTTGAAAGCAATTTTGTTTTGTGGGTGGATGGGGAGTGCTACTTTGTATCTAATGGTACTAGAAGATGTCTTGGCCAGTTGCATTTTGTAGATAAGCTTTTAAAGTTTGGACAGCTCAATAAAAGTGAGTTTCAAAATAATGAAATATACTGTGGTAATATCTTTTATAATGTGACAAAAGACTTTTCATGAGGTCTTCAGAAATATATGGATTTTAAGATCTTGAAGAACCCTGTGTTTCCTAGGGGTTTTAGTTCAAACAGTTTAAGCAAATATGAAATATTTGTGGAGATACTTTGTGAAATCAGCCCCTCCTGGTTGTTGTTTTCTTATGATGAGTGAAGTGCTGTTGTCCATGGAACCTACTTTTGATTTGAACATGTCCTTTGATCATATTTGTGAAACAAAATACAATGCCACTAGGGGACAGCAGAAGCTAATTTTCAATTTTGAAGTTTTACTGCATGCATTTTTCTTAAACTTTCAAAAATGTAATTTTACACATTGTGTGGCATGAATAGAACATATGAGTGAAAGAAATCCCATACAAAGATTACTTAGCTGGTAAAATAAAAGATAAAGCTTAGCTGGTGAGATAAAAGAAGGACTTTTATAGGACCTTTGATTTCATTGTCAAAAAAGTGTATGTGTGGGGCGGAGGAGGATGGAGGTCGGGGGGAAGGAGAAGGACTGCTTCATGATTTCCAGTTCTTTCAGTGCATGGACATCTTTCTGTGTTCAGTGCTTATCACAGTATTGCTACCAGCTTACTTTAAATAAATCCCCGTCTCTCCTACCTCCTTCACCAAAAAGCCTACAAACCCCTTACTTAAATCTGGCTTTTCTACAGAAAGAGTTCTTTTTAGGTAATAAATCAGAAATGGAGGACAGAGTAGCATACACCATTCTGTAAGGATTATAAATGGCAAAGTAAGTCTGAACCATGTGTTGCATGTGCACATAATGTAAAACACTTGTACAGGATCTGATCCAGTGCCTGTTGAAGTCATTTGGGAGTCTTGGCGTCAGTGGGCTTTGGCTAAGCCTCAGAGAGAGAGGTGATTTTGATGTCAGTGGTTCTGGAGGAAGCCAATGTGCCTTCTTGGTGGATATATATTTTTGTGTATTATATATTTAATCTAGCTACATACAGTCTCTTTCTTTTGTTCACTTGTATCCTGAACATGCATCTTACATTAAAAATGACCCAAAGGCTAGATACATAACACTGTTTACCACCATCCATTCTTTATTGCACATGACAGTATGATAGGTGGTAATCAGTTTAGTGCCATTAATTAAAAAGTTTGGAGCTGCTGGTGCCATGGTGTGGATGTACTTGTCACCATAAGTTTTTGGAGGAAAAATGGTTGGATAATAGTTTCAGGCAGTCAGGAAATATGGAGCATGTTCATTGGGAAGCTGCTAAAAAAAGAATGTGTAATTAAGCCCTTCCCTGTTGTAACATTTTCTGGTTAATAAGTGTGACTAACCACTTAAGGTTTTGGATAACTCAGCAAAGTTTGGTTCCCTTCTTCTCTCTTCCACAACTACTACTATTTTACCATTAAAAGAATCGAACAATGATTAAAAATTATAATACTGCGAGATGCCCGAGACCACCCTATCCCTCTCTCACGTTTTGGAGCGTTGTCTCGTGCACACAGTGCTCCACACGCTGCCGCTGGAGTACACAGATCCCATGGCAGCGCGTGATGCTGCGAGATCTCGTGGCATTGTACTCTCTGGTGGAGTCGTGTGCTGCTGCCAGGGGCCGGACCAAAAAGGTTGGTGGGCCATATCTGGTCTGTGGGATGGATGTTTGACACCCCTCGTTTATTATGTTTAAAATCTGTTTGAAGTGCTTTTATAGATACACTGTCGTGTTTAGATCATATTCCACGGCAGTCTTCAATTCATTATCCTAATTCAAATAAAATAAAAATAGCTACCAGTAGAGGTCACAAGAAATGCTGCTCACCAATGCATATTTAAATCACAATTCTGGTTATTCAAGCCTCTTTACAATTAAATGCTGTATCCTAGCTACAGTTCTGACATTGTCCTGCTGAATTGCAGTTGCATCAACTTGAGCTGTGTTTTCCAGTAGAATATTTTTCTAATGATGAGGTATGAGTGAACTTCTAACACACTAAAATATAAACTTGGCTATGGTCATAATTACCTACTGACATGATGTCACCCTGGAAAGCTATAATAAAGAATAAATAAGTACATACTTCAGTACAGTAGAATGGGCACAGCTGCTGTGGAAAATAGATTGCTTACTAGCGAGGCTGGAGGACCCAGTGATCTTTTTGAGCTCAATTTTTTTTGAGGTTGGCCTGATAAGGTTGATGTGAGCTGTGGCATGCTCTTGCCCATTATTTCTCCTGACTAAATTGTGTCTGTTCATAACAAAGACGATACTGTATAACTAAGTGAAGGAGATTATGATCTAGTGGCAGAAATGAAATCTGATTGGATGATTCTCTTAATGAGCATGTTGATATAAAAGGTTACTTCTGTCCATACAAGAGAGGGAAGAGAAAGTGATATGGTGTTTAAAATTTTAAATACCTGCACTTTGCCAGCAACTTGACAAAAGGGTTTACCAATAAAATTCTTTGGTTACCATTACAAGAACTAAACAACAAAGTAGAAATGATCATGAGCCTAATGTGGAGACCAACAGGATTGGACTTGAATTGGTACAAAAAAATATGTGGTCCATTTCTTGATATACTTTAAAACACAGGGTGCAGGATGTATAGACCCCTTTGGAAAAGCCCACTCATCTTCTCAATTTCAACTAGGGAGTAAGAAACTTTCTTCATTGAGTGCAGGCAAATGCAGGCTGGACTTAAGAAGTATCTATTTAGTTTAGGTGAGCGGTAGATGTCACCAATTTGGTCGACTTAATGTACCTTCTCTACAGAAACACATTATACATAATTTAAAAGCTTATTATATCTACATTAAAATGAGGTATGATGCAGAGCTGTCAAGTGGTGCCATTATCATAGAAATGGGGATAAACAATGCTACCATAAACTAGTTAAAATGACAACTTAGTTTAATGACTCAGTCTATTATTTCAAGAGACAAAATTAGGTTTCTTTATGGAAAGCATCACAACAATAATGTGAAAGATGAAACAGAATCTGATAAATTTGTAAAGAGGGTATTGAAATGTAATAATGCTGGTGACACTTCCAGTCAATATCATTCTCAGTCTGCTGTTCAACATCATGATCTCTGTTGAGAGTGTGTGGGTTACCACAGTCTTCACTGCGTTGGCAATTCGTGCAGGGACGATTGTTCTGACTACAGACACAGTTGATTGTGCACAGAGCTTTACTGGCACAAGCACAAATAAGGTCTTTGTAGAAGTTCAGATGCCTTTGGGCCCATGAAAAATACAGAAAGTAGTTAATCATCCACATTTTTCCATCCATGTTGCAATGGTGATTTGATGTCTGGTTTATCTACGTGTGCAGATATCCAAATCTTTGTTTACCAAGATGCTCTTTTGACATACTCTTCAAAAGTGTCCTCATATGGTGAGAGTTTGCCTGCAACTTGTCCTTTTTGATGGCTAGATTGAGGCACAAGCAATTCAGGTCTCTGTGGGTCTCCTTTTCTTTCTTGCTCTGATCATACAGTGCTGCTACCAACTTCTTGCTGCAGAAATTGTGGTTTATCTAGCACTCTCTCCCAATGTGGCGAGATCTTTGAAGCGGTAAACTCCTTTTGTTTTAACAACATTAAACAGATTTTTTTTCTGAATACCAAATAGGAGTAACACAGTCACAAGGAGCCAGAGTGGTGGTCTGCTGGCACAGCGTTTCTTGCTAGTGGGACTTCTTCAGTGGCAGGGAAAGTCAAAGATCAGAGTGGCCTGTGTGATTATATGACTTCCTCTACCCAAGGTGATCAGTCCTAAGGTTTCTCTCCACCTTCCCTCAGGTGGCTTCTTGACCTGGAAGGCAAGACTTCCTAGGAAGATTGATACACTTTATCATTTCCACTCTTTCTTCTGCTAATCTAAAAACAGACAACGATCTTATTCGTCTTACAAACAATTACAGGAGTGTTGCTTTAAAAAATACGTCCATTGGTAAAAGGCTAATGTTCGCTCTGGTGATCCAAAACAGCTGTTTGGTTTTGGTAAGTGTGGAAAGCTTGGAAGCAGCAGGCTACATGAATCAGCAGCTGATGCTGTTTCTTTTCTGTAGAGAAGTATTAGTGGTGATCTGTGGGAGGTTTTTTAATAATCAGGTTTGACTTTCTTTGCTGCTTCTTGATGCATTAAAAGTTTGAAAGCTTTTCTTGTTTATCTACCTTAGTGTTAGGAATGTTTTTCCCTGGCTTTGCTGGAGGCCTTCATAAGGATGGATATTGTGATCGTTTGTACCTTTAGCTAAAGATAGGTGTTGTTTTTTTCCCCCTTCCCAAGTGTTAAGTATTGAAGTTAAATAGACACTAATGAAAATAGAGTTTTAAACAGGAAAGAGGGTTTGGTCAGACTTTCTCAATTGGGCAAATTTTTAATCTTTTGTGATGTAATTTCTGCAGTTACCTATTTGCCATAGTGTTTTCCAAGGTTTAGAATAGGGGTGTCAAACTCATTGGCCGTGGCGGGCCAGATTTGAATTAAATGTACTTCAAGTGGGCCATACATACCATAAATCGAAATACTAGGCACAACCATTTGTATGTATTATAATATTTTATTTGCTAGATATGAGCAATATAAAAACTGAAATAAATTCACTTCTACAACTACTATTTTACGATTAAAAGAATCGATGAATGATTAAGAATTATAGTACTGCATGATGCCCCAAGACCCACACTGTCCCTCTCCCGCCTTTTGGAGCGCTGTGTCTCGTGCACACAGTGCTCCACACGCTGCCGCCAGAGTATACACATCTCGTGGCAGCACGTGATATCATGACATCTCGCGGCGTTGTACTCTCTGGCGGCAGCGCACAATGCTGTGAGTGTGCGTGCCGACGGGCTGGACCCAAAAGATTGATGGGCTGTATGCGGCCCGGCTGGATGTTTGACACCCCTGGGCTAGAATGCATGAATTGCTAATAAGAAAATTTTTTTCTGCTTGGTTTTTATGAGAGAGAAACATTCAGTCCATCAGAAAAAATATACATCAGAAAAAAGCAGAAGCTCCATTTTTGTCTTAGCAGGAGACCTTTTAAGACTAGCGATGCCGCAGGCCAGTAGTCTTCTATTAACATGTTTGTTTGAGGAGAAAATAGCTCCTCCATTCTTGAGAAACAAGTCTATATTTGTCTAAATAAATCTCCTTTACTATTGGCTTGTCTTCTCAGCAGCTAAACCACCATGAAAAATCTAAACAGATGCAAAATCTTCCAGATGGTGTTTCAAATCATTTAGTTTTCAGTTTACCCAAACCTTTAACTCTTTTGTTTTCATGTTTTGCAGTGAGGAGGCACAACAGCAGAGCTTGCATGTCTGTTTTTCAGTTACTTCATGGTTTTTGGGTATATTGCTAGTTTGACTCCAACCTTCGATACAAAGACATTAGTTTTAGACTTTTTTCAAAAGCCAGTAGAAATATTTTGTGTGTACCTTAACTTAATTAGGTGTAAAGAAGCAGGAGAATTGCTTAAATGAATTATTAGAACCTAGCAATAGTCATCAGTTCCCTCTCAATCCCTTTGAATGTCTCAAGTCTTCCACACTGAGAAGTATTTTAATATTTCTTCTTTGTAATAGCAAGAAAAAAATAGTTTTCAAGTGTTTCTTTATATTCTTGGCCTAACTTAATGTGATTCTATTTCTTTTCTGAGCTTTAATACCATTTCCCTGCCTAAAGGCTCTATACGATTTAATTTAAACTTTGGAATAATCATAATCTATGGAGACCAAGTTTAATGCTTGCTTTTAATAAATTTTCTGTAGCGTGTGATTTTTTTACAATTATACCTTCTATATATTTCCAGTTTCTGGAAAAGCAACTGATTCACCATACTGATTCACAACTGCTGCTGTTGATAGCTTATACCTTATTATGTACAAAAGTCTGCCTGCATAAGACATTACTCTTGCAAAGTCAAATGCTCAAAAGTTCGGAAATGCCAGAAGTAAGGTAGTTTGTGCAAGTTTTATGTCTTTGTGCCCTAGATTCAAGAGCCATCTGCAGTCAGAAATCTCTTCCCCATATAGGTACTTGTAGACTGTGATCAAATTATCTGTTAACCTTCTCTTGGATAAATTTCATAGATTGAACTTCTTAAGTCTGTTACTATAAGGCAGGGGTGTCAAACTCACTTCCTATGGCAGGCCACATTTAAATTAAATTCAGTTCAAGGGGGCCACGCATACAAACTAAACACTAAAACACCACATACTCTACCTTCCGCCGAGAAATCTCCCCGCAGGGTGAAATTCGGCGGCAGAGTAGGAGAGTGGGGGACACAGCAGGGACTCACAGGTACTCGCAGACTCCACTGTCTGCCATGAAATCTCCCTGCAGGGTGAAATTCGGCGGCAGAGTGGGAGAGTCCGACGGCCTTTTCCTTTTTGAGACAAGATCTCGCGGTAACACGCGCTGATGTGAGATCTCGCACACTTTTACCGAGCTCGGCTCAGAAAAAACTGCCGGCCCGGATAACATAAGTCGGCGGGCCGGATTTGGCCCGCGGGCCTTGTGTTTGACACCTGTGCTATAAGGTATATTTTCCAGATATTAAATAATTCTGATAGCTCTTTTTTGAGTCCTTTCCAATTTTTGTTATATCCGTTTTGAAGTGAAGATGGCAGAACTGGACACAATATTCTAGTAATGTTTTCACCAATGCTGCTTCTACTCGATGTTCCCTTTGATTATGAATCCAAGGATCATGTTTTCCTTCTTAGCTACAACATTGTACTGGGCACTCAAGTTCAGTTGGTGGATAAATAGCTGAACTTGACCCAGGGCTTTGAAATTAATCATGATATACATGTCCTTTTCAGAGTCGCTGTTGTCTCGAATAAAGTTGCGTAAGCATAACCTACATTCTTTATTCATAGATGTATGATCTTGCATTTGGCTGTTAAAATGCTTGTTGTTCAAACGGCCCCACATTACCAAGCAATCTTGGTCAGTCTATATAATCATCTGTCCCCTTCATTTTTGTCATCGGTAACCTTTACCAGCAATGATTTTCAGTTTTCTTCCAGATCATGGATTAAGATAATGAATAAGTGCTGAGCCAAGAACAGATCACTGCAGACCCCACTAGAAACACCAACTGTTGGATGATAGTTCCCAGTAAAAAACTTTTGAGATCTTTCAGTTAATCAATTTTAATCCATTTAATATGGCCTGCATTGATTTTGTATAGTGCTGATTTTGTATCAGAATGCCTTGTGGGATGAAGTCTGCTGCATTATAGAAGTCTAGATATATTATGTCAACAGTTACTTTATCAAACCAAATTTGTAATCTCATCAAAAAGGGATATCAAGCTTGTCTGACAAGATCTGGTTTCCATAAGCATGTTGATTGGCATTAATTATGCTACCATCCTTTGAGTCTTTACTGATTGCATCCCAAGTTGATCTTTCTGTGACTTTTGTCTGAGATCAGTGGGACACTAACCAGCCTGTGGTATCCTGGGACATCTCGTTTGCTACCCCGTCTGCCCTGGAGGCTTCCATCCCACCTCAGCTTCCAGTCCCATTCTGTCACTCTCTGTTCCTCACCCTTCTGTATTCCAGTCAGGCTGGTTCTGCCTTCTCCTGCTTGTGGCTTGGATGCCAGCAGGGGGTGCATTCAGAGCACCAGAAGGTCTCCCAATTCATTTCTGTATCCAATGCTGCAGCAGCCTTTGGCAGCTCGGAGAAGTATTTATATGGAAAATCATCCGCCCCTCAAGTCCTGGTTTAGATTGTCTGCGCTACAGGCTGAATCTTCTGAGAATTTAGCTGCCAAACTCTAGCAAGTCTCTGCTGAGCACATACAAACAAATTTCCAGCAGGTCATAATTTGGCCAAATTTGGATTAATTTTCACAGGAGTGACAAATGAACCATCCCTTACAACAGGGCTGCCACTTGAAAATGTAAAGTCTCTGCTTGAAAGCATTGGGGCACTCGAGCGTCTCAGTGAACTTGTAAGAATTTAAAATGGGCAAAACAATCTATTTTCCCCATATCTCTTTCTGATCCATTTTTGCTGAAATTTTCTCTACATTTTCAGCCTGAGGCAGATACCCAGTGTAGAAACAAATAAAGTTTGACAAAATTATAAGCAACTGAAAGCAGGCTGTTAAAGTGGAAAGCATTGAACAAGCTTAACTATAGTCATAACTACTTGTCACTTATAATACTGTCTGCTTTTGGTATTAAAGTTTTTAAACTGTTTTGGGATGCAGTTTTAGTAAATAAAATATTGTATGTGCTTTTTTCTGAGAAATGAGGGCCTTCTACATCTCGTCTCAAGTTTTCATATGTTGCTCTTTTAGTGAGTCTGAGGATGTCCATTCACACCTACTTGACCACAAATCAAATGATAGCCTAGTAATTTTCCTGGAGCCCTCTTTATTCCCCCTAACACCACCACCTTTTTTACTCTAAAACAATCATATATCTGGATGAAAATAACAAGATTCTCAACTACCAGAGCCACTTTTAGATTAGAATTGATTGGGGCCCACACCACAATATATTTATGTTCCAGTTGCCTCTCTTCCTGTCACTGCGTACTCCTCTTTCACCATCAGCTTTCCTGCCTGATGCTCCATGGCCACTGGTCTGAGCCCACAACACTTCATAGCAGAGACTGGCTCAATCTATCCTCCTCACCCCACCTCCACTCTCTAGCAAAGATTGGGCTCTCTCTTTCGCCATTGTTGGAGTCTTCATTACTGAGAGTCCCACATCTCACCTTTCCATGTTCCAGTCTTTTTCTTTTCCTATACGCTTTCTCACTAAGTAGACAAGCAGATCACATCCTTGCTCTTTCTAAAGTGTTCCTTCACCTCATTCATCCTTTCCTTAATTGCCCATCCTCTTTTGGGCTTTTTGGAGAATGGTGAAAGGGGCCAAGGTGCACCAGAGAGTGAATCTGAGGAGAGGGGTCTTTGAAAGGGAGAGATACTGGGAAAAGAGGTCAGAGAGGAGAGTGAATACACTTGAAGAGGGGCCCACTAGAAAATGTGATGGGGTAAGAGGAGGAGTGAGGGATTGATGGGAGAGAGGAAGAAAAGTATAGGTGAAGATGATGAAAAGGAGGAATAGATGTTGCAACAGGAGAAGTGGTAGGAATGGGGTAGAGGGAATAACTAGTACGCAGTGTAAGTAAAAATCCTGGGCAAATCAGCTACTCAACTATAGATGAAGAAATACTCCAGTATAGGAGGAGAATAAAAATAAGACAAAGAAAAAAACAGCCATATTGATAAGTGTTTTGATACGTATGTCAACTGAGAAATATTATAATAAAGTACAATTTTGAAAATTATAGGAATGAATGGGCTGCTGCCAGTGGCAGCAGTTTACATATTGGCTTATGGTAACTAATTGTCTAGAGACATACTTTTTGAGTAGCTCCACTCCTCTTGTGCTGCTCCATACAATGGCTTTGTTTTCCATCTTATTTGGCCATCTTAGTTGACCCCTGTTACTAGCATTCATGGGATTCTGTCTCAATTCAATACATTTCTGAAAAAAAACCTGTAATGGGTTATTCTTACTGCTGTAGTGGCCTCCTGTGCCTAGAGGTGGTGGTGCAAGGGTTCTTCTCTCTGGTGTTCTTTTAATGGCCACTTCTTTGGTCCAGTGATGGCCTAACTTTCTCAATCTTCTGTGGCCTGACCCTCTGGCCAGCTCACACAAAAGTTCAGACCACTGCTGGGGAAACAAAAGGTCCAGTTAAAAGTCCAAACTACAATTCTTCTGGGCTACATTGAAGCGCTTCACACCTTCTGTATTACTTCCTTCCAACAGGTTTTCTTGAGGATCTCCCTCATCCCTGTAAGCTTTACCCTAGGGCTTCCCCCACAGGAGCCTACCCTGCTCCCTATGGGTCTTTTCCAGTTTGGATTTCTCAGGCCCTTCCCAGAGAGAGAACTCAATTCATTATGAGTTGAGCTCTGTTTAAGTGGTCTTTTCCTAATACTTTCATGGCTTGCATCACTCTCTTAGGTTACCATATCTGCTGGGGGCTAGCTGCTAGGTGGCAGACAAGGCCAAGCCTGGCTTGCCTTAAAGGACCAACCAGCCTGTGACAGTACCGTAGCAGTGTAGTTGGATTGACACGTATATTTAATGTGGTATTTTACACAGGGATTTTCACAGTGATCTACACCCTTGTTGCCATGGTGTTCAATCTCTAAACTTGTGTTTTAATTGAATTAAGTATGTTTAATGTTTGTTTCAGTGAAGATAGATTTGAATAATACAGACACCAGTTGATTACTGTATCTCTTTTAGTGCGATTTGTAAGCACAGTCATGTTTATTTACTAACAATGAGTTATTTCTTTCTCTGCCTACCCTCATCCCTTCAGTTATGAGATAGGAAGCAACATAGGCTTACCCCAAGGAGGAAGCCAACAATCAGGAGACATTAAGAATGAAGTGTAGGAGTTCTGAGTTTCTGCCAAACATAAATCTGGGTAATTACCAGATTGACTGCATCCAAAACAACTATTAAATATACCAAAGAGAGAATTCTAGACCCAGTTTTCAGACTGACGATCAATCTGTTTCTTTTATTCTTTGGCATCCAGTTTCTTTCAGTTCATAGTTGTTTTCAGGATTTTCTTTCAATGATACTTTGATGAATTGTCTAAATAACTTTTTTTGAGAGAGCAAATTGAAACTCCTATTTGGAAACAAGATCAAGTAAGGATCTTAATCCTTCCCCACCTACTAGTCTCCTTCAGTAATAATGAGATATATTTGGAGCACACACCGAAGTCAGACTGTGTCATAGTCATACGTCACTATTCCGAGGTTAACTGCATCTCTTCTCTCTCTGTGGTCTCCTGAAGGGCACCCCTATAGGTCTTAAGCCTTCAGCCATCACCTCTGTGGGCTGGGATATGCGTCCTTTTCTCTCCAGACCAGAGATTTAGGTTTCTTGCAATTCCCATGCAATTTACTGTGCTAATTTCAGCAGGTCTGACTTTAGTCCAGGGCCCGCAATTCAGCTATCTCCTTATAGCGTTCCCCAGTGACCAGCCGTCTTTCACAAAGCACAGTAATTTTATTTAAGGCAAAAGTAGTACAGAGAAAACGTATACTAAAACAAACAGTAGTCTGTTCACGTACACATGAGTTTATCAGATGTTGCCCATCTTTCCCATGAAGATCTTAGTACATTTCCAGTTCTTTTGGCCTTTTCAGCAGTTGCGAATGAATGTTATGAATAACAAGTGAATAAAAACTGAAACAAATAACCAGATCCTATAATACTGTACATTTGATTAAATATTTGGAGTTGATAACCATAAAACTCATGTTCAGAGAGGTATGTCCTAGCAATGCAAATCTGTGTCTGGAAAACAGGCACTCATGGGTTCTGTCCCTGGTTTTGCCACTAACTCCATCCCGTGGTGTTGGCAAGTCGTATCTCCTGTCTGCCTCTGTTTCCCTATTGTAATATGAGGAGAGTTGCCTGCTACTTGCGGCTGTTGTGAGCATCAAGGTTTGTTAAACTTGCTATATGTGATTCCTTTTGTATAGGGTTTTTTTAATAAAAAACCTTTAATCAAAGATCCTTGCTTTTTTTTTTTTTTTTTTTTTTTTTTGGATCAGGTACAAAGAAGGTGGTGAAGCTTTGTTAGTATTGCTTCCCTCAGAAGAAAACGGCATGGTTCAACAGCTGTTACAGAGAAAAGTACCTGTCAATGAAATTAAGTAAGTTACCAAAGCGTAGTTAGTGATTTCAATCTTCTTTCATAGAAATAGTATAAGATGATTCTGTGACAGTTGTTATATTAAAATACCATTAAACAGCCTGTTTTATCTGCAGTTGGATTTAAAAAAGGGAGAAGTTGTTTTCCCCATGTCTTTAATTTCTATGAATGATTCAGTGCACCTCATTTTCCTTGTAATGACATCTGTTTTATACCTTTTACTTATACAAACCAAATTAGTATTTATGCCTGCTTGAAGCTGACCCTCCAGCTATGCAGTCTTTGTCTAAAATTACAGTGAGTTGGTATATATATAATCTAGAAATGGCTTTTAGGTACACTACAGCTTTCTGCTACCCAGTTCTGACAAAGTGTGGAAAATGAAACAGTGACTGAATAAAGCTCAGAAGTGCTTGTAAATTAAAATGATCTTTATTCTCAAAAGAAAAGTGCAGTTATTGATTGCAACAATACCTTACCAGAGAAGAAGTTACTGTATATAATTTCATGCACAGGATTTTCATCAAAGCTTTGTTGCCCAGACAGACATAACCACTATACTGAGAATGTCTTTCTGGTTTTTGATAGCAAGGTCCTCGGAGCAAAGACTATCATTTATTGTACAGTGCTGCATAAACAGATGGCATATAGTAATGTCATCTGGCTTTAGAACCTCTTGAGTTAAATAGCGGTTTGTCAAAAGACCATTTTCCCCTGCTAGTTGAAGCATGTCGAACTGTGCTATTCAGAAGCCTACAAGGTACGATGCCTGGGACTAGCAGGTGGGGGAAATACAGGCAGATAGAAAAGGAATGCAATGCAGAGACTATTAATAACGTGAATGAAAACAGAAAAGCAAAGCAGTTCATTAGGCGGCAACGCACCCTTCACTAGGTATAATGAAGACTGCTGTAACAAAGTAGTGTTGTGACTCCTTAAATCTTGATCTTGAGGTACTTTTAAATCACTTATTCTCAATAACCTTTAGTTTTACCCATTTGTAAAATGGATATAATAGTGAAATACTTAACTACTGGTACCTCACAGGAGTATGGGATCTTATGTAAGCTCTGAAAAATGCTATGAGATCTTCTTATGAAGGGTGCAATCTTGGTATAAAATATTAGTATATAACACTTTTCTCTTCTGAGGTCATTCTCTACATTTTATTGACTCAAGAAGTGTTTTAATGTTAATTTTGGCTTTACCTTAAAAAAAAAGACCAAACAAACCAAAAAGCTTTCCCTCTCAACATAACTCTTCTCTGGATAAAAGGTCTGAGTTCCTGTTTGCCTTGCCTGCATTATTCATTTAATGAGAGTGGTCTTCGTGATTTCAGTCAGACCTTGTTCACAGTAGCAGTAGTATTAGGCATTTTAAAATAATACAGATGGAATGAAAAAGTACTCCTGGGAATTTAATATGAGGTTCTTAATACATTTTCTGAAGGTAAAAAGAGTTTGTTTTTCTTTTTTTATTAGAATCAACCCGGAAAAACTTGTAGATGTCCAAAAGAAGATGCAGGCTTTTTTAGCTCAAGATCAAGAGTTAAAAGAGAGGGCTCAAAGGGTAAGTTGTCTATAATGCAGTCCTGCCAGGACATGTTTGTTACAATAACTAAGGATAAGATTATGTCATGAAGGTAACTTCCTGTGACCACCGTGACATTTTCTGCTTCAGCTGAGGGGAGGGTGGGGCATGAGCTGTCAGCCAACGGGGGGGCCCAGTGGCTCCCTGCCCCTATGGGTGGGGCAAAGAGTGGACTGGCAGCAAGCAACAAGGAACCCCCAGAGCTCCCTGCCATTGTGGGCAGCAGGGTGGGGGTCCCTGGAGCTCTCTGCTGCAGCTGGCAGCCAAGTCTCCCACCTGCCGCTTGGGGTGAGGGGCCCCTGGAGTTCCAAGCTGCCCTAGCCCTTTCAGCTCAGAGCTGCTGCGGGTTGAACTCATAGCTCCCAGCCGCCGCGGGCACTGCCGCTGGAGTTCCAGGCTGCCATGGGCAGCCGTAGCGGGGAAGCCCACAGACCCCCAGATCTCGGTCCTGGCCCCCAGCTCCCAGGCTCTACAGGCAGCGGGGGTGGACCTGGGTCCACTGCTCTCATCTGCCTCTTAGCCCCCAAGTCAGCTGCATTTTGTCAGATAGTTATTTTTAGTAAAAGTCAAGGAGAAGTCACGGCTTCTGTGAATTTTTGTTTATTGCCCATAACCTCTCCTTGACTTGTACTATAAAATAACCGTGACAAAATCTTAACCTTAACAATAACTTAATTGCCAACTGTTGCTAAGGCAAATGTGCTTGGAACTGCTAAATATGGTTATTTTTAAATAGAAAAAATTAGATACCACTGGGAAATAACAATCTTGTTTTAGGAGTTTTGGCAAGTATCTTAATATATTTGTCATCCTCTTTTTTGTGGTGGAGATGTGATTATGTACATTCTTCTTTAATTAACTGACAGATTTTTTTGATTGAAGGGCCATAGGTATGCTGCTATTTCTCCCTGCTATTGCTTTTCTTCCAGGAGCTAATATAGAGCATGTTAAAAATGCTAATTGGTTATCAGAGTTTAAAAAAAAAACAAAAACAAAAAAAAAAAACCCTTGCTGAAAACTGGAAATATGACTGCTGAACTTAAATGATTTGCCCAGAAAACTTAGTCTTCAAATCAGTATAATTGTGAAAAATATAAAGTAACTTGATAACTCAAATGCCCATGTTTTTAAATCAAGATTTTCATTGTCTCTCCTTCTGGATGTTTCGGGTAATCCATCCCTTCAGTGATGGAAAATCCATACGTCATGGCTACAAGATGAACTATGCCTTTGACCACTTAGTCCCATCTGTCTTATCTATCTAAGTGATCCCCATCACCAGAGCATCTGAGCAGCTCACAATCTTTATGTACTTATCCTGACATTTCTCTGAGGCAGAGAAGTAGTGTCATCACCGTTTGTCAGGTGGGGAACTGAGGTACAGAGACATTGTGGCATGCCCAGGGTTGCACAGGTTGTTTGTGGTGGAATAGAGAATTGAATCTAGGTCTCCCTTAGGATCATTGGATTCCTTGGGAGTCAGGCCTGGCTTCCTGTACTTCATTCTGGATAGGACTATGCACTTCAGCCATGCTTTATGGGGTTTCTGGACTGCAGACCCCTAGTTCCCAACTGTATTAATGACACAGGCCCAGCTCTGTTTTGGCACCTGTAACGTTTCCCTTCTGGAGCCTGAGACAATAGAAGTTTGTAGTGACACAGAAATAGCATATTCAAAGCAAAGCATTATTTATTTATTCTTCAAAGGTACAACGCACATACAGCAAAGAGTAAAATAACAAAGATCCACACACGCACAGGTCTGTCTTACATTTTAAATGTTCCTTGCTGGTTTTGGTAAATTCCCTCAGCCCGGCTAACTTCATCTTTGGCAATGAGAAGGAGTTGTCCTCCTGCAGCAGATTTTTTTTTTTCTCTCTCTCTCTCTCTCTCTCTCTCTCTGTGTCTCTCTCTGTCTCTCTGCTTTTGCTGACTCATTCTGGGTTGGCTTTCACCAGGTACTGCCCCTTCTTTTCTAGCATGTCGAGTTTAAGATCCCCTTAGATCCTAGGCTCAGCCTTGGGAAGAGTAAACCCTTTTATCTGGGATGGAACCAAATGGGGTATTTCCAACTCATATCTACCCCACTTGTTTCCTCAAGCAGCCTGATCTGTGCTGCTGTTTCATTTCTGTGGGTTTCCCCCTTGCAGCTTCCATTGTTTTATCCCATGGCATTCAGGCTGATTAATATCACAGGTAATCTGCAAGGCATATGGTGTTGATTAAAAAAATGCTACATGTAACTCCCTCATTCTCCACATTGATAATTGAATTAAATAAAGGGTTTTCAATTTAATTTAGATTTAAATTCACAGGCAAATAAACTTATTTAGAATTGTTATTCCATCTTTCCCAGAGAGAGATGAGGAGGGTTATGGGGTGAAGCTGCTTAGCTGCGTTGATGGCAGGTGGGAGGAGTTGATGGATAATGGGAGTTTAGTCAGGATCTTAGTGAGTTTGGGGGAAGGATATTAATTGGATATAGGGGCAAGGATTGGGACAGGAACCTAATAGTCAGGATAAGGCAGTTGGAGGAAGTAATTTGTCTTACAACCCTTCTACTTACTTCACATCCATTTCCCTCCCAACCCTCACCCTGGAATATCTGATGGTACATAGAAGAGAATCCACTAAAAATCTCTGTTTTGCTTTATATATTACACACACACCAAAAAACAAACAATCCCAAATCTGTTAAACATTATTAAGACTGCAAAGTCAGGAACTCAGAGTTAGGAAATGCCAGAATTAAAACTGCCCCTGCAACCTTAATTTCGACCCTTTGTATGTATGCATTATGATACTCTTTTATTTCATGATCACCTTATTTTTTCCATAGAATGGACCTGCTATGGGGATGAATAAGGTTGGGTAGTAAAGGAGACTGCTGTCGGCAGCACCCTGCCTCATTTGTTGCAGAAGTTGAAAGGTGTGTAGTGAATGAGGCAGGGGACTGCAGGAAGAGAAAGTATGGTCTCATGGCTAAGGCAGTTGAATACTGCCCTGGGGAATTGGATTCTATCCCTGCCTCTACCATAGTTTCTTTTTAATGCTGGACATGTCACTTAAAGCAAACTTTTTACAGGTGCTTCCTAATTTGTTCCTCATTTTCTGCATACGTGACTTGAAATTGTTGGTCTGTTTTGCAAAAGCGTTAAGCGCTTTCAGCTGCAGCTGAAATCAGCATGGGCTTTCCTGGAATATATCAAGTGCTGTATAATGCTAAGTACTCTATAAATTCAGCTTCTAGGTGTCTCAGGTCGGCCACTCAAAACTAGTGGAAAGTTTGACTTTAGTTTGTCCGTGCCACAGTTCCCTATCTATAAAATGGGGATAATATCAGCCTCCAACTTAACAAGGGTGTTAAGAAAATAATTTTTTTATATCGACAGGTCTCCTGCCAACATAATAAAACCACCTGAATGTGCACGGTAGCTATAGTGCTGTCAACACAAGCGCTTATGCCAGCAAAACTTATGTTGCTCAGGGATGTATTTTTTCACATCCCTGAGCGACAAAAGTTTTGCCGGCATAAGTGCTAGTGTAGACAAGGCCTTAGATACCATAATGAGGGGTTCCACAGAAAAGCTAAAAAAGAAGAAAAGCCAAAGAAGAAACCAGGATTTGAATAGTGGGCAGTGAATAAGGCATGAGGCCACACAATAAACAATGAGGAGGACACACAATATTGGATAGCTACTCACTAAGTGAGCACCATTAATCCTGTGCTCTGAATGATGGAGGGTCCATGTGATCATGTAATTAACAATGATATAACACATGTACACAAGGGGAGGCTGAATTAAGGTTGCATGGGCAAACTTAATTTGGACACTGACTTTTGAGTGCTTGGCTTTTTGTGTGGTTTGTTTTTAAAACCAGGTTTTTAAAAAAGCAAACTGAAAAAAAAAAATTCCATCATGTGGCATCATATTGACACACACTTTGGGTCATCAGCAGGGTTGGAACTTTAGTTACACTGTGCAGACCTCTGCCACTTGAGCTAACAGAGTAACTGATAGCAGTAGTAGGTTGTCATCCTCTGTGTTCAAGCCACTAGACGGGGATGAGACACTTTTAGTAGGCACAGACTCTTAAGCTCATCCCCTTCTTCTGCACCATTCTCTCCAGCCTGTCCCTGTACCAGTCCTGTCTCTCCCCAACTCTGGCTTCTTGTCTAGTCCCATTCTCATCTAGCCAGTCCTTGTGTCTGCTCCTCAGGCTTCTCACCCCCTCCTGACTCCTCCTTTCATCTGCTTGTCTGCCCCACCCATGTTCCCCGTCCTGACTGGCTCCCAGTTGAAGGAAGTTAGTAGGAATTTTGTTTGAATACCAAAAGTGAGGTCAGGCACTTAGCTAGTTAAAATGACCATTGACTATTGAGCGTTGATTTCATAAACAAAATTACTTTTAAAAAGGTGCCAGGTTTATGGCTCTGGACTGAATTCCTAAGCCGTATAGTTGTAATTGCATGAGAAATGGCAGTGCAAGTTTCCCTTTGTTTTCTCCTTGGCAAAGCAATCTTTGGACCAAAATGTCTGATGGTGTATCAAGATCATCTGCAACTGTAATTCTGTTTTACAGTTAGAAAATTTACGTAAGACATGATGGAGCAGCTGACTAGGAAGAGTGAGAGTAAGAACAAATGAATGTTCTTTGGCTTAAGTTGAAAACACTAATAAATCTTTTCACTTGCATCTTCCAAATTGGCTCTTTAAGATGTGAGTTTAAAAAAAAAGGGGGGGGGGAGAGGAGAAATTTAAATTCGGTGAGGTGAAATACTCTGAAAATTTCAGAATAGTGGTGTAACAAGACCAAGCCACGGCTTCTTTCAGGCTGATGGATCTAAAGTTACACCTTCCCTGAAAATCCAATTTTTATTACAATTTTTTATAACCCTGTGTAATATAAATATAAAATCAAAATATGCTCTCTTACAAGTGAAGGTGTGTAAAGGGTCAGTATACAAAATTCTTAATGTATGGAAAAGAGATGTATCAGGCACGGCCTCTTCCTTACAGAGGATGTGTGTATGTTCACAAGCCTAGAGCTATGTACACACTGATGGCAGAAAATTTGCCGCTGTCAGATTGATCTATCTGGATCAACTGAGTGGAAGTGAATCAATCAATCCGGAAGTCGATTCAATTAAACCACCTCTTCAAAGGGTGTAGTGCTGCATCGACAGGAATGCATTTCCTGTTACAAAGTCAATGGGAGTTACGCAAGCTACTCTGCACAGCTTGTGTAACTCTCGTCGACTGCCGCTGAATTTCCAGGTAAGCATAGAGTAGGCCTAGTTGTTTCTGCTCTTTAAAGAACATAACATAAGAATAGCCATTCAATGGTCCATCCAGCCCAATATCCTGTCTTTTGACAGTGGCCAAGGTGATCATCAAGTGAGCCATCCCGTTGCTCATTCTCAGCTTCTGGCAAAGGGCAATTCCTGCTCCTCTGGCTAATAGCCATTGATGGACCTATCCTTCGTGAACTTAACTAGCTCTTTTTTGAACTGCAGTATAGTCTTGGCCTTCACAACATCCACTGGCTAGGAGTTCCACAGGTTGACTGTGAGTTGTGTGAAGAAATACTTCCTTTTGTTCAATTTAAACCTGCTGCCTATTAATTTCATTTGATGACTCCTAGTTCTTGTGTTATGAGGAGTAAATAACACTTCCTTATTTACTTTCTCCACACCAATCATAATTTTATAACCTCTATCATATCCCCCCCGTTATTCATCTCGTTTCCAAGCTGAAAAGTCCCAATCTTATTAATCTTTCCTCATATGGAAGTTGTCCCAGATCCCTAATAATTTTTATTGTGCTTGTCTGTACCTTTTCCAATTCTGATACATCTTTTTTGAGATGGGGCAACCACATCTGCATGCAGTATTCAAGATGTGGGCGTACCATGGATTTATAAAGAGGCAATATAATAATTTCTGTCTTATCCTTTTCCTAAATCATTCCTAACATTCTATTACATTTTTTGACTACCACTGTACAGTGAGTGGACATTTTCAGAGAACTACCCACAGTGACTCCAAGATCTTTCTTGAATGGTAGCAGCTAATTTAGACCCCATCATTTTACATGTATAGTTGGTATTTTGTTGCCCAGTCACCCAGTTTTGTAAGATCCCTTTGTAACTCTTTGCAATCTGCTTTGGACTTAACTATCTTTAGGAGTTTTGTATCATCTGCAAGTTTTGCCACCTCACTTTTTACCCCTTTTTCAAGATCATTTATGAATATGTTGAATAGTACTGGTCACAGCACAGACCCTGTGGATCACTACCTCTCTCCATTCTGAAAACTGACCATTTATTCCTATCTTTTAACTAGTTACTGGTCCAGGAGAGGACCGTCCCTCTTATACCATGACTGCTTGCTTTGCTTAAGAGCCTTTCGTGAGGGACCTTGTCAAAGGCTTTCTGATAATCTCAGTACACTATACACACTGTATCAGCTTGTCCACATGCTTGTTGATCCCCTCAAAGAATTCTGGTAGATTGGTGAGGCATGATTTCCCTTTACAAAAGCCATGTTGGCTCCTCCCGAACAAATCATCTTTGTCTGATTCTTTACTATAGTTTCAACCAATTTGCCTGGTACTGAAGTTAGGCTTACTGTCCTGTATTTGCTAGGATCACCTCTGGAGCCTTTTTTAAAAATTGGCCTCACATGCGCCAATCATCTGATACAAAAGCTGATTTAAATGATATGTTACATACCACAGTTAGTAGTTCTGCAATTTCACATTTGAGTTCCTTCAGAACTCTTGGATGAATGCCATCTGGTCCTGGTGACTTATTTCTGTTTAATTTATTAGTTTGTTCCAAAACCTCCTCTAATGCTACCTCAATTTGGAACAGTTCCTGAGATTTGTCGCCTAAAAAGAATGGCTCAAGTTTGGGAATCTCCTAACATCCTCAGCCGTGAAGACTGATGCAAAGAGTTCATTTAGTTTCTCTGCAATAGCCTTGTCTTCCTTGAGTGCTCCTTTAGCATCTCGATCATCCAGTTGTTTAGCAGGCTTCCTGCTTCTGATGTACTTAAGAATTTTTGCTATTACTTTGGCTAGCTGTTCTTCAAATTCTTTTTTGGCCTTCCCAATTATATTTTTACATTTCACTTGCCAGGGTTTATGCTCCTTTCTATTTTCCTCAGTAGGATTTAACTTCCACTTTTTAAAGGATACCTTTTTGCCTCTAACTGCTTCTTTTACTTTGTGGCTGCACTACAGCTGATATCTTCACCTTGAATTACACCCAGAATGCTGGTTTTATCAAGGACATGGATTGCTCCGTCTGTCTGGCCTGTCTGTTTTTTGATCAGGCAGGTTGTTGAAACTAACAAGAATTAAATAAACTGCCTGTTTGCCAGAGTGAACCACACAGGGAGAGTGGGGAGGCAGTGTGGAGTGTATACTTAGGTGAGTCCACAGTATTAATGGTGATTATGGTTTCCCAGCTGAGGATATGTGGGTTCTAAGAGTGGAACTCCTCATCATGGAGGGTGAGTTTGAAAATTCTGTCAGGGAGACATTTTTAAAAGATTGGAAAAAAGTTATGATGAGTGAAGAGGCTTTTAGTGTAGCTAATCAGATTCAGTTTATTGCATCACTTCAAACAACCTAACATATAAAACATTCATATTAGAATGACAATAATGTCTTGGTTGTTGGGATGTTTAAGAAGTTGATGGTTCATTTGGAAGGAGGTGTGTGGACCTGAGGGACAACGACGGGAATCTTCAAAAATTACACCGGTTGTGCAGCTTCTTGTTGCAAATAGAAGGTTAATTTTGGAGAATGATACATATTGGCCTCTCCAGAGAGTGGTGAATTAATGATTCTTGAAAGAAAACATAAGGCAAGTACATTCATTGCTTCCTCTTGTTTGATACGAGAGGCTTAGATTTGAAGTGATATATATCCATCACTTCCTCATCAGTCTGTGGAAGGACTGGCAAGAAGTTGTAATAGTATAGCCCGTTAAAACTTTAGATTCAATCAAGCTTTATTGCTTCAATTTGTTATAGCAGACAAATACACATACACAGTGATGTGCTTTTTGGTTTGGTATATTGAAACTACAATGTGAGAAAGATATAACTAAATCAAAATTGTGGCAAATTTTATATTGGCACAGTATAACCCCAATCCTGATTTGGGGAGGGTAGATGCTACTATAGAAATATTTTAATCTAGCATCGACACTCAATACTAATTCTCCATAATGGTACAAACTTTGAATTCATCCAGTAATATCTTTGTGACTGAAAGCAATACCAAAAAGTGGAAATGTCAGCCAACATTAGCCACTCTTTCCTGCCAAAACAGCGGAAACAGCTAATTTAAAGGTTCAGGCACACGCATATTTTTTTTCCCTTTTGGCTGTCCAGTGTGGGTGCAGAAGGGCTTCGAAACCTGAGGAATCGCTTTTAATTTTAAAATGATCACAACAGTGTTTGTGGGGGAGGAGGGGAGAAATGCATCCTTGAGAGGAATGATGGGTTTGTGCTTTTATGCTGAAGGCACTGAAATCAGAGCTGAATTCAGTTTATGGTGTTGCAGTGTACTTCATGTAATAGCTTGGGGGAAGTCACTTAATCTTTCTGTGCCTTAGCTCCCATCTTGTAGAATTGGGATGACACTTCTCATGCACCCTCTTGGTCACTTGTCTGTTTACCCTTGAGGCCAGGTACTGTCTCTTACCCTGTGTATCTGCAGTGCCTAGTTCCAGAACGATTTATCTCAGTTGGAGCCTCTGGGAGTTACTGTGATTATGATCGGCCGAGCTTGTTTGGCTCTTACACTCAGCCCGGTGGCGTTTCTGTGTCTGGTTGTAACGTGATAACCTGTGCATTCTGAATGCAGTTAATTTCAAAATGTCTGAGAACGCTCTAGCCCTGAGTGGGTAGAACCCTGTTGAATGGGTGAAAATCTGAAAACCAGAAGGGGAGATGGGGACAAATTGGGCCTTGGGCATTTGGTTAAATACAGTTAGCAGTTTCAGCCGCTTCTTGTTGCTTCTGTCATGCATTGTCCACCCCAAGGCTGCTTGCATCCTTCTGTCCCCCATTTACTTTCCCCCCATTGGGTTCCCTATTTTCTCCTATACCAAAGTCTGCATTCTTCCTTCTGCATGCCAGGGACTCTTCCTTCTTCCTCCCTATCATGCACCCGGTCCTCTGTCTTCCACCTTATACCAATGTCCCCTATTCTGTCCCATACCTATTGGTTGAATGTGGTATTCAGAGATTATCAGATTGCATCCAAAGAGAGATGTCCTTAAATTGAGCTTAAGTCCTCGCAAGTTCATCCAAAAAGCAAAGTGAAATGCAAAAATTCTGTCATGTGGAAACATATTGACCCATATATGAATCATAAGAAGGATCTGAAATCTTTAAATCCACAGAAATAACATCTACCATTTGAACTAAAGGAGTGACTGTAGTAGATAATCTTCTGTGTGGACCCCTCACTAGAGGAGGAGAAGACACACACTTTGCCACTAGATTTCACAACTGTTTGCTAGACAGAGGAATGTTGAGACTTGGGAATCCTAGGTTCTCTAGTGGTTGCAGATTCTCCTGCATGAGCCCTTCTAACACTATCTCCTAGCATGTATCCCTTATAATCTGTGTCTAACCCCATTCTCTTGTCCCTTTCCCCTGCCCCTCAGCTCCTTTTTGCTTCACATCTCTGCTCCTCACCCTTCTGCATTTAACTCAAGATGCTTTTTGTTTCTCCCTGGTCTACCGGTGTGCCAACAGAAGGAGAACACATGAGTCTCCCTGTTCTTGTTTCTGTGCTTGACATCACAGTGGATCCTGGCAACTGAGGGAAGCAATTGCAGGGAAAAATCCTGCTCTATCCTTGCTACTCTGGGACAGAGCATACCCCGTGCAGGTGGACTCCTCAGAGAATTTAGCTGCCAAACTCTAACATGATCTACTGATCATGTGTGAAATGTGATTTTTGGAGGCTCCTAGCTTGGCCAGATTTGGATGGGTATTTATGTGGATGGTAAAAGGCATATCCCTGACAGCAAGACAGCAATCCTGCCAAATTTCAAGTCTCTGCTCCCAAACATGGAGGTCCTCGAGCTTGTCAGCGAAATGTTATAATATTTTAACATGGGCAAAACAGTGTACTTTCCCCATACTTCATTATTAGCAACAATTGATCTGTTTTTGCTGAAATTGAAAATACATTTATTCACCACAGGGCAGAAACCTGTCATGGGAAACCTCTGCCTGAAAAGTTATCGTTTGGGAAACTAAATGTGATTGAAAATGGAGACCTATAATAGGAAGTGTTGTGCTACTTTAACTCTAGGCATAGCTACCAGTGCTGTCAATAACAAAATTTAGCATTTTAAAGTAGCCTGCCAAAAGAAAACATGGGATTGACATTTTTTGCTGCTTTAAAATGTAAACATTTCTCCTGCTTCCTTATTCTACCTTCAAAATAATGATGTATTTTATATTTTTATGTAATAATGCATATGTAGGAGTGCCTAGAAGCCTCAATAGGGATCAGGACTGATTGGTTTTGTTGGATGATCTCTTGGGGTTCTCAAGTATATAGAAAACATTCTTATCCCTTAACTAAAGGGTCAGAGGTATTGAATAGTTAACACAGAAATGATTTCTCCCAAGTGTGTTGGTTTGAAACATTCGGAATAAAAATCACTTCCCATCTTAGTTTGGTTTCGGTTTATTTGTACTGTTTTTTGGTAGCCCATAGGGTCTTTTATGGTGGGTTTTGTTGTAAATAAATATCATATAGGCCTCCTTTTGTAGAGCAGTGGCACAAGAGTCAGCAAACAAAGCTGAAAACATGGGAGTTTGAGATGGCATCTATTGGAGAAGGGAGGTGAACCTCTGTTCCTTAACAGTGAGTGAATTTTAGAGAGTTTGTTTTGCTGGTTTGATTTAGTGTATGAAATCTGGTAATGGACAATGTGTTGTGAGAGAAGCACAGGCTTTGATCACAGCTGAACTTGACTGGAGGTGAAGCTTTCCTAATCAGCAGGCCTATAAAGATAGCCAGCCAGTGGCATAGGAACCAACACACAGGTGAAAATAAGGGAGTGTGGGGAATGGGAGAAAGTGTGGTGTTTGCATGGATTTTGGTGTGTGTGTGTGTGTGTGTTTGTTTTTTTTTCCCTTCTTAACAGGAGCTTAGAAGGGAAGGCTATGACTGCTACAGAGGCAGCAGTGGTAGTGACCTATGGAATGGAAGAGAGTGAAGATGTCTTGATGGGGAAGCTGTAGTGATGTACATTATGCTGGAGAGCATGCCTGAAAGATGCTTTGTTTGTTTGAAGTCCTGCCTAATAGATATGCTGGAAGACAAGATCTGAGGTTTGGGGAGACAGGCAGAAACTATGGTGGAGTTTCAAAGAGGATTTGAGCAGATGATGGAGGGAAGGGGAGAGGAAGCTCAAAACTTGCAGATACATTCTGGACCAGAGATCTGTGAGGGTAGACTGTTGGATGAAGAAAGTGGCTAGTGTCTATGAGAACAAGGTAGAAGAAAGGACCAGCTTGTGAAGGAAAAATAGAGCTGAGGACAGGTTTGCTGAGCTGGAAAACGAAGGGGAGAGGCAGGCAGTAACAGAAGATGGGAGAGCACGGAAGAAGAGAAGAGCTGTTAGTCCTAAAGGAAGAGGGTAAGAGACAATGGCAGTAGCCAGTATTGGGAGCTCCAGGTTGACTCGCAGAAGATTGCAAGAAAGAACAAAAGACAAGAAGCCTTGCAGCTGGAAAGAACAGAATGGGGAAGGCTGAATAATTGCACCAACACCAGGAAGAGGCAAGTCTATATGATTGGGAACTCCCTACTAAGATAAATAGACAGGCCTATCACCAGTACAGTGACCAGATGTCCCGATTTTATAAGGACAGTCCCGATATTTAGGGCTTTGTCTTATATAGGTGCCTAGTACTTTTTTCCCCCGTCTCGATTTTACACACTTACTATCTGGTCACCCTAATCACCAGAGCTGCTCTAGAGATCAGAAGGATGTGCTGTCTTCTGGTAGCGAAGATACCAGATGTGGACCTGAGGCTGAAGAGGATCCTAATGAGAGTAGGAAAGATTCCACTGACTGACCTTCACATGGGAACAAATGATACATCTCAATTCTTGTTGAGATGATGTATCAAGGAAAACTATGCCAGGCTGGGGAAGACACTTAAAGAAATGGAGGCTCAGGTGATGTTCTGTGGGATTCTACTTGTGCGGATGAGAGCAAAGGCAAGACAAGATTATGATGGTCAACAGATGGCTCAGGCAATGGCGTTCTAAGAAGAGCTTTGGGATATTTGACCACTGGGAGGCATTCACAGATAGAGAACTGTTCTCTGGCATGGACTCCACCTGAGTTGGGAAGGAAATAAACTTCTGGGATGGAGGTTTAGCACAACTAATTAAAAGAGCTTTAAATGAGGAATTTGGGGGGAGATGGTAGTGGGAGGCTCTCATAATCTCCACACCTAATTCCAGTATTGAGTGGGAAGAAAATCAAGTAAAAGAGGATACAGCAATGGAGAAAGGAACAATAAAATGTAGGTGAATGGGCAACAAGAGGAAAGATTGTGCCAGTACCACTGACAGTAACTGTCTGGTAGGCTATACTGGCAGTAAAATGATTGTACCTATTCGGGCAATGATTTTGGGTGAAGCCAAGCAGAAACTGCTAAGATGTCTTTACATCAGTGTAAGGAGCCTGGGTAACAAAAGGAGGAATTAGAATTATTGGTGCAGGAAGTTAAACCAGTTATTGTAGGGATAATGGAAACATGGTGGAATAGTAATCCTAATTGGAGTACAGGTTTGAAGGGTATATACTGTTCTGGAAAGATGGAAATAAATATAAAGATGGAGGAGTAATATTGTATATTAAAATGGGGTATACTGTAAAATTAGAAGTGATGGAATGTATATACTGAAATCTGGGTCAAAAACACTTTGGGATAGAAAGGGTAACAGACTCCATTAGGATGGTGCTTGGGGTCTGCTACAGACCCCCAGGATCCAATTTAAATGTGGTTAGAGACCTTTTAAATATTTTGAATGCAATAAATACTACTGAGAATTTTGTGACTATGTGGGATTTTAATTTACCAGATAGGGATTGGAGGAGAAGTGCTGCTAATAACGGTAGGGCTCAGATATTCCTGGATGCGATAGCCGACAGATTTTTTTTCACCAAATAGTCACTGAACCAACAAGAGAAGATGGCATTTTAGATTTGTATTAGTATTGGTGAGTAGTGAGGACTTCATAGAAGAACTGGTTGTAGATGACAGCCTTGGTTCAAGTAAGCATGGGATAATTCAGTTTCAACCCCAATGGAAGGATAAACAAAAATAGGTCTTCAGGTAGGCTCCTTGATTTCAAAAGAGCGAACTTTAATAAATTATGGGAATTAGTTAGGGAAGTCAATAGACTGAGGAACTCGAAGATCTGAATGTTGAGGAGGTGTATGTCTGCAAGCAAAACCAAAAGATTAAATTCTACTAATACAAAAAATGAGATAAATTACCATATTTACTACTTAATTTCTGTGGAGATGAAATTAAGTCCATTTGTCAGCAAGTGCGTTTACTGACAAATACTGACTTTTGAGTTATTGATTAATAGATTTAAAGATTTTTTTTAAATTGGAAAAAATGATCGTCGTCTTTCTTATATCTCAGACAAAAGGAGGCTATCTCAGAATTTCAAGAATGAATCAACAGAGAAGAGACAGTAATGTACTTTTTCAAGTGATGCCCCAAAACAAAAATTAAAAAATGAGTAAAAAATGATTGATTTACTGAATAATACAAGATTTATCAGAATCTCCTTCTGCTTTGCCAGTAGTGTTAGAACAATCATTATGACAGTGATTATAATCTGAATAGAAGAAAGCTGTAAGCAGAATCTGCAACTGAGGATGTTTCAACAGAGGAATTGCAGGGGGAAAGAAAACCCTCCTATAAAACAAATTCTTTTGGTTAAAAATGGTTCCCAAGGATGGAGGAAAGAACTTAAATTTAAGAAGTGAAGGAGAGGTTATTTTGGCGAGTGAGAGAAGTGTACTCAATAAGATAGAGGGTGGGAAGCAATATGAAATAAGTGAACAGACTAAAAGTTTGATATGTTAGGAAAGATGAGGAAAAATACAAAAAACCCATCAAATTACTGTACACTGATGCAGCTCTTTACCCTGTTTTATCTGAGAGATTCTAGCCAACAACTATTTTTTTTCCTCCCAACTCTTGAGAAACACATTAAAAATCCTTTTTTTTTCTAGCTGCCGTCTTGAGTATTTTCTGACTAACAAAGCTAAAACTACACATCACGGGCAAAATGAACCATTAGGCTGCTCTGAATGAAGTACTGAACTAATAAAAATGGATCAGCTTATAATAGTGGTCCTTTTGTTGAAACTATGTTGCATCCGACAAAGTGGGTTTCTGCCCACGAAAGCTTATGCCCAAATAAATGTGTTAGTCTTTAAGGTGCCACAGGACACTCGCTGTTATGTGAATAAATAAGTTCTTAACTGTAACCAGTATTAGAATTCTAATATTTTTTTCTGATTAGACATGAAGTTCTGCATTGTTATACAATTGAATGAGAGCATTTTTCTTTTCTGTTTTAAAACACTTTTCTTGTCCTTTCAGTGTTTTGTATCCTACTTGCGTTCAGTCTTCCTAATGAAGAACAAAGAAGTATTTGATGTCTTTAAGTTACCTCTAGCAGAATATGCCCAGTAAGTACACTATTGAAAGTGAAATGCTTATAAATTGTAAAACTGTTTTTCCCTGGTACCTTTAACTTCATGTTAAATAACCATTTTACCATGTTCACAATTAGAATTTTAATATTTCTTATAACATTTTCCTGCTAATGTTGCAGTTTTTGAATATTTTTGTAGATCCACATTATAGGGAAAATGTTATGAAAATTGTACGTTGTTGCATAAAGAGTAGTAACTATCTGCAGCAAAGACAAAAATTGTAATACATGATACAAAAGCCAGAAGTAATAAGACCAAAAATGTTTTCACATCAGTGTTCTAGTTGTTGTTTTTTTCCATTTGTCGCCCTTGAGCCTAGAATATCTCCAGTGAATGTTAAACAGAAGCTACTAAGTTAGATGTTTTAAAATCAACAAATCCAGATAACTTGCATATAAAAGTTTTAAAAGACTTGGCTGAGGAATTTATGGACCATTATTGTTGATTTTTCAGTAAGTCTTGGGACACTGAAAAGTTCCAGAACACTAGAAAAAAGCTAATGTGCCAATGTTTAAAAAGGATAAACAGGATGACCCAGGTAATTGTAGGCCTGTCAGTCTGCCATCAATCCTGACAGGATAATGGAGCGGTAATATGGGACTTGATTCATCTATATGGGTTTATGGGAAATAGATCCTTCCAAATTAACCTGATACCTTCATTTGATGAAATTGCAATTTTTTTGATAAAGGTAATAGTATTGAAGTAATTTAGCTTTGTAAAGCATATGATTTGGTACTATGACGTTTTGATTAAAAAACTAGAAATATATAGATTTAACATGGCACACATTAAATGGATTAAAGCAGGCTAACTGATAGGTCTCAAAATGTAATTGTAAATGGAGAATCACCATCAAATGGGGGTTATAACTAGTGGGCTCCCTCAGGGATCAATTCTTGGCACTGTGCTATTTAACACTGTTATCAATGACCTAGAAGAAAGCACAAAAGAACCACTTATAAAGTTTGCAGATGACACACACATTGGGGGAGTGGTAAATAATGAAGAGGACAGGTCATTGATGCAGATAGATCTGGATTGCTTGATAAACTAAGTGCAAACAAACTGTGTTTTTAATGCACCTTAATGTAAATGAATACATTTAAGAACAAAGACTATAGGCCATACTTACAGGATGGGGGACTCTATCCTGGGAAGCAGTGACTTGAAAAAGATTTGGGGTGGATAGTCATGGTGGATAGCCAGCTGAGTATGAGCTCTTAATGCAACACTGTGGACAAAAGAGCTGATGAGATCCTTGAATGCATAAGCAGGGGAATCTCATAGGGGTAGAGAGGGTTTTTTCATTTCTGCATTTGTCACTGGTGTGACTGGTGCTGGAATATTGTGGCCAGTTCTGGTGCCCACAATTCAAGAAGATTGGAAAATTGGAAAGGGTTCAGAGAAGAGCCACTAGAATAATTAAAGGATTAGAAAACATGTCTTATAGTGATAGACTCAAGGAGCGGTAGGCCTTGCTTGACATGAGTTATTAGACATGGGTGAGGCCTCATTTCTTGGGAGACAGGATTAGGGAAATAAATGGATCAGCAGAGTGGAAGCAAAATGTCTCTGCTAACTAAGATAGGTAAACGTAAGCAAAGAGAGAATCTACTAGCTAAGATAAGGGGGAATACCCAAGGAGCCATTAACAATCCACTAGATAAACCTGGAATGTAAAATGATGTAAAGACTAAGTTATTCATGGACAGTGCGTGGACAGAGCATGCTGTGCAGGGATTAGTTCTTACAAAATAACCAAACCAATACCAAAACACGTGATGCACTGTATTGTTAATTCAATGTAATGTGTAAATGTAAGTAAAGAAAAGGTTTTCCGTGTAACTTCCGAAGTGTGGTATACTTTATACTCAACCCTTAGCGTCTGATCGACTCAGCATAGCTTGGCTGTATGCCAGATAAAGGAACCTGAATGATGAGGCTGGAGGCAAACTGAGTTCTTTGGAACCAAATGGAAGAGATCTCAGAGGAAACCTAAGAGGAGCTCAATTTATTTGGTTTAACAAAGAGAAGTTTAAAGTGTGGCTTGATTACAGTCTATAAGTACCTGCACAGGGAACAAATATTTAATAGTGGGCTCTTCAATTTACCAGAAAAATGCATAACATCATCCAATGGCTGGAATTTGAAGCTAAACACATTCAGACTGGAAATAAGTTGTACATTTTTAAGAGTGAGAGTAATTAATTATTTGCACAATTTACCAAGGGTTATGGTGGATTCTTCATTACTGACAAATTTTACTTAAGATTGGAAGTTTTTGTAATAGGTGTGCTCTAAGAATCATTTTGGGGAAGTTCTGTGTTCTTATTATACAGGAGGTCAGACCATCACAATGGTCCCTTCTGGCCATGGAATCTATGAGCTCCTGTTGTGACTGTCCTTTTTATGAGTTTATTGCCTGAAAAAGAGGGTGTAATATATAAAGTGTGAAGATGATACATTGCAGCCTTGTTTTTGAGTGTAATGGAAGCATTGTTCCTTGAAGGTAAATATCTTTTAAATGAGGTTCACTGTAGCTGGTGAGTCGTAATGCTTGTGTGACATTCTAGAATAGATTGTTTGAAGTGTCATTCATTTTAGCATGTAATTATCATTAGCATGTTACATTATCAGTGTAATTATCAGTGCCAAGCCCTCATTGTATTTACATGAAAGCCGAGGCTCATATTGAGCCATACTGAACCAGGTTTCTGACTTATGCTTTTTTTGGAGGCTGCCCTTTTGTTCTCCAGAATCTGTTTTGATTTAAAAGAAGTAAAGTAAGTCTTTAGCCATTATGGTTGGGTAGATGTGCTTGACTCATATATTCAAAGTTAACTGATGCATGTTTGCATTTGCAGGTAGGCTGAAACAAACTCGGGGAGGTGACAGCTTCCCCATTTGTATCAATGGGTTGTTTACCCATTGGGTTATGCCCAATGATCATAGAAACGTAGTGCTGGAAGGGACGTTGAGAAATTCCCTGCACAGAGGCAGGACCAAATACACCTAGACCATCTATGACAAGTGTTCGTGCAGTCTGTTCTTAAAATTCACAGTGATGGAGATGCCACAACCTCTCTTGGAAGTCTATTCTAGTGCTTAATTATCCCTATAGTTAGAAAGCTTTCCCTAATATCTAACCTAAATCTCCCTTGTCCTACCTCCAGTGGACATGGAGAACAGTTGATCACTGTACTCTTTTTAACAGCCCTTAATGTTACCAGGCCCCACTTAGTTGTCTTTTCTTGAAAATGAATGTGCCTTATTTTTTAACCATTCCTCATAGGTCAGTCAGGTTTTCTAAACCATTTATCATTTTTGTAGCTATTCTCTGGAGTTTCTCCAACTTGTCCACATCTTTCCTAAAGTGTAAGGCCCAGAACTGAAAGATTTAAGTGTCAACAGTGGTAGTTCACTGCTAATTAAAGACTGTAAGAAGGGTGAGGGAGTATATAAAGACATGTCTGATTTCATGGGAATGGCATCCCATTTTTGTGCCATGAGTGACTGACTTTTGGGAGAGGTTATCACCACTTCATTCCCCCATCTGAGTAGTGGAGTAAAAAGACCAGAGAGGAAAGAAAAGTTTGCAGGGCACCTGAGTACCATGGACCCCAAAAGTCTGGGGTTCACTCATCCTTTAAAGTACTTTGTCTAGTTATGTTATATTTATATTGCAGTCTTTATCCAAACTATTAGTTTATCAAAATATAAAGTGTAGAGTATTCCTGGTCGAATTCTATGCCCCAAAATTAAAAATTCTGTGCACAATATTTTAAAATGCTGCGTATTTTATTTGTGAAAATAACAATATGATCATGCCAGTTTCAATTATTTTGGTAATTTATTTTAAAATACCTGTAATCAAGTATGTCTGTAACAATACAGACAACAAAAAAGATTCCCGTGGGAATTGAGAGTTGAAACCCGTGTCAACCCAGTTCCTGTTTCTCTGTTATGCTTTTGTCGTGTACTTCAGTCTGGGTGTGTCACACATGCTGGCATCTTTGGGGAAAACTCTGCCCCTCTGGTCTTTTAGCTGATTTTCATTTTTTCACCCTGTCCCCATTGTTACCAGATTTGCCCGTCACTTTGGGGTATGCTTATTTATTAGGGTTACTTTCCTGGAAAAGGGGGTGTGATTCTATTAGTGTGCTGCTTGTGTTACTTGTGTGTTCATATGGTTACAAGTCCCCTCCCAATGGAGCTATCCTGCAGGACCTAAGGTTTTCAGATTCAAATAAACCCCCCACAGATACACACAACCATTCCAGATTAACGGAGTGCGTCTGAGCAGACCGGGCTATCAGCACTCTCAGCTGACCCCTTATACGTCCCTGAACTCAGCAGGCTGGGTGAGACAGCACTGTCAGCTGTCACCCTCATGTGCCAGAATGGAGCACATGAGAATGCACCAGAATGGAGCACACTTATGAGCAGGCTGGGTCAAACAGCACTTTCAGCTGTCACCCTTATGCGCCTCTGGACTCCGTAGTCTAGGCAGAGCAGCACTTTTCAGCTACCCTCTTTATATGCCTCTTCACAACACAATTGTTCTAGCAGTAACCCCCTTGATAAGCAAACCCCATAGGATTTTGGGCACTCCAGGGATCTTTGACTTAGGTAAAAGAAGCGTTGCTGCAGAGCAAGGTAGGGAAGCCAAGAACACAAAGGAGTAAATGCATTTAGAGAGAGAGAAACTGGCAACCAGCTTGATTACAATAGTTAGTTTATTGCCAGGTATATAAAACTTATGATACTAATAGTGATGCCATATAAGGAGAGAAAAACAGTCTAACACTTACAATACAACACAATTACAGTAGGGGTATTGGAGAAAGGCTAGCCCAGGTTTGATTACAAAAGTAGAAAATTATAACTGGATTAAAGAGAGAGAGAGAATTGGGAAAGATGGGGGGGGATCTCACCACTCCTTGCAGCTCAGAAGTTCCCAGGAGACAGGCTGTTCAGCTTAGGGTCAGGAACACTTGAGGGAGAGGCAAACCCCACAACAGGATCAGTCAGGAAAGCATTTGGGTCCAGGCATCAGAAGAGGAAAGCAAGAGAGGGTTTGAACTTGGGTAGGGGTTTTTGTAGAACCAGGTTTGTTTGTGGGAAACAATGTCTCACTGAAGTACTTCAGGGAGGTTTTCTTTATGCTAGACAATAGGAGCTGATCACTCCCAGCTATGGTCAATGTTCCTTGGGGGAGCTCACAATGCAACCAGGCAGATTCAGTGTTTTGCATATCAATACTCGAATGGTCTGATAACTGCGGAGCTGGATGGGTGTAGGTGTGAGTTCATTTACAACAAGAGCAGAGATCTCCCATAATGCAGTGTGTCTCTGCCTTGCCAATCCCAGAAGTCAGTGCGATTCCTGCTTTGGAGCTTGGTTCTCCATTCCTTATGCTAATTCTTGTTCCATCTTCGATGTAAATGAGGCTCCAGTTCTCCATTCAATGTGCTAATTGAGTTGCCTCTTTTTACATCTTCTATGTAGATGAGGCATGGGGAGTTGTCTTAATCCTATCACCCTTGTTGGGAGGGTTTTAGGTGTGTCTCCCACAGCCTTTTCATAGCTTTTGTTTCTGGTGCAAGCAGAGGCTGGGGGGATTCAGGTGAGCCAGAGATAGAATAGGGGTTTTTCATGCTGGTTCCCCAAGAAAACAGAGCTGCCAGGTAACACCATAGGGTTACCATATAGAGGTTGGCAAATAGAGGATACTGCCAGGGGGAAAGGGGAGCTGGAGGGGGGTGCTGGAGGGATGTGTGTGTACTTACTGTATTTGGGGGGTGCTGGAGGGCGTATTGGGGGTACTGGATGGGGCTGTGCAGACCCCCCCCCGGCCCAGAGACTCACCCCCTCCTTCCCTAGAGTCCAATCATGGATCAGACACCCACACCTGCTCCCCCAACAACCCAGGGATCCAGAGAGAGAAACACACAGATGCTGGTCAGACTGGGCTTGTAGTGTATGGAGTTTCCTGTAGTGATTCAGTGTTGGACTGACACTGCACAGGGCCTCTATCTCCCCCAGGCAACGCACTCTGCTGTCTGCAACACGCCACCACCTTCCTTCAGGGCGTGCTGGGAACCACAGCTGCTGGAAACCCTCCAGTTCCCTCTCCCTTTCCACCCAGCAACATCTTTATTTGTGAGCTGGGGAGCCAGGCTCTGTCAGGACCAGTGGCCCCTAGTGGTGGCCAGCAGCTCTGCAGTGCCGGTACTGCAGGGAAAAAATGAAATTCTGTGAAAACAGTGAGAGTCCTGTAGCACTTTAAAAACTAACAAATTTAACTTTTGCAAGCATAAGCTTTTGTGGGCTTTAACCCACTGCATCTGATGAAGAGGGTTAAAGCCCATGAAAGCTTATGCCTGCATAATTAAATTTGTTAGTCTTTAAAGTGCAACAGAACTCTCGTTGTTTTTGCTGTATACAGACTGACATGGCTACCCCTCTGAAATTCTGTGCACAGCGTTAATTCTGTGCAAATTCTTCATTGTGCAATGGCACAGAATTCCCTCAGGAGTAATAAATGTGCATTACTGGGAATCTGCCCTCTACTCTCCTTTTGTTTGGTAGTTGTTTCTGATAATTAGGGATGAAATAGAGGCTAAGGGTCAGCAATAAGGGACTTTAATAATCTTACCTCTTAAACTGTGGTTCTCTTTCTGCAGGACTTAGACTGTCCCTGAGAGGTATTTGTCCAACCTGTTCTTAAAAACCTCCAATGATGGGGATTTCACAACCTCTCTTGGAAGAGAGAATCTGGTTTAAGATGTGTACATATGAAAATGTTAGCATGTTACTAAAAGTGGTGTATTTTATTTCCTTTATCTTTGTTGGGGGATATGATCACTTCTGTTTGCCAAGAGATGAAGACAGACTCCAATCACTCACCTTGAAATGAGAACTTTCCCTCTTTCTCCCAAAAATCATTCCCAAAATTTTTCTTGATGTAAATACTTGCTTCCTTGTTGGATCATGGCTACCCTAATATGCTCAAGAAATAGCAACAAGTGAGCTGCCTTGAGAGTTTGCATCCGTCTTTTAAAAGAGGTGTATCCAGAGTGCTGGAACAAATCTATATTTATGTGGCAAATCTGTATTGCATCCAGAAGCATTAACTACGTTTGCTTCTTGTTTCAGAACCACTTTTTAACTGCTTTTCTCCTTTCTTTCACTCTTTTTGTGAGATGGTACAAATTGTAGCTTTGATAAACAGTACAGTGACAAGATTAGTGTGGAATTCATACACAATATTAGAACTAGTAAATGTTAAATTTATGTGGCTTTTACACTGTCATCTGATTAACTGTGTAGTATTTATCAAAATCAGTTTGTACCATTAGATTCTAATTTATATTGGTAAAGAATATAGTCTATATATTCTGTATAGAATGTAGATATGTGAAATTCGAAGTTAAACAGGTGTATTATAAAGGTTCTAACCATAATTGAATTATGCAGAACATTCCAAATGAATACCGTCTAAACTTTTATAGCATGCCATGCATTCTGCATATATCACATACATTACAAAAAACCTAATCTAGGAATTCTTAAATTTTGGAAATTATTAGGAAAGATTTTATTCTTCTACCTTGGTTATCATGGGGCTGACTGTGAAAGGCTTATTAGACAGTCATAAAATCTTTTAACAATGACCTTAATATCTTTTCTCTTTCTCTTGAAGTTTGTTACCTCTGGATCTTGTAAGGCTAGAAGAGTGGGCCTCATTGGGTAACTGGGAATTTCCCCTTTTTAATCACATGAAGCCCTGTTTCTAGTACTGCATTTGCGGTGGTCACCTTTCCTATACATAAAAATCCCTTACTATTCCAGGACTGAATTTTGCCTATTTTGCCCATATGTAATTTTGTGTGTATAGAGGGTGTTCCATAGTTTGTGGAGGAAGAATAAAACCATATTTTGACAGGTTAACTTCTTTAAAAAAGGCAACCATTTGAAATGATTCTGAGCTTCGCATTGTTAAATAGTCCCATAGGAGATGGGTTCATCAGAGCCAGAGAGGTGGTCAAAGATGCATAATAAATGTAACTCCGATGGCTCTGAAGTTTCACATGAACGTATATGTGAACTATCAAACTTGTTTATGTGTGGCACGATTAACTGAAATGTAGAGCACCTGGGTTTTGTTGTGTTGTGCTATAATTGATGGATTATGGGTTTTCAGGGATGAGACCTGTTTTTAAGAATGTTTTCTCATGGTGTGAATTGAAGACATTTTTAGATAAAAGAAAACTGGAAAAACAAATTCCATCATTTACATCCATAAGGTCTCTCCGCTTATTAGCAGGGTTTGAAGCCTGGATCTTCACATCCCCAGCACAGACCTGAAAATTGGAGCTCAAGGAGTATCAGTTACCCTCGAGGGGGACCAACCCTTAGAAGGGGGCTTCACAAACTTTGCCAATGGGTTATGCAACTGATTACTCAACAGTAGTAGAAAGCTAGAGTTCAGGAATCCTGGGGCATTTTGCTGGATCTGGAATGAGGAGTACAGTCTTGGGGGGGGGGTGTTGAATGGCATCAAAGACAGGATAGCCATGTTCCTAGCTATGTTCATAGGTTTAACACTGTAAGAGGTAGTGCAGCTGAGTGGATAAGACTTGGATCTGCAGTATTAGAGATTTATTGGAGAGAGGTTCTAGTCTCAAATGTGCCAGATTAGACCTTATGCAACCTCTGTAATTTATTTGTAAAATTGGGGAACTATATTTGCCTGCTTTTTAGGATATGTTGTGAGTCTTGATCAATAAGTGCTCTGAAGTGTATGGCAATACAAAAAGAAATCAATAGATGTGAGACTTAAACTCATAGTCTCCTGTCTCCCAACTCAGTGCGCCTGACTGCTATAGGCAGCTATATTGTCTGAAATGCATAATGTCCTGCAAAATTCAGTATTCTGAAGAGCTCTACACATAGGTCCTACTGCTACTTGTATATTGTGTGTGATTCAAACACAAATTTAAAGCAAAAGTTGGAATAGGAAATCTTTTGTCTCCAATTTCTGCAAATATTTTTATGAAGAGAATTCTCTTTTTCTGCGAGGACCTGTTGCTTGCTTGACAGATGTTACTTCACTGGAAATTTCTGCAAATAGCACACAGATTGAAGTGCCTAACTTGTGTGGGAGTTAAGCAGTTTGAGAAAGAGGTTATTGCCCATTGCTTCTTTGCTAACTGCTGTGTAGCCATAATGAGTTGGCACTCTCTCCAGATTCTCTAATGGTTTCTCTGCAGAGATTTTTTTGTCTTCAAAATATCCTAGAGATTTGTCATCTTGAGAGCTGGTGCATTACTATTCTCGGTTGTGATATTGGCTTAAAACATTGTTACCAGGAGTCATTAGCTGGAGGGAGTCTCACACAAGTCTCGTCGAGAAAGCCAGCCTTTAGGTGTATATGTACAAAGCAGGTGAGAGGGTAAATATAAAGGCTCTAACTCTGTCCAAACTAGCGTGTTAAGAATTGCAGCGTGGCGGCTCAGACTAGCTGAGGGGGCTGGGTGGGATTAGATTTAGGTGGCTTGCCAATGCAGCCACCTGAGCTGCTGTGGCCATGTTGCTATTTTTAACATGCTGTCATGAGCAGAGACATCTCCCAGTCGTTTTGCGAACATGCCCTAAGTTTAATGAAGGAGAATCTCAGTTTTGTTTAAACAGAAATGTACGTCTTTGACTCTTCCTTGCAAAGGCCATTTTGAAAATTTAGACTGATATATGAACAACTGGCAGAGTGGAAAGGAAAACCTGTTTGGACTCCACTTCAGCAGGAGGAGGCTGGAGTTGGGAGGTGTGTGAGAGAGAGAAGCTAAAGATCCCTCTCCACATATACATCCTTGTTAAACGAGGCACTTAAGTTTGGGATATTGACTAAAATGCTTGAGCTGGCCCTGTGTGTGAGTGTTGGCGGAACGGTCTTGAGTATGTTGTTGAGTGGGAGAAGCAGCAAAAATAGTTTTAAGACTACTCAGAAATGCTAAGGCTGTCACTGTTTGTTAAAATTTTCAGAGCTTTACGACTGAGCAGGCATTTGCCACGCTGTGCCAATGCTACATTAGTTGCTGCAAAGAGAGCTTTTCCTTTGGGTATTTCCCCATCACGGCTGGTCAGAGCAAGTGAGGAATGTAGCACGCAGTCCCCACTGCCCAGCCCCTTACTGGCAACTCCAGCAGTGCATGTGCAGGAGGAACAGAGGAGGTGAGGCCAAGCTACTGCAGCATTAGTCCTGTTGCTGCTTCAGGCTACCGCTTTCTCCACAGCTACCTGCCTGCCCACCCAGCGAAAGACTGACCTGAACGCTGGAGGTAACCTGGAGCCCTGTTCTCTTTGCATTAGCTGGGAAAGTTTGCAACAGCTGTATCTTGACCTGGCCTTTCGTACTAGCTACTGGAAGTCTGATAACCTCAAGAAGTTAAGTTGATTCATTTCCTCAACTGACCACCCCAGGATCTTTATTGCTAACTGACAAAGAAAATTTTGAGGGAATCCCATGTTAATGTTTTGGCAGCATGTCACTGACGAGCAGTGCTCCTGCAAGCACTTTTGTGCCATTGGAGGCATAACAAATGTTCGTGCTGACTCTGATGATTTGGCATAACGTGGTTTTCACCAGTGTTGGTGCATTAGGTTTCTCTGTTATCGGCAAGGCGTAACAAGAAGTGTCCTTTCTGATGTAAATATTACCATGCATGTATCTGAATCAGCGTCTCTTTTATTTCCTCACAGCTGTGCATTCTCAATACAGGGATTAATTCTGTGTTATCCATAGAATTCCGCAGTTCTTATTTACCAGCATAGGACCGAAAGGAGAGAGAGAGAGTGTGTGTGTGTGTGTGTGTGGCTGGAAAACTACATTGATGACATGCCACTTTTTGTCATCACACTGCAGTCACTAATCTATCTTCTGAGAAACTTCCTGATGTAGTTCTGGTATGTTTCTAGCAGCAACCTTATCTGTCAAGGCCACAGAGTCCAAGGCTCTGAGCTATGTGTCTGCAGCTCCTTGGTTACCTATTCTTGTCATTCATAGGTCCAGCAAGCAAAAGTTGAAAGGTTCTCCTTTAAATTTGGAACATATGTGAATGGGTTGCTCTTTAGAACAGATGTTGCCAATTCTTTTGCACAGGTACCTCGATTTGCCAGAATAAGACCGTAACTATGCCAGTCTGTTCCCATCACTTTGCTTGGCTCTACGTGCTTGAACCAGCAATGGACACTGGAGTTTGGAATAGCTCAGTTTCCACTGTGAGGAAAGCACATATGATTGAATTGGAAATGAGCACCAGCACAGCTGCCAGGTACTAGAAGAGAGGCTTAGTATTACATCGCTGGTTTTCATACTGGGGGGTGTGCCCTCTGGGCAGGAGCGAAGCACACCAGGGTCATTGGGGGAATGTGAGGGCCTGACTAGTTGGTGAGAGTTTTCTCACTGGCTGGGTTTCCTGCTCCAGCTCCTGCCTCTGCTGCCAGGCTGGAGAAGCGGGGAGAAAGGAGTGTAAGGAGCAGGGGGGAGCATGCCATCTTGGGGGGAGTGGAGTGTGTGTGTGTGCGTGGGGGGGACGACATTCTAGCTTGCTCGCCTTCCCGGAGGCTAGTGTGTGCGCACCTTGTTGGGAGGTAGCTCCTCTCTGCCCAAACAGGTTCTTGCATGTGTTGTGTGGTTGCGCTACCGCTGGAGGAGTCTGATGGTGGTGGTGACTGGGATTCCCATGGGCGGGAGTATGGGGGTGGCATGCCCTACATGTCTGTCCTGCTGGAACTATCTGCCTGGGGCACGTCCTGGGCCAGGAAGTGAAAGAGTGCCCTGTCGGGTGGGCTCCCCGACCCTAGGAATCCACAGAGATGTTGTTTCTGCTTGGAGGAAGGGAGGTGGCACACACGGGTGTGTGTCTCCAAGTGAGATTATGGCAAAAAAAGGGTTTGGGAACCTCTGCCCTATATTAATGGTCTAAAGTTGCAGCTACCAACTTCCTGAAGTAGAAGTTCTGGTATGTGAATTCGTTTTTTGGAAACCACTGCTGAAGAAAATGTACTGAATCCAGGCAGTTTCTGCTTGCTTCATAGAGCCATTTGAAGAAGCAATGAAGCATTTATTTTACAAATCACTATGTGAATATGGAGGTAACTGCAATAATATAAAAATGCATACCTTACAAAAATGAAATTGTTACTTAAGAAATTTCCTAAGCAGTCACTTGCTCTCACCTCTACCTTCCAGGCAAAACGCTAGTCGAACAGGCCTCGCAACATACCCTGTCCATCTTGCTCAAGTTCTTTTGGACCAATGAGGAAAGAAAATTGTAGTGAAGGGCAATTTAGAGATTGCAAACTTGAGCTCTTCAGCAGATGTCATTCGTGCAGGGATATATATACTGGAAACAGAAATACACTCTCATGTGCACAGGTCTCAAACCATATGGGGATTTATAGATCTATTGCCAAAAGAAGCACAGGTCTGACTTTAGATACAGGAAAACTCAACCAGGTTACATTATTTACAAGCCTTAGTCTACTGTTAGTTGTAGAGAGTTAGAAGCTATTTGAGCTCAACAGCTTTTTACCTGGAATGTAGACGTTGCAAATAATTTTCTTAAGGCTGCTAATGTTCACATCTCAAAACTTCTTAACCGAATAGACACAGTTGCTCATTGTGAATAAGATGCTACTTTGATAATGACTAATCAAATAGATAATGCAGCTAAAGGAATTTCACAGTCCAGTTTGGTATTAATCAGAGCCATCTGGATAGTCGGTTAACTCAGATTTGTGTCAGTTGAGCTGATGGTTTGATTCCTTCCGGTTTCAAATTGTTTGCTCCTCTTGCCTTGCAAAACATTTTTATATAGATGTTTATATGAGCCATGTAATGTACAAAGTATATGGGGAAGGTTTTATGCAGGATCACCAAATATCTTCTCTTTTCTGGAAATTTCATTTTTCCAGGATTTTTAAATAATCTTCTACCTCTGTAGTTACAGAGGCCGGTGTAATGTACAAATGTATTTGCTTTTCTTTCTGTAGATCATGCTAATTAGGTTCTCCTGAAGGGATATATTTGGTACTTGGTAAACTTTCTATATGTAGTAACTTAGCACTGAAATAAAGATAAGTGGTGTCCAGAAATATGGTTACATGTTAGAATTCCTGTAGCCATGGCCACCAGTTTATTTACCACTAGCTCACAGTTCGACGCTGGAAGAGAGAACTTTGTTAGATACAGATAAAGTAGCAACTTCACATAAACTAAAGGTGAATGCAAAAGTCAACCTTCCAGGTTGGGTAGGTTTACAGCAAAATTATCTGGTGCAAGAACAGTTTCTGTTGTGAAGGGTACCCATGAGGAAGGTCATTTTTCTTTTGAGAGAAGTGGGAGAACTGTGCCTGGCTTCTGACTCAGTCCAAATAGTGGTTTATTAAATTTGCTCTTTCAGTGGAAGCGCAAACAGCCAGGATCTTCACGTTAGGATGAATTCCAAGTACCCCAGTAATCACAAAATGTTGAATCTTAAAGCAGCTAGATTTTCATTTCTATTAGGTTTTATTTGAATTGCTCACCGATATGCAGTTTTTCTGCTTATTTGGATAGAAAACAAAGCTTGCATCATACTTTAATCCCCCAAAGATAACTCCTGTAGACCTTTCTTTCCTAATCTCACCAAAAATAATTGTCACTTGGCTATGAAATGAACTAGTTATCTGTGGATTATAGTTAAGGACATTCCTCAGTTCAGTTCACTGCATAGGCAGCGTCTGGCTATCCCAGTTATCTTTAGATGCTCAGAAAACTTTCTGACTGTGTCAAATGTGATTTCATGCACATAAATAATACCAGAGAGATTCAATTTCAGTTTTAGCATTGCCTTTAGAAATTGATTAAAAGTCTTATAGTTTCCACTTAGGTCACCCTCCCAAAAAAGTAATCCGTGTTTTCCTGACATCAAAACATGAGATGAGGTTGTCCTTTATTGATCCTGTTCTTTGGCTTGCTTATTGAACTTCTTGTGTTAACAACTTGTGGAATGGATTCCGATGTTGTTTCTTAGAAGGTCGTTGTATGCTAAACTTTACCAACCCTCATGAATTTACCTGCTTCTTTAGATAAGAACAAACAAAAAATTAAAGAAATACTGGGAGACAGGCTTCGGGAGACTGAGCATCCAGGGTGACAATGTTCTGGATGGTTCCCAGTGTGGAAGAAACAGTAAAGGACTGAAAGGGAGACAGACAACAGCTTTTAGAGGAATGACAGCATTGTGGGAATCCTTTGGAAACTGCTGTTGCTGGGATGAGCAATAATGCAAACCAGGGTCCCTGATTAGATGTAAAGAGGTGTGAGCCCAGGTTTGAAAACTGAAAGGGACCATTATGATCCTCAAGCATAATGATACCTACATAAGGGTTATGGAGGCCATGGAGTTTTTCCTAGTAATTACTACATCAAGCTCATATGTTGTAGATGAGCAAGTGGATATTTTAGGAAGATTTCCAATCTTGATTTAAAGATGTCAAGTGATGAAAAATCTACCACATCTCTAGGTGTAAGTTGATCCAGTGGATAATTACCTTCATATGAAAAAAATGTGTGCCTGAATTTATGCAACTTCAGGTTCCAGCCATTGGCTCTTGTTTTGTCTTTGGCTAGATTGAGGGGCCCTCAATCAGAAATCTTTTCTCTCTGCAAGTACTTGTAGACTGTGATGAGGTCATGTCTTAACTTTGTCTGTGGGTAAACTAAATAGACTGAAAAAACAACAAGAGTCCTATAGCACCTTAAAGACTAACAAATTGCTGCGTGCTTTCGTGGGCTGCAACCCACTTCATCAGAAGAACTTTCTAAGTCATTCATTGTAAGGCAGACCTTCCAGCTCTTTTCAGAACCCTTTCCAGTAGTTCAATATCCTTCTTGACGTGTGGACCTTACAACTGTGCACAATATTCAGTGTTGTTTGCAGAGTTAATATTTCTATATTATACTGCTTATCTCCAAGAATTGCATTAGCTGTCTTAGCCACAGGACGGCACTGGGATGATTTAGCTGAGGTTAGTCCTGCTTTGAGCAGGGGGTTGGACTAGGTGACCTCCTGAGGTCCCTTCCAACTCTAATCTTCTATGATTCTTCATTTTCAATCTTTTCTCTGCAGCCGTGAGGGCTAGCAACTTCATTTTTTTAAATGAAAGTTTAGCTTCTCAATCCTGGATTCCAACATCTTGAGCCCTTAAGAAAAACACCTGTTATAATGAGACTTGTGGTGATACCATATTTGGTGAAACTGGAAACATTAAATTGATTAAGCATATGGTAAAATATATAGCAATATAAGAAGTTCTTAAAGTCAGTGCAGAGTGTTTTGGAAGGACATGGCCTGTGTGGATATTTGGGAATGACAAGGATTTAGTAATGTAAATTTGGGAATTGACTGGGAGGATTTAGTAATGTAAATAACTAAAAACTGCAGTCATTTGTGTAATCCAGAGTTGGTTAAATAAAATGCGTGAACAGGCAATTTACAGTTAGTTCTAGGAACAACTTTAAAATTTGTGCACTGAATGTGTTAATCCAGTGTGAAACTAAAGGTGTAAATATCTTCCGTTTGTTTCACTGATTAAAGGCACCTGCAAATAGTTTTTTCTTTTGTGGTAATTTTCATGTTTCGTTTAGAGATCTGAGTACTGATATAACAACTAAGATCAAACTCTGCAAATTTCTGGTTTGAATGGCACTATTCACATAGACCTTGTCTATACTAAAAAAATAAGTTGACATATTTATGTCGACTTTTAGCCACCCTATAATTACAGTGGTGGCTGATGTCCACACTGTTCTCCCTGGTTCGGTGGAGTACATCCTCACTAAGAACACTTCCACCCACCTAAGGGGCAGTGTGGGGGAAGCGAGAGAACTCACCCTGTGGGCTGCCATCTCCCCACCCCCACTCCTAGCCTGGAGTTGGGGCAGCCGCACAGGGACTTCTCCCTGCATCCTGCCCGGTCCCAGCTCTGAGCTGGGAGTGGGCTGCAGCAGCCCGCTTTTGGGGTTGGGGATGCAGCCTCCCGTACCATGGCTGTGCGTGAGCTGGGGGGCATTCTCCTGTGCCCCGGCTGGGAGCTGAGCGGCAGGGCTCCTGTGACCATGGCAGCTTCCTTGCGCCCCGGCCTGGTCCCAGCTGGAAGTTGAGCTGCAGGTGCCAGTGTCCTAGGGAAGCCAGGCAGCAGCCGTCTGTGTCCTGCCTGGTCCTAGGTCCCAACTGGGAGGTGGGCAGCAGCTCCCTGCTCCCCGGCTTGGAGCTTTGGGCGTGGTGAGCTGCCCATCTCCCGGGCTCGCAGTCCCAGACTAGCAGCGGGGCGGCAGCCACCAGCGTCCTGGCTCACAGCTGAGAGCAGCCTCTCACACCCTGGCTTTGAGCCCCTGCAGTCTTCCGTACCCTGGCTCGCAGCCTGGTGGCAGCCTCCTGCCTCTCCGACTTGCAGCCAGGCGGCAGCTGTCCGTGGCTTGTGAGAGTCCCAGGGGCTCACAGCGGCAGCTGCCCACGACCTGCAGGGCAGTGAAATTGCCCAGTATGATAGCCCCTCCACTGTTCTAAGGGGACACAGTGTCTGCACTGACACTGTGTCACCTTAGCTCTGCCGACAAAAACCCTATGCCTCTTGGAGAGGCGGTTTTATTTTGTCAGAAAAACTGGACAGGGAGCTGACTAGTATGTACACCAGCACTGTTTGGTCGACAAAAGCTGACTTTTGTTGACAAAACTCTTTAGTGTAGACCAGGCCTTAGTTAAAGCTAAGCATGGGTGTAAATGTTTGTGCCAAGGCATAAGTAATATACATAACTTAATCGTTATAAACACTGTAGCTTTGTTGTGGCTAAAAACCAAGCTACTCGTAAATCATCATTTCAGTAATTTTAACTTCTTAAATCTACATGCCGTCAGGCATGTGAAGTTGTTGATATATCGTCAGGGATAATATGTAGCTCAGAAGAAAGTCTCGGTGGAGGGGTATAGTCATTCTACTAATTCAAAGGTCATGTGGATCCAGATAGGAACTCCACTGACCTTAGATACTAGTTAAGTGCCATACAAAAAATTACCAGTACTTGAACTGGTAACCAATTTTATCACTTGCAGGTGACTGTGACCGTAGGGTCTGGTCCCAGATCAGAAACCATGTACATGCTATTTCTTGCTGACTTACAAAAACAATGTTGCCAACCTCAAAAATCATGAATCAGGCCCCGAAATATTGAGATTTAAAAAACAAAAGAAATAGTTCATTTAATTTGCCTTCTGCTTTCCGAGCTGGATGCATTTCTCATTTTCAATCTTTTCTCTACAGCCAGGAGGGCTAGAAACTTCCTTTGTTTTTTAAATTAAGATTTAGATTTTTAATCCTGGATTCGAGCATAGTGGGGCCTTAAGAAAAACACCAGATATTATGAGACTTGTAATGAAATCATGATATTTGGCGAAACATGAAAACTGATTAAATATATGGTACAATATATAGCAGTATAGTAAGTTAGCATTCTCAGCCCTTTACCTAAAGCTGAAGTCACACTTGTGTGGCAAAGATGTTAGGAAAATGGGAAAAGTACTCTGCAAAGATAGCATTTATTTAGCTTTTGCAAATGATTAATTTTCATTCGCTAAGAGACATTTGTAAGCTCTTGGAGGCAAGAATCATATCTTCATTCATGTTGTACAGTCTCTATGATAATGGGGCCCTAATCCTGATTTGGGTGTCTAGGGACTACTGCCATTGTAAGTGTTAAATCTAAAACATTTCACCATTTCTGCTCCACTTAGTCATTAGATTAATTTGTAGAGTTCAGTTTTCTTTCCAAGGCCGTTACTAGACAAATAATATGCTAAAATAATTAAGAGAATTGTTTCCTTTAATATCCCAAATGTGTTGTGTATAAATCCTTTTAGCAGTGGGCCTTTGGTAAATATGCATAAGGTACTAAATGGAAACTTCCCTCCAATAGTCATCCTTCCCTTTTTTGCTCTGAAATGCCCTGCTCTCTAATCGCTCCTAGAAGAATGTGTGTGTGTGTACATATGTAATGTATAAACTTGCATGTACTGTGGTTGAAAACACAAACGATCTGGCAGTATAAAACGTTTAGTGGTCCTACAAACTGACAGGCATTTTCACAGTTTGTGGAGAATTCAGGTGCTAATGATGACCAGCAAAGGAAAATGCATTACACTTAAGTTACTTCAATAGGTACTGAATGTCATGGTAACAAAAAGGCAAGGGGCATTCAGTAAATTTCGTAGTTTGACAGAAGAGACGTTTTGGTTTTGCTGTATTTTTATGGGGGAAAGATAAGAAACTTTTAGTACCTAATGTGTTTATATTGGGAAAATTACATTTTCACTTCTGAACACTTTGTAATATTAACATTTTTGCTAGTTTGGTCTCCTTATGTGTTTGGAGTCTGGGCATGAGCACGCGTCGATTGATTGGGTTCCTGAGTCCCAAAGGTAGGCAGTAGTGTTGTGAAGAGTTCGTGATGGTGAACCATTATAGCATACTTTATATACTGAAGTGTCTTAAATGATAAAACACTTTTTCTTGTGGTTCTTTATTGGTAAGGAGCACAGGAAAGCTTTAAGGAGACATTTAAAGTGATTCAAACAGAAAAGTAGAGAGAGTTTGATGGATGATGCAATAATGAAACAGCAATTTTTCTTCAAACCAGTCTCTGTGTGTATTCCACTGTGAGTATGCATTGTTTCATGCATCTGAGATCAAAGAACTTTTGCAGGCAGTGTCTGTAGGTCTCTGCCTGTGCACTGGGGGTATAAGGGACAGGGTGGACCAACCCCCCAACCCGGTTCCTTTTGACACCTCCTGGCCTGAGTTGGAACCTTTAGTGTCTGGAGCGTCTCTTTTCTCTTCAGCCTGATTCTTGTGTCCAAACCAGTAGATATTTCAAAATTTAATGACCATATTCAACAAAGTCTACTAAAATCCATCCCTCTGTGTATGGAAGCTGTCACCTTGTGAAACTGATGTATCAAGAGCCACATCACCGTATTGACAGTATACCCTCCAGGAACACACAATTCATTGGCAGACATTCTCAGCAGACATATAGCCATCTGTCATGAGTGAGAGTTACATGATTCATGGTGCACATCATTTCACTCAGTGGGGAAGCCCTTGGGAGGCAAACAGGAAATGCAAAATACACTATTTCGGGGTAGCTCAACGAAAGCACTCCCAAGGCAGTGCTTTCCTACTGCCTTGAGCTATGCCTCCCCTTCTATTTTGCTACTTACTACCTCGGGTTAACAAGTAATCATCATCGCCCCCAAATGGCCCAGACAATTCTGGTTTCCAAGCCTCCTACAAATGTCATCCTGTCCATCTATCAGCATTCAGCCCTTACTAGATCTGTTGACCCAGGAATATGGCAGATCGGGCATCTTGACCTGGAGGTGCTTCATCTCTCTGCTTGGTATTTGGATGGGCATCAAGCCTAGAACATTCATTCTCTGAAGCTGTGCAAGCCGTTCTTAATAATAGAAGGGACTTCCAGAAAATGTTACCTAGCCAAGTGGAAAGATTTCCTTCCCTGGGCACAGCAAAATCATGCATTTCCAGAGACAGCAGATATTCCTGCTATTTTAAACTATCTTCTTAGTCTCAATATGGGTATTTCCCTTTGCTCGATATGGGTTCACCCAATGCCAGTCAGCGCATGTCACCCACCCTTGGGTGGTTACTCGAACTATAGTTACCCAGTAACAGGCAGATTCTTGAAGGGTCAGATTAGCACCTTTCTGCCAGTAAAGAAATCAGCCACTTACTGTGATTTTTAACTTTAGCACTCACTAATCACCCTTTGAACTGCTATCTATGTGTTTCATATCTCACCTGTTCGTTAAGGTTGCCTTACTCGTTGTCATCACTTGGCCAGAAGGGTAGATGAACTTGGGACATCTTGGCTGATCCACAATACAAACTGATCCATAAGGACAAAGTCTCAGTATGAGTACACCCAAAATTCATTTCTTAGATAGTTTCAGAATTTCATATAAACCAGTCAGTTCACTTACTTGTGGTGGTGGTGGTTGTTTTTGTTGTTGTTTTTTTGTTCCTGAAGCCCCATGCCTCTGTCAAGGAGAGGAGACTTCATTCCCTTGACATGTGATGAACATTAGCACTTTACTTGCAGAGAATGAAACCAATCAGAAAGTCACCGGACTGTTTGTGGCCATACCAGAATGAGTTCAGGGTTAAGCTCTCAGATAATCTATAAATGGATCTCTGTCTGCATGTAGTTCTTAATCAGATTGCACAGCTTCCTCCCCCCTTTGAAATGAGGGATCACTCCTATAAGGGCACAAGCGGCCTCAGTCAAGAGGTGCCCCTGCTTGACATTTGCTAGGCAGCTATGTGGAGTTCCATCCATTCATTCACAGGACGTTATGCCTTGGTCCAAGACTCCTCTGCTTACGCATCATTTGAGACAGTGGTTCTTCAATCAGCTAAATACCACCTTCATCCTCAAACCCTCCTCTGAGCACTGCTTTTTAGTCACTCTCAGCGGAATACACCTAGGGACCAGCACTTGTAGAAAGGAAAATTGCTTACTTTGTTGTCACTGAAGTTCTTTGATATCTGTGCTCCCTATCTGTATTTTCAAAATTTTCATATATTCTTCTAAAAAATTACCTATCACCCAAGTCTTGGCAGTACCTGAAACTTTCCATGCTGGCAACCTATCTGCTTCCCTGAACATGCCCCCTTCAAAAATCCCAACAAAAACACAAATCAGCTATTCTCCCCTTCCCGCCTGGAAATCATAAGCCCACAGAGGTGTCACCCTGAAAATTGAGAGGAGGCATAGAGTCCACAAAATACACTATGATCTTTGCTATTGGCCTTGATTTTGCAAGGAAGGTGCTCAGGTGCTAAGGCAATGGGCAGCAGTAAAAACCTTAAGGTAAATTACTTTAAACTAAGTTTTTAAAAAAACTGTGGGTTGGCACCGTCCTGCTAAATTTCTGTTTATCTAATGCATAAAGTTTTAGAACAATGCCAATGTGTAATATTTGTATAGCTTGCCTGAAAAACACCTGACTTTTACAATCTTTTTGGCTAGTTTGAGAGTTCATGTAGAATAACAATCTGACTTGGAATTATCACAGGTAACTTTTAAATTACAAAATTGTCAAGTTGACATAGTTACATGGTAAGGTCTACTTTAAGAAGATATAGGTAGATGAGATTATTTCCTTTTAAGAGATCTCTTCCCTCCCTTTTTTCCCCAATTAACAATTTAGCCAAACTATGCATGCTCTTTTAATCTTTCCTCCTAAATACGTCTTTTGACTCTTTTAGGCTATGTCTATGCTTGTTCGTACTTGGCTAGATGACTGTGTACACGTATGTAAACATTCCCCAGACTTGTGCCAAATGTCCACATGTCTGTGCTGGAGTTGGGTATAATTCTTTGTACATGCATATAGCTGTGTCCACACTGCTGCTTTTGCTGCTTGATTTAGGGCTACCATTTCAGGAGTGGTATCCCAAGCTTTTGTGCACCACAGGAGACACTCTAGGAATTACCTTGCTGTGTGGTGTTGGGTAATATTTATTTCATTCACATATTTGCTGATCGCAGTTCCTAATTTTTTCCCTGCTGCCAAACTGTGTTGAAGACATGGAGCAGCTGGGTGATGATCTGGTTCTGCTCCTGTTCCTTTTAGCGGGATACATGTTTGTGCAGTGGAGCGGGCAATCAGTGGGGTGCTGAATGAAATCTAGGAAGAACTTTCTGACATGCTGAAGACAGGTAGCCATGACATTGAATGACAGTCCATTCAGGTCCTATGGAACAGACATAATGGTACTGGTGTTGTCATGGCATGCACTTCTGGTGCAGGAGAACCAGCATGGTGTGGTGTGATTATATTGTTTTAGAAACCTGGAACGATTCAGAACTTCCGAATGAGGAAACAGACCCTCATGGAGCTGTGTGAGGAGCCTGCACCAAACCTCCAGTGCCAGAAAACTTGATTCAGGAAAGTCACCCTGGTGCGGAAGTGGGTCGATATTGCCCTGTGGAAGCTGGCAACACCAGACAGCTATGGGTTATTTACAAACCACTCTGGGGTTGGAAGGTTTACTGTCAGGGTCTTGTTGTGCAGGTTTATGAGGTAGTTAACACTGATCTAGCCATGGGTGGTTGCCTTAAGCAAAGGTCTGGACAGAATAGCTGGATTTGAGAGGATGGGGTTTCAATACTTTGCCCACCAAAAGTGACAAGTGTATATGTAAGCTGAAAAGGTTATTATTCACTCATTTTGGAAGGCTTGGTAGACCACAGAGGCAGAGTCATGAATACCGGCATGGCAAATGATGGAAATATTCCTGATGCCAGGGTGCTGAGGAGATCAGAATTGTATTTTAATCCCCAGAAATGATGTGGTTCTATATAGTGTGTGTGACCCGTCCGTGCCCAGGGTAGCCCACTGATAATGCCAGGGTCAGGGCAGGCTGTAAAAGGAGAGCGAATTCGCCCAGTACTGGTGGGTGACACTGCAGTCAGACTTCCCAACCAGCCACAAACAGTGCTTCTGATTCCCCCACACCGGTTATCAAGAAGCCACTGTGCAAATACAGCCCCCTTTACTGCATTTCAGTCTCTGGCTCCCCAAACTGACACTAGGTCCAGTAAAGAGACCAGTCATTTAAACTCTATGCTCTTTACTAAAAGATTTCCTCTGATCCCAAAGGATCAGCCACAGTACCAGTTCACTATAAGTTTGGATCTTACCCAAAATACCACGCTGCCAGCCAATCCTTTAGTAACTAAAACTAAAGGTTTATTAATAAAAGAAAAACAAACAATAAGAGAAGTGTTAAAGGCTTAAAGCAATCAGATATATACAAATGATTTAAAAGTCCATATACATCAGGTTTCTAGAATAATTGTGGAGTTGCAGGCTTGTATAGTCCCTCTGGTATACATCCAGTACCTGGATGGGTCTAAGTCCTTCAGTTCAGTTGCAAAGTGTGTTGATCCAGAGGTGTGTCTGCAGCTGGACAGGAACAAAGACAAGACAAAGACAAAATGGTTTCTGTGGTTTGATCTCATATACTCTCTGTTACTGGGCATGTGTCTTGTGGAACTTTACAGGAACCAAAATGGAGTCCAGAGTCACATGGGCCAATCCTGGTAACTCTTCAGGTATGCCTTTAGTTTCTTCCTAGGCCGTTGGCTTTTGTTAAGGTCTTGATGGGCCATTAAGCGGGCTATTGTCCTGTGGCCTCTCTGTCTGGAGTGTGTCTTCTATAGCACAGTTTGATATGTAGGTATATCAAAGATCTCCATAACTTTCCTCCCACATATTACACATGAACACAATAGTATTATCTTACTCAGCACATTATAACCTTTCTAACAGCACCTGACATGGTATGTCTTACATGAATCACTATGATTTTGACATACTAATGTCAAACAACACAAATGCCTCCCCCCCCTCCCACCCAATCCAGTCCGCATGACAGTGTGTCTATCCATAGTTATTTTGGGGGATGCTGTGTATCAGCTTCTAATTGAAATCCTATCCCAACATCAAGGAATCTCTGGAAAAAAGGGAATTCACTTATAAACTGACTAGCTGCAGAATGGTCATGGAGTGTGCATTTGGCAGGCTGAAAGTTCATTGACGATGCCCACCCTCCCATCTAGATGCCATTGTGGAAGCAAGTGAAATAAGGGATGTGCATATATTGAAATAGCATGGAGGAAGAGAATGATATTTGCCTGGGCCGATGGACACCTTCACATCTTGTACAGCTGTTGGAAAAGCACATAAAGGAACATTGGTACATACTTGTGGGACTATAAAACTTTGTAGGGTTTTGTTCACCTGCAGCCAACAGTTATTAGCTGTTTGTTCCTGTGACTATTCACCCATTACAAACAAGTGTAATAGGGTGCCTCTGATTGGTTAGCATCTTAGAAATTGGGTGTGTGCTTCGGAGGGTGGTGGCAGAGTTATGCTGCAAACATTGTACAGAGCTTTTGTATTAATGTTCATGCTTGTTTACAAGACTGTTATCATGAGCACTCAAGCTGTTTAAATTATCTTACCAACACTTCCTTAAGAAGGGCAAAAGGCATTCACAGGTTTTTTCTTTTCATCCTTCATTGATGCTAAATTCACTTAGTGGCTGTTATGCATCACTACCCCTAAGGTTGAAACTGATCAAGGTTTTGTATGGAGGAGAAGGGACCATTCTGTGCAGATGCCTTTATTGTTGTTTTAATAGTTTCATTGTTCTGTATATGAACCAAGTCATAAAGATATTTATATACCTGTTTTCTTTACTGTGACTTTTGATGCTTTCTAAGCAAATAACAATCCCTATCCCTCCCATGTATTCTTTGGAATTCAGGTATTTATAGACATGGGCATGGAGGGAATGGGTGTTGGACGGATAGAGAAGTTTGCAGTGTGATGGCACCAGACAGTTACACTATTCAAATTCATGTGTTGTGGTTTGTGGGCTTGAACCTGAAAATATCTTATGTTCATCCTACTTAGAAAGGAGAGCTGATACACAAGTCAAGGAAGTTATAACATTTATTAAATTGTGTATATGGAATGTGAAATCAAAACTTTTTTTAAAAAAAGAACTATAAATCAAAAGGCGATGGGACTGACTCCATGAAAAATAGAATCATAGAATATTAGAGTTGGAAGGGACCTCAGGAGGTCATCTAGTCCAACCCCCTGCTCAAAGCTCAGCTAAGTCATCCTGGCGAGGGTTTTGTCAAGCCTTACCATAAAAACCTCTAAACGTGGAGATGCCACCACCTCCCTAGGTAACCCATTCCACTGCTTCACCACTCTCCTAGTGAAAACCTTTTTCGTAATGTTCAACCTAGACCTCCCGCACTGCAACTTGAGACCGTTGCTCCTTGTTCTGTCATCTGCCACCACTGAAAACATCCTCCCTGGAACCTCCTTTCAGGTAGTTGAAGGCTGCTATCAAATCCCCCCTCATTCTTCTCTTCTGCAGACTAAACAGGCCTAGTTCTTTCAGCCTCTCCTCATAAGTCTTGTGCTCCAGCCCCCTAATCATTTTTGTTGCCCTCCACTGGACTCTTTCCAACTTGTCCACATCCTTTTTGTAGTGGGGGGCCCAAGACTGGACACACTACTCCAAATGCGGCCTCACCAATGCTGAACAGAAGGGAGTAATCACTTCCCGCGATCTGCTGGCAATGCTCTTACTAATGCAGCCCAATATACCATTAGCCTTCTTGGCATCCAGGGCACACTGCTGACTCATATCCAGCTTCTTATCCACTGTAACCCCCAGGTCCTTTTCTGCAGAACTTCTGTCTAGCTCGTCGGTCCCCAGTCTGTAGCCGTGCATCGGATTCTTCCGTCCTAAGTGCAGGGCTCTGCACTTGTCCTTGTTGAACCTCTTCAGATTTCTTTTGGCCCAATCCTCCAATTTGTTTAGGTCTTCTGTATCCTATCCCTCCCATCCAGGGTATCTACCACTCCCCCTAGCTTAGTGTCATCTGCAAACTTGCTGAGGGTGCAATCTACCCCCTCTTCCAGATCATTAATGAAGATGTTGAACAAAACCGGCCCCAGGACCGACCCCTGGAGCACTCCACTTGTGACCAGCTGCCAGCTAGACATGGAGCCATTGATCACTACTCGCTGAGCCGTTTGCTCTAGCCAGTTCTCTATCCATTTTGTAGTCCATTCATCCAACCCATACTTTTTTAACTTGCTGATAAGAATACTGTGGGAGACCGTATCAAAAGCTTTGCTAAAGTCAAGGTATATCACGTCCACCACTTTCCCCACATCCACAGAACCAGTCACCTCTTCATAGAAAGCAATCAGGTTGGTCAGGCACGACTTTTCCTTGGTGAATCCATGTTGACTGCTCCTGATCACCTGCCTCTCTTTTAAGTGCCTTAAAATGGATTCCTTGAGGACCTGCTCCATGATTTTTCCAGGGATTGAGGTGAGGCTGACCAGCCTATAGGTCCCTGGATCCTCTTTCTTCCCTTTCTTGAATATGGGCACTATAGTTACCTTTTTCCAGTCATCTGGGATCTCCCCCTGTTGCCACGAGCTTTCAAAGATAATAGCCAATGGCTCTGAAATCACATCAGCTAACTCCCTCAGCACCCTCGGGTGCATTGCATCTGGCCCCACGGACTTGTGTATGTCCAATCTTTCTAAATAGTCCTGGACCTGTTCCTTCAGCACTGCGGGATGTTCACCTCCTCCCCATTCTGTGCCGCCCAGTGCAGTAGTCTGGGAGCTGACCTTGTCTGTGAAGACAGAGGCAAAAAAAGCATAGAGTACCTCAGCTTTCTCCACATCCTCTGTGACTAGGTTGCCTCCTCCATTATGTAAGGGGCCCACACTTTCCCTGATCTTTCTCTTGTTAGTAACATACCTGTAGAAACCCTTCTTGTTCCCCTTCACATCCCTTTCTAGCTTCAACTCCAATTGCACTTTAGCCTTCCTGATTTCATTCCTGCATGTTCTAGCAGTATTTTTATAATCATCCCTAGTCATCTGACCAAGCTTCCACTTCTTGTAAGCTTCTTTTTTGTGTTTAAGCTCACCAATGACTTCTTTGTTAAGCCAGGCTGGTCGCCTACCACACTTGCTATTCTTTCTGCACATCAAGATGGTTTGTTCCTGTGCCCTCAGTAAAGTTTCTTTAAAATACAGCCAGCCCTTTTGAATTCCTTTCCCCCTCATATTAGCCTCTCAGGGGATCCTGCCCATCAGCTCCCTGAGGGAGTCATAGTCTGCTTTTCTGAAGTCCAGGGTCTGTATCCTGCTGTTCTCCTTTCTTCCTTTTGTCAGGATCCTGAACTCGACCATCTCATGGTCACTGCTGCCTAGGTTGTCATCCACTTCTACTTCCCCTACGAAATCTTCCCTGTTTGTGAGCAGGAGGTCAAGAGCAGCACGGCCCCTAGTTGGTTGCTCCAGCACTTGCACCAGGAAGTTATCCGCGACACTGTGCAAAAACTTCCTGGATTGTTTGTGCTCTTCTATATTGCTCTTCCAGCAGATGTCAGGGTGATTGAAGTCCCCCATGCGAATCAGGTCCTGTGAACTGGAAACTTTCCCTAGTTGTCTAAAGAAAGCCTCATCTACCTCATCCTCCTGGTCTGGTGGTCTATAACAGACACCCACCACAACATCACCCTTATTGTTCTTGCTTCTAAGCTTAACCCAGAGACTCTCAACTGGCGTATCTCCAGTTTCACACTGGAGCTCAGAGCAATCAATAGTGCTCTTTTACATACAGTGCAACTCCTCCACCCTTTCTCCCCTGCCTGTCCTTCCTGAATAGCTTGTACCCATCCATGGCAGTGTTCCAGTTGTGTGAGTTATTCCACCAAGTCTGTTATTCTAATCATGTCATAGTTCCTTGACTTCCAATTCCTCCTGCTTGTTTCCCAGGCTTCGTGCGTTTGTGTATAGGCACTTGAGATAACTAGCCGATTGCCCTACTTTCTCAGTATGAATCAGGAGGCCTCCCCTGTTGCACCCTCCTCCTCCTGCTTCCTTGTGGTGTCCCACTTCCCCACTTACCTTCGGGCTTAGTTCTCTGTCCCCCATCAAACCTAGTTCAAAGCCCTCCTCACTAGGTTAGCCAGCCTGTCTGCAAAGATCCTTTTCCCTCCTTTCGTTAGGTGAATCCCGTCTCTTCTTAGTAATCCTTCTTCCTGGAACAACAGCCCATGATCGAAGAATCCAAAGCCCTCTCTCTGACACCATCTGTGTAACCACACATTTAATTCCACAATGCGACGGTCCCTACCTGGGCCTTTTCCTTCAACCGGGAGGGTGGATGAGAACACCACTTGCGCCTCAAATTCCTTTATCCTTCTTCCCAGAGCCACATAGTCCACAGTGATCTACTCAAGGTCGTTCTTTGCAGTGTCATTGGTGCCCACGTGGAGAAGTAGGAAAGTAGGAAAGGCTAGCTGTCAGTGTCTCTGAACCAGTCCCCTTGCCCTTGTCCCTTGCCCTCCTCCTTCTCCACCAGACAAAGTGGGAATGACAGTGGACAATTGTTTGTGGGGACAACTGGGGAGATTTCCTGCATAGGGCTTGGGGGCCAGTCGCTTGTTGGGCTTCAGAGATTCTTGCAGGTTCATTGTTTCCCTCCTGCACACTCAGGTGCAGGTTGAGAGTATTATCCTGTGAGTCCTGCGAGCTGCTCACAGTCACTTGCAGGAGCAGGGAACTTGGTCCTCTGCTTCAGCAGAACCTTGGGTGGCAGCTGGAGGAGGAGGTGGTGTCAGTTCCTGGAGAAGAGTAGTGGCCACAACAGCAGATGGCCTTGAACTCATTTAGCCACTAGTTGTATCAGTCCACTCATGAGGGCGTGTCTGTTTGCTTTGGCATGCCTCCTGCATCAGTGCGTCTTCCTGCTTAAGAGTCAAATTCTCTCGTGGTCTGAGGAACTCAAACTGCCCCTGGTTCTTCCTTGCAGTGCCAATGAACAGGTCCTGTAGACTCGTCCTCTATCTTTTTCTGCTGTGTTGCTGTGTCTGTTCTCCTGGTTGAATAGTTTCCCTCTCGTCAGGCAAAGGGTCCTGCTAATTCAGAGACAAGAGTAGCATTCTCTCTCTCTCTCTCTCTCTCTCTCGTATGTATGTATCTATAGCTATATATTTTTTCCTTTGGAAGATGCTGAGAAATCCCACTATAAAACATAAGTTAGCTGTAGAAGACCACAGTATTGACACTTTTTAGCATTTCAGGAATGTGACTGTTAGAATATTCTTGATATTCAGATAACATTTGCTTCCCCCAAGGGGAAAGCGCAGACACTAATAATGGTAAGGTAGCTATAGTAATGTTTAAAAAAATTTAAATGTTAAATGTACCGAGGGTGTCTCAAGTGTCTTCCAGGTGCTATGATACCAGTTTCTAAAGGCTGGCCATCATTTGTAGAACATAATGGTTTTCAAGGTACTAGAATGGAAAATTTGCACTGCCATTGAACCTCAAGAACCAGTTGGAGTTTCTTTTACACCAGTAATTTGCTGAACTATGTTTACAGGACTGGAAGGCAATTATACTGGAAACAATGTATTCTAAGATAGTAGCATACAATGTTTCCTTGAAAAGGCAGAAGTGATTCATGAACACAGCCCAACCCTTATGGCATCACCAGAAACTCCAGCCCCTGTGTTCAGATAACAGCAGTTAAAGGGACAGGGAAAGAAAGATAAACTGCAACTTTATTTTGTTCCCTGTAGTTTAAGTTCACCACCATAAGCCTCTAGCCTCTCCACAGCATACGGACACCATACTGTGTTTATGCAACCCCTGGACTCAATCCTTCCACCACCCGCATATCTCCCAACTTGTGCAGCATGGCTTGGTGCTAGGAGAGGCCAGACACTAGGGACAGTAATTTTTTTTTTGTAATCTTCCACAGGAGACAGAACTGCTGTGTTGTTCCTTGTACCACCAAAGGGTTCTATTTCCCTTCCTGGACCTAGCCTCCTTCAATGTGGCTCCTGTTTGTAAAGTGGTGACTTGACCGGAGTGGGTAGAGGGGAAGAATACAGACACTGTGCAGTCTTCCAAGGAAGGAAGGACAGCTATTAATACTTCCTACAGCCAGCTACATGTTTTCTACAACTGTCCCATCCCCAATCAAGACCTTTCTAAATGTGTCCCCGTCCTTCCCCATGTCTGCATGGCTCCTGACCCTTCACTGCTTGAGTGCATGCTAGCCAAGAAATGTTATAACTTCCATCAAGAGCGTAATAGCGGTTCATGGGAAATCAATGAAATCATTGATTTATAGCTGGCTTGCTCGGGGACCATTTTGCGATAGAGCAGAGGGTGTGGTGGGCTCAATCAGGCATATGGCACTGGAGTAAGAAGGGATATTGGGTTGGTTTTCTGGTTTCTGTTGCATCTTGGGGTCTTCTTTGGGTTTCTTGGGGAGGGTGTGGCCTTGCTCTACTAGCTTCTCTGGATAGTGACTTGTTCCTCTTCCTCTGGGTCTTTCAGGGCTTTTTCTGTGATCTCTGCAGCCTCCTGTCAGCCTTTATTGGCATGCTGTTGAACAACGAGGCTGGTAGGGTTAAGGAGGGGATTGTGAGCCACTCAGGCTCTGTCCTGGGGGTCCTTGAGAAAGCATCTGGTATAGCTTATCGTAGAAGGGGCAAGTGCGAGTATTCATCCCAGAATGACAGTTTGAGTCTTTTGCACTTGGTAACGGAGTCTCAGGTGTCTCATGCATTCTCCAGACTGGGATGGAGTCTGGGAAATGCCAGCTTCTTCAGCCTCTGTGAAATTTCCCAGTACATGTGAATATTCCTGCTGCATTGGGTGAAGTTGTGAAGTTTATTCTGCCCACATGTTGATCAGCACCCATGTGTGGTTGGTGGGTCAGACAACTTTACAGAGGATCCATATTCACCTATATTGAGCAAAAGAGTGCAGTGGAAAATGGTTATAAAGTGGTTGGTTATAAAGCACTGTTTGCTACTGCAAGTAATAATGGAGGGGCAGGGATCTTTGTAGATTGAGTAAAATTCAAGCAGGAAAGGGTTCACTGCATTGTGGGAATGGGGTGAGATGGACTATTAAAATTAGGTTGGTATCCGTTTTCCAAGTCTACACTACACACTGACATATACTGTACCATAGTGTGACGCGTGTAGTTACCCACACACACCCCCTCAGTCATGCTGACTAACTTGCCCTCTGCTTGCCTTCAGATATGTGCTTCTGGAGTTTAGATGCAGACAATAGGTGGGTTAAGGCACAACCAAGTTCATAGGCATGTATACAGTCTCTGGTATAGTTGTAGCCTTAATCATTTTTGTTACTCTTCTCTGAATTCCTTCCACGTCTTTTTGGTACCAAGGTTCATAGAACTGTGCATAGTATTTTAGGTGCAATCTCAGCAATGATGAATACCATTGTTTCCTTGGTGTGTGACATGAATCCTCTGCATCTGCAGTACTAAATTGCATTGACATTTATGCCATCATACTATATTGTAAATGTAATTGCCATTTGCTGTCACTCTAGGTTTCTTTCGGGAATGCTGTTTTCTGAGCATTACCCTCCTTATAGAACTGCTTATGTTTCCAGTTGTTTTCACCTCATATGTGTTGGCTTGCATTTTTCTGACAGTTTGAATCTCCAGTTGTGTGTGTGTGTGTGTGTGTGTGTGTGTGTATGTGTATATTAAAATAACAATAATAATCAGTAGATTCTAGTTTGTAAGTACTCCAGTCAAAATACATTAATTGTAAAACATTATCAAAATTAAGTCCTATTGATCACTTCTAATTTAGTAGAATTGTTTTCAGTTTCACTGTCTTTCAGATTAATTTTTTATTATTTTTAATCCCATGCTTTAGCTCCCTTGGCCTTGCAGTGGCACCTCGGGTAAGATTTCTTCAGAAGGCCCAGAAACAATTGTCTGTGAATGAGTCATCGGAAGGAAAAAGCCATCTAAAGGGGAAAGGGCAGGGTGAAGATGCATGCTCTTCAATAAGCGATGAAGAGGTGGAGGAGTGCAGAACTCATTTTAATGAAAAGATATCTATTGTTCAAAGTATGAAAGGAAAAGGAAGAAAAGAACCAGAGGAAAAAGCAATCCCCAGCAAAGTGACTGCCACAGAGGAAAGTTCCAGAGGGGCCAAAGAGGGTGATCAGTCAAAGGAACTTTCTGAAGAGGATGAAGTTCCTTCAATAAACAAAGTTCCAAAAGCAGACTCCGTTAATTTCCTGGAGGATGATGATGACGACTTTAAAGATCTTGATTTGCTGACGGTGAAACGACAGAACATTTTTGGTTTGGAAGCTAAAGATTATGCAGCATTGGTAAGTGCGTGTTGGTGTGAAATTCGTGAATCAAATTTTATGTTAAGAACCCACATAAGAGATAGAGGAAGGGCAGAATTCTGCCTCTGCACAGAGCTCATTTGAAAATAAAATGAGTTGCCCACGTGTATTAGAGGACAGAATTGGCACTAATTGAAATAGCATAACTTATATTACTGTTCATGTTCCATATAGATATAATTTTATAATATATAAAATTAACAATATCCTGCCTTATGGGTGGCCTACGTTGTATTATTCATAATTTAGATACCTGAGAAATTTGACATCTTTAAGTCTTTACATTTACCAGTTTTCTTGTACTTTCCTAAAAGTAACTGCAGACACAGTCATAACTTTAACTAAATTGATGAGGTTTTACAGTTTATGGAGCTGGGAACCTCATTGTAATTCATTGTGCACCACCTCATAATACACATCATTACAAATGTTCTTTACAATAATGCTTCCTTCAAACCATGAATTTTACTTTTAATGAGACCTTTGCTATTGGGAGCTAAGCCAGCTAAGAGAACACTTCTTGTAAAAGAGTTAGAAAGGCTTAATAAAAGTGTTCATGTAGATCTTTCATTTCTGTGGCAAGTACTTTTGGCTTTACACCTCACTCTCTCTCTCTTTGCTTGATATTCTGACAAATCTGGTATTTTTTTCATTTTTCAAATACAGTGTTCTATGGTCTTGATATTTATGAAAAACGCTTATGAAGAAAATATTACACTTGATATGTGTCCTTTCACCTAATAATTCTTTAGTTTCTTTACTACAAAAAGCTAAAGTTTAAATGACTGTACATTTCACGGTGACTTGATGAGGTGGTGTTTTTTACTTAAATATATCTATAAAGAGATCTTTCTATTAAGCAAAATTAGTTATTTTTAAGCTTCTGTGGCTTGTTCTACACTGCTGCTGGCGGTTGACGTTGATGTACTGCAGTGATGTACTTACACTGACATACTGCAGTGTCTTCACGGCATTGCTTCGAGAGATGCTCTCCTTTTGGGGAGGTGGATTACCAGCATTGGCTGGAGAGGCTATTTGGGATCGATTGAGCGGGTCTGCATGACCCCTTCAATCTATTCCGCTGCATCGATTGCTGTGGAGCCCCCAGTGTAGACATACCTACATATTTTCCATTAAAACTTTGTCACTCAAAGTGGAGAGCATCTGTTTTAAATTTACGCTGTCCAGTAAGCCTGTTTGTTACATTTTTTGAGAAAAAGGTGTTGAAAGTTTTCAGGCTTTTTGAGAGTATTACGTGGAAAATAGGCTATTTAATAAATGATGTATCAGATTGCTTTGAAATCCTGGACACTTGTACAGGACCAGGTTTGTACACCAGCATCTAACTTCTATGGAAATCTTTTCCCCTACTTCCATTGTGATAGCTCTTGTTACATCTTGTTACACAGATATCCCAGTTTATGCTTTTAGGGGAAGGTATCAGGCAGTGTAATGCACTCCTATGACCTTTGTTTCCCTACTAAAAGCCTCAGGCAGAGGTCTGGAGCCACCCAGCTTGTAGGCTTGAGTGTAATGTTCCCTCCAGACCCACATCTTCAGGGTTGTTAGGAAAAAGTAGTTGATGTTTATATTGCTGGGAGGTGTTGATAGGAAGTAATGGAATGAGGATGGGGGAAGATTGTATATTAATCACATTCTTGTCAGAGTCACCCCTGCCTGCCTCTGGGCAGTCCTCTCCTTTTCCTGCCTAGTTTTTATTTAGTTTTCTGCTTATTCGGTATCTACCAAAATGTTTTGCATCCTAGGGTAAATGCAATATGAGGGGACAGTATGTTGGCATGTAAAACATCAGAAATAGTAATTAAATTTTCAGCTTCAGACAGAAAGGAATTGCCATTAAAAAACCCCCCGAACTATCTGTAATGGGTGAGAGAGATTTGCTTATATTAACCAGGAATTGTGCCAGTTTTCCAAATAGTTTCCAATATAACTTTGCATGCTTACATAGAGGACTATATAAATATTTGTATTTTATTAGGAGGTGATTTTGGATGTTATATTTGACAAATGGCAAAAACAGGTGCTTCAGTTTTTAAGAGCACTAACTAGAGTAATGTTCAGAAAAGTAATAGTGATTAGAAGAGAGCCATTTTGAACCTCAACAAGTAACCTTTTAATATTGTCCTTGCATTAAACATTGATAAATCAGTCTATGTAAACTCAAGCAAGGCAGTGGTTATTTTCTTTGCTTAGGGGTTGGTACCTTGGTTTTTATCTACTTGCAAAAAATATTACATTAGCGTGCAAAAGACCCATACCAATTGAAGGCACTCATATATGAAACCTGGGAATGTGCATTACGGTATGATGCTTCATAATTTCTCTTGCTGAATTCTGAGTTTTGTATGTTCTGAACAGCTGTTTTTAATACATTTAGACCTGAAGTTTATAGTTTAAAATGTTGCCTTTTATGCAGAGAACTCTCGTAAAATCTTATATTCATTGGCCTGTGAGTGTTGCATATAGGTAATATAAATAACTGCAAGGTGAGACAGGGGAAAAGTGGGCAGATAATGCCTCTTAAGGAGTGATTCCAAGATCCTAAGAGAGTAAAGATTGCAATTCCTTCATAATGCATCCTGTCTGGTGACTCAGATTTTGCACATGGTCTATGAAGGGAGTGCTGTCTGGTTGTTGGTTAAAAGGTAAATGTCTTGATGTGGCACTTCAGGCCTGAGGGGAGAATTGGTAATGTGTGTGTAAAGAGCAGACTAGGTTTTATTTTGCATTGTAGAAGACCTTTTCGAGGGAATATCTGTTTCACATTCTATACACATAGGAAACCTGTTTAATCTTGCTGCTTTTAGAATATTAATCTTTGTTTAACAAGTTTGTTTCTGAAGAGGTGAACTGTAAAGCAGGTTTACTGATCTTCCGTGACGTGTGGAGATATATTCCGATTTTAAGTGCTTTTTCCCCCTACTTGCTCTACATAGTAGTATTGGGCTCTAGTTTATTGCTTTCCTAGAGGACTTTGGCAAGATCTTTGAAGGACCAGAACATTAACATTACAATAGATGGAACCTGACCTAGTACTCACTTGAGAGAGTGTGTTTTTCACCATACCCTACCTCCACAGTTTAGGAGTAGGAGAAGTTACATTTACACTTGTAAACACTTGTTCTGTATTTGTACACTCCTACTACAATGGGGTCCTTGTCCATGACTCATAAACTCTTTGATAATATAAATAAATAATATAGTTTAATGTGAAGTCAGTGTCTGAGTCTTTCAAAATCCTGCCGTAGAAAGAAGTCAGAATATGTGTAGAGTGAACATGTGTAACCAAATAGTAATGCCTTTATATGTGTTTGTCTTCAGTAATTATTTAGTTTTGTCTTACTTAAAGGTATTAGAACTTGGGTAACAAAGAAAAATGACATAATTTATGCTTGATTCCATTGTCATTTGTTTTTAATATGAAATGACATACACACTTTCTTAGTTGCTGACTATAGAAACTATAGCATCATGAAATTAAAATAATACAGCCATTAAAGAGTTTCAAACAAGTCTCTCCAAATAGCTCATAGCCAAGTGCTATGAAAAATGTATACTTGAGCATGACCATAGCTGGTGCCAAAGTAAATTATGAAGTTGAGTAAAAAACATTGACGCTTGATCTAGTTGCTAAACCTTTTAAAATTTAATTTGCCACAGGATATGCAAAAAACTGAGCATAACGGCCATACTCAGCCAGACCAAAAGTCCATTTAACTCAGTATTCTGTCTTTGAACTGTGGCTGGTGCCAGATGCTTCAGAGGGAATGAACAAGGTACTTTATTGAGTGATCCATCCTCTGTTGGCCAGCCCCAGCTTCTAGCAGTCTGAGTTTAATTGGATACACCATGACACCTTTTTCTTGCTCCTTATCTGCTTTGTTCCCCTCTCTTCTTATATAACTGTTTTGAAAGGAATATTTGAATGAGAGGGCTTTGGAATTCATAAGTGAGCTTTGCTTCAGTGGTTTCATTAGTAGGCTTTTATAGAAAGAGAGTATATATACATTTTTTAACTTGTGCAGATTCCTTGGTTCACACAGCATATACAGATGTTTTAAAATATTTTAAGGCTGTTAGTATTGCTTAAAATACTTGCTGATGATTAGAGATGCACAGTAGCATGTTTATACTTGAACTCCAACAAAAAACCCTGTAGCTGAGATTTATTTCCTTTTCTTATGTCAAGCTCAGTGCCATATTGAAGCAAATTGCTGGTCCCTCTATAATCCCGCCTTTGTCATTGGGCACTATAAACAATCTTCAAACAGTTTTAGGTTTACCCTCTGTCTCAGGAAAGGCTTTATTCATGTCAGATTTCAACTTTCAGATCTCAGATTTTTTTTTTACACAACCCTATTCAAACAGTGTGACTATTGTCATGTTTAAATACCAGGGGAAAGATTAATTTTATGCTACTTTTTTCCTTTCACCTTCAAAATCAGCTGACACAGAATTTTCAAAAAATACCATTGATATTGACTAAGCATAGAGCCTTAGCATCCCAAAGTTGAATATTTGAGAAATGTATGAGGATATGAAAACAAGGTTTTATCATAGAAAGCAATTTGCATCTTTACCTGTGGTGGTCACTACTGGCACAGTGGTATTGGAACAATTTTTGTAGTGGGGCGCTGAAGGTGGAAAACATGTATTTCGATTGCAATTACTACTTCAAACCAGGGGATGCAGCAGCACTTAGTTCCAGCACCTATTTACTGGTATGACTGCCAAAATAAATTGTGACATCAGTCTAAATAAACTGATATTATGTAGTGAATGTTTCTAACCTGAAAAATGTATATATTGTGAGTATGCTGAATAATATCTGTGTGTAACGTCTGTGACGTATTTTGGTTTCTGCATACAAATAGGAGTAAGAGCAAATTTTTCTTTTTTGCTAGGCCAGTGTGTATTTTTCTCAGATTAGTAGGTGTGTTAAGGAAATATTTCTAAACCTGGAGAAAATGACACACTAAAGGTCTGTCCTACTATAATCTGAGATAGGAAGCTGTTTATGAATATAATTGCAAGCACAAGTACTCAAATTTTGCTTGCACATTTGTTTATCACCAATGTATTGTTTTGTGTGGAGTTTGCATTTTTAAGCGAATATTTCCTTTCTGTATAACAGATTGGGTGTTGACATAGCTGGATAAGACATCAAGGCCAGCGGGCATCTTTGAATGTATGTACTCTGAGAATCATGCTGTGTAAATAAACTACATAAACAATATTACTGTTCTTTGAAACAGCATCATATAGCACACCGGTAGTTTGGTTTAAGTTAATCTGAATTGAACATTCTATAGGTGAAAGTTTCTGTGGTAGACAGACAGATAAAGACAGACCCACCCACCCTTCAATGTATCTGAAAGGTTACTGAGCTTAAAGGAAAATGTACCTACAGTATATTTCTGGTTAGAGACCACCAGTCAAAAGACTCATGCTTGACGCTCCCAGCTGATGACTGTGTGATGAAACAGCTTTTCTGTCCCTCTGATAAATGTGTAAGTTTGGTGAGACCAAAGCATCCGGCAAGCAGCTACAAGGAAGCTACTTTCTGTTTCAACTCTAAATCCTGACAAGTTGAAAGTCTAGTTATCTTGAAACATCATGGCAGAATTTTGTTTAGTGAAGGCATTAAGATGAGTGATGTACCTTGAAGGATGATATTGTGCTGCTTGATATGCCTTCAACTTCTATCTGTTTAGCTAGAGGTCGTGTGTACTAGAGAGATGCTTTTATTTGTAATCTATAGCTATGCACACGAACCATTGTAAGCTTAAAAATTAAAGTCTTAAGATTTTTAGCTTTAAGATCTTAAATGTTTCATTAAAATTGTATTGTACCGAAATATCTCCTACTGTGTGTCTGTTACAGTAGAAACACAAAACACTTTTGTCTAACTGTTCACTTTAGTGCCGAATGGTCTATATATGGTCTATGGTATACGGCTTAAAGTGGGCTGTCAGGGAAAATGGGCAGTATAGGGCGTAGCATTTTAATGTAATGGTTTCTTACATTTTCACTAGAAGAAAGTCTTTTACTAAAGGCTTACTTTGTTTGTTCTTTAATCTACAAATGTACTGTGCAAATTGTATGGAAGGATTTGGATACAGTGCATCTTTGGTTTGCTTTTTGTGTGTCCATTTCATAGATACTAAAATGATATATTGCGTGATAATTACAGTAATTTGTCAGAATTTTTGCCTTGTTTGCTTTCTGATTAAATGTTAAGTGAAACTTTGGTACGGTAAAGTAGCAAAACTTTAGGGATTTTGGAAACGTATATAATTTTTTTAACATTATGAACAGATTCGAAGAATATCCCAATTTGTATTGCATGACACTAAAGAATGAAAAATAGCTAGAATTTTGATAAGTTACATTTGAGTTACAAGTATTGTTGAAACAAAAACTATAAAATTTCTCATATTGTATGATAGGAATTTTAGCTTGTAGCTTGACAAACTCAACATTACACGGGAAATGGATTGCCAATCTCATATGAATTCTTCTTCCAGCAAACTCCTGTTTATCTCTTCTTAAACCTTCCTGTTGCAGTAGAGAGGTGAGATATTGTTGGTCTGGCAGTCCTCCTTCAGGTAAATAATTGAAACAGATTTTATAGTGCTTATGAAAACTGCAAAATAGCGTCTCCTTACTGAGATTGAGTAATTCTTTCATTACAGATTTTTTTTATCTACTTTTTTTCCCCTCAAGACACCTGCCTTATCCAGTGCAGAGGACATAAATTCACTGGGTATGAATCGGGGTAGTGTAGTGAAGGAGACTGTTGTCTGTAGGATCCCTACCTGGTTTGTTGTTGCAGAATTGGAAATTGTTTTAGTAAATGAGGCAGGGGACTGCAGGGGAACACGGGAGGTGTCGTGGTTAAGGCAGTTAAATGCTGCCCTGGAGAATTGGATTCTATCTCTGCTGTGCGACAGAGTTTCCCATGTGATGGTCAGCGATTCATGTAAACCAAACCTTCCATAAGTGGTCAATATTGTGTTTCCCATTTTCTTGGTGTTCAAATTGTTACCCTAGGGTTTCATTTGCAGAAGTGCTGAGCACTCTCAGCGGCATCTGAAGGCAATGGGAGCTGTGCTTTGAACATATAAAGTGCTGTGTAAGGTCTGACCTACACCTAAAACTTAGGTTGCCTTAGCTATACCAGTCAAGTCTGTGAAAAAATTTGTGGCCTGTGTGACATAGTTAGGTTGATCTAATCTTTCATTACTGCAGTGATGAAAAAACCTCTTCCATTGCTGTAAGTGTGTGTGGTACTGCAACACAGCTGCAGCTGTGCTCCTGTACCGCTTGTAGAATAGACAACCCTTAAGCTAAATATACTGAAAAATCAGGTCTTGTGTCTCATGAATTAGGCACCAAAATTTAGTGGAAACTTTGGACATTAATTTCTCTGCCTCAGTTCCCCATCTGTAAAATTGGGATAATACCCCCCCATTTCACAAGGGTGTTATGAAAATAAATTAATATTTGTGTAGCCCTCTTACTATAGTGATGTTTACCATAAGAAAATTAACAAGTCTGTTGTCAGAGCAGAGTTTGAATAGTGTGTGGTAAATAAGGCATGGTGTCACATTGAATGAGAAGAAAACAAAATACTGAATAGCTGCTCATTAGGTGAGCACCATGAATAAGAAGCATGGAATAAGGCAGGTGCCCAGTTTTTCCCCCAAAAAATCTGTGACGTTGGCTTGGGCGAGCAGGGACGCCAGGTGGCTTGGGCCAGCAGCCCCATAGCTCTGCTTACCTGATGTCCTGGTTTTATTTTAGGGAAATATGGTCACCTTAATTATCATGTAATTAAAAGTCTTTATATCATTATATCATAATGCATATGCACAGGGGATGGAGGAAGAATTAAGGTTGTAGAGGCATGTTCTAGCTTGAATACTTGATTTTGCACTATTAATTAGGGATGTAAATTAGGGAAGTGAAATACTAAATGGCTAAATAGTTACCTGATAAGTATTAGTCTTACCATTAAGATGAATAATTATCAGTTAACTGGCAGTGCGGGGGTTAACCAGAGGCATGGGCTCTCGGTCTCCATGGTCAGGGTGTCAAGCAGTGGCGGAGACAGAGCCGGGGAGGCCGAGGTCCTGGTCCAGGCACTGCAGAGCATCCTTCTGTAGAACACCGGGAGCCACAGGTCTGAGTCGGGGATCTCTTATGGAGCTGGGTAGGGAGCGCGACCCAGGAGCTGAGGCGAGGGGGCCAGGGTGTAGGGGGATACACAAAATTACATCAGTTAAATGGTTAAACAATTTAATTGTAATAGTTTAAACTGTTACCTTTTTTAACTGATATTTACATCCCTGATATTAATAGATATCCTTTAAACATAGTTTTTGTGTGTGTGCTATGTAATAATCAGTCGTATTTGAGCACCAGAAAAACTATATAAAACAGAAAGGGAAAAAGATATTTCAGGCTAACCCTTGAAAATTGTTAAATGTCATGCTGGTTAATCTAACAAATTACAATGCATTCTACCAGCAGAGGTGATGGATGGTTGGATTTGGTTTACAAAGTTGTGGACTCCCTTTGAGCCACATGTGTGATTTGTGTAGCACTCAGTGCACATTCCCATTGCACAAATTGCACAAAATTAACTTTCTTCAGTCAACGGTGTATGCTAATAATGACAAGTGTAGGATATGATTAAAGAGCTTGGGAAGACTAAAGCCTAGTGCCCAAGATCTTGATAACCTTTGCTGAAGACAGTGGATGAATTACCAATATGTGTTTCTTTTAGAGAGTGCTTATGATGACTTTCTAGTCTTTGATGGAAAGAATACTGTTACATACTTTGTAACAGTGAAATGCTAATTTGCATCAGGTGTATTTTAAATATCAGTAGCATGAAAATTGGCCTATAGGTGATCTGCACCCCATTTTAATTTTTTAGGGGTGTGTGTGTGTGTGTGTGTGTGTAAATGTAGGACTTGAATGTAGTTGAAACTTGTGCTAAAATGTTAAGTGAGGCATAAGTAAGGCTAAGATTTTGTCACGGGGATTTTTAGTAAACACCACAGTTAGGACGAGGGCAATAAATCATGGGAGCTTTGCAGGGTGGATCTGGGTCTGTCAGCCAGAGCCCTGCCAGGCGGGGCTTAAATCGCAGAGGTCACCCAAAATCACAGAATCCATAACCAACTTGTAGCCTTAGGCATAAGTGATTCTCTCTCACACTGTAGTGTGAAACACAGCAAATTCTAACCAGTTAATATTGGTGTTAATGCTACGTGCATAAGATTAATAGAGATCATTTAGCAGTAGGAAAATTTTATTTTAACAAAGCAGCATATCTCTAATATACTGATAATGCCTCACAGTTCTATAATTTATCTCTATCTCTAATTGCTTTTCCTTTAAGCCTCTGCCATGGCTATCTTTCAGAAGTGATTTGTGGTAGAGATTTGACTGCTAATTTTCTTAGCAAACTGATGCTTGTAGAGTAAATTACTTATATTTTATTGGGTGTTCTAGGTGGACACCAGGAATTGATATTGGCCTTGGGTCCACAGGTTAGGGCATTACTAGTAGGTTATAAAGCTGGCTTTGAAACATTTGTAATGGGATTGTTTTGAAATTGCATATCCCAGTTAAACTGAAGGTGGAGTAGGAGAGGTACAAGACTTTCTTAGGACTTCTTTTCTTTGTCATTGAATATCTCTTATGTAATCTGATAGTGAAGGTTAGAACAAATCCTGAAGCAGGACAGCTCAAATATGTTAGTTCCATTAATAGCACATAGTCAGTAGCTATTTCACTCTTTCCCTGCATTCTCGTAGTCTCTCTTTCTCTTATATACACTCTGCGTTCCTATTTTTGTGATAACAAATAAAAACAAGGACTAAGGTCTCTCTGCACTGCCGTGTAAAAAATGAGATGTTGGATAAGGTAGTTGGACTTTAGTAGATATTAAAGTTCAATATACATTTCTCAGCTCATTTTTAAAAAAAAAGTAAGTCATACTATCTGTTTTATTTATGGATTTTACTTAAATATGTCAGGATTTTAAACCTATGGCATATTCTGTAGCGTTTTCATTTAGGGGTGCAATGTTTATGTGCATCAGAATTAGGTTGACTAGTTTATATCCAGTGAATACCAAATATATAAGCAGTATTATCTAACTGTTGGCTTTAACATAATGGAAGTTATTTGTTTAAGGTCTGTGGAAGATATTTAACAATATTCATATTTTTAAAAACTTCGGATGTCTCCTAGGTACTTTCTTTTTACTGTTTTGGTTTTGTGAAATCAGTTGTGCTGAGCTTGCAAAAATGCAGGAGTTGTGCTTTTTTTTCAAAAGCAACTCAGTGCTCTATAGTTGAGAACCAGAATAATGTCAAAATTAGTGTTATTTTCTTCTTTGCTTACCCTGCAGTGATAGGGTCATCTAGTCATAAATGTCATACGTTGTCTGACTTGTCCTGCGCTATGGATTTTGCATTTTAGGATATGGGATCATAACCTGTTGATCCTCTAGGATCTGCTTCAGACTACTATCTTAACTAATTAGGTTGGTTTGTAATTCAAGGACAGACATACACTGAAATTTCCCCACCTCCTGCAGATTCAGTAAACATTCTGCATTAGAATATTGTGACTTGAACATATGCGGCTTAAATTTACAAAAACATGGAAAATGACAGCTAGGGATAAGCCTTCTTGTAACTAATCTTGATGGTAGTTAACTCCAAAAGACACTAGGTAACTGCTTTTTTGAACATTGATTTGCCATAGAAAACACACTAAGGAGCCATGTTTAGCATTAGTATGTACCAAGCTTGAATCACAATTCTCTAATACTTCTGTATGCATAGACAAGAAGGAAGCATGCTACAGGTCAGATGGGTCAGAAGCATTTTCACAACTTTGACTAAATATTCTTACTTCTAATATTGCCTGGACCCAACGAGATTTCCTTCTGCTGTTCCATTTTGAGTCAGACTTTGACCAGTCATTGCATTCAGATGTTTTCTCCTACCAAATCAAACATCCTTGTTGGTTGTTTCTAGAAACTTCTTCAGTTCTTTTGCTGTCATACCAGTCAGAGAGGTCTTTGGATCCTGCAGGAGCTGTTCCTCAGACGAAAGGACAGAAAATACCCACCATGTGGATGTACTTGGATGGCTTTGGCAGCAGGATTGTTTCTCCACACTGTGAGGCCTTCTCTTGGTCCTTTCGGTGGCTGGGGTGCAGCCCAGATGTACATGCACAGTAGAACAAAGCTTCTCTAACACAGCCCAGTATCTTTAAAGCAAGCAGGCTTTTGCTTCCCCAAAGACACATTGCAATGTTAACCTTGTAGCAAACTGAGCACAAAAATATTTATTTTTATGTACACTTTAGCTAAAGTTTAACACTGCAGCACTTCATACCATAAATTTTTATCCTTCCTCTCTCAACTTTTTCATATCTAATTCAGAAATAGAGCGTTCCCGGTCATTTCAAGTTGAGGTATGCAACACTATGTGCTGCATACAAACCACTGTAAAAGTGAAGTAAGGTGACGTGAGATTGGATACAACAAGCAAAGCAAAGTGGTTTATGAACTTGCCCCATAATGGGAAAATAATTTTAGTTAAAGCAAGTGGAAGCAAGACCTGTCATCAAAAATCACAAGCTTCTTCAGCCTCAACAACAAACCACATGTATATTCTGCAAATTAAATGAAAATGAGGGTATAAAAAAATCAAACTCTTTGAATGCAACTCCAGTAACTTCAGTTCAAGCAAAATTTGCTTTCAGGAAAGATTGTGACATCCAGTTTAACATAAATGGATGTCATTTAAAAAAATATTGTCAGTCAGGGAATGCTTCCATATCTGAAATCACTTAGTAAACAGTGATTTATCCAGAGGCAGGGTTCAATGTTAATATGTTCTGTATTGCTTTTTTTTGGGCAGCCCTTAGCTCTTTGGTTTATTGGCAATCATCTTGCCAATATTATTTTAAAATAGAGAGTTCATGTCATACTCTCACCTGGTAAGAATCCTGCAAAGGTTTTGAAACCAATTTGGATGGGGTGTTAAAAAGATGTTTTTTAATGTCACTAGCCTTTTTTACTCTGTTTGCTAAGTAAAGGTGCTTCAGTATGTCTTCCATCATCTTTCAAATTCAGTCCCTAATGTTTTTTTGAATGTCTCCAATTCCAGTGCATTACTTAAGGACTTTTTCATGTAATACTGTTGGTTGTTTTACAAGTTTATATAGTTGATTAGCTCCTCTTGTTAACTACGTAGTGCCTCCTACCATGCTCAGGTAAATGAGAAGGTTTGCAGAAGAAGCCGTCGCAACATGCCTGAGTTAAATTTATTTTGCTTTTTTAAACTTTCAAATGGCTCCTTTCCATCTCTTATGTAATGCATAAAGTGGTTGTCCTAAACAAGTAATCTTTCTAAAATTTTATTTTGATTACTTATTTAAGGTTAACAGTGACATTTGATGCCTTCATTCTTTAATCTGCCTATTTATCATAAATCTTGGATCTCTTACTTTGAGCATTCTTATTAGTAAAGATACAGTATATGGTCTTGTATGTATTTCTGATATGCAAGATCTTGCTTCTAAGCAAAACCTCAACATTAAAATTATGACCCAATCTTTATGAATGGTGGGATCTTTAGGTTTGCAGCTCCTCTTGTGTGCTCTGTTATTTTCAGTAGATTTGGAGTGTAAGAAAGAATCCATCTTATATTAGCATATTTAAAGAAGAATTTTCATTATATTAAGTAATGAGTTGCATATACAATGATGCAAATATTTTTTTTGACAATGTAGTTCATATTGCTGAAGCTGGAAGTTTGTCTCAAGTAGAATCTTGCATCCTCATGATTTAGATGACAACATTTTTATTAGCTTGTTGGTTTTTAATCTCTTTGATTTGCTTACTTCTGACCTACAGTGTTAGTTTAGTTTGTTTACATCATCTATTGGTTTGTAGGCAGCAGAAAGTATCTGAACACTTCAGCTGGGAATTACTAAACTCGATTTCAAGGACAGATGGGCAAGTTCAGAGGCACTTAACCTTGACATACACAATTGAGCTGCACGAGTTTTAGGATTAGAAATAGGCTGGAGCAGACTTTACAGTAGGTGTGTGTAGCAGGGTTGACTCCTCTCCTGCCTACTTTCTAGTACACAAACTGCTTGGAGACACATTCTGGTTGTCCTTGTGCATTTTATTTATTTATTCTTTACTTCTTCTTTTACAGACTATGCAGCATCATATCAATAATACCATGGAGCCATCACCTCCTGAGCTACAGAGAGAAACCCTGCTTCTCTTTGTCTTTCCCATTCACTCTCTTTCTCTGTTTGTACTTTGTTGCTTTACCTTTTGTGTAATCTGGGATAATGAGTTAATTAGCCTTTCACTTCCTCCAGCCCATCCTGATCGATCAACAGTGTGCGATTCCCATAGTCAGGTGTGCTGAAGGGCAACTAACTGGAGTTGGAATTATTAGCTGCTGTTGCCCTGCAATCTGTCACAGGGTGATAAATGGATATTTTCTCTGAGTGGAGGGGAGTTTGAGAACCAGGTCAGTTATGGCACCTGTAAAAGCTAAAGTGGCTTTTAATTAACTCTAAGTGATTGAAATTTTAATAAAAAATGTTAGTAATAAGAACAGCAGATCTACCTTCCTTTTGTCTAGATTTTCTTGACATTTATAGCATTTAACACCCATTTAAATAGTACCGTCTAAAACATTCAGCATTAAATGCGATTTGGAGTATCCTGTTTGTTTCATATTAGGTGGATACTCACTCATTGGATAATAAGGCACTTAAGAGTTTCCTATTCTGCTCATGACTTACATTAAGTAGCACAGATGGTTTGTGGCTCATAGGATTCTTTGACATGTGTCATTCTGTCTAAAGTGGTTCATGACTGTGAGTGCCAGCCTCAGGGCAGACTGTCAAAAAGCAGGGCAGACATCCCAAACTGGTTATATGTTCTGTAATTAGATTTCACCAACCCAGTAACTAATGTGAACTCCAGAAGCACTTTAACAGTCTTACCATGGAGTCACAGACAGTAAGTAGTTCCCTTAGGGCATTCCGGTCTCTCTTGCTAGCCAAGCAAGTTGGACTTAGCGATAGGAGGTTGCTATCCACCAAAGACCAGAAAAGTTGCCTCCAGGCCCAAGATATCAGTCACCTATCCCAAATCAGTTTGTACGTCAGATCTCACACCAAAGACAATGCTTGTAAACAATCCCATAGTAAACTAAGGATTTATTTAGTAGGAAAAAGAAATGAGTTATTTACAGGTTAAACAAGGTGCATGCGCACGCACGCACACACGCACGCACACAAACACACACAATGAGTTACAGTTTATGGTTCCAAAAGGTGACAAAGTTGTAGCAGTCTGTCAGCACTGAATGTCTTTTAGGACTAACCCAGGTGACCCTGGGGATCTCTGCTTCTGTTTCATAGCTCCAGTCCTGTGAGAGTCCAAACAGCCAAAGAGAGAGAAACTTTTCTTGTTCACTGTCTTTATTTCCTTCTTCCAAAATTCAAGATGATAGGATGAGCCCTTTTCCATGTAACATGTGCAGGGGAAATTAGCAAAATCATTGTATTGTGACGTCCCACAATGACCCATTTAGTTTTCATAGTCCTTCCTGATGGGCAAGAGACAATCGCTTCTGAGAGGTTGACAGTTTCAGGGTAAACATTTTTTATAGTTATAAAGCAAAATATTAAATATTATCTGATTGTATGTGCTAAAGAAATTATGAATGAGATTAATGCATGCAGCAATTTACAAGCATTTCATAAAATCTAAATAGGTTGTTATCTGTCTAATAGCCATCTTAAACATACTAACACACAGGTGAAAAAGACTGGTTTCCATCAATAAATTTGTCAGTGCTCAGCTGAGGCCTAAAGTTTGGCAAGAGCTGGCACCTCGTTTACCAGAGTCACAGCATTGCTTTGCACAGTATTTTCAAAATGTAAAATGTTGTAAAACACTCATCTTAACGTGTCTTATCCTTTTACATATAAAGACTATGAAGTTAAATGATTTGCCCAAGCTCATGCGAGTAGTCAGAAGGGGAGAAATGAGGAATTTGCCATCCCATCCCATCCCATACACTAGAAGGTCTTCTGTCTTCTTTCATCTTGGCTAGGATCCTGTAATCATCCTGAGCTCTGTTATGCACCTTTTTTTACTTTCATCATTAGAGATGAAAGAAAAGGTCCTCTATTAAATATCCCATTTGAAACAACCTTTAAGATCTCATCTGCTCTCTCAAACAGTGAATGGTTCTCTGTTATCATTAGGGTTGTTTGTCTTATTACATGTTTTTCTTCCTAGGTTACAAAGGAAAATTTGGATTCTCTGTTTTGTGGTCTTGATCCTGACTTTGGCAAACAACTGTGAGAAAACTGTGTGGTTTTCGGTAATGTAGAATTGCATTGACTGTTACCAAATGCTGAGAAATCAGTGCTAAGTCCTAGTGAGGTAAACTTTAGATCATGATTTTATATCCCAGAGACTACCAACTAAACCATACTGTCACACATCTCAAAAATGAGGAGTACATTATTCCATTGAGGAGGACATTATTCCATTCAAAATGTTTTTTGTAAAATCATTTGTTAAATTAGGCCACATCTACACTACAGAGTTAAGTCAGCTTAATTATGTTGACGATCATAAGCCACTTTAATAACATAGGTTGTGCATATCTGCACGGCATTCCTTGTATTGGTGGAGCATGTCCACAGTTGTTGCGCTTGCATCTACAGAGGGTTGCATCATGGGTAGCTCTCCCACTGTGCAGGTCGCCACCCTCTGTTGCCCTCTGCCACTGGGAGCTCTGGGAATGAAGTGCGATGCAACATGGGGACATGCTTGCTGTTCCACAATGCAGTTCTATCCGTCCCATCATTCCATTCGGCTTCCAACTTCATTTTGCACCATCTTTCAACAGCCCTTGTAAACTGTGCCCACCATGGATCCTGAGCTACTGGCTAGTCTGTTGATGACCGTAATGAACACAAAGCAGCTGGTCCTGCAGTATTTCTTGAGCTGTGAAACAGAGAGTGTATTGGTGATGTCTTCCCTGCTGTCTGCCATGGAAACAAATAGTTCAAAATTGCTGCAAGCATTCAGTTTGCTCCGGTGGACCGTTGGTACTGGGCTTGGAAAACAAGCATTGAGTGGTGGGATCACACATGATGCACATCTGGGATGACAAGCAGTGGCTGCAGAACTTTCAGAAGCGCAAATCCACCTTCTTAGAACTGTGTGTGGGACTTGCCCCAGCACTGCGGTGCAAGGACACCAGAATGAGAGCTGCCCTCACTGTGGAAAAGCAAGTGACAATCACTGTGTGGAAGCTGGCAACTCCAGATTGCTACCAGTCAGTCGTGAATTAGTTTGGAGTTGGAAAGTCCACTGTGGGGGGTGCTGTGATGCAAGTGTGCAGGGTCATTAATTGCCTCCTGCTACAAAGGACTGTGACTCTAAATAATGTTCAGGAAGTAATTGATGGCTTTGAGGCAGTGGGATTCCTTAACTGCGGTGGGCAATAGATGGAACACATATCCCAATTTTGCTCCCAAGCATCTAGCAATGGAGTACATCAACGGAAAAGGCTACTTCTCCATGGTCTTGCAGCTGCTGGTGGATCATGGGGGCCATTTCACTGACTTAAGTGTGGGGTTGTCCGTGAAGGTGCATGATGCACGGAACACTGGACTGTATAGAAAGCTGCATGCTGGGACTTGTTTTCCAGACCAAAAGATTCTAATGGGAAATATGGAAATGCCCATAGTGGTCCTTGGCGACCCCACATACCCTTTGCTCCTGTGACTCATGAAGCCTTACACCAGGAACCTAGACAGCAGCAAGGAGCTCTTCAGCAACAGGCTCAATGTTGGTTGAATGTACCTTTGGCCTATTAAAAGGTCACTGGCACTGTCTTTTTGGCCAGTTAGACCTCCATGAGGAAAATATTCCAATGGTCATTGCAGAAGGGGAAAAGTTTCCTCAGGGTGAACCACTGAGGTTGATCGGCTGCCTGCTGATTTTGAGATGCCAGATTCAAGGTCTATTAGAGGGACTCAACAGGAGGCTATTCAAATCAGAGAGCTTTGTCTTTATGTGGTGCATTCAGCCAGGCAATGTTTACTTGCTGTCTTGAATTACCCCGTAGCTTTTGCTTCCTGTGGGCGTTAATAGTATTAAGCAAATATTCCTACCTACAGGCACTGTGTTTGAATGTTAGCTGTTACCAATGTGTGTGTGACACAAATAAAGACTCAAGTTTTAATAACAGTACAAAACACAAACTTTTGGTCAAACAAGGGACATGACAGTGAGGGACAGTCTCACGGTTAGGGCTCTCAGAGCTGTGTGTAACTCCACCTGTTGTCGGGATACCAGTCCCTAGACGTGGAGGGCAGCGAAGTTCAAACTGCCCACCAGAGTGGTGAAGATGGGCCTTGTGGGATACCTCCTAGAGGATAAAATAGGGCAATATAAACAAGCACAGTGTCTACACTGATTGATGCATCACTGACTGTACCTCAAAAAGCTCTGTGCCACTTGTGGAGGTGGTTTGATTATGTCAGCGTAGCAGGGGAGTTACGTTGGTGGGAGGAGGATTTCAGTGTGTACACCTCCACTGGTTTGTTGATGAAAGCTAACTTTTGTCAGCCAAACTGTAGAGTAGACAAAGCCTTAGTTTGCTTAAAACCTACAGTAGTACCGCAAGAATATTTGTGCATACTCATAGTTCATATTGTAGCTCTCCAATCTATTGCAATATTAGGTGTATCAGGTGAGTTCAGGAGTCAATTACCCTGAATCAGGGATTAATTCAAAATTGCCTTGTTTTTCTCCCTAACATTTTAATCTACATGCTTTATATAGTTTGGTCGTGTACATCAGAAAATGAAGTGATGATTGGACTGTGCCTGAATGTTATGGTGATAGATGTTCAGAAATGCTCATAGTTATAGTATAGCTTAGAGATGAGTAATTTCCCTAATGCCAAATGCCGAATTGTGAAATGTTACTTGGCATTAAATATTGCTAATCTAATTCAAAATGCCATTCTTGGAAATAGTGGCACTAGAAAGCAACTAACAATTATATGCTCAAAGTCTCCTGGAGTTACAATTGGGAAACCAGGAGAATTACTCTATAAAATTCATTTATGTGCTTATGTTTTCTCTGGTGCAGACATCTGCCACTTTAGGTACAGTTTGCTACATTATGCTTACTAAACGTTTTTAAACAGGATTGTTGGAGCAGGTTTATGGATTAACATCTGTGATGTGTAATTTTAAGATATCATCATTTTAGAGTTAAACAAGAGAAATCACATATTGGTGGCTGATTCAACAGATATTCACCAAAGTCAGTCCTTTATAATGTATTACAATGTCAGTACCGTAGTTTCTGTAGGAATTTCATAGCAAAGTGTCGTTTACTATTTTAAAACTGCATGTGCGTGTGTGTATAGGGCAGTAGTTTCAAATTGTGGACTGCTGTCTGGTGATGGAATACATGGTTTCCTGAAAAAAATATTGGCCCCATAGAGTTGTGTCTCCTTGTTGCCATATGATTCTATGTCCCATGTTCTTCATAGCTAAGCTTTATGTTATGTGACTGGATGGGAGGGGGAACCACAAGACATTCCCTCTATCAGTGTATTAAAGCTAATTATATAGTATAGTAGACAAGGAGGAGTATGTTTATGATTCTAAAGCACTGCATAATATGACAAAAAAAATACCTTCCCACAAGCACGTTGGAAAGGAAATTCAGAATTACAAATAAAAAATACAGATACAAATAAGGACTAATGTAGCAATAGTGGATTTGTGATCTAAAGCTAAACCTCCCTACTTAACAGGAGGATGGTATCTGATCAATGGACTGCCTTGTTGGTAAAATATTACTCTTATGTACATGTGATTTGGCTATAAGGTGCTAGATACCTGCCTGTCATCTCCCCCTTCCCCACCACTCAATTAAGAATATCTCTGCTACAAGAAGGCAAGTGGTGGGAGTTTAGCTGTGAGGCCTTATATTATTGTCCTTTGCTTTAAGCAGATGGGGCTCATTAGCTGTGGTAGGAGCTAGGAGAAGGGACTCCGATTTCAAACCAAGAGCATCATGCCTGGCCAGCCGGTTTGTAAAAGTTGTGCCCGTCACATAAGCCTGTGGGATTTCGTCTTCAGGGAATGGATAAGTACAATGCTAGGGTATTCCCTGGAAACGATGTCTGCTTTGCCTGCTGGCTGTGGAAAACAGGAAAAGGTTACTTCATTCTGGTACATAGAGTGATTCCAGGAGAGCAGCTTGCAGAGGAACATGTAATGGTCTTCTGGCTGAAAAGTCTAGGGTGGGACACAAGACAAATTGTGGAATAAACAATAATGTGGTGGAAGCTTGCATATAGGGAAGTTTGTGTGAGATTTAAGGATGAGATTATATGGAGTTTGCACAACAACCAAACCGACCTGATGATACCAACGAGGTTTGGCGAAAAATATCCAAACATACTACAGAAGAAGCACAAGCTGCCTGTGGCCAAATAAAGACCAAGGATTAATCTTAAAACTATTCCTGTTTGTGATTATTATGGACACCTTGATGTTGCAGATTAGGGAGAGGCTCCGTGGGGCATACATTTTGCTGATGACATTATATTGTGCTGTGAAGATACATATGAACTGGAAAAAGACCAAGAACTACGGAGGGCTACATTATAAGAAAAAGGCTTATGAATCAGCTGTAAAAAATGGAATAAATGCAGTACTTCATTGGGAGGGCCAACGAGAAACCAGCAAAACTTGCACAAACTTCATGCTATCAACAATTTAAAAACCTTGGTTCAGTGTTGAACCATTGTGAGAAGGCGGATGTGGATGTTAAGAGCTGCATGAAGAACACTTGGTGTAAATGCAGGGAATTGATGGGTATTCTTTGTGGTAAGAATATGCCAAGTAAATAAAAGACCAAAATATATAAGGTTATGATTAGGCCAGCCGTGACTTATGAGTTGCAGTGCTGGCCAATGAGGAACCGACAGCAACGACTATTTCATACTGCCAAAATGAGAAACCCAGCGTCCATCTGAGCAAAGATGAGAGCTAACAGACTATGCAGTGAAATGATATGAGCCATGAGGCAGGTAGACCCTTCTCCTCCCCCCCATCATGGAAAAGCTGAGTGCATTGATTGAGATGGCTAGGTCATTTGAAATGATGAAATATGGGATATGTTGGCCAGAAAGTACAAGAGCTAATTGTCATAGGATGAAGACCACAAAGAAGACTTAGAAAAAGGTACTTGAGATGCTGAAGGAGAACATGAAGAAGACTGGCATCGGCTTGGCAGATGCACTTGACAAGAACACTTGGATACAAAGCACAAGAGCCACCGACCCGGATTGATGGGGCAAGACCAAGGCAAAGAAAGGTACACATCTGTTGTTTAAAATAAGTGTTTGAAAAGTTCATGTTCATGATGGGCTCCTAAAAGGAACAAACAAGGGTGTACTTGGCTTATTTTAGAAAGTTGTTGATGGGAAATATAATAGCTTTTTTCATTCCCATAATCTCTCATGTACTGAATAAAATTGATACTTGTTGAAATTTTGTTTTCGCTGGAATTTCCTTATCAGTGAAAGAAGAATTGCAGCTGCCCCAGTCAGACCACCAACTTTGCAGTGCCAGCTTTCTATCAGGTTTTTGATAGGAGAGTTGAAAGTTGGTTTCCATTATATCCCCAGAGTTTGGGATGTGTTGGTTTTCACTTGCAAAATACTTGTATGTGTATGGACTACTCAATTTGCCCATGCAAGTGTATATTTTCTGGAAGTTCTGTGCTAACTTGGACTCACTTTTGGTATTACATGACTTCTGTTTAGGAAACCCTGCAGTACCTAATTAATATGGGGTTAGGTAAGGATAGTGTGCAGCCTTGTAATGTTGTCATGAAAGCTTACTAACCCAGGTCAGTGAATGAATATATTTTTTAAGACTGGTATAGAATAACCAACCTTGACTCTACACATCTTGCTTTTAAAGTTTTAAGTTTGGATCTTAATTGGGCTTCATATTGAATGGTGTGTGGGAGGGAGTGCTCCCAGGCAGAGGTTAAAATTCTGAGGCATAACTTCCTTTTCATCTTCACACTTCCTTTCACTTTTTTGCATACAGTTTCAGCCTGCTTATGCTGCTAGAATGAAAAAAGCCACATTTTACAATTATGTTGATAACAAATTACTCTTATCTAGAGTTGTGTCAGAAGCTGCCCTATGAAAATTGCCTGAGAAATGTATCCTATTCTAATTTATTAATTTATCATGGTGCACAAAAGTTTGCTAGTCCTCTCTTGAAACAGAAGACCTAGTATCTGTCCTGAAGAATTTTAAAGCTGATATTACATAGAACATAATAAGCTGATAATAAGAAAGCAGAGAATGGACTGAAAAAAACTTAGAAGTGACACCAATAAGATATTGTGGTAACTCAGTGAAGGCTAGTTCAAAACATTTCTGTTAATGGAATAAATGAAATGTCTTTTAACTAATTTCAGGCTTCAGGAAGTGGGTTTTGAGGGGACACTTTAACTAGAATATGTCAATGGGCTTGCAGACCAGGTCAAGAAGGGAGCTCCAAGAATAGGGCATTTGGAAGGAAGCCTAGAGAGACAATTGAGAAAAGTGCATGAATTAGCTATTGAGGCTAACAATGGTGGGGTGCTCCTGTGCGCATCTGTTCACAGGATTAGTTGAAATAAGAATCTATTACGTTAAGTTCACTTCTGTGGCCCCCTAGTACCAAAGTAGATTAACAGATACATAAATTCTTCTGTGACTGCTTGGTCATGTCTATTCCATGTCGTGTGTGTATGAACCACATGCACCAGTGCCAGATTTTTTCCTCAGCAATATCTGTAGGACTGGCTTTAGTACCCTCTGCAGTGGCGCATGTATGCGGTGGTATAAGGGCACGGCCTCCCCTCCCCTCCCCCCATTCCAACTTCCTGCCAGTGATGGGGCTGGAACATCCTTACCTCAGCAAGCCTCCTTCCAGTGTTCTCATCTGTAGATTTAGTGTGCATAGTTTGTTAGATAAGTTTAATTAGTTGGAGTTGGCAGTGAGATATAGTTGTAGCTAGTCCTGTGGGGACCTAGCTCCAGGGACAGGACATACCCCGGTCTCTGGGCTTCAAACCATGTGCTTCATGTAAGAAGCCCATGCCCCATAAATGATCCGCTTAAAGTGCCTGGCTGAGATCCACGTTCAAGATAAGTGCGGGATCTTCAGAAACTTCAGACCCCACACTAAAGAGGACCGGGACATCAGGTTAAGAGCACTCCTGATGGGGTCTGCTCTCAGACCGGACTCTGAGCTGTAGAAGAAAGGTTGCCTACTCCACTTTTACCTGCCTCATTATCACCATCACCTGATAAAGCAGTAGCGAGTTTTTCTGTCACGGTCCCGCTGGATGACTTTAGAGCGCACCAAGAGCTACTCAAGAGGGTAGGCACGAATCTGGGTTTGGAGGTGAAGGAGTTGAAGGAGTCCACTAATGTGCTCTTTGACATTTTGGCAGCAGCAGCCCCTTCTAGAGTGGCCCTTCCTGTCCATGAGGGAGTTGTCAGTCTTGTCATAGCTTTTTGGCAAACCCCCTATTCTCTGTCCCCTGTGTCTAAAAGGTCAAGGAAAAATATTGTGTGTCTGCCAAGGAGTTTGAGTATTTGTAGCCCCACCTGACCTCAGTGTTGCTGGTGGTGTCAGCCACCTATGAAAAAGACAGGCGTGGCAGTCAAGCTCAATCCCCAAGAATAAAGATGCAAAGAAGCTGGATTTCTTTGGCAGAATGATTTATTCGACTGTTAGCCTCCAGTGCCTCATATCGAACCAGCAAGCCCTGCTGGGTAGACGTGATTATAATATATGGCATTCCACAGCCAAATTCACTGTCTCCTAGCTCCAGGAGTCTAAGCAGAAGTTCTGTGGCTGTTTTAGAAGAGGGTGAGCTTCCCTCCAGGCAGCCTCTGATGCAGCTGACTCAACGGTCAGAACAGTGCTGTCAGCTGTCTCTCTATGCAGAGAGCCCTGTGGCTACAATCATGCAGCCTATTTGCGGAGGCCCAACAGTCTGTCCAAGACCTCCCCTTTGATGGTATGGTGCTGTTCTCTGACCAAAGGGATGCTAGGCTGCACAGCCTAAAGGATTCCAGGACCACACTCCACTCCTTAGGCCTATATGCTCCATCTGCTTCCAGGAAGCATTTCAGACCCCAGTAACCTCAGCAGATCGTGAGCCAGGCTAGGAGTGAGCCCTACAGGAAGAAGAGGAAGGGCTATAAGTCAAGGTCAGCTACCTGTCAGCATTCCTCATTGCACTCAAGCTGCTACCCACCAGGTGGCAGGCATACCTTTTGAGGGTGCACTGGGGGCAGCCTAGCAGACTTAACCCAGGATCACTCCTCCCCTCCTTTTCAAACTGCCTTTCACCCTGTCTTCCTGCGTGGGCAGCTATAACCTCAGACAAGTGGATGCTAAGCACCATTGCACTGAGGTACACTCTTCAGTTTATTTCTATCCCTCCTTCCCACCCACATCCCTGTCTCTCTTCAGGAACCCTTCTCACGAGCAACTTCTTGTCCAGGAGGTGGAAGGTCTCCTATGGGTCGGGCCTATATGGGAAGTTCCCCTACATCTGAGAGGGAAAGGGTTCTTCTGTTACTGTCTAATCTCAAAAGCCAAAGAATGCTCGTGGCCCATATTGGACCTATGTCGCCTCAACAAATATCTCAAGAAGCTGAGGTTCCAAATGGTCTCCCTGGTCTCCGTCATATTCCACTCTTTACTTAGGCCAGAGTATTTTTACCTCAAGCTAGATTTCAATCCATGTCAGACCTGATCACCTAGCTCACACCTCACCCCCTCACCACAGCGAGAGTTTGCCTCAGACTGCTAGGTCACATGGCAGTGTGCATCTCAGACCCATTCAAATGACAGTTTACTCCCTTACAAGACACAGCCTAGACATGAGCCCTCATGATTCTACCTCTAGTACTTGTGTCATTGGCATAGTGGGCAAACCCTACTCCTGTAGCAAGAGGGGTTCCCTTTGCAGCCTCCTTACCCCCCGCCCCTTGCTCTCCTTGGTATCAGATGCTTCAGACCTAAGGTGGGGAACCCACCTCAGATCCCGCAGGACCCAAAGCCTCTGGTCCGTATTACACACAATGGTGTGACGTTACAAATAAATGTCAGAGAGCTTAGGACAATCTGTCTAGCCTGTGAAGTGTTCCTTCTCCAGATGTTGGGAAAGGTAGTACGATTGTTCACAGACAATACGGCATCAACGTATTATGCCAACAAGCAAGGGGGAGCAGCATCCTCTGCCAAGAGGCATTCCATGTATGGGACTTCTTGGAACATGCGAGCCATCTCGAAGCCTCACACCTCCAGGGGGCAGGTCAAGAACACATTGGCAGATCACCTCAGCAGGTCCTTTTTTTCTTGCCAGGAGTGGTCCCTGCACCTGGAGGAAGTCCAGGTTAATCTCCAGAGTTGGGGACCTGCCCTGGTGGACATATTCGCAACCAGACAAAGCAGGAAATGTCACTGTTTCTGTTCCCTGCAAGGATCTGACAGCGGCTCACTTTCTGATGCATTCTTTCTGCAGTGGTTGAGAGACCAGATGTATGCGTTTCCATCGATCCCTCTCATCCACAAAGTCTGCACGAAGATCAAGAGGGACAAAACGTGGGTCATAATGATCGCTCTGGCATGGTTTCATCACCACATTGCTGGACCTGGCAGTAACAGCCCCTTGGAGACTCCTAGACCGTCTGGACTTGATTTCACAGGATCATGGTCAACTATTACATCTGTACCTCGCCTCTGTATATCTGATGGCATGGATGCTGCATGGTTAAGCCCTGAGGAGCAGGCTTGCTCCACTCAAGTTCAGAAAGTCCTGCTGGAAAGTAGAAAACCTTCTTCTACAGCGACTTACGTGGATAAGCGGAAATGCTTCTCCTGCTGGACAGCGGAAGGAAAACTCTCCCCAGCCCAGGTACTGTTACACTCCATTCTGAAGTACTTACTCCACTTGAAACATCAAAGCCTGATGTTATCATCCGTCAGGGTACAACTGGTGGCCACCTTGCCCTTTTGCTTGCATATCCATGGCAGATCAGTTTTCTCCGATGAGATGATGTCCAGATTCCTGAAAGGCTCTCTCCGCAGGTCAGAGGCCTGATTCCCCCCTCACCAGGACCTCCACCTAGTTTTGTCCAGAATCACTGGGCCTCCCTTTGAGCCCATGGCATCCGTTTGCTTCTTCTCTTGTCATGGGAAGTTGCCTTTCTGGTGGCAATTACATTGTTGATGCAAGTCTCTGAAATCAAGCCTCTAATATCAGAACCTTCCTATACTATGTTTTACAAAGATAAAGTTCAGCTGCACCCTCATCCTGCATTTCTGCCAAAGATGGTATCTCAGTTTCATTTCAACCAGGACCTGTTCCTCCCTCACTGCTGCTGCGAAGAGAGACACCTGCACACCTTGGACATCAGGTGATTGCTGGCTTTCTACATTGAAAGAACTAAGCCCTTCTGAAAATCCACGCAGCTCTTCATCACGGTCGCTGAGCGAATGAAGGGTTTGCCAGTCTCATGACAGAGGATTTTCTCTTGTTTCACTGTCTACATTCAAACTTATTATGAGCAGGCAAAGGTTGCATCTCCTGCCACTCTTACAGTCCGTTCAACAAGAGCACAGGCTTTGTCAGCAGCTTTCTTAGCCCAGGCTCCAATACAGGACATTTGCAGGGCCCTTACTTGGCCTTGTGTTCACACCTTTATGTCCTACTATGCCATCACACAACAGACCTGGGCTGATGCAGGCTTTGGAAGAGTGGTATTCCAGTAGGCACATCTGTGAACTCCTGGCCCACCTCCAGAGTTTCTGCTTGTGAGTCACCTGTCATGGAAAGGACGTCAGGAAGCACTTGAAGAAAAAGTGGTTACTAACTTCCCATAATTATTTTTTTTTTTTAGTTGTGTTTCTCATATCCCTTCCATGACCAACTCTCCTTCCTCTCTGTTGGAGTTCCGTTAAGAAGCAACTGAGAGGGCGGGGGGACGGCAGTACCTTTATACTGACAGATACGCGTGCCACTGCAGAGGGTGCTAAAGATGGCCCTATAGATACCACTGAGGGAAAAATCTCTGGGACTGATGCACGTGCCACACACCTGACATGGAATGGTCATGAGCAACACAACGTGAATTATTACAGAAAATCAGTAACCATTTTATTTAAGGCCAGAAGAGTCCATGAGATCACCTGATTTGGACTTTTTGAATAATATAAGTGGTAGACTTTCACACAGTTATCCCTGTATTGGACCCAAAAACTGTTTGACTAAAGCATATATTTCAGAGAGGCATCCAGTCTTGATATGAAGATATCAAGAAATGGCGAATCCACAATTTCCACCATTTGTTCCAATGGTTAGTTACCCTAGTGCTACACTAGAGAGGGGAAGATGAGGGAGCTAGTGAAATGCGGGGAGACAGGAGAGCTGACTGAGAATGAGTTGGGGGGGGAAAGGACAGGAATACAAAATAAGAAGTGGACACCCCTGTGGGCTGCAAAAGAGATTTTTTTAAATACTCTGATCAAAAAGAGAAGGGAGAAGAAAATGCGATAGACATGTGGATGAAGAAAATGATAGGACACAAGCTGAAAGGGTAAAGTAAAATGCAGGTGAAGACACAGCATTTAGATTAATGAAACTTTAATTTATTACTAAATGTTAAGATCAAATGCAGGAAGTAATTCTTTGGCAGATGTTCCACTGCTCTTTAAGTATGGGGAACAGAGTGTGGGAGTTGATGGTGGAATATTTTGACTGATGGAACTTGAGTCAAATTGCTGCTCCCTGATGGGGCGCGTTTTGTAATTAGCTTAACAAGGAAAGCCTTTTTAAAAAGTTACATGCCACATCAACAGGAAACTTCTTCTCTTGGATTTCAGGCCCTGCATTACTCGAATTCAAGTGAAATGTTATATTTCAACTTTCCAGCATTGCTGTTGCAGCTCTATTCAAAAAGGCTATCAGTTTTAGAAATTTAAAGCATAAATTACTTTAATTTCTGTAAAGAAGATTTTATTCTTTTGAGTACCAGTAAATTGTTCAGTGTAATCACAACAAATCGTTCTTATAAACAATTTGTCTTTTCTATATTGCAGCTAGTCTCCTTTTTATGATGTGGAAAGTAGCATCTTCATACTTCATGCTGTATTTTGGATACTTGTTAAAGAGCTTCTGTGCCAGAAGAGTTTTTATTTGTAAGATGTTCAGTTTTTAATACAGAACAATGATTAGCAGTCAAAAGAAAGCAAGATATCAGTGGACTATTTAAAGCGTATGCAGAGAGTAAATTAAGAAATAATCAGTGCTGAGAGAAGTATAGATTTAGATGAAACCATTGAAATTATAGATTGAGAATGTTGGTAACAAGTGTGATTTTGAAAATGAAACACGTCTTGATAATTAAAATAGTAATTTAAAACTGCTGGGAGAATGGATAAGCAGCATGCTAAATGAGGGCTGCTTGGCCTTTTGGTCATGAAGGAAGTTAATCTGGGCAAGAAGTATGTATTTCAGTGATTTATTTATTTTTTTTAAACAACTCCTTCCTGAAAAACAGTTCAGACTTGCTGGATTTTCTGGGCTCATCGTGTCATGAATCTAGCTGGTTGGGCCGTGTATGTGCAATTTATGAATTCTGGTTGTTACTGCAAAGTTAATCTGAAGTTATCATGAAACTACTGTATCATGGAAAGCCAATGTATGTGTATCCACCATTGCGGACAGGACATGCAGCAGGTATACCCAGGCAGTAGATAATGGGGAACACGTAAGGTTAATGATGGTGCTTTGACCACACAAAAAATAGGCTAAAGAGTGACTGCCTCCTAAAGGAAAGCAGTTTCCCCCTCCCCTGAGGGGAGGCTTTGTTTTTTTTTAAAGAACAGTGCACCGTTACCAAAAAACAAAACAAAGAAAGCTGGGTCATGGAGGTGGACATACAAGCTATGGAGACATAGGAAGAGAAAGCACTGGGAAATGAAGGGCATGTATGTGGCAGGAGAGAGAAGGCCAGGAAACGAAGGAGACTCTGTCAAAGAGAAACCACCCAGCATGTAACAAGCTGCATGAGGGATGGAAAATCCTGCCTGCCTCCCTGGGCCCAGATGGTCTCGAAAAAAGGGTGAGCTACTGATGGGGAATTGTGATAGGATGTCTGCGTTCTAAGTGATCTGTACCCTCTTGTGCTTTATAGTATTAAGTAAAAGAGCAACACTGTGTTAGACTTCTGTGTAAAGTGTCTCTATATTATATGCTCAGTTACCATGTGCTGCGTGAGATAGTTAAATGGTAAACCAGAAGGTTTATATATATTGGTGGGATTATGGGAGAGGGTGTGTTTACAGCAATGAGGGGAGTCTGAAGAGTCAGCAATGAGCTAAGCAACTGGGCAGCAGATTTCAGCTGTCAGAAGGGAGAGTTAGGCAGAGCTTCTGCACTCCAAGAGTTTGCCTAGGGATGCTAAGGCTGTATTAGTGGCAAAACTCCATTCAGGTTCTAGAAAGCTTAAAATACTCTAGGACTTGGTGGCTGGGTACTTTATAGCAATCCAACAGGTGGCCATCAGAGGACAACTGACCAGATATGGCATCTTAGTTTGGGAATCTATCTTTGCTGGAAACTCTGGAGAGTTTGTGCCATTTGGTGAAAAACTTTTCTGTTTACAACAATTCAACCTTGACCATTTTGGCTCCCTGTTTGTTTTTCTTTTGCCATTTTTCTTTTGAATGGCAGATTGGTTAGTTTTCACTGAGCCCATTTCTGCCGTGTTCTTGTAACTCTTAATATTGCATTCCTGTCAACTTTTTGATGCATGGTACAGAAATGGTTTAAATTAAGTGTTTAAAAATCAGATTTGTAATTAATCTGGCATGCTATGAAATGATGGGATACCTGATGTTCCCCTTTTTTAATTAGTAGTGTTAATTAATGAAAAAACCCTGGTGCTTAGCCAGTTCTTCTAGCATATTCTGTTCAGTAGCTGTAGCATCGTTCACAAATAATGTGAGTGGTCTCTGAGAGAGATCATATTAAGGAAAATTTAATGGCCTACAAAGTTACTATGGTGATGAGGTGTCAGGATAGGGAGGGAAAAGGATGGAAAGAAGTAGGAAAAAGAGAGGGTAACAAATTCCACTTTGCTTTTTTTCTATTCAGGACATTTTAACTGTAAAGGCCTCCTTCCTCAAACTGTTTTAGTAGATCATAACCTCATGCTCTCAAATGTATTCCACCATCCAGCCACTTCTCTGAAAGGAAAAATAGCTTTAATATGAAAACTTTTTCTTTATCAAATTGAAGGTCTTTAAAAATATGTAGACACAGAAATTAAAACAAGTTTGCATAGCTCAACTGAATCTGTTGCAGTGCATTGGGGCTATCTGTACTCCAACATTAATCCTGGGCTTTATAGACAGAACTCCTAGCATCACTTATTAAAGTTGCCTGACACTTTCTGTTACAACCTGCCTTCACGTGCTTCTAACTTCGCAAAACTAACCATTTGGGCTGAAATTTTCCAAGCAGGTTTGTCTCCAACTGATTTTTTTGGTTTTTTAGATTTCAGTCAAAATGGTTGTTAGTATTTAAAAATTCCCACCTTTTCTTTGAGAAGCTGTAGTGTCCCATACTTAGAACAGGGATGTGAAATTTGGGAGGCGGTGGCTTTTGTATCAGGGATGTGTCATTTGCCATACTTGTGAAGATCCACCCAAATTTGGCCAAGTTTATATATTCTTAGTAGAGACTTCCTCAGTTTTATCAGCTGAACTGTCTGAAGATTCCATCCACACCAGGCATGTTCCCTTGTGGCAAAGCAGGATTTCCATGAAATTGCAGCTCTGGGTTGCTCCAGATTGGGAATGGGTCAGGTACTAGAATGGAAAGCAGGGAAAGCAGGGATAAAGTGAGGAAGGCTAAAAGCCGCGTAGAACTGGACCTTGCGAAGGGAATCAAAATCAATAGTAAAAGGTTCTACAGTCACATAAATAAGAAGAAAACAAAGAAAGAAGAAGTGGGGCCGCTATACGCTGAGGATGGAACGGAGGTTAAGGATAACCTAGGCATGGCCCAATATCTAAATAAGTACTTTGCCTCGGTCTTTAATAAGACTAGTGAGGAGTTTAGGGATGATGGAGGGATGACGAACGGGAATCTGGATGTGGTGGTGGATATTACCGTATCTGAGGTAGAGGCCAAACTTGAACAGCTTGATGGGACAAAATCGGAGGGACCGGACAATCTCCACCCGAGGATATTAAAGGAGCTGGCGCGTGAAATTGCGAGCCCGTTAGCGAGAATTTTTAAGCAATCGGTAAACTCGGGGGTTGTGCCGTACGACTGGAGAATTGCTAACGTAGTTCCTATTTTTAAGAAAGGGAATAAAAGTGATCCGGGTAATTATAGGCCTGTTAGCTTGACGTCTGTCGTGTGTAAGGTCTTGGAAAAAATTTTAAGGGAGAAAGTAGTTAAGGACATGGAGGTCAATGGTAATTGGGACAAATTGCAACATGGATTTACTAAAGGTAGATCGTGCCAAACCAACCTGATCTCCTTCTTTGAGAAGGTGACGGATTACTTAGACAAGGGCAATGCGGTAGATCTAATTTACCTCGACTTCAGTAAGGCGTTTGACACGGTTCCGCATGGGGAACTGTTAGTTAAATTGGAAAAGATGGGGATGAATGTGAAAGTTGTGAGGTGGATAAGGAACTGGTTAAAAGGGAGACTACAGCGTGTCGTGCTGAAGGGTGAACTGTCAGGCTGGAAGGAGGTTACTAGCGGAGTCCCTCAAGGATCGGTTCTTGGACCGACCTTATTTAACCTTTTTATAACTGATCTTGACACAAAGAGCGAGAGTGTGTTAATAAAATTTGCGGATGATACGAAGCTGGGGGGTATTGCTAACACGGAGAAGGACCGGGATGCTATTCAGGAAGATCTGGACTACCTTGTACATTGGAGCAATAGTAATCGGATGAAATATAATAGTGAAAAGTGCAAGGTCATGCACTTAGGGATTAATAATAAGAATTTTACATATACGTTGGGGATGCATCAGTTGGAAACGACGGAGGAGGAGAAGGACCTTGGGGTATTGGTTGATAACAGGATGACTATGAGCCGCCAATGTGATATGGCTGTTAGAAAAGCAAATGCGGTTTTAGGATGCATCAGGCGAGGTATTTCCAGCAAGGAGAAGGAGGTGTTAGTGCCGTTATATACGGCGCTGGTGAGACCCCACCTGGAATATTGTGTGCAGTTCTGGTGTCCCATGTTTAAGAAGGATGAATTCAAACTGGAACAGGTTCAGAGACGGGCTACTAGGATGATCCGAGGAATGGAAAATCTGCCTTATGAAAGGAGACTGAAAGAGCTTGGCTTGTTTAGCCTGGCCAAAAGAAGGCTCCGGGGGGATATGCTTGCTCTATATAAATATATCAGGGGGATTAACGTTAGGGAGGGAGAGGAATTGTTTAAGTTTAGTACTAATATAGGCACGAGGACGAATGGGTACAAATTGGATATTAGGAAATTTAGACTAGAAATTAGACGAAGGTTTCTAACCATTAGGGGAGTGAAGTTCTGGAATAGCCTTCCGAGGGAAGTAGTGGGGGCAAATGACTTATCTGGCTTTAAGACTAAGCTTGATAAGTATATGGAGGGGATGTTATGATGGGATAGTTTAATTTGAGCAATTGATTTTGGATTATCGGCAGATAAGTCTGCTCAATGGTCTGTGGGAATGCTGGATGGGATGGGAACTGAGTTACTGCAGAGAATTCCTTTTTGGGTGCTGGCTGGTGAGTCTTGCCCACATGCTCAGGGTTTAGCTGATCGCCATATTTGGGGTCGGGAAGGAATTTTCCTCCGGGGCGGATTGGCAGGGGCCTCGGAGGTTTTTCGCCTTCCCCTGCAGCATGGGGCATGAGTCGCTTGCTGGTGGATTCCCTGCAGCTTGAGGTCTTCAAATCTCACTTTTGAGGATTTCAATAACTCAGTCATGGGTTCGGGGTTGTTATAAATGTGTATGGGTAGGGTTTTGTGGCCTGCCTTGTGCGGGAGGTCAGACTAGATGATCATATTGGTCCCTTCTGACCTATGAGTCTATGAGTCTATGAGTCTATGAGCCTGTCTCTCCTCTACTTTCACTACTTCCTGGCTTGTGCACAGGTGGTGTAGAAGAGGAAGCTCCCTGATTCCAATTCAGAGGGGACAAAAACGAGACATGAATGTGTAGGAGGGGAAGGAAACTGGGACTGGAGGCTGGTGGGGAAGGTAGATGGTAAATGGTGGTGGTGATATTAGACAGATCTGTGAGGGAGGAATGTATGTGATCATGTAATTAAAGTGTGTCATAATGTATATGCACAAGGACACTGAATTAAGGTTGCATAGGCAAATTCTGACATTTTCTATCTTTTCAGTGTTTGATTTTGCAACCTTAAATGAAACTTAGTGGTATGTTTTCTTGATGTTAATCAAGAACTGCATGTTCCTCAAAATGTCTTAGTTAAGTGCATCAGAAGAATGACATTTTAGCAAATTGGTAAATCATATTAGTTTATATAGTTCTATTTACATAGAATATCAAAAGGCAAGTAAGTACATTTTCATGTGCTTGCTAAACATTTATGCATAAAAAGATGCAAGTAATTGGAAAAGAATATTCATATTAATTGTGAAAAAAGTTAGTTTCTGTCCCATAATAAGGAAAGGTTTTCAGGGTGCTACAAATGATTCATTCAGGTAGACATGGCAGATAAATTCTGAAGGCCAAATTACTTTGTTCTGTTAAAATTTTGGAAGATTTATCTTTCCTAAGGAAAGTCACCGACATCTGCCAAGTTCCCTTGCTGGAACTGCATTTAGAGGGCTGTGAATGTTTGTTCATAGGGTTGCCATAGATACCTGAAAAAAGCAAGAACAAAGATGTAACTTGATGCCTTCCACTAAGGTGCTCATCTATTTAGTAAAATGGGGTAATTATCCATACATTTATCTTTAATTATGAATACTGATAAATTGCTCTTTTAATGCATAACTAGCAAAGGCACCATTTCCTCCTTTGACCTTTTGAAATAATTAACAAATAAATGTTTTTGCTGAGCTTCTACTTTATCATAATTCCTAAAATTTATTTTATTTAACTTTTAGCTACATAAAAGATAGTACTGGATGAAGAATTCAGGATTTAGGACATACAATGTATGACATTTCTTTTTGGCATAATTTTTGAAACTCTACACTTTCTAAAAATTTGATTTTTACAGATAAATGAGAGGATTTCCCTGAAATGGCTATCTGTACAGATGAATTCATTTATTGACTATGTAGTTCTGTGAAAATTGTCTTAATACACATTTCATGTTAAAAGGCAAAGAAAACCAACCCATCCCCACAAGCTCCCAAACAAACCAGGAGAAACCCCAACCCACTTTTACATTGTTTTGTTAATACGTTTTGTTCTTTTGCGTATGTTGGCTTGCTGAATATGTCTGTCTGGTTCAGTAGCTTCACTGATACAGTGTATGCAGAAGATTGAAAGGTAGCAGAGTGTAATAGGCAGGATAATAGTGGGGGATTATGTCTCATGGGGAGCATAGTTTTCCTGTGGAGAGCATTAAAGCTCAAATTTTCTAAGCTTCTCCTCCTCTGTCAAGAGACTAGGATATGAAATGCTATCTGTAGCTTTAGTCCTGGTGTTCAGTTTAACTACAGAGTGAAAATTTGTAAATGATATTACGCAAGATTTGGGTTCCAATAAGATAAAAGCATTCTCTCAGGTGTAATTTTTCAATTGAGGTAATATTCAGGAGAAGTAAAGGCAGGCAAGTCTAGTAGATTTTGTTTATTCATCTAACTGTACCTTCAGAACATCCTTTTCCTTGATGTGTAAGGCAGTAACTTATTATGCTTTTCCAGGATGAACTATACACACACACACATCTTTTAACAAAAATAAAATATATATATATATATAATCGTTTAACTTATACCTGAAATGTTCCTGTTGCAAAGCTGTTTGATAATTTAGATGTATGATACAAAGAAGATAGCCAAAGATCAAGAGTTACAAATATAGATGCACAAGGTTAAGCTCCTAAATCCCTATTAAGCACCTTAAATAAGTCAGCTGGCTTTCAAAAATGTTGAGCATTTAACAGCTTGCAATGAAGCAAATTAGCCATCAGGTGCCCCTTGCTTTTGAAAACAAGCCACTTATTTAGGGCCTAAATGTGGACTTAGGACCCTAAACTAAAATTTAGGCACCTATTTTTGAAAAGTCTAGTTTTTTCAGGTTGCTATTAAAAAAAACAAACAAACTGTCTTCCTCTAATTTTGTGTCAGAGAGACACTATCTATTGTATGGTGTATTTATCCGCTTTTAATGAAACAAGAGCGTGTGTCTATAAAAACAAAAATATATCCTATGACTTTCCAGAAATGTTTACATTCCTTCGTATAGTATGTTTTCCTAAATGGTTTTTGGATGTGGACTTGTTTATACTAGAAAAAAGCGCTAATTTAACCAAATCATTAAAAAAATTTATCTAGTTAAAGCAGTGCAAACATAATTGTAAATGCATTTAAAACTGGTTTAACCCTTGCTTATGTTGATTTTAGTTTAAGTTTAAGCTTAATGACTCAAAGGTCAGAGATACTGTACACCTCCGACAGGTGGCCAGTGACAACTCTGGCCTATTCTTTGACATGATCCCCCTGACTGTCAGCACAATTTCTATCTATTGAGATTACTGCCTTGACCAGGCAAACCCTCTCTGGATCTGATTGAGTTTTGTTCAAGAAAGTAGTTGCAGAAGAGATGAGAACATCTTTTTATTTTACAGTAAGTTTTTGTCAGTGCTAAGTGGTACTCTGCAGGTGGCTGGAAAATATGTAAGTGGTCCTTGCTATTGTAAAATGTTAATTACTAAGACAATATGTCTTTTGTAGAATTATTAATAATACAAGATCAGTAAATGTATCCTACTAGACCTATTTAATTGACTTGGTAAATCTTACAGGATTCTGTCTCCTTGCATCAGCTGACTGTTTTAAATTATTACTGCTAGGTTTGTTTATATACTCATTTAAGAAAAGAAACCTACACACCTGTTGAGCATGCTCTTCAGTGCAACTAGTGAAATTATTCCCATAAAATTCTCATGCACATTAAACAAAGCTTTTGATCTCCTGTTAAGCTACAGTAAAACAATGACACTTCCTTCTCTGGATAGTCTTCTCTTCCGAAAATGTACAGTCTTGCCTTTTCAAAATGTACATAATTGTTGCAACTTAAATGCTGTTCTGATGTTGATGCACACAGTTTCACTAAGGCCAGCTCTGGCTTAGGAAATGTTTGCTGGTATGTCTAAACTGACAGTTTTCTACTGTGCATGTAGTATATATGAGCAAAAAAGAGTATTTGCTTCTTAAACAAAATATACCATACCAGCAAAACCATTATTATGCCAGTATAGCTAAGTTTACACTGGAGCTTTTGCCGGTATAGAAATGTGAACAAACGAAAACTATACCCTTAGCTGATATTACTATACTGGCAAAAGTTTTTAATTTAGATGTGACTAAGTAGTGTCTTTGAAAAACACTTTTGATAATGGATTTTGCTATTAAACCACTTTACAGGGTGGATAAAAATGTGATTTTAAAACAAATTGTGTTTAAAATTTAAAACAAATTTTTTTAATTTAAATTTTGATTTTTAAAACAAAACTTGAAATTGACAACTTAAGCAGTACATGTTTGCTGCCAATTTTCCAAGACAGTCAAACCACAGAACTGGTGGAAGTTACTGGCTGAGCACCTGGAAACAGAGTTTGTGGATGTGCTAAATCAGTTTTGAACAGCAATAGCCTCTTCTGCACATGCAGAGAGAATCTTTTCTTTGTTTCATTTTATTCATCTAATTCAGTTCAATGACCAGTTCATTCAAAGTTAAGAAACCAATTGTGAGTTGAAAAAGCAGGAAAGCTTGTTTTCCTCTTCCAATCTATGAATAAAAATTAGGTATGAAGATGAGATCTACCAGCTCTAAAATTGTGAAGTACTTGGTAACCAGAAACAATCAGTTCCATACAGGAGGTACAGATAATACTTCCTTTGCTTAATAAATCAGTTTTAAATGTGAGCCATGTTTTGATCAACTTTTAATAAACATTATTTCTTATGTATGCAGCACATTTAAGATAGGTTTATTTAATAAAAAAATGCTGGTTTTGTGCATTTTAATTAAATTTGAATTTCCATCCAAATAGTTGGACCCAAATCACAAATAAAAATTGATCTAGTAAATAAGAAATGTATCATCTACCATTTCCTAACATAAAAATTGTAAGAGTAAAGACTCTAAATAAATGTAAATTAAGCTGTATAATTGCTTAAATAAATATGTATAGAAAATTTAGTGTAAACTCTAATTAATTTAGTTGCAAATCAACATGTTTTAATGACTCATAGATTTTAGGGTCAGAAGGGACCAATATGATCATCTAGTCCGACCACCTGCACAATGCAGGCCACAGAACCTCATCCACCCACCAATGAGAATTAACCATTTTTTAGAAAAATAAATAAAAATGCAAAACATTATTAAAAACATTGATTGAAATAAAGATTTTTGGCTTGCTGATTTAAATCATGATTGAAATTGATGATGTAAATCATTTTGATTTAAATCAGTCAAACCTGCCACTTTGTTAGGAATTCCCATTCTGCAGCTCAAAAGAATAAATTTGCCTTACAGTAAATGTCTACTTGAAAAGTGACTTTATAAAAATTGATATTGCAGAATTGCATATTTATTGTATTTTGTTGACCTCTTAATGTTTTTTTCTACTTGCAAGATCCACAAAATCATGTTAGGCTCTGACATTTCGGCTGTGTTCTCTTTGTCTGGCACATTTTAGATTGTCCCTCAGTGATACCTGTGTTAGTCATTAGAAGATTTGGACAGATGTACTGATGAGAATGGGATTGTAAAGGTCTAGCTGAGGCCATAATGTGGCCTGCAATATCTATATTAGCAGAGAATTTCAAGGTAAGGACCCAGTTTAACTGTCAGGGCCCAATGTAGTTGCATGGGTTGATTTAAAATTAAAAAAGAAAAAAATTGCCTGCAAACTGATCCCAACCGTGCTATGAAATTAGTGAGATACAAAGAATCTTAAAACTTATAATGGCATTTTTACAAATTCCATTTTTAGGATAGGACCAAACTTGCGTGTTTGTAGTTCTAGTTACTTCTGTTCCACTTTCTAAATTTTCATGTTTTTTATAATGTGAATCATAAATGCCAGCCACATAAAGATACCATATGTAACTGGAAACTTTGTGAAAATGAGCATGTTTCCACAAAGGTAATGAATTATCAAAAAGATTTGGAAGTATCATCACAGTTTATAGCAGCTGAGGGTTATCTCAAAAATATATAATGAGATGGTTCATCCTCCTCCACCTCCTTTTATCTTGATATGTCTCATTCAGTTTTTCATTGGTGTGGCCGTACGTTTAAATTTGTTGCCAGAAATGCCAGGTGACTGAGGCTATCTATCCATATCCAACAAGGGAACATTAGTGTCGAGTTTCCAACAAGGAATTAGGGAAGTCAGGACATTAGTCTTCTGATTCTTAGCTCTACAAATGACATGCTGCCTCATACCGGGCTGCTTAACCTCTTTGTGACTCAGTTTCCATGTCTGTAAAATTGAGATTCTTACCTATGTCAGAGGGAGGTTGGTTGAACTTCACTAGCACCTTCCATTCCTTTATAAGTACTAGTGGCCTACTTTCAGGAGTTACTAAACACCTTTAGCTGCTGTTAGCTGCAATTGCAAAGTAATGAAAAAATGATCAAAGTTCAAAACATATTTATCTTGTGACTGAAAGCCTATTATACTGTCCCAAACAGTATACTCAAGCTTCTTAGACTAGTTTCACTTGTTTTCCTAATGTTTGTATTTTTTTACATAGCTCAGTTTAACAAATAAAGGCTGTAACCTATTATTTCTGGCACAAGTCTACATACACTACTTTGTTATACTGATGAATACCAGCACACGGTCACAATCTTATGTCAAAACTCTAGTGTTTTAATGTCATGTTCTCTATTTATATTTTAAAAGGAGCCTCACAAATAGTTTGGATAGCGTTTATGCTGTGAAAACGAATAAATTCAGAAATTAATTTTAAATATGCAAGTAGCGTTGTTATAAAGCCACATCTGAAGGTTGAACCTACTCACATTTGTAAGACACTTGAAATTCAGTGGAATACCTCAATTGAAGTCTGCCTGTCTGTCTTGTTTTGCAAAGCAAGTATAGTGCCTTATTTCCTAGTTTACAGAATTTGCCTTTCTTGGATTATGTTGATTTATATGATACACAAGATGATGATGATGATGTTGTTGTTCTAGATAACTCCTGCTTTTAAAATATTGGTAGAATTCCTTCCTTCCCATTCTAAGGCCTAGCCTACACTCACAGTGAAATTCAGTGGCAGTCAATGGAAGATATGCAAGCTATGTAGAGTAGGTTGCATGTCTCCTATCGACTTCCTAAATTCTAGTTAGTGCGACATCCCCACTACACTGCGCTGATGGGAAATGCCCTCTCATTGAAGCAGTGTTAATCTTTTTACAGGGGTGTATTTATTGAGTTGACTTCCGGATTGATTGAGCGGGTCTTCACTTCCGCTCAGTCGATCCTGAAGAATGGATCCTGCGGAGCTGAACCTGCCACCATAAGTGAAGACATACCCTAATTTGAGGCTTAATTTAAATCTGATCTTAAAATACACCTTCTTTTTGTAATGTATTAAAGACCTTTTTATTTAAAAATCCCTAACTCTCATATTTACTCTGAATTCATTTGATGCTAGCATTTCAGACTTTTTCTAGAAAACATTCGTTTGTAGTTGTTCCCGTCACTGTTATTGCTTGCAAGGAATAACTTAATGGTCAAATTTCTCTATTCACCAGAATTATGGTTGTGATATTAGATAGCCTCAGTAAGGTCTGTCACTTGATATTTGTAGGGCAGACATTTGGAATTCATTATATATTTGTATCAAACATTACTACGTTGACATTGGGTCATGAAGAAAATCTAAGTTTAGCTGTTCTGTGCCAAGAGTTATTTCTTCTTGGAATGGTTAATTCTCTCAACCTTTATTATCTCTTTATTCTGTTTCCAGCTGTCTGTCCTTCAGTTCTGCATGATGGCTTTTCATAGTTGAGTTTGTCACTTCTGATATGTATTGTGGAAAACGTTTAAATGAGGCTGTTCAGCCTTTTTGCTGCCTTGCTGAGAATCCTTGTAGAATTCTGGTAGTATCCTGACCTTTCCCCCATATCGTCTGTGTTGAGAGGCTAGAAACACAGCAGAGTGTAAACACTTGATCTCCAAGGGAGAGTAGAACATTTTATGTCACTTCGGAACAGTTCCTAATCTGGCTTCCTCAGTATACCGGTGTTGCTTTACTTCAGAGCAAGTAGTAACTTGCTTTCCTTTAGACAGTCAACCTGACATAGGACTGCTGAGGTGGGGGAAAAGTGGCAGAAATCCTGAATGGAAAACTCCCTATCACTTTAAAATTAAAATGAAATAGACTTCAGTCAGTTGGCTATTCTGTTTTACAACATGTGGCATGTCTTGCTTTGCAGCTCTCCCAAGTGGGGAATCTGTGCAGGAACTAAACACCTGAGAGAGAGAAATTCTTTAACTTGTAGGCTTGTGAGGATGATTATTAAGAATAATAAATGCTGACATGCTCTCTCTGTGCAAAACAGAAATAGACAATCTCTGCCTTAAAGGGTATGTCCACACTGTAATAACAGACCTGTGGGCTCATGCGGCTCACGCTGCAAGACTATAAAATTGAAGTGTAGACGTTCCATCTTGGGCTTCAGCTCTGAACCCACTGGGGGGGAAGGGTCTCCAAGTCTGGGCTCCAGCCCGAGCCTGTATGCCTACACTACAGTTTTATTGGCCTGCAGCCCAAGCCACATGAGGCCCAGTCAGCTGACGCTGGCTATGAGAATGCGTCATGTGTTTTTTATTGCAGTGCAGACATATCCTAAGGGACCTGAACCCTTTAAACAGGGAGATTATGGAAGAAAATGATGGTAATTGACATTTGCTTCCTGAACTAAACTGGGTGCCACTGTCATCTAGGCATGGTTTTGTATTTGTGGACTCAGGAGTGATGGATTTTTGTTAGACATTTAAATGGGGAGAGAATAGCTATCCTATTTGCTGCTGGATGCTTCAGAGGTCCCTGGATGTCATAGTGATCTAGGAAAACAAGATTGAGAAACTGCTTACTCACTTTGAAATCTGTAGCTCTAGATCTATTTTTAAAATTTCTTAAGGTGCAAAAGGGTTAGTCGTGGAGTGGAGGGAGTCTTATCTTTCTGTATGCATTTTGAGTTCCGATGATGGTGGCTAATCCAAAATTCAGGCTTGCATAGTGTTACAGGCATTATGCTAATCAGAGTCTCTTAAGTAGGGTGCAAGGATTTGCATTATTGGAAAAAAAAATAGTATTAAAAAAGACTAAACAACCTTCTTTCTGATGGAGGGTGGTATCTCAATCATATGTCCTTATGCTCTGTTTGGCCTTTAAGGGAAAGCCAGAATCTATGTTCCTTAGGTCAGAAAAATGTAGTGTTATCAGATATGTTCCTTGACCATTGGTCTTTAAAAGAGAGCAATCATTCTGAAATCCTGACCCTGGAACTGAAATCTATTAATGTGAACAGTTTATGGCTGCCCATCAATCTTCCTTTCCCAATTGTACTTCATGAAATTCTACTGAAATATGTAGCTACTGTACTTGCATGTTCCATCTAAAATTACTCCAATACAAAATAGAAATTCAGTGCTTGTGCCATGAGACCTGAGGCATCTGAATGTCAAAATCCATCTGATAAAATTGCATTCTTCTTCTTCCACTTTAATAGGATTGTGGAGTAATAGTTTAAATTTATAGTTGCCATAAGGAGAAGGTCAGCGATGAATTGGAATTGACCCAGTTTTTTCTTCACTTGAGTTAATTTACTGGTTTACTAGGCTAGAAGCCTTTCATGTTGCAGTGTATGGTTAGAGTCTCTTAAAGATTTTAGGATATTTTAGGATATTTTAGGCTTTCTAAATCAAGACATTTGAAATAGTATAGATCCTAACTTTGTTCCCACCATCAGCTCTCCTAGGTAGCGCCATCTTTATACTTCTGCATTTTGCAAGCGTAGCTCCACATGGAATCTAATGTAAATGACAAGGAGTGATAGGAGGAGGCTTGCCACCGAGACCAAAAGTATCGTTGTCAATGTAGTCTTACCAGATTTTTTCTGTTTTGTTGGCTGGAAGAAACAGTGCTTTAGAACAGTGGTCCCCAAACTTTTCCTCTTGTGCCCTGCCCCTTACCGGTAATAGAATAGACCCCTTACCAGTAATAGAATGTTTCCTCTCGTGCCCCGCCCCTCACCAATAACAGAACAGACTCCAGGCTGGGAGTGGAGTTGTGGCCAGGCAGGAGTCTGGGGTGGAGGTTGAGAGTGGGGGATGGTGACTGAAAGCAGTGATAAAAGGCCGGGAGTCGAGCTATGGCTGCAGCTTCGGCTGGGGCCAGAAGCAGGGCTGGAGCAGAGCTAGGGGCAGAGTGGGTCTGGGTGATGCTCCCTGCCCTGCTCTCATGGGAACTGGCCCAGGCCTCACTGTGCCCCCTCCAATGTTCCTCCATGTCCCCCTGGGGGGTGCGGTGCCCCACAGTTGGGGACCACTGCTTTAGAAGGCTGAAATGCAACAATACAAAAGATTGCAAGGAATCAATGCCTCTCTTGGTGTATTTTTTGACAGGAAGATACTATAGGTGATGGTTACTTCATAAAGTGCATACCTCTATATTGAAGTTCTCTACTGTCTTAGCTTACCATTATCTTTTCCCACTTTGATTTTTTTTCCTTTGTTTTTTGTTGACTATATCTCAGGAGTAAGGACCAGTGGACCATTAGCTCTGAATAAAAAAAAAACTAGACATATCTTGTTTTGAGACTGTTGTTAGATTTTCAAAATTCGGAATGAGCCAGCCCTTGATATAGGGATTACTTTGTATATCATTTAGTTTAATGATTATTAATACATATGTTAGTAATTTCAGGTTCCCCTTTAAGTGCTTCCTCATGTCCATTCCCAGTTAGGTGTATGTGCGCCACACGCACCAGTGCTGGAAATTTTTCCTTTACTGGTACCCGTAGGGCCAGCTCTAGCATGCCCTGCAGTGGTGCACATGTACATATAGACACTGCCAGTTCCCCCCAACCCCCAGTTCCTTCTTACCACCAGTTACAGTGCTGGACAGTCTCTTGCTCTCGCAAGTCTTCTCAAACCTAGTGGTTGTTTTCTCTCTCTTTGTTTGTACATAGTTAATCATTACTATTAGTTAGTTGTAGCCCTCTGGAACTTTTTACTGTAGTTAGAATCCCAGGATCGAGGCATGCCTCGTTCTCAGGCGCAAGAAGCCTATGCCAAGGAGTGACCCTCATCAGAGTTGCTTGAAGTCTGTCAGGAAAGCTCACGTCCGTGAGAGGTGCAGGATGTGAGGAGTTTTCGCCCATGGACTAAAAAGGACTGTGATATTCACCTTATGGCCATTTTTATGGAGTTGGCACTCAGATCAGCATCGGAGCCGGGAAGGTTAGACTTAGCACACAGCGCTACTCTGGCACCCTCTTCTTCATGGCACTGATTGCCATCACCAGTACCAGAGAGGGCAAGGAAGACACGTGCCAAGCAGGGTTTCTCACTGACCTATAAGCTGAAGAAAGTGGAGGTGACCAGGTGAGACCCGTGTCAGGCTGCCAATCCCTGCAACCCCTGAAGGATCCTTCACGGTTACAAGCCTCGGTCCTGGCACCTGGCCCTCCACCAACTTGGTGAGGGGTAAAGGACCTCAACATCCGATGGTGCCATCAACTTGGGAGGCTTTTCATGCAATGAAGGGCCTCTTGGCAATGCCTGTGCCCCCAATGCCAAGGGATGACAGACCACCGCACTGTGACCCGGCCCCTGCGCCAGCAAGTGCTCTATCGAGGGGCAAGCTGGCAATCAGATCTGCAAGGCCGTCCCTGTTTCCCAGTCAGTGCTTGCCGATGCTTAGATGGTCTCCTTATTCGAGACCTTACTCTCTGGCACAGAGTAGTGAGAGGTCGGTCTTCTGCCGTCAGTCCCTGGATGACCGGCACCAATCAGCAGAGCAGCAGCACTGGGCTTTGGAACGTTGCAGGTCACAGGGCTCCTGCAGATCCCTGGAGGCTCAACTCTACACTTCCAGTCCTTATAGGAAACCTAAGGACAAGAGCTGGTACTGGGACGTCCGACGCTCAGGCTCTCCACACCGATCACCGGCACCGAAACACTCCGACACTCTGAAAGACGTTCAAAGTCGGCACTGCCTTGGCCCTCAGATATGACTCCTTGTCCTCAGAAAGCGAGGAAGAGGTCCAGCAGTTGAGACAAGCCACAGCCCTGACATCTAGCTTCCCAACGAAGCCACCAATGGGGGGCATGGATGTAGGGGCAAGGGCCCAGACAATGGCAATACTTGAACCCATGGCAGTATTCTCCTGGGATCCCGTATGCATATTTGGCAGCGGAGATCTCGGTACCGAGATCGTGCATTCCCCAGAGTACAGCATCGCACCTGGATGTGGAACTGGAGTAGGAGGGGTCACCCACCTCGAGTCTGGGAGGAGCTACCCCTACCAGGGAAGTGGACCCTGTCCCACCATAACTAACAGCCTCTTCCTCATCGTCACTGGATGAGACAGTAGTGGGACCATCGTCAGTGGTTCCATGGATGATTTTAGATCCTACCAGGATCTTCTAAAAAGAATGGCGTCTAATTTGGGCCTCAAAATAGAGGAGCTATATGAGCCTGTGGACGAACTTTTTGGGGTCCTGGTGTCAGCGGCTCCTTCTAGGGTGATCCTCTCCATTCATGAAAGGGTGTTCAAACTTGCTGAAATGCTGTGGCAAATCCCGGCCTCCCTACCCCCCACTTTGAAAAAGGCAGAAAGAAAGTATTATGTTCCTGCAAAGGGGTTTCAGTACCTGTACACCCACCCCTCCTAGGGATCGCTTGTAGTTACGGCTGCCAACAAAAGGGACAGGCAGGATAGAGTGGGCTCCACACCCCAAAATAGAGGCAAAACAGCTAGACTTACTTGGACTCAAAGTTTATTCTGTTGCGAGCCTTCAGCTATATATGTATCTAACGAAAAAGTGTTGTTGGGCATATACCATTTTAATATCTCGCAATTGCTAGAGAAGTTTGTGGACTCCTTAGCACAGCCCTTCAGACAGGAGCTTGAGGCCATCATGGAGGAGGGGAGGATAGTGGCCAACAGCGTCCCTACAAGCAGCCTCCGATGCAGCAGATTCCACAGCCAGGGCCATGGTATTTGTGGTATTGATGAGAAAGGCTTCATGGTTGCAGTCTTTGGGCCTTTCGTCAGAGGTCTAGCAATCAGTACAGGACCTTCCCTTTGATGGCATGACCCTCTTTGCTGAGCAGATGGACTCTAGGCTTCATGGCATGAAGGACTGAAGGGCGACCCTGTGGCCCTTGGCTTATATACTCTGTCTTCATCCAGGAGTCATTTCAAGCCCCAGGCGGCTCAACAGTTTTGGGGCCAATCCTGCAGTGCATCCTACAAGAAAAAGAATACAGGTTATAAGAGACACCAAAACCATTCATCTTCCACTACTTCACAGCCAGGCTCCAGCCACAACAATCAATGCGGGAAGCAGACCTTTTGAAGGTGTGCCCAAGGTCGACCTACCAGTTCTGTCCCTAGATCCAACATCCCTACTATTTCCTTCTTGTTTAGCCCCCTTCCTTCCAGCCTGGTCTACCATACATTGGACTATTTGGTTCTCACCAGAGAAGCTGCCAGGTACACCCTCCAATTCTCCTTGCTCCCACCCTCCCTCCCCATCCCTCTTTAGGGACCCTCTCACGAGCAACTTCTCGTGCAGCAGGTGCAAACACTCTTACAAGTGGACTCTATGGAAGAGGTCCCTCAAGCTCTAAAGGGAAAAGGATTTTACTCCCATTACTTCTTAATTCTGAAAGCAAAGGGAGGACTGAAGCCAATCCTAGATCTAAGATGCCTCAACAAGTATCTCGGGAAGTTGAAGTTTCGGGTGGTTTCCCTCAGTACCATTATCCCTTCAGTGGATCCAGGCAACTGGTATGCTACCTCTGACCTAAAGGATGCCTACTTTTATATCTCAATCTTCTCGGAACACAGGAGGTTCTTGTGGTTCATGGTAGGAACTCACCATTATCAATTCACGATACTTCCCTTCAGCCTCTCAACTACATGACAGGTCTTCACCAAATGCATGGCAGTAGTGGTGGCCCACCTCCAGCGAAGAGGGTTGCAGATTTTCCCTTACCTAGACGATTGGCTGATCAAGGGCAGGTTGAGATCTCAAATCCAGGACAGCTTCATGATTATCTAGGGCACTTGTCAAGAACTGGGCCTGCTGATAAACAAGCAGAAATCAACGCTCGTCCCAGTCCAAAGGATAGAGTTTATCTGTGCGGTTCTGGACTCTACTAGGGCCAGTGCACTCCTACCAGGGGGAAGGTTCCTGACAATGTTGGAGATTATAGTCTGTGTCTCAGCCCACCCTCTCACCATGGCGAGGATATACCTCAGCCTGCTGGGCCACATGGCAGCCTGCACTTATATGGTGCAGCACACCAGACTGCACCTCTGACTCCTCCAGATGTGGCTGGCATCAGTATATTACCCAGCCAGACATCACCTAGGCAGGGTACACGCGGTCCCTCCACACATGTTTACCTCTCTGAAGTGGTGGACAAGACTGCACCAAGTGCTCTCAGGATTACTCTTCGAGGCCCCTCAACCAATGGTATCGCTGATCTCAGGTTCCTGAGATTTAGGTTGGGGAGCTCACCCTGAGCCCGTCAGATCTCAGGGCACCTGGCCTGCAAAGGTCTTGGCATTGCATATCAATGTCAAGAAACTCAGGGCAATTCGTCTAGCCTGCATGGTTTTCCTGGTGTAGCTCTCAGGCAAGGTGGTGCAAGTACTCATGGACAACACAGCCTTGGTGTACTATATCAACAGGCAAGACAAGGCCCAGTCCCCAGCTCTGTGCCAGGAGGCCATATGTTTGAGACTTTTGTGTCACCCACAACACTGACTTGAGGTGGTGCATCTCCCGGGGGTCAGCAACACTTTAGCGGACTACCTCAGTAGGTCCCTTTGCTCTTACCATGAGTGGTCCCTCCACCCGGAGGTGGCATCTTGCATCTTCCAGAGGTGGGGCAATCTCCGAGTGGACATCTTTGTCTCCACAGAGAACAGGAAATGTCATCAGTTCTGCTCTCACTAAGGGCTCAGTGATGGCTCACTGACCGATGCCTTTCTCCTGTTTTCTTTAGGGAGTCTCATGTATGCCTTCCCGCCAATACCATTGATCCACAATCCTCATAAAGATGAAAAAGAACAAAGCAAGGGTCATTCTAGTGGCTTCAGCATGGTTCCAGCAGCACCAGTTCGAGATGCTCAAGCTGGTGGGGTCCCAGCAATGGAAGCTTCCATCGTGATCGAAGCTCTTGTCCCAGGATTAAGGTTGTCTGCTCCACCCAGATCCGGTCTCCCTACATTTGATGGCATGGATGCTCCATGGGTGAGTGGGGAGGAGAGGACCTGCTCAGCCCATATCAAGTGGATTCTACTAGAGGGTAGAAAGCCATCCACCAGAGCCTCTTACTGGGCTAAGTGGAAACATTTTACACGCTGAGCAGCTGAACAGGGCCTCCCCAATGGAGACCTCTGGACTACTTGCTCCACTTGAAGCAGGAAGGATTGGCTTTCTCATCCATTAAGGTCCATCCAGTGGCCATATTAGTGTTTCATCCTCCTGTGAATGGTAGAACTATCTTCTTGAATGAGATGATGTCCAGATTCCTCAAGGGACTGGAAAGGCTCGTCCCACCAACATGGGACCTGACTCCCCAGTGGGATCTGAATCTGGTCCTCTCCAGGCTTACTGGGCCTCTGTTTGAGCCCCATGCCTCGTGTTCCCTAATGCATGTATCCTGGAAGGTTGCATTCTTGGTGGCCATTACATCGGCATGGCGAGTTTTGCAGATTAGGGCGTTGACCTCAGAACCTCCCTATACTATATTTTATAAGAACAAGGTTCAGCTACGCCTGTACCTGGCCTTTTTGCCAAGTGTGGTCTCTCACTTTCACCTCAATCAGAATATATTCCTGTCAGCCTATCCCAAGCCTCACAACTCCAGTGAGGAGAAGCGCTTGCATACCCTGGACGTTAGAAGAGCCCTAGCATTTTATATTGAGAGGACCAAACCCTTCCTTCACTCTACGCAACTCCTCATTGCAATTGCGGACCAGATGAAGGGGCTGCCGGTGTCTTCGCAGTGGATTTCTAAATGAATCACAGCTTGTATCCAAACTTGTTACAAGCAGGCAGCCTTCCAAGTGCGTGTGCCAATTCAGGACATCTTCAGGGCCACTACCTGATCAATAGTACATACCTTCGCATCCCACTACGCCATAATGCAGCAAGCTTGGGACAATGCTGGCTTTGGCAGAGCGGTGCTTCAAGTGTCATGTCTATGAACTGCCTGCCTGCCTCCAAGGATGCTGCTGGTGAGTCACCTAATTCGGAATGGGCATGAGCAAGCACTTGAAGAAGAAAGAACGGTTACTTACCTTGTAACTGTTGTTCTTCGAGATGTTGCTCATGTCTATTCAACACTCACCCTTCTTCCCTTCTGTTGAAGTTCCAGCAAGGAGGAACTGGGGGGGTGGCCAGCAGTGCCTCTACTTGCTGCTATAGGGAGCACTAGATCCAGCCTTACAGGTACCGCCAGGGGAAAAATTTCCAGCACCAGTGCATGTGGCACGCACACACCTAATTGGGAATGGACATGAGCAACACATCTCGAAGAACCACAGTTACGAGGTAAGTAGCCATTCCTTTTGAAGACATCCTTTAACCAGGGAGTAGCCTGGTCCTTTAACAATTATTTATTGGCAGCTGTAGCTGCTTCTAGGGAATTTCGAGAAAGGAAACTGACCCCAGACAGAAGGGTCATCAGATAAATCAATGGGTAACAATTTTTTTTAGTTTGACATGTTCCAAAGAAAGTCCTGATAGACCAAAGGACCAGTAGAATTTTGAAATCAATATATTCTGAATAATCAGATTATCTTGAACCACGAGAGTGAGAACCCTAAGCTTTATACCATCAGAAAGCTTTTGCAAATTTCCAATAGCATAAAACCTCTAACATTTGCCATTTGAAATATTAGCTTGTGAAAAGGAATTTGGTAATGAGTAAAGCAGTTTTAAGGTCTGAAAACTCACAATACCACATCTAGAAATACTAGAGTGGACCAGTAAGAGTGCATACAAGGCTGGTAAACTTTCTAAGAAGTGGCCCTGAACCAATGATCAGAAATTGATTATTTTGATCTATGCTTGGTTGAAGGATGAAAGATCTTCAACATTTTATGCAACGTTCTTTTTTAAAAACAAAACAAAAATTCCCTTTTGAGATTCAAATTGCAAAGTGCTAGAAGTCCTAGCTGTGTATTAAAGTGCAATGTTACACCTCTCCTACATGCAAGTTTAATCGCTGACTGCTTTAGGCGTCTTTTGGAGAATCCTAGACAACAGAAAAGAAATAAATTTCTATAATGACTGCAAACAAAAATGTCATGGAAATGTCATTTTTCAGGTTCAGCACAGAATGGCTGAAAATAGAGTGATAACATGTGTAGCCATGGTAAGGAATACCATCACCAAGTGGGTTGTACAGTTAAGTGCTTGCAAAATGAGGTTTTTTTATAGATCAATTTTACAATTCTCGAAAGTGTGTTAAATTGTTCTTCCATTTTTAAATACTTTGGAGGCGCTCAGTTGCTATGGTGATGGTGGCTAAATAAATACTAGATAAACCTTGACAGAGAGGAAAGGATAGTCTTATGGTTAATGTAGTAGACAGAAGAGAGGGATCTGTGGCACAGATCTTCCTATGTGGCAGTGAACAAGTCATGTAATCTGTCTGGTCCACTTCAGCAAGGTACTTCAGCATGTGTTGAACTTTAAATATTGACTTCAGTGGGACTACTTATATATTTTAGAATAGGCACGCTATTAAACGGCTTGCTGAATTGAGCTTGTCTGCCTTAGCTGTCCACCTGTAAAAAAGAGGACAATAAACCTCTATATCATGGGTTTTGTGATGATAAAGTTCTCAGATACTTGAATGATGGAGGCCAAATAAGTACCTAGATAGGAACCTATGCAATGCCATACTGCTTTGGATCAGAACTCTCTAGTTCAGTGTCTTGTCTCCAAGAGTGGCCAGCACCAGATGTTTCAGAGGAGATGTAAGAATCCCATAGTAGGCAGGTGTGGGATAGTCATGGATTCAGGCTCTTCTTTTAATACTTGGCTTTAGGCCATGAAGCAGCAGGTTTAATATCCCTTCCAAATGTTTTGTTAGTATTAATTATAACTGGATATTCTTGTTATCTGTATAAAATGGCAAATCCTGTTTTTGAATCTTAATCTCAGTGACTTCCTTTAGGAATCATTTCCACAGTCTAATTACAGGTCATGTGAAAAAGTATTTCTTTTCATCGATTTTGAATTTGCCACCTTATAATTTAATTGATTTGACCCATTGTTGTGTTATAAGACAGAACTGAAGTTCCTGATCTACCACATGTTGCAGTAATTATTTTCTATATTATCATGACCCTCACATGTCCCTCTAAGGTAAATAGTCATAACATTTTTGACATCTCTCCATATGGGAGTTTTTCTATGCCCATCTCATTCTTATTGCCATTCCTTGAACTCCCTCTAAGACGGGCAGTATATCCAAAACACAAACCAATTTGAAAGACAAACCCAAACAGAACAGTTAGAAGGGAGTAGCGCTGTATATCTCCTAAAATAAAATTGAGTGTATAGAAGCTTTTACCAAAATAATGCATATTGCTTGATGTGACAGCTGTATTCCTTGATATTAATCCCACAGGCTAGTTATATATTATGATGAGCACCTGTGTTCATTTCATTTTGATAACAAAATAAAATATTAGCCCATTGATTGAAGACTGTACTGCATAAACCTGAAAGCTATTAGCCTTAATGATGGTTTTTATGCTGGATATATGTTGTATGGTTAGAGGCATTCAAACAAATAAACCAAAGTGGAGAAACTTCACACTTGACTTATATGGGGTTATGATTATAAATTAATGAAGTGCGATAAGTACATTGTAGAATTAATACATAGAGGAATGCCAACCCATGCTGCTGCTTCTGTGCAACTAGGAGGAAGATTCTCCCCTGCACCAGAGATCAATGAATATTCCCAATAGGGGTATTCCTTTGAGTTTGCATCAAAATCTTCCTGGAATCTGTTTCATTCTATTATCCTGCTGTGACCCTGGCCTCTAGGGGACCACACTGAGGCTGGGTCCACACTGACGGCGGCAAATTCGCTGCCGTCATATCAATTGCTCTGGATCAACTGAGCAGTCTGTGTAGACCTGCTCAGTCGATCCAGCAATCAATGCAGGAACCACCCCCCCCCCCCCCCCCGGTAAGTGGCATAGAGTTGCATCGCAGTGTGGATGGCGCGCGGAAGAGACGCAGCTAAGTCGATGGGAGATACGCAGGTGATTTACGTCACTTGCGTATCTCCTGTCAACTGTCATCGAATCCTGAAGGTAAGTGTAGACCGGCCCTGAGATTGCTTAATCAGGGCAAATTGCAACAAATGGGGCAGACTGTCCCCCAAACTGTCTGGTTGTTCTAATAATTAGATTCACCAAGTCAGGAACAAAACAGCTTCTACAATTACCTTACTATTTACCCCAAAGCCAAAACCACAGTTCCCTTAAGGCAGTTCAGCCTCTGGGCTCCCACCCAGACAGGCAAGTCAAACATAATAGGGATTACTGAAAATTTTGTACATCACATAAAAAATTCTACCAATCCCAAAGGACTGGACACATTACACACCAGGTCATTAACTATTTCAGATCTTATATAATTACATGCTTGTAGCCAATTTTTAAATGAATATTTATTAAAAAAAAAAAGAGAGAGTATTGGTTAAAAGATCATTGTATATACAATTAGGAATGAAGTCCATGACAGTTTCATATAGAAGATGGTAAGCTAGTTGCAAAAGTTCTTTTCAGGAATCAGTTCATAGGTTAGAACCCTTTAGGCAGTCTGTATGCATAGCTTTTATTATTTCTGTCATGAGAAACAGCAGGATGATCCAGATAGCGTCTGGGATCTTAGTCTTGCGACTCAAACCTTCCCTGTCAAGATTCAAGCAGGTCTAAGATAAAACAGGATAATGTAAAAAGCTTCCTTTATAGTTCTCTAGCAGGCTCATTGATATCTTCTTGACAGCAAGTATCTCCTTGAGCAATTAATAGATGATTACCATGGCTTTAGAGTAGAACCTGCTATTTTCTATGCACATTGTAACTAACTGCATTAGCATAAGACAATTAGCCATCTACAGCCATTCAGAAGTAGTTACTACTCAAACTTCAAAGAGAAATAAAACAATGTCATTAATACATTCCGGTTCCATCTAAATGTTAAAATCTTCTTTTGGTTTCTGTATTAATAGAATACAGTGAAACAGGAACTATTTGGTCACATCAATAACTTTTAATATATATTTGTGTAAACAGTGATTGTATTTGTTTATCTGACATGGCTTTGCTAGCTATTTACAACAAATGGCCGTAGTTACCATTTATATATTCTTTTAATGAGTCTCTAAAGGTTCATTTTGGGTCATTCAACCTGCTTTTGGCTTAACAGTTTCTGGCTCAGTGTTACACCTGCATACTCTCAAGTGTAAAGAAACCCAGGACATAAAAGCAATTTGTAAACGCTATGCTGGTACTAGAGAGAGAGATGCTCTAAGACTCATACTCTATTTGATGGTATGTTAAACCAAGCTGTTCCCATATTGTTTCTGACTTATAGAGCCTTATAGAGTACTACTTGCACAAGGTTTAGAGCTTTTTAGATTAAATCACTGAAGCCCAGGTGGTTAAAATGGATAAATTTCTCTGCTCCCTTGGTCTGCAGATGCCCATCTTTCTTGTGCATTGATTTCTTTGGTCTGTAGGCCAATGTTAGCTGTATTTCTTAATGTTTGGCCTAACGGTGTTCCCCAAGTTTGTGATAGTGCTGGCAGGATAAAAGCTGAAGGATAAAGCTGGAAGAGAGGACTTTGTAACCTTCCCAATATCTTGCCTACCAAAGAAAAGGAATTATTTCCTAACTTGGGGCAGATTCTACAAGCTGTCATCAGGTAAAATTTCTTCTCTGCCTAAAGAGTCTGTGTGGGAAAGCTGTGGATCCATAGCTTCCAGTCTTAGGGTATGTCTACCCTATCCTAGTGCAGGATCGATTTTGTGGATTCAACTGAGTAGCAGTGAAGACTCGCTCAATCAAACCCAGTAGTCGACTCTGTTAATCCACCCCGGAAAATGTCATCTGGTGTTCCCTCAGCAGTGAATGCGATTCTAAAGCGCTATGTCCTATTCATGTGTGTTACGTGGGAGAATGTAGACTTCTATGGTGCAGACTGCATAATGCAGAGTACTGTAAGAAAGTATAGAAATGTAAAACATCCACTGTGACCACTGCCCTCTAACTTGTAAGCCCCTTCCTATGCAAGGCTATTGCTAGCCATCCTCTTCATTGTCTTTGTAACCACGAAGCTGTCTAGGGTTCCATGTCAGAAAAGTTAAGCAATGTAGAAGAATCAAGGGCTGTAGTTTTGAAATGACACTGGCCCTCTTAGGCAAATATTATATGCGTGCAAGTTTTTGGAATACAATTACATGATACTAAAATTGTAATCCCATCAGCTCTATAAAAGCAATATATGCTAACTGTAAGAATAACCTGTTATGAGAGATTTTATGAAAATATTGTATTAAGCCACTGGAGTTCTGTTTATGAGGCAGTTTAAAGCATGGCAGGCTGTGTTGGTAAATGAAAATAAAGCCTTGATCTCAGCAAATGTTATGTCAGTTCATTTTCTTAAATTAGCTAATCAGTCTGATGTGCATATTAACTTAAATGCTGATAGGGACTCTCAGAAAACTGCCAGCATCTGAAGAGTTTGGTCAGCTTGTGCCAATTTGGGAGTTAATCAGAGTGAATCTTAAAGCTATAGGAACCTTGCTGGGTCCCCTAAACTATTTGAGGAGCCAGTATTTTTTTGCTGGCTGCAATCAAAAAATAGACTGTATTTTTTAAGTACAGGATATGTAGTTGAGTTCTACACAAATAGTCTTTCATCCCTGTTGCACAAACTGAAGAGTCTTTAACATCGGCCTGACCTGGGCACAGTGTTGTTGCATATTGTTGACACTTACATCTCTGGAACACAGAGAATTTTTCTGCAAAGTAGTAGGAATGAATAAGTTGCATTAGTCTACCTGTTTCCCTATTTTGAGAGTACCTGTCTGTATATATTGTGTGTGCATGCAGGAACATTTTAAGCATTGGGCTGTGTCCTTAACCTGGCTCCTAACTGTTGGTTAAAGAAAACGAAACCACTTACCCAAGATCAAAGTGGGTTTTGTAGAGGATACTACACAATTACTGCAGAAAACACTTGCAAGAGGAATTGCTTCTCTGCCTTGTATTTGGGATCAAGAAAAGGAATAGGACATTCCTCCAGGGAGATTGCAATTTGTTGCAGATTTGATTCTTTTTCTGCAATGGAAGTGGGCCTCACTAGTCTAGGGTGACAGCCAATTTCCAGTAGCAGACATGCCATCTTTCATGAATTGGTTGCGAGAGTCGTCATTTCGGTATAAAATTAAGCCTTGCTCATGATCTTAGGATAAAACTCTGTTTCAGGATTTTTTTTCCCCCAGCCAGGTGCAGAACACTAAGGAGCAGTTGAGGATGGGAGGATTGAACTATGGCCTAGGAGCTGCCGTGGAGAAGGGGGAGGGCTGAAGTGAGGATTGTGGTGGCTGTCAGGGTGGAGGGCTGTATTGATGGTAGGTTCTGACCAGATGTGGTGAGCGCTGGGAGGGTGAACTGAGGGCAGTGGGAGTCAGTGGGGTAGGGGGGGCTGAACTGATGAGTGGTGATGTTGGGGGTTGAATTGAGGGGGATTGGATGGGGACAGAACTGAGGGGACACTGGGGGATCTTATCCTTTATGTGGGAGAGTGGGCAACACTAATTGTGACATGCACACACCTTGGGGATGGGCAGGTGGAGTTCAAAAATCAAAAGACTGATTTTTTTTTTAAATGCCATGATTTTTTATCCCTTAGAGTTAACAATACTGAATCATGAGTAAAACATTTGTTTGGTTTCTCTATAATTTAAGATATTCTTTGAATATTTCAGAAAATTTAAAAAGCATTGCCTCAACAGGGTCTTTATTAGCTAACTGAATTTGTCATTCTTCTGGTTTACTGAGGCTTCCATGAATATACTTGTGCTTAGCTGTGTGCCCCACTCAACCATTTTAATGAGAGTGCTGAGTGTATTGTTGCAGACAGTTACTGTTATTGACAACTTGTTTTTTTTTGATTTGGTTAGGACATTAAATAAAAGATACTTAACTTACATAAATGTATTAAATGATATTCTCAAGAGGAGAGTACAAATAATTTTAAATGCTGTTTACAGTGTCGACAGCTGATCCCTTTACAAATTAGATTATTGAGACGTGCTGGAATGCACGGATAGTACGGCTTGTTCCTGGGATGTAGCAATTTCTCCAATATGCAAATGATGTCCAATATTTCTTGCTTTTAGGAAAGATCAGCCTCCCCACCCCTCCGCTGAAAATTGAAAACCTTGGCTCTGAATGAGGAAGATTTAACTTCCTGAAGGGGAAGAGGGGGGATCTTTCTGACAGCACTGTTTGTCACTGATCTTTAAGTATTTCATCTGTCCGTAGGTGCATTGTATTATGACTATGCGCTGTGGTGCACACACCAGTGTCTTTCTTTGGCATTCAATAGAAATGTATTTTTAAACTAGTGCAGATTTTGTAGCATTGTCTGAAAATATCATATTAATAAAAGTTATGAGAAACTGAGGAAGATGAAAGAAGAATTTCTCATCCCTAAATTATGCTGTTTGTGAGTGGGGAAGGGAAGAGATCTGCAGGCAAAAATGTCCTCCAAGTAGAAGGTGAATGAAATGAACATTCATCCTTGGTTGTATCTGGACAGTCTTATTTTCCTTTGGGACACTGGAAATGGTAAAGTTTTTATTTAAAAAATTGATTGATAAAGGGAATAACCATAAGATGTTAGTTCAATACATATTGCTATATTGAGTAAAATTTACTCTTTTTCCTTGAATAAACAGTCTAGAGTGTATAGCGTGATGAAGACTGTTTGATGTAAAAGAAGTAAAATGAGTTTACACATTGTCACAGCTGCTGTTTGCTCTAAATGAAAGTTAATGTGTGTTGAGTGTTCTGTGATAAACTCATAGCCTTGGGGGGAGGGGAGGGGTCAAACCCAACATTGCATTTCCCAGAAATATGCATGTGTCTCTGAGCTTTGTTCTTGCGTAGCCTGACATTGGTTTAACTAAAGTTTTTTAAAAACTGATTTAGTTAAACTGCTGCAAATTTGTGTGTAGACACTTTTATTTTGGTTTGAGAGTGACTTACTGTGGTTTAGTTTGCTTCTGTTGAAAGCCCCTGAACCAAAATAAGCCACCTTCAAACTGAAGTAGGTGTCTACACACTAATTTGCACTGTTTTAACTATCTGTTTTAAAGTAAATTAAATTAAAATCTGACAAAGTGGGTTGCAGCCCACGAAAGCTTATGCCCACAGAAATTTGTTAGTCTTTAAGGTGCTACAGGACTCGTATTGTTTTTGTTTTAAATTAAAATGTCAGTTAAACTGGACCTGAGTCAAAAGCTGGCAGTAATGATACAAGCACTTTTTAAAAAGTGTACTTTTGTCTTTTGAATGACTTTTTTAGGACAAGTGTCCTTGACTTTTAAGTTTGAGAATAAGGCCGATTTACCTATGAGTCACTTTAACAACACCCACTCATTATTATTTATATTCATGAACTTTACATTGAGGGAGGAGGAGCTGTTCAGTGATGTATTGTCAAATATGTTAAAACCAGCATGGAAAAAATTCTCCCCTTCGTTTTTCAGAAGTTGAGGGTCTTTTTATATTTGTGATTTTTAGTATATGGCACAAAGGTGCTCCAGATATCAGACCATCGGTGCCAAAGATGTGCCAGATGCCATCCAAGGGGAAGCCAGCGATGAAGCCTTGACCGCCATCTCCCTGGCACTGGTTGCCAGCAATGGTGGGAACCATTCTGAGAAGTGAGTTGTTGGGCTCCGACTCTGAAGCGGAGTCCTAGTTCTTGAGACAAAACCAACAGCAAGAGGGAAGGTGACAACAGGCATTGGAGACTGGTCAGCCCTTCCCCAGGCCTTGGCCACCGCAGTTACAAATGCCAGTCCAGTGGCCTTTTTTTGGACCCTTAAGGCATTCCACCAAGCCCAGGGGCCACAACTGGGCCGATTGTGGTCACTTGCCTCCAGGAGCAGATACCAGCTGCCCCAATCAGAGGATGTGCTACTGCTTGGCACCGAAACCATCACCGAGTATGACACCGCACCCAGCACCGAGCATGATGTCAACCCTGGCACTGACATACATGAGCTGGCATCGTGGGATCATCTGGGAGCAGAGGGTAAAGAGACTGCCCCACTTAGGGTGTCGTCGTCTTTGTCCCCAGATGAGCCAGTCGCATGGTCATCACCAGCACCAGTCGCTGAAGGCAGCAGGGCCCATGAGGAGCTCTTGAGGAGAGGGGCACAAAATCTGGGGCTTCAAATCAAGGAGATGTCCAGCAATACAGACTCTATTGTGAACATCCAGGGTAGCATTGCCATTAATAAAGATTATACGTGATATGACAAAGTTGCTATGGCACACCCCAACCTCCCTGCCCCCCGACTGCTGAAAGGGTTGAGAGAAAATACTTTGTCCCCTCCAAGGTCCATGAATACTTTTATACCCATCCCTCACCAGGGTCACTTCTTGTCGCAGTGTGAGAGGCAAGGTCAGCAAGGCCTCCTGTCAAGGATGAAGGATGTAAAAAACTGGACCTGTTTGAAGAAAGTGTATTCCACGGGCTTCAACTTCGCATTGGAAAATCATCCAAATCAGCAAGCGGTGTTGAGCAGATACACTTTAACTGTTGGGGGTCCATGTCAAAGTTTGTGGAGTTTATTCCAACAGACTTTAGAGTGGAGTTCACATCCCTAATTGAGGAAGGCAAGGCTGTTACAAGGGCCTTGCTTCAGGGGGCACTGGACATGGAGGTTGCTGCGGCTTGTACAATGGTGTCAGCGGTAGCAATGCGGTACAGCTCATGACTACAAGCATTGGGTCCAACAGACAACCCAGGACCTCCCCTTTGCAGGCCCAGCTCTGTTTTCCGAGCAGATGGACTTGAAACTACTCAGTTTTAAGGACTCTCAAACCATCCTTATGTCCCTAGGTCTTCACTCTCTAGCACCACAAAGTAGGCATTTTAGACCTCAGTCCCTGCCTTGGTTCTACCAGTCCCAACAGAGGCAGGAGTACAGCCAGGAATTATAGGAGGAAACCCTCTCAGCCTTTGGCCAGCCATGGTGCGGGGCTGGCGAGACCATCCTCTGGCCCCAAGAAGAACTTTTGAGGGTGTACCCAAGAATGGAGTACTGACCCAGGACTCAGATCCGCTACCCCTATTCTTTTTAAACTGGTTAAAGATAGGAGCAGGAGTTGAGGTCCCTTGGGCTAAGGGTTCTACTCCCACTACTTCCTAATCTCAAAAGCTAAAGGTGATCTTAGACCCATTCTGGATTTATGAAACCTCAACAGATTCATGAAGAAATTGAGGTTCTGCATGGTTTCTTTGGCCTCAATTATTCCCTCCTTGAATCTGGGGGATTGGTACGCTGTCCTTGACTTGAAGGACACGCATTTCCATGTACCAATCATTCCAAGCCACCAAAGGTTTCTTCGGTTCGTGGTCAGCTAGATTCACTAACAGTTCATGGTTCTTCCGTTCGTCCTTTCAGTGGCTTCCAGAGTCTTTATGAAGTATATGGTGGTGATAGCTGCATTCCTCAGACTCAAAAAGCAGAAGGTATGAGTCAATCTGTACCTCAACAGCTGGCTGATCAAAAATCACTCCAGGGAACAGGTGGAAAGACATACAATTGCTAAAAGTCAATCTTCGTCAGATTGGGTCCCATGATCAATGTGCAGACATCAACTTTGACCCCTCTCAGAGAATAAAGTTCATAGGAGCTGTGCTAGATTCAAACCAGGCCAGGGCTTATCTCCCGGGCTCTCGATTCTGGACCATAAGCTCCAGCATAGAAGAGTGAAAATGGTACCCCACCACCACGGCCCGAAACTGTCTGAAACTATTGGGACACTTAGCTGCATGCACACATGTTGTCCAGTATGCTGGGCTACATCTCCGGACCATTACAGGCTTGGCTAGCCTCAGTTTATCATTCATCCTGAGACCACATTGATAGGGTAGTCTCGCTTCCTCTCCTCTGTGTTAGAAACACTTCACTAGTGGCTCAAACCACAGTTAGTCTGTTCAGGAGTCCCTTTCTCTGCACCTTCCCCCTCACTGCCCCTAGTCACCAATGTCTCGGTGATGGGCTGGATAGCTCATCGAAGAGGTCTCTGGTCCCAGGCAAAGCTCTCACTGCATATCAATGTGAGAGAACTTAGGGCAGTACTTTAGCCTGTCAGGCCTTCTGAGCCTGCCTGGGAGGCAAATGTGCATCAGTAAAGATGGACAATACTACAGCGATGTTCTATATAAATAGACCGGGCAGCGCATGTTCCTTTCTCTCTGTGTCAGGAAGCCCTCGAATTGTGGGATTTCTGCATAGTCCACTGGTTCACCTCAAGGCATCTTACCTGCCTGGTTCTCAGAATAGGTTGGCAGACCACCTCAACAGATCTTTCTCCAACCACAAATGTACTCTCTGCCTGGATGTGGTAAATGTCATCTCCTACCGGTGGGGAGTGCCCCACCTAGATTTGTTTGCAACAAGACATAACAGGAAGTGCATGCAGTTTTGCTCATTCCTTGGACAAATTATCTGTTCTATGCATTTCCTTCTGTCCTGCTCATTCACAAGGTCCTGCTGAAGGTCAGGAAAGAAAGGTCCTCCATAGTTCTGGTAGCCCCAGCATGGCCGTGCCTACACTGGCACACTATGCTCCTTAATCACTGTGGTATAGCAAGGGCAGAGGGCACTGGGAAAGTTCTAGAAGGGCACTATGTAAGTGCTAGAATGATCCAAGCTTTATTCCCTGTAGACTAGCCAAAGGGTAATTAGGGTCAGCTGACACCAATTGAGGCCCCAGCTAGGTGCCTGATAAAAACCCTCTACTCCTGAGAGGCAGGGGGGAGTTGAAGGAGTACGTGTGTGGTGAGCAGAGGAGTGTGTGGAGATTGTGAAGAAGAACAGAACAGAGTACAGTGGTGTGTGGAGTTGTGGAGAAGAACAGAATGGAATACAGTGATGTGTGGGAGAGAGGTGGAGTCCTGAGGAAGGTACTGGGCTCAAGAAGGCAGAAAGACGGGGGGGGGGGGAAGTAGCCCAGGGGAAAAGCCTGCAGCTGCAAATAAGGTGCCAGCAGCACATAGCTGCTACTCAGAGGGCTCCTGGGCTGGGACCCGGAGGAGCGGGCGGGCCCAGGTCCCTACCCCCCTCCCTGGGAAGACGGGGTAACTGGCGACACCCTGGCCCACTAAGAGAGGGAAAAGTGTGAGACCCACTAGGGAGAAGCCGGCTGTTTGCCACACCGCTCAGTGGAAACTCCTATCAATCTGCTGCTGGTTCCAGACTTAGTCACTCAGGAACATGGCTGCCTTTGTCACCCCAGTCTAGAGTGTCTCTACCTCATGATGTGAAAGCTCCATGGCTGAACCCTCTGGAACTAGAATATGCAGAACTGGTCAGAGAAGGCCTTCCATCAGGGCCACTTACCTAGCTAAGTGGAAAAGGTTCTCCATCTGGTCAATGCAGAAGGGTACTCTGCCTGTGCTGTCATCAACACCTTTCATCTTAGACTGTCTGTTACATCTCAAACGCAGAGGCTTTCGATGTCATCAATCAAAGTCCACCTGGCCACAAACTCGATGATTCATCCCTGGGTTTCAGGCCATTCGGTCTTTGCCCAAGCCATGATGGAGCGTTTTCTTAAGGGTCTAGACAGGTTATATCCTCAAATGTGTCAGCTGATTCTCCAATGGGATCTCAGCCTTGTACTGTCAAGGCTGATGGGTTCTCCATTCAAACCTCTAGCGACATACTCACTTCTCTATCTGTCCTGGAATGTAGCCTTTCTAGTAGCCATAACTTGGGCCAGCCGAGTCTCAGAAATTAGGGCCCTCACATCTGAGCCTCCTTATACAGTTTTCCTCAAAGACAAGGTTCAGCTGTGACCTCACCCAGCTTTCCTTCCAAAGGTGGTGCCACAATTACACTCTAAGCAGGATATATTCCTTCCACTTTTCTACCCAAAGCCACATGCCAAGAGCAGAGGCTGCATATGCTGGACGTTAGATGGGCTTTGGCTTTTTATGTTGAGAAGACTAACCCTTTATAAAAGCAACGCAGCTCTTTGTAGCAATAGCAGACAGGATGGAAGCCCTTCTGGTATCATCACAAAGAATCTCTTCCTGGGTCACGTTGTGTATCAGGATTTGTTACGACCTGGCAAAAATACCTGTCCCAGCTCTTACCCCTCACTCCACAAGGGCACAAGTGTCCTTGGCAGTGTTCCTTGCTCAGATCCCAATCCAAAACATTTGTAGTGCTGCAGTGTGGTCGCCTAGTCACACCTTTGTGGCACCCTATGCTATTATAGCAAGTCAGATACGATGCGGCCTTTGGTAGAGTGGTACTGCAATCTTCAGGTCATTGAGCTCTGACCCCTCTGCTTGGGAGTCACATGAGCAAGCACTCAATGAGAAGACGGTTACTAACTTTCTGTAACTGTAACTTTGAGATATGTTGATCCTGTCCATTCCAAGAGCCACCTGCCTACCCTTATGTTGAAGCAAGCTGGCAAGAAGGAACTGAAGAGGTGAGGGGTCAGCAGGGCCAAATATAGGGCGCCATTAAGGCGCAACTCCAGAGGGCTCCAGATACCACTAGGGGAAAAACTTTCCGGTAACTGTGCACTGCAGTGCGCACACACTTACTTGAAATGGACATGAGCAACACATCTAGAAGAACAACAGTTACAGAAGGTTAATAACCATCTTCTCTTGTCAATTTCATAACTCCAGCTGTCAGCTATGCTGACAGCCAACAGGTGATGCAAGTAACACAGTGTCTAAACAGCGTTTGTATAGGTACCGAATCTCCCGAAGTATGTCGACCTAAGCCTTACGCCTCTCACTGAGGTGGTGTAGTGGGTGAGTTACAGTGGTGGGAGGAACATAGTTAGGAATAATTCCTGATTAGGAACATAATTAGGTCAACATAAGCTGCCTAGTCAATGCTGGCTAAACTCTGTAGTATAGATCTGGCCTCAGTCTTGGTTTCTTTTAGTTTTAGTTTTTCTGTGGGTTTTTGGTTTTTTTTTTTCAATCCCCTGACTATGTATTCACTTTCCACTGATAGATGTAGATGATTTTAGATTTCAGTGTTATTTTAACTCTTGGTGCATGCATGTGTGTGGAGAAGTTGAGGCTGTGACTTTAATGATGAGGACCAGAGCTTCATCTGCCAGTTTTATTTGTCATTTATTGCCATTTTCCCACAAGGCCTGGTATCAGGAGAGCTTCTGGATGTAAAGAAAGGCCATCTTCAGTTCTGCATTATTTTTTAAGCATTTCATGGATCTCTCAACAAGACAGAATAAAAAAGGTGTCTTCCAGTAGTGTTCCTATTCCTCAGAATTAAAAAAGATTGTGCTTTTCCACTTTTTAAAAACAAAATTGATTACCCATAGTTGCTGCTTTGTTACAAAAAATCACTAAAATGAGATGTGTTTTGTAGGCTTCCTTTAAGCTACAGTTTTCAACTTCATATAATTGAAATATATCATTTTGGATTTTAGTGTTGTATGGTAGGGCAAAATAGAAGATAGCATTTGGTTCTGTTATAAAATGATAAAATACAGTACACAAAGAGAATGTAATGCTTGTTAGTGTCATAGATTCTATAGTAGGACAAGAGGAAAATCTTAGAAAGTTGCTCATTATTTGACCTTTGTTATCGAGTTAGGTTTCTTGGCTTGCTCATTTACTTGAAAGAGTGTTTGTGGTCTGAGCACAGGACTGGGAGCAAATTCTATGATGTCTCTGAAGCAGTCTTCTCTTATGGCTTTAAGCAAGCCACTTAGGCCTGGTCTGCACTGAAAACTTAGGTCAATCTAGCTACATCACTCGGATGGAAAAATTCACACCTCTGGGAGAGATAAAGCTGACCTAAGCCCCGGTGTAGACCCTGCTAAGTTGATGGAAGAATTCTTCTGTTGACCTTGTTAACGCCTCCCGTGATGGTGGATATACTACAGTGATAGCAAAAACCTCTTTGTCATCGTAGCAAGTGACTATGCTAAAATGTTACAATGGTGTAGCTTCAACGGTGCTGCTGTAATGCTTGTAGTGTAGCCAGACCCTTCATTTCCATGCCTCTGTTTATCTTATATGTTTAATTGGTCCAATACTTCTCTACCTCACTGGGGCGGTATGAGTGTCAGTGTTTGTAAGGGCCTTTGAAGGAGAAAATTGTTGTAAGGGCTGCAAATCTGTTTTTGGAGGTTTAGAAGTAACTGTAGAACCATTCCACAAAACCACATCAGGACTGATCATGTTTCTAGAGTGCACACAGACACCTGTATTCAATACATCATTGATTGAAATAACCATTTGTTCCAACCCTTGCGCTTGTCTCATTTCAGAAATCTAATGTCATGCATACAGCAATATTCAGGGTTTCAGTGTGCAATTCTCCAGACCCTTGTTAAGAAACGTTTACTCAATGGAATGCCCTCTCTGACTGCAGTATTCATATGCAGCAGAGAACCCATAGCCATTTTGTTATGAAACATTTGTGAAATAACGGAGCTGTCACGTAGCTGTTTAAAATGATCATAACTGCATTTAGCTTTTTTTATTGAACAAGCAGCAGGAATTATCCATGTAAAAACACATTACTCTACATCTCCTTATGTCTATTTTAAAATAACTCAATTGTTTGTTTGAAATATAAAACGCTGCTTTCTTAAATGTATGGGGGTGCTTGCCACTACTGGTAAATATTGATACATATCTTATTTTTAACAATGAATTAGTTGCGAGTTTCACTGAACAATGAAAGATTAAAAACCTTAGCTTAAAAGAATCTCTGGTTAGAATACTTACTAAATTTTATAGTGATCTACTTTATGAACCATAAATGTCAATAGCTGCTATCCAGATCAGTGTTCAGAATATTTTTCTATTTTGACAGGAGACGTGAGACTTTCAGATTTTTAATATAAAAATATTTTTACTTTTTCAGTTTGGAGTTTTTTCAACCATTTTAAAAAAAGTAAATCCTCATTTTTATCTCCTTTTGTACCTGTGCAAGCAATGTACTTGTTAGTCAAGATCTGGTGCAAAGCTCAACATAAATAAAATTCAGATTGACAGAATAGCAATATACTTGGTTCGCTTTGTTTTTTTTAAATAAAGTTTTGTATTCCAAGAACTTCTATAGAGAATTCAATGACTTCTCACAGATAAAAGAAGAGAACTTAAATTGGATTCATTATCTATAATAGCAAAGTCTCATGCCTTCAGTTTTAAATGAAGCCAAGCATTTTTACTGACTGCGTCGAGCAAATGTTTAAATCTTTGCATGTATGTGTAGTTCCTTCATACCTCTCATAAAGCTTTACAGATGTTAACAAGAATGCATTTTAGTGCGTATGTTAGTGAGTTACTGATTATGCTAATAGAGAAATTCCAGAGGTCACTACTGAATTCTCTTTTCTGCATTATAGCATGCTTTTTTTGCTAACAGACCGACCTTTTAAAAATATTTTAAAATAAAAGCTGAAATACCTTGTCCAACTGAAAATTTAGGAACCATTTTAAATAGAAAAATATTAAGTATGATATTTGAATTTGACCAAGGACACTGTGCGTGAAACTCTATAAGCCCTTGCAAAATATGCCATGGGATTTTTAAAGATGATAAATGGTCAGGACCTGTTTTGTTTTTGTTTTGTGTACCTCTAGCTGCATACTCCTCTAGTTATACTCCATTTTACTCCATTTACTTTATACTCCAGTTTCGAGCAGTGATTTTACCAGTACCATTTCCTACATCATTTAAGTTTTTCCTTAGCAAGTACTGACCATGTCCAAATCTGCTTAGCTTTTGAGATCCAGTAAGACTGTGTCCAATATGGTATGTTCAGTTCTAAATATGTTATTAGGCATCTTCCTGAAACTGTATTGATAACACTGACGACTATTATGTATGAATAAGTGGCCTATCTAGTGTATTGCCATTGTTTCTGTAAAATCCTCTGATCCTGTTTTATTGCTGTTAGTGGGCTCAGTGGATCTAGTTTGTGTTCACAGTAGTGGATTTCATGAGGAGCCAAGTAATTATGGATTAGTTTAGCAGGATTTGTTGTCACAGCTGGAAGAAAAGTGTTTCTTCAGGAGCAGGCTGAGGCCTTTTTGGTATGTTTACAAGTTCTGTAGCAGAGACTACTTGATCTTAGGCTAGAATGAGATCAAGTATGCATATCTGCCTAGTCTCTTCCTCTAAGTAGTAGTAGTTAATGACATTTAACATTTTCTTCCCTCTTGTCAACACACAGACAGAGGTTGTTTTGTTCCTTTTCAAGGTACAATAGGCTGAGTGAATCTTTAATACTGTCTGCTGATTTGATATAGTGTCATGGACAATGCAAGCCACCTAGAATGTGATCAGAAGCGAGCACTGGAATAACAGGAGAGCTGGTAAGATAGGCTGCTTTAATCCTGGATAGAAACTGCTGGAGAGAAGTATTTTTCCCCATCACTTGACAAAGAGACAGCAGAGAATTAAATATCAATCTGTAATACTGTAGAGATATGTTGCGGTTTTGGTTGGATTGCCCTATTTGAATTTTTATTCTTAAGTAACTTTTTCTCATAAAATCAGACTCTTACTCATGCATGAAATCCAAAAAAGGTATAGTGCAGGATTTAACAATTGTCCATACTAGGGAGTCTGATTTTCTCAGAAGAACACATCAACTGAAGCTTAATTATGTTCTTTGGATAACATCATTTGAGGGGTGCTTCCATAATATCGGACAGTGAATGTTTTCAAATAATTTCCAAGATCTTTTAGAATGACGATTTGAAATAGAGGCATTCAGTGGTTAGAATGATAGTACTTCAGGTCAGGAACAAAAGGTCAGTGTTGTAATGCTACTGACATGTAACTTTTATATACTAGAATCTTTTTGTAATACACACTTCCCGGCCACCAGATTTCTGTGATAAAATATTTTAATAGCATGTCCATATATGCCACCAATTCCAAATTCTGAATTAGAATGCACTAATTTTGTGGTGATGTTTTGAGAGCCTTCTGACCTCAAAATTCCATTTTAAAACTGTTTGACTATGTGCAGGAGGCAATATATATATATATTGTGGTACGCCAGCCCCCCTTTTCTAGCGCTCACCCACTGGCAACAGTCTCTGTAGGCCGTGGGGCCTAAGGTAGTCCCAGCCCAGTCCGGGTAAATCTCTAGGACTTCCCCTCTTCTTCGGTCCCTCCCCACGAGCAAGCAGGTGCAGGCCTCACTATAGGCCTGAGGGCTGTCTCCCCAACCTCACTGGGGAGGGCAGCTAGCCCGTTTGGGCTGGTGGCCCAGTGGGGGTACCTGTTCTTCCTGTAGGCTGGGGACCAGGATCAGGGTCTCCTCTGCTCTGTTTCCCCAACAGTAGAAAACTTCTGGCTCCAACTCACTCTCTAACAGCTCCTTCCTCTCCTACAGCTCCTTCCTCTCCTCCTCTCTGTCTTTAGTGCAGGACAGGGTTTAAGTACACCTGGTGTGGTTCTTAATTGGTTCCAGGTGCTCCTGATTGGCCAGTGTGGGTTTAAGCACACCTGGGTTGGTTCTTAATTGGTTCCAGGTGCCCCTGATTGCCCAGCTGTAACCTCTCTCCTGCCTGTAGGGAAGAGGGCTTTGATCATTCTAGGGCTTACATATCGGCCCTGAAGTACCCTGCCGTAGCCCTCTGGCTTGACTTTACCACAATATATATAGTATATATATATCCATATATTTTTATATGGAACATCACTTCCATAAGATCACTGCTCTATTTGAGGAAGCATATTACATCTCCATTTTGATGCTTGAGCTAGCTTGTTTGGATAGTTAAACACATGGATGTACATAAAGGTATCACGTCCATATGTCTTGCAGTACTTCCTTAGGCTAGCAGCATATGTAATACCTAGATTTTCTCAATTTCCTACCTTAGTGGCAATTAATATTCCATATGAGGAAAATAGCTTTATACAAATTTACTGTCACAATTTGAGATCATAAATAAGCAGCTCCCACAAAGTCTTTATGATGCTACAATCTTAATGAGTAAGCCTTCTTGAAGAATAAAGAGTGTGCTTCTGTGCACGTCATCTTTCCGACAGTCAAATCAGTGATGATCTTAGTCCACTTCAAATCAGTGTTGCCATTATCTCCCATAAGGCTGAAAAACATTTGTTGTTCTTTGAGTATATGTCCCTCTGGGTTCTTCACCATAGAATATGCCCATGCACATTTGATCAGAGACTGCAAAGTAGTGCTCGTGGGCCCACGCCTGCACAGAGCAATGCCTCATGCTCCAAACCAGGAGATATATGTAGATGCGAGCCTGCCACCATTCAGTTCCTTTTCAACCACCTGCGGTTCGAGACAGAGTCTTTGCCTTTCAGTGTTTCACCTTTCTTTCACCCCGTAAAAGTCTTTGTAAAAGTCTTTGTGTTTTTTAGTTATTTATATTTGGAATGCATGTGTCTGCAACAAAAATATGATTTTATTAGGACTCAGGCTGTCCAAAACTCTAGGCCATCAGCTGTCCGTCTTCCCTAAGCCTCAAAAGGCCTTTAGTAGATGGGGCAAGCAGCAGAAGCAAGGACCATCCACCCCTACTTCACGGTCCCTCCTTCTAAGAGGCAGTTTTGACACCTTGGCTGAGGTATCAAAAGAGGCAGTTCATTGGATTCCCCCTTGTGCAATTTCCCCCCTTTTGGAGATCGACTTTTTCACTATTTATCTGCCTAGGAAGACTTTACCTCAGAGAAGTGGATACTGGAAGTTGTCAGAGTGGATAACTCTACCTACATCCACTCTACCCCTCCATCCTATCTCCACTCCCCATCCCTCTTTAGGGGCCCCTCTCATGAAAACTTTTTAAGGCAAGCGATTTTATCCTCCTTCTGGGGCCAGTAAGAGCTGGTTCCAACAGAGTTCATCGGGAATAGATGCTATTTCAACTATTTCCTAGTTTGCAAGAGGGATGGAGGGTGGAGACTGACCCTTGACCTTCAGAACTTGAATAATTATGTTCTAGCACATTTCAGAATTTAGCTATCATTCTACCATACTTGGAGTCAGGAGACTGTTTTGTTGCCCTTGACCTACATGACGCCTGCTTTTATGTAGCCATTTATGTGCCAAGTCCATCCTGCATTTCGTAATAGGAACAGACCACTATCAATATCTGGTTCTTCCCTTTGGACTCTCCATGCCTCCAAAGAAGGTCCTTTTGGTGGTGGCTTCTCGCCTCTGTCAATGAGGGATTTTGGTCTTTCCATGTTTGAATGACTGGGATCAATCAGACCAAGAGGCCAGTCAGCTACAACCAATGCGTGAACCTTGTTCCAATTGCTAGGACTTTGCATCCACGCCCCCAAAATCTGTATTAACTCTGTTACAAAGGATGAACTTCATAGCAGCCATTTTGAACTCCACAACAGGAAGAGCCTACCTACCCAGGGAGAGATTTTACATCCTATTTGACTTAATCTTGGTGCGTGAAGTTCACCATATAAGCTACCATGAGGACTGGTCTTCCACTCTTGGATCATATGTCTGTCTCCACATTCGTGATGCCTTATGCAAGACTACACCTCAGATGTCTCCAGACATGATTAAGAACAATATATATCCCAAACAGATACAATGACTCCAAACAGGTATGTGAAGGGGCATACAAACCCCACACTAGGAAACCAGGGGTTAAGGGCTCATTCTGGGCCCTGCCAGCCTTGCCCCGATACACCTGCAGCAATGCTCCATCAAGTTGAGTACTTAAAAGAGAGAGGAGTGGCTCATTTGAGCGGCCAGTGTGGAAGGAAACTGACCTGTACCCTGCAGCAAAACTGAAGCAGGCCCTGAGTTGTCACCACTGCCCCCAAAGAAGAGCCCTCCCTGATGGTAGGGAAGCCCAACCTAGGACAACCAGAGAAAGGGGGGATGTCTTCTGTCTCCCTTCCCCTGTCAGTGAGTCCAGGACATTAAGAATTCCTTCCCCACAACTGCTTTACCAGCCACAGACTACAGTGCAACTACTAGCCCACGCTCCCCTCACAACCCTCAATGGGGGGCATCCTTACAGGATAACAGTGCCTCGAAACATGTTGGATTCCCTTATGTGGCGAAAGAATACACAGAGGGTCTCTGTGGGTACCCCATTCTCGTGTCTCATGTCTTCAAAGATTTTCACAACAGCTGCTTCTCTGTTAGGATGGGCATCTCACTTGTAAGGAACTATAGCTCAGGGCAAATGGTCTTTGCAAGAGTCGATGCTTTGCAGCAATATTCTGGAGCTGAGAGCAGTTCAATACAGTTGCCAGTAAATCATCCGTGACATACAAGGCCATTTGGTCAGAGTAATGTTAGACAACAGGGCAGCAATGTATTACATCAACCGCCAAGGTGAGATCCCAGTCCTTATGTGCAGAGTTGCGAAGATGTTGGAACAGGTACATTTCACATCAAATAGACATATCAACCATCTGTCTACCAGGCCTTCAGAATACAATTGCAGACTCCCTGAACAAACATTTGTGGCAAGACTACACAAATAGGAGTTCAAAGACTCTGTCTTTTGCAGCATCTACCAGACCTTGGGTCTACCACAGTAGATTTCTTTGCTACTCCAGATGTTGCTTGTTTTGCTCTAGGGGAAGTTATGGCCTCAATTCTCCAGGAGATGCACTGATATGTCCATGGCCTTTTGTCTTGCTTTATGCTTATCTGCTGATACCATTAATCCTCAAGTCACTTCTCAAGCTGCACACTGAAAGGAACATATGCTGTAACACAGAACTTTTGGGAAGCATTATCCAATTCCAAGTCAGGAAAACTCACCCCATGACACAATCAATTAGAGAAAACTAAAGGTACTGATAAATATTGAAGTAATGGGTGGGGAGTACTTGGTGAAATCACCACACTGATTGACAGCAGGGAAACAGTGGGACAAAAATAAATGCATCACATATCACTCTCTTTTGAAGGGTCACTTAGTATGCAACTGGTGAGAGCAGTTCTTGAACCCTTGCCTCTAATTAAGTCAAGCAGTCTGCTTTAGTTTCTTGGCTATGTTTATGGAGGCAACCTGGTGCAGGGGTGTTGCCCCTTTGCTGTCCCAGGCCTTTCTGCCTCCTTTTCATTCTTTGTGCTCTCCCCTTTATAGCAGGCCTTGTTTCCTCTATTGACTGCAGCTGTGGGTGCCTTCTTCCATGGTTGGCAGCTGTGGTAGTTGTGTGGTCAAGTTGCTTGCCTGTGAACAGGAGAGCCTGTCCTCCCCTTCTGTTCATTCTCAGTGTAGGGTTTGTAGACCTCATTACTCTGTGCCATGCGTTAAAGTAGTACTGAAAACTTTGTGCCTTTTTTGATCAGTGGAAATTTTATTATGTCTGAATACTTTGGATTGAGTCCAGTAGAAGCCTAGTGAGAACTGTTAATACAAAGAAACATATAAATCTTGGTTCCCAAATTGTGGTCTGTGGACCACCAGTAATCCTGGTGGTTCACAGAAAGTGATATGCTGAGACCTGAGCAGTGTTGAGGAAGTTGGGAGGCAAGAGGATAAATGAGAAGGTATCTTTTGTACAGTGTGATCTGCAGAATAAAAAAACCCAAACAAACAAACACTCATCTAAAGTGTTATTTCTTTATGAGCAGGGAAGTACTTAAAAATGTATTTATTTTTAACCAAAAACCAACCAATAAAAAGATGTAGGAATGACACCCACAATTTAGGGATATGTATCAATAATGTGTGTTAAGTGGCAAAAAAGCTTTGAGTTAGTGAAGTGCTATTAATATTTGTATAAGGATAGTATATAAAGGCTCTAGTTAGAGACTGGGGCTTTGTTGAACTAGGCACTTTATATATTGCATATATATGGTATGCCAGACAGAAAGGGGAGCACAAGGTAACGAACAAGACCAGGGTAGTAATTGATATCTTCCCTTGTCATATGGAGTGTTGGAGCTGTGTTGATCCCAGGATATTAGAGAGACAAGAGCTCAGTGTAGCTCGAAATCTTGTCGCTCTCACCAACAGAATTTTGTCCAATAATAAGTCTTACCTCACCTACTATTTCTCTAGTGTAATAAACAGCAGTTCTTCGAGTGCTGGTCCCAATGTGTATTCCACTATAGGTAGGCCTGTGCTTCATGTGTCCAAAGCTGGATAATTTTGAAAGCAGTGTCCATTAGTTCATGCATGTGTCTATGCTGTCCTCATGTCTCCAGTTGAGCAGATAAAAGTCAGGCAGAACTGGAGAGGCAATCAGTCTTTCTTCTCATCTCATGGTCTGGGTCGGAACCTCCAGTGTCCAGAGCTTCGTTGTCTTTTATCTGTTGATCCGTAAATGTGTGTCTAGATTTGTAAGTGGTTTTTAGAATTTTATCCAGTAGTTTTAACTAAAAGTTTTATAATTAGATAGTTAACTGCCCTAACTTAGAATATACATAGGGACCAATACTTGAAGAAGAGAAAGTTACTTACCTTTGTAACAGGAGGTTCGTTGAGTTGTGTGGTCCCTACCTCTTTTCCATTACCTGCCCTCCTTCCCCTGTGTTTTGGATCATCCTTGGATTTGTGGTAGAGAAGGAGCTAGAGAGGTGGTCAGTTCACCCTGCCTTTTATCTCCTTGGTTGGAGGCACGATAAAGTGTGGATGCATGTACAGACTAACAGACCCTGCGTTCAACACTTTCTGGGTCTCTGTGCATGGAGCATACGTGTATTCGCAGTGGAATATAGATAGGGACAACACATCTCAAAGAGCCTCCTGTTATGAAAGTAAGTAACTTGGTCTTACAGCACACAAGCTGCCTCAATATTGCTACAGTGAGTGATTTTCTGGTGCTGTATACATGCATGTTTAAAAATAGACTCATAGACTCATAGACTCATAGGTCAGAAGGGACCAATATGATCATCTAGTCTGACCTCCCGCACAAGGCAGGCCACAAAACCCTACCCATACACATTTATAACAACCCCGAACCCATGACTGAGTTATTGAAATCCTCAAAAGTGAGATTTGAAGACCTCAAGCTGCAATTGGATATTGGGTTGTATCTCTACCAGTTAGGAGACTGTATGTGCTCAGTCTCCCTCCCAGGGGGTGAGAGCACATTCAATCAGATCACAGGCAAACCCTACTGCATTTCTGAAGAATTTCTGAAATACACCTGAGAACCGTTGGTTGTAAAATGCTAGGAATCAGTCCTGGGTTGTAAGAAGTGTCCCGTTTGTGGGCATGTGGCTATAATGTTTTATATGTGTGAAAATGCTTGACTAAATAAGTAGATTTGGAAGAGAGTATAAATTCTGGTCTTGAGATGAAGAGTTTCTTTCCAATATTGCATTATTGTCTTTAAGGGTGACTAAAAATGATTGGTATTACATAGGTGCTGCATTGATTGAAGAATGCCTTCTCTACACGAGCACTTATTCTACCAAAACTTTTGTCGTTCAAGGGTGTGAAAAAACACCCCCCTGAGTTTTGCTGACATAAGCGTTTGTGTGGACAGCACTATGTTGGCAGGAGGTGCACTCTCACTGACATAGCTACTGCCGCTCGTTTAGGTGGTTTTACTGTGTACCATTACAGCTGTGCTGCGGAAAGTTTTAAGTATATACTAGCCCTTAGTTATAACTAAGAAAGGCATCTTCAGAGAATATAAAGTAATTCAAAATACTGTTTTCCTAGATTAGATCATTTTTGTCTGTTGTATGAAACTCCAGGTTTTTAGGTTAAATTTAGAAAGTTATGTTTCTAATAGTAATCATGTTGTTTTGCTTTCTTTGTACATATTTTTTTGGTTCTTTCAGAATAGTTCAGCACAATTCAGAAAGTCTTGGTGTGTTCTTCAGCTAAGTAACAGAAATTGCATACATTTTTGAGAACACTAATATAGTCAAACAATAATCATCTTTTGCATTTTATACCATATTATTCCCTCAAGCATTTTCCATAAGGTTTTGAAAGCTAAATGGCTATTAGCCTCAGTGTCACATCCTGGTTGCCTGTTGTGGAGATGATTAATATAATTTTAAGGTCAAATTGTCAGAATTGGAATTGGATATGTAAAAGGTTGCTTGAAAGACTGTATTAGAGAGAAAGCAGGAGGACAGCTGATTAACTTAATGGTCCTTTAATTTCAAGAGAATAGTTCTTCACATTTGATAGGCAAACCTGTTAAAAACATAGGCATGTAGTAAAGAATAGGTGTAGAATATTTGCTAATTATATCATGTTACTATTGGAAGTCAAAAAGTTTTGTGCTTTCTGAGAAATGGCTGTCAGTAGCTTGAGAAAGTGCTGCAAAAAGTTATAATTAGACCTCAAATCTTATAATAAAAATGAAACATTCAGCATAAAATTGCCATGGCAATTTGGTTACATTATGGCAGATTTAACTGTGATAGCCAACTTGTGATCCGAAAAGAAAATTATAATGTGTATTTAACTGAATTATGTGTTTTCAGGCCAAAGGAACTTTGAAGTGGCATTTGGATTGAAATATACTACACAATAATTTTCCACATTAATGAGATAGGGCTATATTATGTTGTAGTAAATTCAAATTTAGTGTTTGGCTACCACACTGAAACTGTAAGAAGGGCAAAGTGTTTGTCATAACTGAGAACTTCTGATGTCTAATGCTCATTTTTCTTTCTCTGATTTTTTTGCTAAGAGTTAACCTAGGTTAGTAATAGTCCTATGTATACGATTGTGTAATGTTTGTTTTTCTGCTTAATTACCCATGATGTAGGTTTAATTAAAATACTATTTGTAAGGTACTATGGAAGTATAATAGAATCTTGTCAAACAAAGAGAAACCTGAAATAATTCTGATCTAAAAAGTAATCCTATTTGAGTCTAATGCAGAAGAGACACAGAGTCCTTATCATAAATCTTGTCCAAAGAGTTCATGTCTTAAAACAAAAAGGCTTTTGACTATACAACAGAAGTACAGCTTTGGTGTCTGATGTATAGTTATTGGAGAGTGCTGCTTGGCAACTGTCATGGCTAGGTTGGAATAAACATACAAAATATCCTTTTTAAAGCACCGCGTTTACATGCTCTTGTTTGTAGTCTCTATCTATGCATATATATACATCAGTTGTATCACAGCACCCAGTATACATACCTCCCTTTCCCATCAGTAGATTTTGTATTCTGAGTAAATACTTACAATTCTGAGAAGTTGCTATTGAATTTGCACTTAAAGCAGGACAAAAACTCCTCAGTTTCACATTTTGCTCATATTTAGCTTCTTTCTTCAACTTTCATAGGTCAGTTGAATTCTCTGCTTGTTTTGGGTCCAATATTTACTAACTGTGATGGAGGAAACATTTTAAAAATTAACATTTTATTAAATGTCCTGAGAAGTTTTTTTTTACTTTTTCCTGTTAGAAGGTCAGCCACTGGAAACTCCAAACATCGAACTTGTATTCATTCCTGTAATATTTCAGGCATAGGTCACTTAAAATTTAAGCAGTTATTCCCTAGAACTGTCAAGTTCTGCAAGATACTTCTTTTCTCTGCAAATTTTTAAGTTCTAACAGTTCGTCAAGTATTGTGGGGCATTCTCCATTACTGGTGATTTTAAAATCCAGATTAGTTGTTTCTGTAAACTATATGATTTAGTTCAAACAGGCATTAATTCAGGGAAGTGTTGGCCTATATTATAAAGGAGGTGTGACTAGATGATCAATGTGGTCTCTTATGGCCTTATTATCTATGGATCAGTGTAGCCAAAAAATTCCTGTATACCACACCCAAATACATCACCTTACCATCAGCCTCACACTTTCCTTGTAGAAATAACACTTTACTAATACGCCTGTCCATAAAGAACATACTTTTGCCTAGGTAAGGTCAGAGTTTAGTCTGTGTGTTTGAATGTGATTCAGTGTGATATGGGGTGTAGTTGCCAATGCAAGGGAGGTTTGTTCCGAATGAGGAGGAATCTGAGTGTACATTTGAATAACGCTGTGGCTTGGTTTTAAGACACAAGTGAAAGCTGCCTAACTGATGACTTCCCTGATTTTTAGTGATTGTGTTGGTGGGAGGTGCATTTGAGCAGCTCTAACTAAAGTAGTATCAAAACAAACAAAATACATGTGGTGAGCTATGAGGGATTACCAGGACTTCTCCCAATGTCCCAGCCAGGACCACCAGTTCTAGGGATGAGCAAGCAGGGCAGTCTCCCTTTGCACTCTCTTCCACAGGGTGCCAGACTTTTGTGCTGTAACGGAATACACCCATGTGTTCACACCCTATATGCTATTTTAATACCCTTCGTACAAAGTATTCCTTGCAAGTCATCATTTGAAAACTAACAACTGGCTGGTCTGTAATATCATGGTAAAATGTATGTAGCAAAATTATATGTGATGTTATGAACTTAAGCTGAAATTATAACTGATGTGTGTTCACCATGCAAGTCTGGGAAGTAGGTAAAACTTTATCAAAGACAAAGGACAAGTTCACACCCGACCCAGGTGCCATCAAAGCTGATGGGCCATCACCTATCAAGTGACCATTCTGTCTCCTTGCTGTTAGCTGGAAAGCACTTTTTCTGGAGGTCTCTCTCAGGGAAATGCATTTCAAAGGGTGACAACTATAAAAGTGAGGGGCAAAATCATCCCAAATTATCTTCCCTCATCCATCTCTCTCTTTTCACCTGAAATGACAAAAGAAGCCGCCTGTGGATTTTGGATGCAGATCCTGACCTGAAACTTGGTTAGTAATGATACTGGCAACCTGTGGTAAGAACTTCACCTTAAACCAAGTCTAGTTTATGTTTAGCAAGTGTTAGAAACATAGAAACATAGGTCACAAGGGACCAATATGATCATCTAGTCTGACCTCCTGCACAAGGCAGGCCACAAAACCCTACCCATACACATTTATAACAACCCCGAACCCATGACTGAGTTCTATTCTATTCTATTCTGTTCTGTTCTGTTCTGTTCTATTCTTATTTTTCTTGCAGCCGTTTCTGACTTTAATTCCTTATTACTCGTACTCTTAAAACTTATCTTTTTGTAGTTAAATAAAGTTTTTTTCCTTTAATTAAAATTAATTCAGTATTGTGAACTGTGTTGGTAACATCATTTAGGGTGGCAAGTTGTTGTATGTTGTTTCCTTACAGGGGCAAAGGACCTTTCCTATCTGAACTGTCCAGGCTGGACAGTGCAGTACAGAATTCACATTTTTTGGAGGGAAATGTGGGTCTGGGAGTGTGTAGGGGTCACCTGCAAGTGTTACCGAGGCTGGTGGATTCCAGAGTGTGACTGGAGGGTGGCTGACAGGATGCAGCTATACACAGACACTCAGGGTCTGACTTGCATGCTAGCAGGGTAAGAGAGAGCAGGCCAGGTGGGTGCTACAGAAGCAAGTCATTGTAAGGCACTCAAGGTTGCAGGGCAGAGGTGATACAACACCTCGCTAGTCTGGATTGCACCACAAAATGTTGTGCCTGGTTTTTGCTCTGCTCTCTGATTTGCTGGCTGTTTTTGTTCCCTTGATGATTTACCAGTGTGGGAAAGGAGGGGGCACATTTTCTTCCCTGGCTGGCAAAATGGTTAGGGACGTTCCTGGTTCCATCCTGGATGATATGGTGACTTAGAATACAGCTCTTTCCCAGTGCAAACTAAATTTAGTTTCTAATGTGGTTGCTACCAGCTGTAGACTTTTGCACTGCTCAGAAAAGTGCAACAGGTTCCCAAATTGTAGACCGTAGACCGCTGTTGATCCACAGAGACCTAGTTGGTTGCGTGGTGCTGGCTCTCCTTATTTCTAGCTGCTAAATTGTTTTAAGAGACTGCTAGATAGTCTTACTAGTTCCTACAGTTATTTTTTTGTGTAAGCAAATTTTTTTAGTTGCTACAGTGATGTTGTATGATTACTAATGAGAAGGGAGGAGATCCATGTGTGAGGATGCGATCCATGAGACAATCAATGTTATATTGCAATTCACAGTAACAAACTTTGAGAATCTTTTAATACATTAACTATATAAAAAGAGTGATGCATCTATAATACAGTACTATTTTTGGACATGTGCAGTTTAGTTTAATTTGTATCATATTGTGCTTATTGATGTCACATAAAGAAATAAAAAAGCACATTTGAAGTAAAATTGTCAACAAAAACAGAATAAAAGTAAAGGCATAAGAAGTACTTTTTTGGATTATGAAGGCAGGCCCCAAATGGCTTAGTAAGACTCCAGAAAGTGATCCTTTCCTGGGAAAAAATAGTAAGAGGTTAGAAAAAGAAAGCAAGCTTGAATGGGTAAGCCTATTTAATTGTGCCAAATAAAAGGGGGACAGATTTTTAGCCCAGCAAAATAGGCATTTACTCTGGTTAGGGTAGCAGATGCCATATAAAAGAGAATAAAATGCCTCTTGGAAGGAATACAGGATGGGTGAGGTAATATCTTTTATTGAACCAAATTCTAATGGTGAAAGACAAAAGCGTTTGAGCTGCATTGAGTTGCTCCTCAGGAGTAACTGTGTGTGGGGGGAGGGAGGGAGGTGTCTCTTTCCCAATGAGAAGTTGGCCCAATAAAAGATATTCATTCACCCATGTTGTCTCTAATATCCTGGGACCAATGCAGCTTACAACACTGAAACAATCTATGCAAAAGAGTTCTTTAACAAGGGTTCTGTCAATTTTGTATGCAGCAGTGGCACCCTAGTAGAGAAAGGGAGACTGGATCCTTGTGTCCCATTTGATTTTAGAATCTTCCACAGTGTGTGGTGTTGTCCCCCCTCCTTCTGCCCCCTGGCAAATATATGTTGGACAGGGTGCAAGCACAAAGGAGTAACTGGCACTATGTGATCCTTCAGTTCTCTGTAGACTATCTATCATGTACTTGGTCTGTCAGAAAAACATTGCACTATAACATAACCTCCACCATATATGTGCTCAACATTCATATATTGCATTTGTCAACCACTCCTACAACTTGCAAATAAAAATAGATCCTGTATAGAATGCTCCAGAACACCAAGATGAGTATGTTTAAGAGTAGCTGCCCATTGTTTCTTAGTATGAAAGAGCAAGACTGCTTAAAAAGCAAGTTACACTGATTGTTAAAACCTGTTAAAGAAATGCTCATAGCTTAAGAAACTGCTGAATCACTCAAAGTCCTTAAAATGTAGTGGTGACACAGCAATTGCATAGTTATCGTATAAAATCTGCTATGAAATCTCATGATAATGCCCTGGAATAAAGTGGCTTCATTGATAGCTTTACCTCAGTACCTCATGAATACCTCTGTGATTGCTATGTTGTCATCTGCATGTCACTGAAGTTCACACCGGTATCTTTCAGCCTATAATTATTTCGGTAAGAATATTGTTTATGGCTTTTATAGAGTTACAGTATGCCCTAAAGGCTGACTGTAATGATGATGATAAATTCTGTTGGGTCAGGTAATCTGAAATTGAAAGGGAGGCAAAGGGAAATTGAAAGGGAAGCAAAGTTACCTATGTAGCATAAACTAATCAGAAGCAAGTCAGTATTTGCTTAGATTCATTTTGCTCCCTTTGTTCCTTCCCTAGCGCTTGAGCAAATACATTATTTTAGGTTGGGGTTATCAAAAGGGGATAAAAGAGTTAGGTGCCCAAATCCCTTTGAAATTCAGTGGGAGTTAAGTTCTTTTGAAAATAAATCCCCAACTGATTTAGGAGCATGAATCCCACTAATCTTCTTCAACTCGGAGTTGTGTTCCTAAATTACTTCAAGTGCTTATGAAAATCTAATCCCAGGTAACAAAATCGCAGTTTTAGCATATTGCAAATTGAAGATTTGCTTGTTTATAAATCTTCAAACAATAAATGTGGAATTCTGCTTTAAAAAGTATACCGCTTCCAAATTAAAGAATTTTAGAAAATTTTAACCTTTACATTTTTGGCCCCCAGTCTTTTCCTGTAGCATCATTCCTAGTAAAGCAAGGCTATTGTAAGATTCACTGGCTGGATGCGGAATTCATATTTAGCTTTTTGGGTTTTTTCTTAATCATGTTCACACAAAGTAGTAATGTGAGCATGCCTGTTCCTAACTGCAATGGATACAGTTAGGTCAAAGTCTGGGCTATTCAGTTACCTTGTTCCAGTGCTCTGAAAAGGGTTTTGAGAGAAATCTGTGCCAGACTGTCTAAAATATACTACCTTGTAGTATCAACATTAAACTGCAAAAAATGAGCATTCCATGAGAACATGACAATTGAGTGACTACTCTCAAAAGGTTTTTTGGCAACCACGCAGTTCCATTAATCGGTCGCCTTTTTTGAGAAAAATAAATATTTTTTTCTGATTTATTAAAGTGACATTTACTGGATGAATTATGATTTTTTTTTCTGTAAGTGAATGCTTGGTTATTTCTTCTAGTCCATTTTCTCGTGTAAAGAGCTGATGACATTACTGTGTGGGTTTAATTATATCAAGAAGTAAAACCATGAGGTTATGTATTGAACTATGGTTGGAGGCGTTAAAATGATGATTTTGATAGCTTTATAATTAATCAAATTTACTTTAAAATGTGCCATTTATTTTGCATGTACACTTATTAAGGATTTTTTAAAAAAAATCTTGAAGTCTGTGTAGAACATCTTAAGAGGAAGGTATTTACTTACCTGGTATCTGTAGCTCTGTGGTTTAGATAGTTTTGATACTGTACATTCCAATTTTTCCCTAGGTAAAATATTGATCACTTTGCATTAATGGTGTGCAGCGGCCTCATTAATTTTCTCATAGCTTGTTATGACAGGCTATTCTAAATACTAAAACCCATTGATGTTTTAAACAGCAAAGTAGATAAATAAGGTAATAAATTATCCCATTTATCCCCTGGGAAATGTTAAATGGATAGAAAATGTCTTACGACTATGCCCTTGAAAAAGGAGCTTACTTGTGCAATGTGGAGTGAACTTCTCTATTTACTGTGCCCTGAATATTGAGCACTTACATATACCATGTGAAGCTTTTTTTCATTTAAAGACAAATTAGTTAACTTTTATTGCAGTGCAAGCTGAATTTCTTACGTAAATTAGAACAGGTATGTGAGATTGCTGCTCAGCAGGCTGAAATTAGCTGAAATTAGCATTTTACCAGCAATGATTTTTAAAACTCTGTCTGCCTTAGGTAGAACTGTTGAAAAATACTGCCAAGGAACTTTACCTGCATTTACGTACATGGCAACTGAGCTCTGAGTTGTTGAATGCATTATTAGAAAGCTACAACAGCATATAAGAATGTACTTTTAAAACATAGAAGTGCCATAACAAGTTTGTAAATTGTTTTACTAGAATAGGCACAGAAGTTGCAATATCTGCTCCTTTTATAAACAAACAAAACAAAGCCTAACAAATAGTACTTTCTAAGAGAATCGAAAGTTCAGGAAAGAAGTGAAAAGTTGTCTTAATTTTTTTTATATTTTTGGAGAATGTATGAAATAATGCTAAGCATTGCCTCAAAGTAATATTTCTATGATTTGAAATGTCATCATTTGTTGGCAAGAAGTCATATTTGTTGTTCTCGCAAACAATTCTGTTTGTCAGAACTTCTTATCTGACTACATTATCACAGTATTTAAATATTTAGCAATATTGTCTTGGGAGTAGAAGGATTTACATCAGTCTTGCTGTCTCAAGAGATTCCATCTTCCGCAGATTTGTTGGGTTTTTTATAAAGAACATTCTAAAAGGAAGCTCAAATGTTTTCTTACATTGTTCTTCTTTAGGATCATAACTTACAACAAGAATCCAATTATTTAACTAAGTAGAAAATGCATTTGTTTAAACCTTGTAGAACAAGATATGGAGACTTGAATATGCTTGTTGAGAAATCCATACCACACATTTGGCATCTGAATTACTCTCCATGATTTTTGCCTCATCCCATCTCTCCCATGGAATATCCTTGACTTCATCAGTAACTTTGCCTTTTCACATCACTTATTAGGGTTATCATCCTTCCTGTATTGTGTACAGTCATCTCAGCTTTGATAAGGGGATCCCAAATTCTGCAGATCTTTATGTTGTCTGATGTATCTTACCTGTGTAAAGATTGAGTTTGGGAAGCCAATGCTTCAGATTACTGAATGTTAAATTGTGGTGCCTGGATTATTGGTGGTCTGGAACTCTTGCTGTTGCTATGTGAAGTTGCTCCCATTACAGTGGGGAAGTATGCACAGTTGAAATAAGAGGCAATCAAATCATTCTAGAAACCTTTAGTTGCACATAGATCAGTCTTCGTAGCCATTAGTTTACTTAGCTCATTCATCCCTTCAAACGCCTTCAGAAGCAAATGTTTGGATATTTCTTAGGAGAGGTGGAAAACTGACCAGTTCTGTCCTGTATTTCACAGGCCACAAATATCACTCAGCACCGAAGCACAATGAAGCATGGTTCTTTGTAAAACGGGTCTTATGTTTTTTTTTTTAATGAAGGCGGTTACAGGAGTAATATGCTGAAAAATAGATTCAGGGCACATACAGAGAATAGTTTCTGTAATAAGTCAGTCTGAACATCAAGCCTTAAAATAAAGGTGAGAAGAGTGCATATATTTGCTCTTTTGCTATCCTTATCTATGTCTGGTTATTTGATCTAAGGATATGTCTACACTGGAATAAAAAGAGCCATGGCTAGCCCAGGTCAGCTGACTCTGGCTCTGTCTGCAGAGCTAAACATTGCTTTGTAGACGTTTGGGCTCAGAGACCATAAGCTTTATATAGCAATTTTATAGCCCTGCGAGCCAGCCACAGGTGTGTGTTTGATGTATAGATATACCCTGAGATCCATATAACAGACAACTTCTTAAATTAGTAAATCTCTTGAGTGGTGAATCTTACTCTCTGAATTACAAGGATGGAAGAATAATACTGAGAAGGCCTGCTGTAGCATTTAGAATAGATTACGGAGATCTTTTCTGCCATTGATGTCTGGAAAAATGTTTTATGGTGAAAGGGAGAACACAATCTCTAGCATTTTATACCGCAACTAAACAATATGGCATAGTTGCTGTGAGCAAAAAGATCGAGGCAAAGCACATCTACATCGAATGTCAGAAGTGATGATTGACCAGGATTAGATTTCTCAGGTTTCCTGGTTTCCAAATATTTTTTGCTGGATGGACTGATGTATTTCAGCTGTTGCTGGTTTGTAGAGCTTCAGTCTTAATCCTTAGAAGGCTTTTCAGTTCTAGATACTGGGCATAAATTGCTCTAGTTATCCATGAAGCCTGAACTGAATTTCAGATAATTCACAAATTCTTAACAAAAAAATAAATTTGATCATCTATTATACGTCTATAGCTTATGTTTCTCTTTCACATACATACAGTCCTTGATGTTTCTGAAATTTGGGCAGGTGGAATTTGGAAAAGAGGAATAAGGTAATAAAAAATGTACAACATGTTATAAAAAATGAAGTTATATTTATGGTGATGGGACAAATATAATAAGGAGTTATTTCTGACTTGATGTATGTGAAAGACTAATGCCAAAGATTTTCAACTCATTGACCACATCTGCTTTGAAATAATAGCACTTTGTACTTTAATACCTTTCAGCCAGGGATCTCAAAGAGTTTTACAGATATAGGTAAGTATAATATTCATATTTTACAGATGGGGAAACCGAGATACCATGATTAAGTAACCTTCCCAACTACAGAGAGACAGTGACAGAGCTGAGATTACAACTCACCCTGAGATTGGGTGTCTTTGAATTAACCACTAAAATACATTTAATTGGCCTTTTTAAATTTATGATTTGTAATGTTAATTGCTATTTTGAAGTAACATTATAGTGCATGTCGCTGAATGATTATTGGCCAAGGCTATTGTGGTTTTATATTAATAAAAATGTAACAAGACACATTTTATCTTTTTAATGACTGACTTGTAATGGTTAAATGTTACCATGTGCACTGTGTGACAATTTTAGCCAGGAAGCAAAGATGGGCGTAATTTCAATAGGTTATGGAAGATATTTTGTGTGCTGCAGAAATTAAAGATTTTGTCAAACTGTGACTTTTTGCTTGCTGTAACAGCTAAGATTTATACAAGTTGCTTTACATTTTGATTGAGTTCGGTATGCTGTGGTAATTTACAGCGTATGAAGAAAAGGTGCAGATTGTAGTGCAAGGATTCATCTTCTGTTGTTAGCATGTCAGGGATCAGAGTTAGGAATGCATTAGCTATACTTTGTGGGACTTATTAAAATGTAAGAAGTTAAAACAAAAGACTGTTTTGATTCAAACCTATAGCAAATTTCCATATACCACAAATTTGAATGATTAAAAGTTCTTATGTTTGCATTTACTTACATTTTTAGCATGCATGAGGCATAACCACTGGGTTTGTTGCAATAACTACTCTTTCCTTTAAAATATATGGGATAATTCTTTATAGATTCCTAAAAACATTGACATTTTATAAGATACAGAATAAAAGACATGCTTGGTCCGAAGAAAACGTCCAACAGTTACGTGACTTTTTCAAGCCCAGGTGAGTGAGGATAAATCTCCTCAACTTCTGTTGGTGAGAGAGCAACTTTTGAGTTTACACAGAGCTCTTCTTCAGGTTTGGGAAATGGACTCAGTGTCGTAACTAAATACAAGGTGAAACAGATAGTTTAACATTAAGTAGTTAACATATTTCAAGAGACCATTCAAGGTGGAATGGCCTATTAATACCCCTCCAGTCATAGGGGGAAAAGGAAAGGAGTCAGTGCTTGTCATGGTCTTGCTTGTGTGCTTGCTTTGCGGTGATATGGTAGAAGAGGAGCATCATTATTACAAAGGTAGGGAGAACTTGAACAGCAAAGCAGTAATAGAACATGAGCCGGCAAATATTGGTGGTCAAATTTATTAATTAATGGGTAAAAATACGTATCTTTTATATATTACTTTAGAAGTTTAGAGCATTTTTTTAAACACTAATACTCCATGCCTCTGTAGAGTGGGCAAATTATCTCCATTTTACAAAAGGGAAAACTGAAGCAGTGTCTCAGTGGTAGAACTAGGATCAGAACTCCCGACTTCCTACCCTGCTACCATGCGTCTATGACATTGGGTGTGCACTTGTTGCGGGAGCACCAAGAGCATGCAGGGTATGTTGCTAGCAGCACAATCTATAAATTTTACAAGGTGAAAGGTTCCAAAGGGGTAGCTGTGTTAGTCTGTATACAGCAAAAACAACGAGAGTCCTGTAGCACTTTAAAGACTAACAAATTTAATCGCATCTGACAAAGTGGTTACAGCCCACGAAAATCTTAGTCTTTAAAGTGCTACAGGATTCTCATTGTTTTTGCTATAGATTTTACAAGATAGACCTTACAAGATTGGGATGCAGGATGGGCAGTTAGAAATCCAAAGTACGTAAAGCAATGATGGGTAGGAAGGCAGAGAGGAGCAGGATAACGTAATATCTTACTTTATTTGAAGGCGGGATAAGGTGAAAAACTGGCTGGTATAAACGCCAAAGCGCAATTGGAGTTGCAGCTCGCAAGGGATATGAAGGGAAGCAAGAAGGGTTCCTACAGGTATGTTAGCAACAAGAGGAAGATTAGGGAAAGTGTGGGCCCCTTACAGAATCGGGAAGGCAACCTAGTGACAGAGGATGTGGAGAAAGCTGAGGTACTCAATGCCTTTTTTACCTCTGTCTTCACAGACAAAGTCAGCTCCCAGACTACTGCACTGGGCAGCACAGATTGGGGAGGAGGGGAACATCCCGCAGTGCTGAAGGAACTATTTAGAAAAATTAGACATGCACAAGTCCATGGGGCCAGATGCAATGCACCCGAGGGTGCTAAGGGAGTTCGCTGTTGTGATTTCAGAGCCATTGGCTATTATCTTTGAAAGTTCATGGCAACTGGGGGAGGTCCCTGATGACTGGAAAAAGGCAAATATAGTGCCTATCTTCAAGAAAGGGAAGAAAGAGGATCCAGGGAACTATTGGCTGGTCAGCATCACCTCAATCCCTGGAAAAATCATGGAGCGGGTCCTCAAGGAATCCATTTTAAGGCACTTAAAAGAGGAAGGTGATCAGGAGCAGTCAACATGGATTCACCAAGGGCAAGTCATGCCTGACCAACCTGATTGCTTTCTATGAGGAGGTGACTGGTTCTGTGGATGAGGGAAAAGCACTGGATGTTATATACCTTGACTTTAGCAAAGTTTTTTATACGGTCTCCTACAGTATTCTTATCAGCAAGTTAAAAAAGTATGGGTTGGATGAATGGACTATAAAACGGATAGAGAACTGGCTAGAACAAAGGGCTCAACGAGTAGTGATCAATGGCTCCATGTCTAGCTGGCAGCTGGTCACAAGTGGAGTGCCCCAGGGGTCGGTCCTGGGGCTGGTTTTGTTCAACATCTTCATTAATGATCTGGAGGACGGGGTAGATTGCACCCTCAGCAAGTTTGCAGATGACACTAAGCTAGGTGGAGTGGTAGGTACTCAGTAAGACAGGAATGGGCTAAAGAAGGACCTAAACAAATTGGAGGATGGGGCCAAAAGAAATCTGATGAGGTTCAACAAGGACAAGTACAAGGGCAGAGTCCTGCACTTAGGATGGAAGAATCCCATGCACAGCTACAGACTGGGGACCGACAAGCTAGGCAGCAGTTCTGCAGAAAAGGGTTTGGGGGTTACGGTGGATAAGAAGCTGGATGAGAGTCAGCAGTGTGCCCTGGTTGCCAAGAATGCTAATGGCATATTGGGCTGCATTAGTAAAAGCATTGCCAGCAGATCGTGGGAAGTGATTATTCCCCTCTTTTCAGCATTGGTGAGGCCACATTTGGAGTATTGTGTCCAGTTTTGGGCCCCCAACTACAAAAAGGATGTGAACAAGTTGGAGAGAGTCCAGCGGAGGGCAACAAACATGATAAGGGGGCTGGAGCACAAGACTTATGAGGAGAGGCTGAAAGAACTAGGCCTGTTTAGTCTGCAGAAGAGAAGAATGAGGGAGGATTTGATAGCAGCCTTTAATTACCTGAAAGGGGGTTCCAGGGAGGATGGAACTAGGCTGTTTTCAGTGATGGCAGATGACAGAACAATGAGCAACAGTCTCAAGTTGCAGGGGGAGAGGTCTAGGTTGGACATTGGGAAAAAGTTTTTCCCTAGGAGAGTGGTGAAGCATTGGAATGGGTTACCTAGGGAGGTGATGTCATTTCCATCTTTAGAGGTTTTTAAGCTGTGGCTTGACAAAACCCTAGCTGGGATGATTTAAATGAGGATAGTCCTGCTTTGATCAGGGGGTTGGACTAGATAACCTCCTGAGGTCCCTTCCAACTCTAATATTCTATGATTCTATAAACTCTAGTTCTGTACTTCCTGGAAAGTCATGCATGCATGTGTGACTTTGGGTGTGGGACAGATGTTGGTAGGGGAAGGTAGATAAATTCATAAAAAATGAAGATAAATCAGATGTCTTTAGGATTGGTCTTGATATAGTCTGTGTCTTGAACGACATACCTTTATTTGAATTCTCATTGGCAAAAAGTTTTTGAAAGATATTAAAGCAGCTAACCAGCTATGCTACTTCCCTCCCGTCACTCTCCCCCGCCCTTCCCATCATCCCTCTTGCTCATTCTACTGCAGATGTGGGTCATTCTGCTAACCAAGTAGATAGAGCTGTCCTTTAAATGATATTTTAGTTACTAGCTAGTACTGTTTTTATTCTTATTTCCTCATACATTTAACCTGTTAATGTAATCACTGTTCTAGCCCTCCATACCATTAAATTATGAAGCCAGTAGTGTTAGAGCAAACTATAGGTTGTGAACTACTATAATGATTGTGAACTACCTGAAATTATAATATTTAGCACTTCCGTTTCAAAGCTCTGTGGAAATACTGCTACTTCAGTATGTGTATATTCAACACATTGGTGCACATGCATGCCATACACTTGAGTCCAGAGGTGTTTCTTAGCAGTGTCTATTGACCTGCATGTGCATAGTGCATCTCCTGGTGCTCCCAGGTAAGGAACCCCTGGCTGCACAGAAACATGCCTGATGGCAGAGGAGTTAATCCTCCTTTACCTACAGTCGCCCATTCTCTTGTGCCCTCTGCTCACCTCATAGACTCATAGACTCATAGGTCAGAAGGGACCAATATGATCATCTAGTCTGACCTCCCGCACAAGGCAGGCCACAAAACCCTACCCATGATGTCCCTATAGCAGAAGATAAGCCTCTCCTGCTGCTGGAGAAGCCTGTTCCTCTGCCACTTCACTGCGGTCCTTCAGGTACGAATGGTCCCATCATTGCCAGAATTGGCCTCCAACACCAAGGAATTCTTCACCAGTGCCACACCGGAGTCTGGATGTGTGACCCAGACATCCCTATCTCCGGCATATGAGCCAATAAAAAAGACCTGCTACCACTTCCCACGGGGCCTGCTGTATTGGATGGACCCCTCTTTCTGGCCATGTTGGGGTCCCAGGGATCCGTACTACAGATGCCAGGCACCATCTCAGGCGTCTTAACAAGGTGTTCTTTGTACACCTGTCTGTGTATGAAGAAGAGGAGGACATTTTACCAGTACCACCAGCTCCACTGGTCCTGACCAGAGCATCCTCGTCACTGGATGAGATGAGCATTCCCCTCCTGCTCTCTCCATGAGGTAATAATACCAGGATTTGCTACAGTGGGTGGCTGCAAACTTGGGAATTCCATTGGAAGATGTTCAGGACCCACAACATTGGTTGTTGGACATCCTCCAGCCTCAAGGACCATCCAGGATAGCCCTTCCTATCAACGAGGCCATCCTGGAGCCAGCACGTGCAGTGTGACATGCACCAGCCTTGTGTGCACCCACGCCTAAGCCAATGGAGAGACAATACTTTGTGCCAGCTAAGGGGGCAGATTTCCTGTGCACTCACCCGCTCCCAAGTCCCTGGTTTTCGAAGTGGCTTTGGAACAGGTGAGGCAGCAGCTGCAAAACCGCCCCTGCAGGCAAGATGGCTAAAAGTCTGGACCTGCTGTGTAGGAGTCTATTCCTCTGCGGGACTGCAATTCTGCATTGCAAATTATCAGGCTCTGCTAGCCAAGTATGATTTTAATAACTACAGTAGGCTAGCAGAGTTTCAGGACAAGCTCCCTCCAAAATACCACAAGCAATTCCAAGCGCTGATAGATGAAGGGAGACTGGTCACCAAGGTGGCCCTCCAGGCAGTGGTACACACGGCCAACTTGTCCTCTCAGTCTCTAGCCAATGAAGTAGTTATACAAAGGGACTCATGACTCCAATCTTCCGGCTTCCCTAGGGAAGTCCAAAATTCGATTGAGAACCTCCCTTTTGACAAGAGTAAACTCTTCAGTGGAAAGATGGATGAATTCCTGCACACGCTCTAGGCGTGTATATTCCTGCTCCTAGATGCAGGAAGCAGAAACAACCTTTTTTGCCTACTATCAGTGCCAACAAGAACCACCAGGCTGATGACATCGGTCTCTGAGACTTCACTTCCCTGCCTCTGCCGCAACCACCTTCTTGACTCTCTCCCAATCATCAGCCAAAGGTGGTTTTCACCAGTTTCCCCACTCCTGGACGTTCCCTGAGGTAAAACCTTCCTCAGTTTCCCAATCCAGAAGGTTCCCGAAGGATGTTCTGCTAATTGACAGGGTTAGCAGAAAGGACACAGACACCAATAGGAAGAACAAGGTTGTTTTACTATCTCTTTCTAAATATTACAGAAAATGAAATGATATATATACATAACAGAATAAACTTATTATACTATAATTTTAAGCAATAGAAAGAATACGTAAGGTAATGCACCTGATCATTACTACTGTGACATGGTCAGGCCTGACGGCTGTGCCAGAGTACTGGAAGGCAGGTATATCAGCCCCAGGCTCAGCAAAGCCCTGTTCCCCGGGTGACTCAGCAGGGGGCCTGATTAGGCAGTTAGACCAGCTGGGGCTGCTTAACCAATCAGGCCAGCTGGGTCCAATCAGGAAGCCACGCCCCAAACACTCAAAAGCCTGCAGGGCAGGCAGTCAGTTGTGGAGTGAAGAGTCTGGAGTAAGGAGGTGTGGAGAGTGGAGAGTAGAGGTTGGAGTTTACAGTTTACAACTTTGGAGGTTTGCAGCTTGAAAGCCTGCAGTGGGAGTTGGCGGCTTGGAGCTGGCAGGCTGCAGCCGGCAGCCTACAGAGGCTTGCAGCTTCCACAGCTGTTACCGCAGCCCTGAAGGGCAGAATACCTGGCTGGAGACGCAGGGTGCGGTCTACGGGCTACCCTAGAGGGAAGGTAGCAGTACCCAGGGGCAGGGCGGGCCCTGACTACCCCCCCCCCCCGATCCTTCCCCAGCTGCACCACCGGCCAGGCCGGCAGAGCGCAGGACCCACGGGGGCGGAGTACCTTACCCTCCCCTGCCCCACCTTGCCACACTACATAAAATCAATTATAGTGATTAAGAAAGATACATCACCAATTGCCCTATTAATACATTACCATCATCCAGATCCACAGTCGCTGGGGAGCCCCGGTTGCAGCGAGGATTTGGAGAGCCTGTCCTGGCAACTGGGAAGTCCTACGCGGTGCGTCCACCCGTAGGTGAGGTCTCCAAATTCGCTACAAGTGGGTCCAGCTTTTATAGAGTGGCTATGTGCAGATCACCTTGATGGATATTTGGTTCTCATGCAGGGGGCTGTGATGGGATCCTGGCCAGGGCTCCCATCCCAGACCCTGCACGTTCCTTTCTTATCTTTTTAGGGCTTCAATAGCAAACAGAAACTTCTTACAAAGGGAAAGACCCCTTTCATATGTTAAAACACTCTCACTCTGCCAGCAGAGGGAGAGGCTCCTTTCATGTGTTATACATAGTAACTTATCATTACGAATTGATACATTTGGAGTGAACAAGCATATACAATAGTAACATTTATGATACAAAGATTCATTGGCATAAACAAATACACCTGTATGATTCCCAGTGCTCAGAGGCCGATTCAACTAGATACATATAATCCTTTCATACCAAAGGACAGCTGTCAGTTCCTCTCCCCTGAGAGCTCACTCACTTAAGTTTATAAGTTCAGGAAGTAGTTAAGGGGTTTCATGAGAGCACAGGACATGTATCCAATTTAGACACCATAGTTCATTAATCTATTTGTATACAGTTGCTAAGCATGGATTAGATAAATGATAAATGAATACAGTACTAAGCTGTAGCTCATCAACCAGTGTTACAATTTCCTGGTGGATCCTGATGTCTAGTCAAGGTTCCAGTTGGGGTCTTCTGATCTGTACATTCCTTTAGTACAGGCTGTAGTCAGTCTTTGGACTTCAGAAGGCTCTGACTCCACAATCAGACTGTCTCATATTTATATAATGTCTTTTCACTAACCCTTGCAGTAGCAGTGGCTGTAAATATTCTTATTGCAAGAGGGTCATTGGAAAAGGGAGGGGGAGGAAGAAGACCACACAACCTGACCACATCCTGTGCATCTGTTTTGACATCCCTTCTTGATTGTTCTTAAGTCACCCACAACTTATTACTGTGGCACCTTTCATATTCATGTTTTTTTTGTGGTTAAGCTAAATGGAGACACTTCTTAGAGTGGGGCCCAGTGCCACCACCTTTCACTGAACATGGCATGTATGCCCATTGGCATGGACTATCTCCTTACCCTCAAGACATTGGGGCTAGTCCTCAGTTCTGTTCATGTGTATTTTAGTAGTGCTTAGTGCCTTTCTTCCACCCGTAGATTGCACCTCCGTGTTTACGCACTCTACCACTGTCTGGTTCCTGTAAGGATTACTCAGCACCTTTTAGCTTAAAACTTCATATTGTTTGTACTCTCAGACTTAAAAAAAAAAAAAAAAAAAAAAAAGCCTTTGAATTTTTATTAGCAGCATGGCTGTGGTCACGATTAAAGTTGTGGTTTTAATGCAAGAGAGTAACTTTAAGAAAAGAGAATGGAGATATTCTGTGAAATAGAAATGTTAGAGAGGACTAGAATTTGAAATTTTAATTCTGTTTTCAAGATGGCTTTGGTGCCTGCTAAAACATTTGACAGCACCCAAACTATTTAAACAATGTTTTATCATTTTAATAATCATATATATAGTGACAAAACTACATTAATACAATAATATGGTTATATAGGTAAAATAAAAACAAATCAGGAAGTGTAAAAGGAATATTCCTACTGCAATGTTAACATGTCCTCTTCCTACTTGTGTAATATTTTCCATTCCTGATTTGATGGTTAAATGTATGTAATATATTAATGCCTGTTTCTGAATATATATTGTACCAAATGCACAAGACATGCAATGTTGCTGTAATCTTAAACTTTGTATTTCTAGGCTTGTTACTTTAACCACAGATTTAGGGCTAGAGCCTGTATTTTTGACTCTAGTCAAATTCCGCAAAGCTATTCCCGAACCTGTACTGTGATCTGTTTACTAAGGCTACTTTTAGGTGCCTCTGTTCACCTGTGGAGATCACAGTGCTTGGAAGAGGCCTAAATACTTTGCTCAGAACCTTATAGGATTGAGCTCTTAGTGCTGAATTAAGATAGTTTTTACACCTATTTTCCTTTTTTCTAATGAGGGAGAAGGAAGAGAGAGAGTTCCTATCATTAATAATGTGAACATTTAAATGAGGCCAGTTTGTGTTTGAAAATTGTACTCTTTGGAGATGAATGAAGTGAGGAAGGAGTTCACAGCTTTTCTGCTGTTTGTTTGAAGACAGGTGTTTTTGTTTAAAAAAAATAGAGCAGTAGCATATTAACTTATGGCACTGTGTAATCACTGTATCCTGACAACAGAAAAATATTTTTAAATGAGCTTTGCAATTCTTTCGTTCTACAATATGCTGAAAATTCTGAGTCCCTAAAATTGTGAGATCTATAATTTTCTGTATGCTACTTTCTTCTGTCACTCAGAAATTTTGAATTATATCATAGGGCTGGGACTCTATTAAGGGAAATAAATATAGCAGATCTCTACTTACCAGGCTGAACTAAGAAATATTTGAAAATTTTCAGTTGTTTTTAATTTAGTTTTGGGGAGGAGGAAAGGTATTGAAAACTTTACATGACAAAAGTGGGCTTTTTTGTTTTTTACCATACTCATTACTCAAACTTCTAACTAGATGTTGCTCAAACAATACAGAAAGTCACCTTCGGAATGAGACCATGTGTGGAAAATTCTAGCCCAAAAGCTGTATATTTCAGTAAGCATGTGAAAACAGGATTAAAATATAAACTCTATTGCAACCTTAACTGAAGTGGTTGCTACCCAAGTTTAATAACCATTTGTATGTATGAATATACTCAGTATTAAACTTAATAGCATTTAAACAAAATGTGCACATCTTGGGCAATAAGATCCAGAGAAAGCAAAGAATATTTGTCACTCAGAAATGCCCTCTTTTGTAAGCTAGAGCCAGAAAGATGTCCTCAGTAAAAATTTCTCCATAGAGTTGACTTTAGAACCATATACAAAGAAGCATTACCATTTTGCCATACAGTAGCTTGTCACATCACCATAGGAAGAAGATGGTAGCAGCTGCCATCAACCCTTCTTCAAAACAGCTTATCCCTCAGGACATTTATTTAATGGGACAAAAACAAAATCAGAGCAGACTCATTCAATCATGTTGGCTTTTGTCAGTCCAAAAGGATGTTGGACTCACTAGTATTATGTCTAATAATATACTGGGATTGGTAAACATTCTCTCTCTGTGTATTGCATTTTTCAGATGTCAGGCCCCCCGGCAGTAGCAATGTGCACATTGTCCCCAGGTTAAGATCAAGAGAGTCCATGCACATTCTTTCCGATGCTTGTTAATGCCAGAGAGCTTCTCACAGTGGTTGAGAATCTCCTGATAGTTTTTTCTTGCTTCCATGTTTCAGTAAAGTGATGGACTGAATCATGTTCTTAAATACACTGCTGATGTCCTTGGCAGACTTATTATTAAAATAGGAGTTAATACATGTAGCTTGTTAACAAGCAATCCCGAGGCGTATTTTAATCACCTTTGAATAAGAGAAAAAGAGAGAGAGAGACCATGGGGCCTGGTGCAAGATCTGAGGCCTGACATTGGTTCACGGCATGGCCTGACTTTGTTTCGTGGTCTCTGGTTCAGGGCCCAGGTCTTGCACCAGGCCCCTTGTACTTGCACGCTCTCGCTGTCTCCCTCCCCTACATCCTATGCTCTTTCTGAAAGATGCTTTCTGAAAGCATCCTATGCTCTTTCTGTCTCACAATGAAGAATGAGCCTCCACACCCCAAAAAACCACCCATCTAACCTATTGAAAACCACATGACTGTGCTGCTGAGAGATTTAGACTGCTCCAGTAATAAGAAACTACTACTTCAGGGATTTTGCAAATGACGTATGTTTAAAAAAATAAAATAAAAAAAGGCAAAACCCTGCCATCTTTGTTTGTTAGGTGATACTATTATGGACATCACTTTTGTTTTCAGTGTTCGCACTAAAGGAAGAGATTGAGTTTGGGCAAGTGCATTACTATCCATAGAAGAGAATTTGGGGAAGGGGTTTGTGACTGCTATTTTTACTTCTAATTTGTGACCCAATGGAATAAGGTGAATATAGATTTTTTAAAACCTCAGGCCTGTCTTTGTTAGCACCTTCTGTCATTTTTAGCTGCATTTTGAAAAAGAAAGGACAGATGACAAAATATTTGCAGCTCTTCAAAGTAAATTGGCTTTTGTGATTTTTCCCCCCCTCCCACCAACACCAGATGTAAGATTTCTCTCCAGAATATATTTAGAATGTATTTTTCATGCTGCGTAGTAGGCTGTCACTTAAAAATGAACCATTTTAGTTATGCATGAAACTGATGCATAAGAGAGACTGGCTAGAAAATACAGTAAAATAAAATAAGCTGAGAGCTCTTTTTGTTTAAAAAAAAAAAGTCTGTTCAGTTCACTAAATGATAAATAAGCTCTGCCGTTTTGCAGTGGAGTCTGATGATTATATCTCTTGATGTTTTCATTTACCTTACTCTGTTGCTTTAAAATATTAAATGTGGACTGTGTGTGAGAGAGAGAGAGAATAATTCTGGTGCTTCTGGAGAGCTGAAAATTAGAAACTAACAAATTGCAGAATGATAGTGTACTTTTAAAGACTTAATTTTTTATCATAAGACAAGGTAGCTTTTCCCTCCCTTTTCACTGTATGTTTTCTTGGGCCCCTTACACATTCTAGAAGATAATGAAAGATTGGGGTGGGAGATCTCGATCCATTTGTAAAATGTTAAGAAATGGAATCAACATTGTCATTGCTTAAGATTTGTAACACAGTCCTTCCCCCACCCAAAAAAGCATTAAGTCAGACTTTCTCTCCAAATTGGTTTCAGCTGCACAATTCTTGATGTAAAAGGCCTTTATTGAAAGTGACAGATTAAAAATTGGATTCCAAAGGCAAGATTTGATTGGCTGTGTAATTTGGTTAAAGCATATAGGAAATATTTGTGCCTTCATTTCTGTTTTGTCTTGTTTTGGACGGAAATCATTGTGAGTAGAACCTTAATGACACTCTTCTCTTGCTTAGTAAAATGGAAGCTGTGGAAATAGGGACAATGGAATAATCTTGGGCTAAACCGTATTTGCCTGAGGTGTAATTAAAATGGTCTCATGCTTGAAGGGAGTGTGACTATTTGACTTCATCATAACGGGGTTACAGGTTTTAATGGTACGTCACCCTGTGGTGGTGATATGAACGGGGAAATGAAAAAAAAAATCTTTAAAAATCAGTTTAATCTAATCTGGGGTTGCAGTCAGTATTAGTAATCATAATTGTACGGTTATTGTATGATGTCACTTCAGGATAGAGCTAGGGTTGGTTAGGTGACCCTGACAGTGCATTTCCAAACCCGTGCATGTATGGATTTCAAGTTTAACCTTCTCGTGTAACCTACTTTTAGGTTTGATTTCCTGGGTTTGTAATACTTGTTTTTGAAATAATTGCAACATCCTGTAACGTATTATCCTAAATTATTCACTCATAATCACACCTCCACTTTAATTTAGTTTTTGACTGGAAATTTGTAATACAATTTGCTGTTCAGAACTCTTACTTTAAGAAAATTTTTCAAGAAGTCATTTTCTTGCCTGCTAGTGGTTTGAGGCATCAGAAAGGATGTTAGTGCTGCTAATACTGACAGCCAATGGAGCTTCTTTTTTTAAATGATCAGCTGCATTTGGACCTAAAGTTCCTTGCTTCAGTGCCCAGCAGGGACAGATCTCAGAGTGTACAGATGTCATCAGGACTGTAATTTACAGTCTGCAAAAATTCAGAGGGTGGTTTCATCCACGTCAACTCTTTTAATGACTAATTTAAAACTATGGCTCTCTGTTCTTGTAGCTTTTACCCTATTAGAGACATTTAGGACATAGTAATTTTCGTTAATACTTTCTGGTAAACGAAGGTTTCTAACCATTAGGGGAGTGAAGTTCTGGAATAGCCTTCCGAGGGAAGTAGTGGGGGCAAATGAATTATCTGGCTTTAAGACTAAGCTTGATAAGTATATGGAGGGGATGTTATGATGGGATAGTTTACTTTGAGCAATTGATTTTGGATTATCGGCAGATAAGTCTGCTCAATGGTCTGTGGGAATGCTGGATGGGATGGGAACTGAGTTACTGCAGAGAAATCTTTTTTGGGTGCTGGCTGGTGAGTCTTGCCCACATGCTCAGGGTTTAGCTGATCGCCATATTTGGGGTCGGGAAGGAATTTTCCTCCGGGGCGGATTGGCAGAGGCCACGGAGGTTTTTCGCCTTCCTCTGCAGCATGGGGCATGAGTCGCTTGCTGGTGGATTCCCTGCAGCTTGAGGTCTTCAAATCTCACTTTTGAGGATTTCAATAACTCAGTCATGGGTTCGGGGTTGTTATAAATGTGTATGGGTAGGGTTTTGTGGCCTGCCTTGTGCGGGAGGTCAGACTAGATGATCATATTGGTCCCTTCTGACCTATGAGTCTATGAGTCTATGGTAAGATAATGTACATTGAATTTGCTGATAAATGAGAATTGTTTGTGTAAGTAGAACTATGACTTGATACCATAATATTTATATTATAGTTACATAAATCTGTAGTAATTCCAGTTTAAACATTTGGTTGCTTCTGGACACAATGGATTGCAACTTTCCCTGAGAAGACCTTGAAAATTATTTCTTTATCTAGAAGGATTAATGGAAACGTGTTTTTAAAAAAACAACCAACCAAAAAACCCAACACCATGTGAACTGCATCATACAATACTCTGTTCTTTCGAGACAGTTAAAGCTTTTAAATCAGGGTAGCAACATTAATATTCTTTTCTATATTAATATGCAGAAATTAAAAAGCCGTAAAAAGTATGTCCATGTTGCAAATAGCCACCTGTGGGTGGCCTGTTTACAGGGCTGTTTAATTGCTGTGTAGATTTCCAGTTTTCGGGCTAGAGCCTGGCCTCTAGGACCCTGTGAGGTGGGAGGGTGCCAGAGCTCAGGCTGCAGCCTGAGTTTGAATGTAATAGTACAGTTAAACAGCCTCTGCAAGCCCAAGTCAACCAGTACAGGCCAGCCATGGGTGTGTAATTGCAGTGTAAATGTACCGTAAGTGAATTTCAGGGGGAGGGGAGAACCTTTTCACCTCTGGAAGTTAGAGTTTAAATTGGTGTCTTTAAACTAGAGCTGTGTAGAGGGCAGACATCCTGGTTTGTGCAGGATTTTGAGAATCCAACATTTGTTTTTATTCCAATGAAGAACAAACTCCAGTACACTTCAAAATGCTCTGAAGGAAAATTTTATGTAAAAAAATTATGTTGTTGTGGATCAAACAAAAGATTTCCTTTTTTATTTTAAATTAAATGTATAATACATAGTAAAATTGCAAAGAAAAAGTCATTTAAAAACAAAATAGAAATTTTTTATTTAACGAATGTTGAAATGGGATATCTCAGAATTGTTGGAACTTCTTTGGAGGTTTTCTCTGAAATGAAAGGATGGGAAATGGTTGTGTTGAAATTTTTTCCGACCAGCTCCACTCACAACTTTTTATTTTGTGGACTCCACATATTTGATAGGTTGGCCGATCAGGACCTTCCTTGCCTGTGCCCTCATGGCATGCTCCGGCACTGTTTCCTCCATCTTTTTTTCCTGTCCACATTCTCTTTCTCCTCACTTATCTTTTCTGACAGTGTTCCACTTATCCCCCCACCTCCTGCCCAGAGTTTTATGCTTTCTAATCCCCCATCCCTGCTTTTTGGAAGGCTGTATGCTGGCTGGTGGGAAGACTAGGGTTGCTTTTGTAGCCAAATTAAATGCCATGGGAGCAAAGAGAAACTTGGACTGCTGCCTGAATCTGCTTCTCCCATGAGCCAGCTTCAGTAGGGGGCAATACAAGAGAATACAAAGGGAGGGAAACCAGATGAGCGTCTTTCAAGACTTTTTTTTTGTACTGGGGGGTAGGATGAGCCTAGGGTCAAGTGGTCTTTCTCAGCCCTGCTGCTTCATTCCTATGCATCATGCCTTTTCCTTGATTTTGGAAGAACCATCTCTAGAGTTGATGAGTTTGTTCAGTCTTCATGTCCATTCAGCCCTTGTTGTCTTTGCTCAGACTATAATGAAGAGTGACAGCTACAATGATAGGTCTCGTAATGTGAGAAAAATATCTTATGGAACATACTTCTAAATGTATTAAAAAAAAAAAAGCTGAGTGCAACGCATGCTCTTTCTGTTAAATACATATTCATGATAAAGTTAACTGCTAATTGTATTTATTTGCTGAAGAAAATTATATTGAAAAATTTAAATGTTATAAACAATAACAAACTTTTTGTGATGCCTACTAGAAAAGGAAATAAGACTACCAAATATTTTCACATAAGTCACTGAACAGCTATCATGTAAAATCTTTCAGCCCTACTTACCTGAGCTGGATTTGTACCAGTGCCTTGAGAGAGATCATATAATCTTTCTCTTTTTTGATCCATCTAGTGGCTCTTCTTCCTGCCTCTGTCCACTAATAGATGTTATATACAACGGAAAAAATTAATCTAAATTGGGAAGATTAGGGCTGGAGGGCAGGGATAGGATATGGAGTGACCTAAACAAATTAGAGGATTGGGCCAAAAGTAATCTGATAAGGTTCAGCAAGGACAAGTGCAGAGTCCTGCATTTAGGATGGAAGAATCCTATGCACTGCTACAGACTGGGGACCGACTGGCTAGACAAGTTTGGCAGAAAAGGACCTGGGTGTTAGAATAGTCAAGAAGCTGGGTATGCATCAACAGTGTGTCTATATTACCAAGAAGGTTAACGGCATATTGGGCTGCATTAGTAGGAGCATTGTCAGCAGATCAAGGGAAGTGATTATTCCCCTCTATTCAGCGCTGGTGAGGCCTCATTTTGAGTACTGTGTCCAGTTTTGGGCCTCCCACTACAGAAAGGATGTGGACAAATTGTAAAGAACACATGACTTAAGAGGAGAGGCTGAGGGAACTGAGCTTGTTTAGCCTACAGAAGAGAAGAATGAGGAGAGGGATTTGATAGCAGCCTTTAACTACCTAAAAGGGGGTTCCAGGGTGGATGGAACTAGTCTGTTTTCAGTGGTAGTAGATGGCAGAACTAGGAGTCTCAAGTTGCACTGGGGAAGGTCTAGGTTGAATATTAGGAAAAACATTTTTCTTTAGGAGGGTGGTGAAGCGCTGGAATCGGTTAACTAGTGAGGTGGTGGAATCTCTATCCTTAGAAATTATTAAGCTGCAGCTTGACAAAGCCCTGGCTGGGATGATTTAGTTGGGGGTTGGCCTGCTTTGAGCAGGGGTTTGGACTAGATGACCTCTTAAGATCCTTTCCAACCCTATTCTTCTATGATTCTTTGAAATGCGAGATAAATGCAACTCATCTGTATTTAATCAAACTATTTCATAAAACAACGGAGCCAAGGTCAGAGAATAAATCTGTTACAGAATATTCCATTCACTTAACTAGGACTTGCAGCTAACAGGCCTTATTGTTAAATGGAAAAGACACAAAGTGTGTTATGAGTTAAAATGCTGAAGATGCTCTTCATCTTTTGAATAATTTGGTTATTATAATCAGCCTTTCCTATCTTAATTCCATCTGTTTTTCTGCAATGAATATATCCTGTGTATTAAAGTAAGTGATGAGCCCTAACCAGACTTCTGCATCCAAACACTCTTAAACTTTAAGGAAATTTAGTTTCAAGCTTTAGCTCTCTGGCCCATCACTAATTGAAGAAAACAAACACACACTCCCCAAACAAAAAATCCAATCAATGCATATAGTTACTACAACCCAGTTGTCTCCCAATCCAGAGTTCTCCCACATGCTAGTGTTTTCATGGGTTTCTGTGTTCTAACCACTAACCTAAATCTAGGGAATCATTTGATGAATTGCTGATCTCTAGCTCTTTGCATACCAGACGATCGGCAATATTTAGTATAGACACAGCAATAATGAAAAGCTGTTAACCCGCAATGGTTTCTGTATGTTAGGTGGTGGTGATTGTTCTAATCTTTTAGAAAGGTACATGAGGTGTATTGTTTCTTGTTATAAGAATAAGTTCCTTTACAGTGAAACATTGGTCTCTCTCAGATCTAGCCTTTTATAATAGATTTGAAAACAAAGTAAGCAATGCACATATTGACTAGTTTGGTTGCAAATAAATTCCCTATTTAGGATTTATATGTGCTTGTTGAATTATTTAAGTGCCATATCAGTATCTCTGTTTGAGTTTTTATGATGCTAGCTTAGAAAGGCAGTGTTTTCAAACTGAGCAATCACTTACAAAATTCAGGATCCATGTCAACCTTTAATGTTTGACTGATGCTCTTTCAAAGTTTTTATTGTAACGAATAGAGCAGTACATGAAAGCTACTGCTTGTCTTTTGAATACAAATCTCGCTCGATCCTCATCTTCACAAATGTTCACATAAAAGCTAATCACAGCTGCATACCTTACAGAGCTCTGATACTTCACAATTTGCTAGGTTAGCACATATGGATTTCAAATTTTTTTTAACTTGTTTTAAAAAGCACTTACATCCTTTATTTCCATTTTCAGATTATCTTAAATGAAGTCAGCATCATTTAAAAAAAACACCCAACAACAAAAACTTGCTAACGTCTGGGGACAAAAGTTTGGAGAATTTTCCAAACCCTGCTTCCACTTCCTCTTCAGATGAACTGCAGTCCATGTCCTATGTCAGACAGAGCAGAGCAGCCACTGTTTTGGGGAGGAGTCAGGAGAGGACCCTGGGACTATGGACCCAGCTTGCTGGTGGGACCAGACTTCCATTACCAAATGGGGCAGGGCATATAGAAAAGTTGAGAAGTGCAGAAGTGGAGGCAAGATGGATGAGACATGACAGCTACTGCAATCGGTTCATCCCCCGGTGTCTGGTCTGCCTTTCACAGAGTCATTAGGAGAGGCGCAAAGAGTGTTAGCCTACCCCAGCACTCCTTTGGTTGTACTTACAATGAGGGGTGGAGGATTGGGTTTTACGTTTGGTTGTGTTGCATCTCACTGCTGCTTTTGTGTACGGGAATCTGTAGAAAGGCAAGGGAACTCAGCCATATTCTTCCTCCTTCTCCATCTCCTCTTTTATTCTCTGGTGGAGGGAAACTGACTAGGAAATAGTTTGGTTCTCTCAGTTCCATGTAGACTGAGTAGGAATATTAGATTGTTCCAAGCTTGATAGAGAAGGCACAGCCAAGTGGCTGAAGTACCTGTGCAGGAAATCTCTTCAGTTGAGAGGCAGGACACTGTAATTTGATGAGTTTAGTGACAACAATGTATAGACGCTATGCAGAACACAACTATGAAGACCCCCTGTGCCTCTTACTGTGATTTGAAGGCTTTCTTTGGAGAGATTTGGCAGTTTCTTGGAGGAAAAAGTTGTGAGAACCATAGACAGCTCTTTGACAGAAAAGTTAAACTATAGTCTGATATTGAGAATGGGGGTATCTTAGCTCCCGTTGGGTAGCATCCTGGAGAAATATAAAAAAAGTGTGTGAAATTGAGTACCAAATTCATCTTCAGCAGCAGTTGCTATTGAATGCTGGGTAAAAATAATATGAAATAATAATGCTGTGTGGCTTTTGAAAAATCAGAGTTCATGACCTTTCTTCTCAGGAATATGGAGGAAAAACCCAAAGACCGCAGAAGGGAAATAACACATTTTCACCTTACATGACATAGAAGTGATTACTTCATTATGACAATTTAGCCCTGGCTTTGGACAGCTGTTATGGTGAAGGGACTGTGCTCATTTTTACAGACTGAGACTGTAAACCTTGCCTTGCCCAGTGACTTACTATTGAGCGAGTTGGAATGAAAGATGAACATTGATTTTTTCAGCACCCACACCTGACAGTTTTGTAGCAATCAGCAAAGGTACAGCGAGTGACTGTAGTTGCTCTGATACCAAACTGGTGAAGGCCATATAAGTACGTACTTAACTCGGTAAATTGGGAAGCGTTCATTGAGTCTGGTCTCGGCACACTAAGATTTTATTGAAATGTGAACAAGCAACTGGAATTTGGGTTCTGACCATTAAACAGTTAAAAAAATACTTCTGCTCTAGCTTCTGAAGTATCCTCTGTTGATACTCATATTGCTGTGGGAATTTCTGTTGCAGAGCTGATATGGAGCACATGTAGTAATATCGTAGTCAAGAAAGTTCTGCAAAATCTGGGATGTAACAATAGATGCTTTAAAAAGAGTGGAAATTCTGAGATGGAATATTTTCTCAATAAAAATTGTATTTTAAGGGTGATTAAATATGATGTGTAAAAGCTTTGGGGATCTTTGTTCAGAAACCTCTTCCTTTGCCTGGGATTTGGTGTAGGAAAAACAAATTTAACAAAGTAAGAAACAGGTTTCTTCTTGAGAAATCGAAAGACCGTGAATATCTACAGCATTGTTTGTCTTTGTGATATATAGGGTTCTTTAATTTCTGACTTTCTGTGCTTCTAAAAGTTAATTTTAATTCTAAACCGTTTAATAATCCAGAAGAAACCATCTGGCATGTGCATGTGTAAGAAAAAAGAGAAAATTTAAACTGCCAATAAATAATCTAGGTCTGTAACTGGACCTGCATTTTATAGAATTTTGGTACAGAAATTCCAATTCGAATCTACCTTACATCAGAGGTGACCTAACCTGAGCCAGAGAAGATTGCATTGTCTTCTGACCCAAAACTTGTAGTTAGGTCCTGCAGGGTTGCAGAAACCTGTTCACTATAATAGTACAGATGCTATAGCATTCTTTTCTCTGAAGAGTTACTTTTCCTTTCTTGTCTATAATATGTTCTAATCAAATTTGATTCACTGCTATCTGTTCTATTAAAAAGATACATAGAGAAACATGGAATTATGTTATCGCAAATATGGCTTTAAATATGCTGTTTTGGTGTATAAATATGCCCTTTTATTTAAAAATAAACATATTTAAGAGGTGGGAATGAATTTAATGGCTCAGCTCACTGCTAATGGATAAATCTCTTGCCCGTTGGCTATCACTTTGAAGCTAGGGCAAGTGCAATAATAATACTTATCAGAATATCTCAAAGCACTTTGCAAAGGAAGACAGTTTCATCCTCCTTTTACAAATGGGGAAACCGTGACATGGAGATTAAGTGACTTGCCCAGGGTCACTGAGCAGAGCAGTGGCAGAGTTAAGACTAGAACCCAGGTCTCCCGTGTCTCAGTCCAGTACTCTATCCATTCTACTCTTTGAAGGTTTGGGTAAAATGGGTTGGTTATAGTTCAGTTCCAATGTCACAGTTGGCATTAACTGGCACCCTACAGAGATTAAGGATTGAATTGGGCCATGGAGAGCTAGCTACCCTTGACCCCTGAAGTGTTCTTTCAGGTTATCTGTTTTGTGGATAAATCGTATGTCAGTCTCTAGGAATCGTTAATCTGGCATCTTTCACTAGCACTGCATTTACCAAAATAAAGTTACAAGAGTCACTTATTGAAAGCATGCTACATTTTCTATCTCTGCATGGTATAAAAAATGTAGCTTCAGGTTCTTTTTCTTGGCATACCTCTGCTGTAGTGAAAATACTGCATACAATATAAATGTACCCTCAGTTCTTAAAGTCTGTCAAGCAAATGAAAAAAGGATTGCACCAATATGCATGCTGAAAAGACTCATTGGAAGCTATGTTTTAGCAGAGAAGCTTGTGCTCTTGGGCCAAAGAAAACATTTCCCTCCCTCATCTAAGACATGTAGACAGCTCAAACACACCTCACAAACTCAAAATTTTAATTTTACAAAATCCAGTAACTGATGCATCCATTCTGAAATATGTTCAATCACATAGTGAAATAAACATAAAATAATTAGCAAATAAAAGTAATCATTACTATTGAAAGCAGAAAAAAAGTAAAATTACTATATAAAATGTTAAATTTATCTAAAACAGTATTATTATTTTGTCTTAGCAGCTTGAAGTAGGTACATTTTTAAGTAGCTCAGCCAAAGAATTCCTGTTGTATCGCTTACATCGTTTATTTTGTTAATATTTGCTACATCAAGAAAAACTGGATAAAGTAGGAAATCTTCAGCAAACTAACACGAGAATACTCTTCAGGTTACTTCAACAGAAATACAGTGACTCATTTTGTAGCTTTGATTGTTAGTGTGAATTATACATTCAAAAGTGCTTTCATGTTTGCTTGTAAGTGCCATAAACCGGAAGAGAAGAGGGTGGTGATTTCTGCCCACTGACAGAATACAGAACATCAAAGAACCCCTGAGAGATAACTAAGAATGAACCCAGAAATGTCCTACATTGCAGGCACGTTTGACGATCTGTGAAGACAATCCAAATAGTCTTGTGATGGAATGTAAATAAGCTGATGCTTGATTTCTAGCCTGTGACTTCCCCTTTAACATAAGGATAAATAGAATTATGCTTGTGGACAGCCTCAAACATGTTGCATTTGCAAGGAGGTGATGGGAATGAGGGAAGAACACACCTCGCTAAGCTGTTAGAGACGTGAGTATAAGGCTGGTTAGTGATCACTACATAATACAACAAAAGTAGGTGACAGCACAGCCTTAGATTAGTGCTGCTGCAATTACTACTTGTCATAATAGACGTGCTTGACATCTGATAACATAGTACATTAGTCTGCCACAAATCACCCCTCTCCCCCACACTTTTTGTAAGATAGTCATTTTTTATTTGTGGTGCATTATTTTCAGTGTATTAGTGTACCATAAGGAAGGTGTACTTCTTCAGTGAATTTTTGCATTTCCCTCTATACTGAGTGTAGTACACTATGTGCAGTAGATTACATAATTAAAAATTTCAGGTTTTCTTAACCATTGTTTCCTTCAGATTTGTGTGCCCCCTTTTCTCACTCTTATCAAGTGTTGATAACAGTTTGCAGACGATCACTTTTGGGGTGAATAGTGGTGTTTTTGAGGATATTGGTTTTTCAGGGATGATGAATGAGTTGCATGTTTACTTCCTAATGAGTCTTTCTGATCCATTTTGCCTGCTCTGTTGCAATTGTAGTTGATAATACCTGCATATTCTGTGTCACTTGGTACCTGAATAATAAGTCTTTTGTACTTAAAAACACCCTCATATCGCTGAGGTCTGGACCCCACATCCTCTGTGATTCCATGACCATGTGTAGTCCTGGCCACTGGGTGGGGGCAAGTTACCTATGAAATCTAAATGACAGTCTTAATAGTCAACATTAACCGTTTCACTGCTGATCATTTTAGCAGAAGCATCTATATCATTTGCTTATTACCCAGGCCCAAATTAAATTTCCAGATTCTGAAAGCCCCAGCTATTCCCTGTCTGTTGGTCAAAACCTGTGGCTTCCCTTTCTTCCAACAATGGCTTGTTTTATCAATTCATAGATCTCAAGCATGACAAACAGAAAACATGTGTATATCATAAAATAAATTGAATTTAATATCGAAACAAATAACACCAGGGTTTGTGCTGATTATATTGTTACTTTTTCTGGATAGTTCTGCTTATTCAATGGTAGTCATGGGAGAACATGTAGGGACGTGTGTATGGATTGCACTGTTTTCTAATATCCTAGTAATCGTTTTACTAGTGTCCTTGGCATTTTTGGTTGTACTCGAAACGTTTTCTGTTAAATGGGACAAATCTAACCTGAAGCTAGATGCTGCAGAGTTGGAATAGCAAAATTAAAGGCCATTTAACACTAAACCTCCACACTCTTTCCCTCATCTGAAAACTTCCATGCATGTATTCACCCAATTCTTACATACTGTGGCTGGAGTAAAGGGGGTGGGGCTTCCTACATAGCTACTTGTCACATATGGTTGTCGGGCGCAGGGCCCTGGGTGGCACCCAGCACCATCTGATCTGCTCATGCCTTCAGGTACTTGAACTGCACACAAGCACGCCCATGATAAATGTTGCAGAGATAGCTGAAGGGTGAAGTTGAGTGTAACATCAAGGTCATGGCAGCAGTTCATATAAGGTGGTAGCCGTGAAAGCAGCACCTATTGTTTGCTGATTTCCTGCCATGTGAGAGAAGAAGTAATTACTCAGGTTCTCTGTGTCAGTTCAGACATTGACCGGCTAGTCATGCTGAGGAGGGAAGCCAGTGGATTTAGCCAGCTATATCTTGGTTTATATCTAGAGTGTGCATTGGCTGTTGCCATATTTGGGTGGTGGAAGAGGAGTCTATCTCCGCGCCAACAAGTGAGTGTGACTTGGAGGGTTGAAGTTTTCTGGTGCCGATAGGATGCAAGTTATTTAGAACACTCAGTAAAAAGATTTGTTTTTTATCATGTGACCTGATTAAAGCAGGCTGCATCTATGTAAAAGTACCTTAGCTTGTTTATATTAGGCATCCTATTATAAAACTCACCTATAGTGTGTATATTTTGTTAAATAGCTTTTAATAGCATAAACAGAAGTTAAAGTTGAAATCCTACTGTATTGTTTTCTGACATAAAAATAACCATGTGCTCTCTCATCTGCTTTTTTAAAATACAGAACACTTCAAATTCAAAGTTGAAGAAGAAAGCAACTAAAACCAAAGAAGCCAAAAAAATATTGAAGAGGAAATTTCAAGTCAACACAAAAATTATCTTTACTGAAGATGGGGAGGTAAGATCACTGCATACACTGGTGAGAGTTGAATTTGTGTTTTCAGTGAAAACAAATATACTTCAAACTCAGTTGTACGCTGAGCTTCAGATTTTAGGTTTTAACTGGGAAACACCAATAAAACAGTCAATTAAAAAATTGTGTTTATACAATAAACACTGGGAAAAACACTGGCAATGGTTACTTCTTTCTGAGGGCTTATCTACATGGAACAGTAATGCACACAACAAGGTGTGATTTCTGAAGTGTACTAACGTGGTGCATTAATAGGTTCAAGGAGACACTGCTGATCTGCATTAAAGGTTTCCTAGTGTGCTTTAACATAGTGCTGTTTGAAACAATACTACATTAAAGCACACTAGGATACATTACAGATTACTTTTCACAGTATATACTGCTGTTATGAGTAATATGTATAATATAATATAATACAAAGAGAGATCTCCAAAAAACCCAGATTTTTTTTACATCTACATAAAACTCAAATTGCTAAAAACAAACACTGAAAAATGAAATTAATAAACCTCAGAAACCAAAACTCCTGACTGTTCAGTTTGGGCCAGATTTTGAAAAGTACTTTTCGCTCATGTTTGGGGCTAGATTTGCAAAATAGCTCAGCTTCTATTTAAATCCATTTATACCAAGAACATCAGGAGCAGATGTATACTGAACACTTTTCACAAACTTTGATTTTTAAATGGGGGCTGCTGGGCTCTTTTGGAAATCTGACTCCCAGTTGCAGAAGGGAAATTCTGTGTTTTTCTTATTCTTTTAAAGGAAGATATGTCAAATCCCAGTGCTGTCACATGAAAAAGAACTCTACCAGTCTCTTGTAAGGCACTGGCATTAAAAGATCTGTCCTTACTTTTCTCTCAGATGTCCTGTTTTTGTAGCTTTCATGTGTCAGCTGAGTAAAGGAGGTTGCAAGCTTATATACCAGGTAGAGTGGAGATAGCTGTGCATTGAACTCTCCAGTAATTTAATTGGCTCTCCTAACACCATTTGGAAAAATGTATTGATTTTATATAGATGTGAACTGCAGTATGCTGCTAGCCACTCCTGTACTGTTTTGTTGTAACCACAACAAGCAAACCTCAGTGCTGCTTAAATATTAAGCCTCTCTACAATAAGATTTCACAGGCTTCAGAGTGTGTGCTTTGTTTTTCTGTTTTGCGTCTTGAGATAAAAGGTAGCTTTTGCATTAGACTAATTTCATCAGTTAATGGGATGTAAATTAAATATAGCGATCACTTTTCATTTGCCTTTGTACCTAAATAACATTCCCAAGGTATGCCGAACACTATAGAGAATACTGTGGTAATGTTACTTATTTATCAAAATTAGAAAGCTTGTAAGGATGGCCTCACTAATAGAAGCAGTCTGTTGAAAATAGTAACTAATTTCAGATATGGAAAAATTCCCTCATTAATTTCAAAAGTATTTACTTCTCCAAGGAACACATTTATTCGAGGTCCTTTAGATAGCTATGATACGTAATGGACAGAATGCATGGTTAGCGAAGTTAATTAGGTTCAGTGTATTCACTTGGATTTCCAAGGTATTATAGTGAACCAAGAGCATTCTATCTATATACACATTTTACTTTTGTAAGGGCTTTTCAAAGGGAAAATGTGACATTGTTCTAATTAAGCTGAAATCTAAATCTCTTTTTAAAAATAATTTAACATACTGCTATCTTTAATATTGTTTTGGGACAAAAACTAAATGTTGAGGGGATATAGTATATTCTGTAGTAGCTGATAGAAATTCTTTGCTTTAATTTTTTAAGCAAGTGCTTTAAAATATTTCTCTTGCATTCTGAATCACGGATGCTGGTCTGCCAGTGTGTATAATTAGGACAATGTATTAAGACTTGTTCATGAATTTCTGTGAAGGATGATCATGACTGCAGCTGCACTGTGTTCAGAATATGAAATAGAAATACTATCCTTATAATAATTCTTAAGGAAGTCTCGAGGGAAAAGCTACTGGAAAAGATTAAACATGTCTTTAAAGATACAAGATGGAATTTCCAGACATTTGTGCATGCAGTTACCACCATTATGCATGTAACTTGAGTGTAATTGCATACACAAGCGGTCAGGTGGGCATCCAACTGGCCAATTCGTATACATGCCTAATTGGAAATACATTATTAAAGTTGCACATAGTCTGAAAATCTGGCCATGAATTCAATTTTTTTAATAAATCAGTTCATAATGCACAGAGGTAATTAGACTAACTTGTGTTTTTAAAAGCACAGTCATGGATACAAAACTTTGAAAAAGGAATACATCAGCCCCAAAACTGGTGCTTGCCAGTAGAGTTGAGGCGGAACAAAGCAGTTAAATTTAGCTGGTGGGCAGATAAGGGTTTCATGTGATCCAGTGCAGTGAAGCCTAAAGCAACGAGGATAGAGACTAAAAATGAGCATGGAGGTTATAATTTGAACAGCAGCACAATAGAGAAGAGATTTGGGAGTTATTTATAGAAATATAAACTTTGCATCTTTAGAAGTTATTCCGATATTCTGCTGGGCTCTAATGAAACCACATGCTAAAGTTTAACTGTGGTACTTAATATATTTCTCTTTAGTAAACTAAAACTCCTCTGAGACACGTGTCCTGAATATTTGTACACAAACTCCATTTTACAATCGATACGTTGCAATTGGTTTTATTTATGGTTGTTAAGGAGTACGGGGATGCAACACAGAGTGTTTGTTAGTAAATGTTCTTTCTCCTTGCCTGAGAGCTGAGCAAAATTCTGAACTTGCTTTCCACATGTTTTTTGCGAAATGTATTGGTGTAATAGGTTTTCTCCATATATATACATTGTTTCATTTAAAGAAGCAGCACGCGCGCGCGCACGTGCACACTCACCCCCGATTCACAACAAACTGCGTCTTTGAAGGGCTACTCCAAAAGAAAGTTGCTGCCATGTGAACAGGTGTTCACAAGATTTTGTTAAATACTTCAAAACCCTTGGCTTCAATCTCTGAAACTCAAGATCAAAATAATGTACTGAAGCCAAGCCTGTAAGTCATGGGTAATTGACATTCTGCCCGGAAGTCAAATAGGGTCTATCAGCAGTGCTAATGCAGTCCAGCAGAATAACGAGTAGATAACTGTGTAAAGTGTAGTTGTTAGCCACGTCAGTCTGAGGGTAGTAGAGAGACCAAGGTGGATGAGGTAATATCTTTTTTTGGAGGAACTTCTGTTGGTGGGAGAGCCAAGCTTTTGAGCCACACTGAGCTTGAGGTTCCTTTCACAGACATGAAGAAGAGCCCTATATGGTTCCCAAAGCTTGTCCCTCTCACCAGTGGAAGTTGGTCCAATAAAAGATATTGCCTCACCCACCTTGTGTCTCTAGCAGAAAATTGTATATCTGGCATTCTCTGTAGTCTGTTACGGCATATCATGACAACAAGCATTCCACCACCTACTTACTTAGATATTAGTTATTTCACCTGGGTCTGTCTCCTACCTTTGTCCCAATTCATATTGAACAACTGATGGTTTCACATTAAAATGAAGTGTAGGAGATCTGTGGTGTCTAAAGAACCTTAACATCTGGTTTCTTATAATGAGGAGACTCTGCTGCTTTCAGAGAGGCAGATCAACTGAAAATGTTGCATGTGGAGAGTCAGATTTAGCTTTCAGATCCCAAATAAATTGTTCCAAAGATGAGAACTACATTCAAGCCATTACCGTGTATTCAAACATAATAGTAAATTTGAAGGTCAGTTTAGTACACATTCATGTGGATTGTTCGCGGTGGACGGGGGAGGGGAGGGAAATAAAGCAAATAAATGAGGGCTTGAGATTGCTTGCAAAGCAAAGGGTGTGAGGTCTTTGTGAAGAGAAGCCCGAGAAACATGAAAAGTAGTTTCTTAAACTTAATCTAAATGTAATTTCCATTTAGTCACATGAGCCATCTAGAATATTTTCTTGAAAATAATTTTTTTCTAACAAAATGACTAAAAATGTAGCATATTTGTCTTGTTAGGCAGAGTGAAAAGCAGATGCACAAAGAGATTTCAAGTGAAAGTGTTAAAAGTATGGTTTAATGAACAATTTTATTTTCCAGAACTATTCATTTTTTAATTAACATAAACCCTATAAAATGTTAACCTATTTTTGTCTGTCATGTGTAAATAGTATTATTTACCTCCTGTCACATAACACAACAATCAAGGGTCTCCCAATTAAATTAATAGGTAGCAGGTTTAAAACAAACATAAGGAAGTACTTCTTCAGACAAGACAGTCAACCTGTGGAACCCATTGCTAGGGGATGTTGTGAAGGCCAAAAGTATAACTGGGTTTAAAAAAGAAGTAGGTAAGTTCACAGAGGATACATTCATCAGTGGCTATTAGCCAAGATGGAAAGGGATGCAATCCCATGCTCTGGGTGTCCCTAAACCTCAAATTGCCACAAGGTAGGAGTGGACGACAGGGGATGGATCACTCTTGCCTTGTGGTATTCATTCCCTCTGAAGCATCTAGCACTGGCTGCTGTTGAAAGACAGGATACTGGGCCCCATGGACAGCTTTTTTGTTAAATGTAGCAAAAATAATTAGTGTATGGCTACTTATTGGATTAGTAATGCAGTGCATTTTAGCATTGGTTGCAGGAAAATGGCTCTAACATTTTTATTATCTTGTATAATCCAGTTAGTTCAGCAGTGGCCACCAGCACAAAAATCCAGTGTGGACAGAGCAGAGAAGGAAGATGATTCTGGTGGCATCAACCTAGATAAAGCAAAGGAAAGATTACAGGAAGAGGACAAGTTTGACAAAGAAGCATACAGGAAGAAAATTAAAGAAAAACACAGGGTAAGTAAAGTTCTTCACCAATCATTGAAATCAATAGAAACAAATGCTGTTAAATGTTTGAGTGGCTCCATGAGAAAATATTTAAACATTGTTCAATATACCGAAAAATAAATGTAACATAATTATTAAATTTCAGAAGCATTCTCAGCATTGCACAGGAAAAAAGGCAGTGTCTACTTTAATGTTCTGTAAAAATATTTATAGTCTAAATGGATTGGCAGTGCAAAGCCCTGGCAGATGCCAGAGGTTGATTTAGACTTTTGATGATTTTTAAAAGTAAAAGGTCAATGACAGCAATTCAGTGACAGCATTTTTACTGGTAGGGGTTAGTGGAGGAAATGACTTTTAAGGAGGGTTTTTTAAAAAAAGACGGTGAGGTTGCCTGGCATACATACTTTAATAAATGCCTAGCCATTAGAGAGAGGGATCAATTCATAGCACTTCTGAAGTGTCTTCAGAATACCATGGCCACGTGTACGCTTCAAACTTGGGTTGGTGCAAGTTAAGTTTGTATATTGCTCGGGCATGTTCATGCTTGGCTGCTTGTATCGGAGCTGTGTGTATTCACCAGGAGTGCTTGTTTTTGATTCAAAGTGCAGTGCATCATGGGTATGTATCCCAGTGTGCAGTGCACCACTGTCTGGCACAATGCCTTTTTGGAAATTTTCGCCATGTGTTGTGGGAGAGAAATGATTTGATCAGGGATTTCTGGGAGCTTTCCAGCATGCAGCTTTCTCCATCCAATAATGCCGATTTTTAAAACTCCCACAAACCCACGCAGCCCTTTTTGGTGTCTGCCTTGTCTAACGGAAGTATGGAGCTTGCACAGCTCTGCACTTTTATTTTCATGAGCATTGCAAATACAAGATAAACAGGTCTCCTGCATTTGCAGACCCAGAAGAAACATCACAACAATGGGAAGGACGAAGGATTCAAGGCCAGTTTGCTAAGGCACGTAGCAAAAACAATTAAAGGCTGCTGATAGTGTTCCCAGAGCAGATGGCTTGAGAAGCACTCCTAGCTTCTGGGTTTGAGAAGCAACCCTACCAGGCAGTGCTCCAGTCATAGTGCAGGTTAGGGATTACAAGGAGTGGCTGCAGAACTCTCAACGTGGAAGTGCAGGAACACCTGAATGAGAGCTGCATTGACAATGGAGAAGCCAGGGGTGATTGCACTCTGGAAGCTTGCAACACTGGATTGCTGTCAGTCAGTGGGGAAATCAGTTTGGAGCTGGAAAATGCATAGTGCGGGTTGTTGTCACGCAAGTGCGGAGGGCCATTAATCATCTCCTGCTACGCAGGACTGTGACTCTCGGCAATATGCAGGACATAGTGGATGGATTTTCTGCCGTGGGGTTCCTGAACTGAGGTGGGGCGATGGAAGGCGTGCATGTCCCTATTTTTGACACCACTTTGAGACAGAGTACATGAGCAGAAAGGACTACTTTTTCATGATTATGAAAGTGGTGTTGGATCAGTGGGGATGCTTCACTGAGTTCAGTTTGGGCTGGTCAGGAATATGCATGACACTTGCATTTTTAAGAACAAAGGACTATTCAGAAAGCTGCAAGCAGAGACATTCTTTCCTGACCGGTGGATTACCATTGATAGTATTGAAATGCCAGTAATGATTCTGGGGGATCCAATTTAACCCTTGCTTCCCAGCTCATGAAGCCATACTCTAGCCACCTTGACAGCCCCAAGGAAAGATTCAGCTACCAGCTCCACAGGTGCAGAATGACAGTCGAATGTGCTTTTGGTAGCTGGAAAGGGACACTGGTGGTGTGTACTCAGTAGATTGGATCTTGTGAGCAAAATATCCCAATGGTTATAGCTGCATAATATCAGTGAGACAAAAAAGAAAAAAGCTGCTAGTAGGATGAGGGCAGAGGTGGAGCAGCTTTCTGCTGAATTTGAACAGCCCAGACCCAAGGGCTACTACAAGAGACAATGTGGAGTTATGCAGGTGTTGGAGGCTTTGAAAGAGCACTTTAATTGTCAGCCACAGGAGTGCTCTCTACTGGAGTGTCCTCTGGACCTGGAGCTTTGGGTGTAGCTAAGCACTACAAATGAACAGCAAACAGTATATAAATGACTGGATATTTTCCTGAGATCTACGAATTAAACACTGGTCGCTGTACATCTACTAGTATTGCATGCCTTGACTACAGCTATGCATTTTACAATATTTGTTGTGAACGAATGAAGATAATTTGATTATCCAAAAATAGAACTTTATTGAGTGGGAAAAACAGTGCAGAAAAATAATGCACCAAAAAATAGTCAGTGTCATGCAATTATTTTAACAAATTGAGAGTGGAACTTTAAAATTGGAGAGGGAGTAAACATTTCTGTTTGCTCAAATGCAATCCATTGTGGTTACACGTACAGCAACTGTGGTCCTCACAAGAAGTTGTTTCCCTTGCTGTCCCCCAACGTGGAGTGGTAGCAGTAAGAATGCAGGCCAGGGTACCTATGGTGTGTTGGGGGTTGTAGGGAGCAGTGACCACGGAATTCTCCAAGGTCTGCAAAGGATGCAGAATTTGAGAGTTTTGGACCGGTAAATCAAGCCGGGTCTGTAGCATCCGGGTTTGTGGCCTGAGAAGATTCATTATGTCCTGTTGCACGTCCTGCTCCTTGTGCTGCTGAGACTGTCCTGCGTTTTTTTCTTGTCCTCTTTCCTTCTCTGTTCTGTCAGTCATATTGGCCCTCCAAGCCCTTTGTTCACAGTCCAATGCAGCATTGGCTTGAAGAATCTTGCTGAGCATGTCCATCCTAGTCCTCCTCTTACTCCTCCTTATCGGCATCAGGCATTCTGCTGGTATGGAGGTGACACCCTCCATCTATCCTCAAGGCTGCCACATCAGAAGCTGCTGATTGAAAAAGAGAGAGAGTTGCCATTGGATTTACAGTTACAACGGAAAGGGAAAGATAAGTTTCAATCTCCCTTCCCTTATTCTCTTAAACACTTTTAATAAGGCGTGCTTATTGGCACTTCTGCTTTGGGGCAGCTTGGCACAGCACTGCTGTCTAGCTTTGGGATGCCATCAGCAGCTGTGTTCTCTGCCTGGGAACGGATGGTGCTAACCTGTTTACTGCAATGGTGCCTGCCTAACTCAACACAGAGTGACATGGGAACATGTCCTACTGTGCAGGAAGAAATAAGACAGCCCTCCAAAGAAACCTATCTTCATGAAAGTTCCATTGCAATTTGATATGAGGATGCAATAAACAAAGTGCTCTGAACACTCTGTGTTGTCTCCTCTCCCCCCCTCCGCCCCCAGCCTAACCCAGCAGTGGAATGAAAAGCAGCTGTCAATGCTACCTCTCTTGTATCTCCACCTCTTCTTGTGTGAGTAAAACAATGAAAAGTCAATACCTGTGTCTGGTTAACTAGAGGACGGGCCAGGTGACACCTTTAAACATTATAAGAAGAAATAGATGCACATACTTATCCGAGTTCCCTTCCTCTTAATTGGGCTCACCTGGCGAGACTGGCTAGACTGTGGCAGAGTCTCAAACAGGTTCTGGCTTGTGGCCTGCCTGGAATCCCCCACTCTGTCTGCTTCTTCCTCCTCCTTGCTGTTCCCGGCAAAGGTGTCTGTCTCCTCAAAGTACCCACAGTGGATTGTGGGACATTGGTGGAGGTCTCTGTCAAGAATGGCATGCAACTCATTGTAAAAGTGGGGCAGCCCCATATCTATCGTTGGCCTCCTTGGCCTTGTGGTATCTGTGGTGAAGTTCCTGTGCTTTCACATGGCACTGCTGCTGATCTCTGTCACCTCTTTGCCTGCCTCCCCCATGCAGTCTGCTTGTAGATGTCCACATTTCTATCACTGGTCCATAGCTGTGCTTACACAACCTCTTCTCTCTATAGGCCCAGATGATCCAGTACCTCTTGTGTACTGCAGGCAGGAGCACATCTAGTGCCTAGAGCAGGCCTGGCTGGCTGGGCCTTTGCACCCAATGTGAATGAGCTGCTAGGTGTGCTTGCCAAGGTGTGCATCAGAAAAAAGCATTTCAAAACACGGGGTGGGGTGGGGGGGGAGAGGTTCAAAGATGGGGGTGGCTTCTGGTCTCTGTGAATTTAAAATTGCAGCCAGAAGGGCAGGCAATGGGGCAGGATAGCAGACGGAGGACTGTTCAGGTCACACAGTATCTACACGTGCACTGCATCATGCCATTAGAGGAGATGGTTTTACTGCATCACTCTAACTGGATGCTTAAGTCAACCAGAGACAAATTTGAGTGTAAACACATGCACGAATATGCAGACGCAAGGCAACTTTTGTCGACCTAACTTTGTAGCATAGACCAGGCCTATGAGTCCAACGCACAAAATTACATTTTAACTAAGAGAAAAATGCTAATTTTTGCATAGATGTCATTGGGGTCATAAGAATTTTTACATGAATTATTCAAGTAACACTCTTATTATGTGCTTCATTCTGGCTGTAATTTGAAAACTTTAATGCCTGCACTTAGATTCCTCTTTGGCATTTAAAAACCTTAAATTGCAGATCATACATTTACAAATAGTTTCTGGAGCATTCATTTGTCATAAAGCAAAGTTGAGGGTCTGAGAGCTTGGCAGTTAAGAATGTGAGTCCTCAGTGTCCAGTGACTCTTCTGCTAGCGGAATCAACTTCACACCCTGGTGAGAACAGTTTGGAGTCCATCACATGATAGGGTAACTGAAGCTCTTGGAGCACAGTAGCCCTTTAACATCGTGTGATTAACATATCTTTATGATAAGCTACTGTGTACAGAATTGATTGTAGTTATGGACTACACAATATTCAAATTCTATAATAAAATACTGACAAAACTTCATTTTCAAACCATTTTCAAAGCATTGTTTAAATAATACTGATAACAAGAGTTGACTATATATAAATTTCCCCACTAATGATGTTACATTAATGTTGGGATATGGTAAACATTTATATTTGAACAAAACACTCCAAAGCTCCAAATTGTTGGTGCCCAGTTCCCATTGAAAGTAACTGGGAGTTAGGTGTTTAATTTTAAAGTCTATCCCTATTGCCCTATAAATTGTAATCTGAGCTCAATGAAAAGCCATTTAAGAAGCTTTCCAAAGAGTGGGAAATTTGAGGGTAGCTGCAAAGAATGATGGGATTCATATCATCCATGCTGTAGGTGAAATCAGATTTGATTTTAAAGGAAACAAAGCTATTCTATTTCCAGGGCACAGCATAATGAATGAATAGGAAGAGTTGGTTGGAAAGTTATAAAACAGTCAGCTGGTTTACTGACAAATTCATAAACTTTGAGAGTGAAGTTTTGCTACTTCTGTTATTGGAATCCCATAATTAAATAATTTTATTAATCAGTCCCTCAGGATGCCTTTCCTTCCATAATGCAACGGAGAGCAAGTGACATTAATCTGACATTTATTTGCATTTTTAAAGTTAGTTCCACTCTTGAGTTATTTCGAAGAACCATTTTTAAAATAAGCAATGAGGGAGAAGAAATGAACTGAACATACTAACACACAAAAATTGATTTAAAAAAAAATTTTGTTATGGAAAAGCATGAAGTTTATTATAACTTACATTACATTACATGCAGGGTGATTTGGTTTTGTACAATACACCTAATTATACAAAAAGAGAGTAACTGGAATAAGTTCTGAGTGACATTGACAAAAAGAAATATTTAAATAGCTGCCAACTGACAGTCATCTCTTACAATTCTTTAGAGGTGTCTTTTACCATTTTACCTCTTTTAATCAGATTTTGAATTTTATTCGTTTACTTATGGATGTTTAAAATTTGAGGTGAAAATATTTCATTTGGGTACTTACTTGTTGTATGTTATGGAACAGTTCAATTTCTTGGTTGTGATTTAACTTGTTAAATGGCCTTGTAAATTCTTTTAGTATTCTTATTTTTTCAACCCCTCCATCAAATTGAAGGAGATGATAGTTAAGTGAAAACTGCAGCAAAATGTTAAGTAGGTTCTGAGTTTGACTCACTTTTACTGACTGGTTTATATTCCCAGGACCCTCACCATTCTTATTATTGACTGAGGCCAGAATCCCAATTCTAGGAGGCAGTCAAGTATAAATTACAACTCATTTTACAAATAAATTAGCAGAGAGGCTACACAAGATTATACTGCCTTTCAGATTGAATGTTTCTTGTCTCCTCTAACCACTAAACCACATTCTTCTTCTAGAGCCAGGGGTAGAACCCAGGATTCCTGATTTGACAGTATGCTACTGAAGTTTAGCAAACACACCCACTGGGATAGGGTGTGTCAGGTACTTCTCTAGTGGCTAGCAATTACTCCTATATCTCCAGGGGTATTGATATGAAGATTGAAACTCTTCTGGTGACTCCCACAAAAGGATGTTATTTTGCAAGTTTGTTTTTAAAAACAACTAATTTATTTAATTCACACTTTGGGCAAACATTCTGTAACCCACATTTGTAATTTAAGAGCTGTTGTCAATAAACTGTAGCTGAAAAACACTGAAATACACTGAAAAATAGGAGTTTTACCTTTTAGTCATTTGTAATCTCCCCCACTCCCTCTCCACCTCCCCTCATCCTGGGATCCTACATCAAGGTACTTCAACCGTATATAAAAACTGAGAAATAAGCATGGGAATTTCATTTAGTGACAGTTTAGTTTGTCTCAAGACGTCCCCACCCCCAAAAGCTCCAAACCTGGAAAGCACGGACACAACATGGAGGGATTCATCACTGTTCATCACACACTCCATCACCTTTATAGAGCTCTCACTTCCCTCTCCAAAAGATACTGAAAAGCATCATGTACCCCAGCTTCATCAAATTGTCTAACAGAAAACCTCAGTGATGACCTCAACAAGCTAAAGCAGAGTAACTGTGTAGATATATCGAATGTCTGACAGTCAAATGCACTGATCTGCTAATGCAGGAGTATTTGAGGTGGCTGTTACGGTTTCGCACAACAGTGCAAGTTTGATGAAGCTGGATTACATATTGCTTTTTGATATCAGCTGCATTGGAAAGGGAAAGCATTATGGGCTGTTGGAGTGTGTTATTGGGAGTGTTGTGATACGAAAATGGCCAGGAATACAGGAGAATTTTGCTAGGACTTATTTACCTGGTATTCAGGTTGTGAGATGGTGACTGTATCCTTATGCAACTTGAACTGTCTGAGTGAAGTTTTTGTGTTTAAATATTTATTACAATCTCGAGGGTACAGAGAATACGCCTCTTCTCCTATGACAATTGACTCTGCCCTGTTTTTTGCCCAAAGTCCGAAGTTGGGCTTCTGAGGACTGTGTTGCCTTAGGAGCAGCTTGAAAAACATTAAGGAACATTAAATATGAAATCGAGACGATGACCCCTCCATATCTGCATGTTTGCGTAAGGTTCTGTATTTGTCTAGGGTGTATCAACAGAGCACCACGCATAGATCTGATTACTGGATTGCAGCATAGCCTAGTGCAGTGGTCCCTAAACTTCTGGGGTCATGCCCCCTTTTCTCTTCCTCCCCCTCCCCACTGCCCCATAGCTGGTCCATGCCCATCCAGGAGCTGCAATCAGGAGCTGGGAATGGGGCTAAAGTTGTGGTTGGGAGCCATGAGTGAGGCTGGGAGCTGAAGCCTGAGCTGTGGCTGGGGCCGGGGTGGGGGCTGGAGCTGCAGCCGTGGAGCCTGGGAATGGGGCAAGGAGCCAGGACGCAGCCAGAAATGGGGCCTGGGAGCAAGACTCTGGATGCAGCCGGGGGCAGGGCTGGAGCAGAGATGGGGGCATAGCAGGGTTGGATGGCGCTTCCTCCCTCTGCCCCTGAAAGTTTCTCCACTCCCCTATAGGGGGTGGCCCCACAGTTTGAAGACCTCTGGTCTAGTGGCTATAGCATCATATGGTTTACCATTCTGGAAGTCAGGAATTTCTGAATACTCATATTGGATCTGACACTGACATGCCATGTGCTCCTAAGCAAGTCACTTAACTTCTCTGCCCAAATTTCTTCATCTGTAAAACAAGGCTAAAGCCAGTTTTAATGGACGGGGATGATGTCCACATTGTTGAATGTTTCTGTAGAGCTTTGAAAATGTAAAGGGGCTTTACAGGTGATAAGTATTTACTGTTTCACTGATTGGAGTGGGGAGAAACAGGTATTAAATCAGGTAGTTACTATGCAGTTCAGGAAGATACTTAAGCATGTGCCTATGTTCAAGCATTGCCTTCTATGGGACTACTCTATTTGGCACTGGTGAGGCCTCATTTGGAGTACTGTGACCAGTTTTGGGCCCCCTACTGCAGAAAGGATGTGGACAAATGCGAAAGAGTCTAGCAGAGGGCAACTAAAATGATTAGGGGGCTGGAACACATAACTTCTGAGGAGAGGCTGAAAGAACTAGGCTTGTTTAGTCTGCATAAGAGAAGAATGAGGGGAGATTTGATAGCAGCCTTTAACTACCTGAAAGGGGGTACCAGGGAGCTAAGCTATTCTCAGTGGTAGTAGATGACAGAACTAGGAGCAATGGTCTCAAGTTGCATTGGGGGAAATCAAGGCTGGATTTTAGGAAAAACTTTTTTACTAGGGGGATGGTGAACCACTGGAATGGGTTACCTAGGGAGGTGGTAGGATCATCTCCATCCTTAGAGGTTTTTGAGGTGTGGCTTGGCAGAGCTCTGGGTGGGATGGTTTAGTTGGGGTTGGTCCTGCTTTGAGCAGGGTGTTGGACTAGGTGATCTCCTGAGGCCCCTTCTAACCCTAATCTTCTATGATTCTATGTGCTTAAAAGTTAGTGCTTAAGTACATTTTTTAATCTGAGCCTTAACTAAGGGCTTAGTCCTGTGCTGACTTGAAGTCAAGTTAAAAAGCTCCCATTGACTTCACTCACATAGGATCAGGCCTTAACCAAGAACCCATATTAATCAGCTGGCTCCAGAATTGACAAGCCTATTTGTAGGTATCCTACTGCTTCTAAAATATATTGGGTACTTCCAGACTTCCCATTGGCTTAGGGGTGTGCTGTAGAGACAAGTAGTTTAGGAACTCTGGGATGCACCTTGACAGAACGGTAATTCATAGGGGTTGACTATTAAAAGCCAGTGAACAAAATTAAATGAAATTTATTGAAAAAATGTATCAAGCTGAAGGTTTATAAAAAATGTATTTAGCAGCGCATCTATAATGCAAAGTTTTACTTATTGAGAGGGAGGTGAAAGATAAAATGTGCATTTAAAAAAAAGTCATCTTTTATAATAATTTTGACCACGTGGCTCACTTTCCATATCACATTTAGGCCCCTTATCAACTGATGATGAAATCCTACAAATCCAGTGTGTCATTAGGATAGTTTTTAGTGTCTTCCCACCTACTATTTCAAAGCTAATAAAAAGAAAAGTATGGGAATTTTGTGTTGAAAAATTAGTTTATTTTTCTAGACGCTATTTACAAAACATGTATAGCGAGAATTCATGCATATTTGAGCACATATACATACCACTGAAGTGATGAGGGCAGTGAATCACTTTACTACCAATTTTCTTGTAGTGATAGTGGCGGTAGGTTTATTTCCTCTAATAACTGAGTGCATAACTGAACAGATTTGTCTTTATGCCCAAGACCATAATTTGCTCTTAGTAATCTTGTGTGATAAATATATATGTGACCTGTCTGTGCCCAGGGTAGCCACCTGATAATGCCAAGGTCAGGGCAGACTGTAAAAGGAGAGCAGATTCTCCCAGAACTGGTGGGTGACACTGAAGTAAGACCCAACCAGCCACAAACAGTGCTTCTGATTCCCCCACACTGGTTATCAAGAAGCCAGTGTGCAAATACACACAGCCCTCTTTCCTGCAGTTCAGTCTCTGGCTCCCAAACTGCCACTAGGTCCAGTAAAGAGACCAATTATTTAAACTCTTTGCTCTTTACTCAGAAGATTGCCTCTGATCCCAAAGGACCAGCCACAGTACCAGATCATTATAAGTTTGGATCTTACTCAAGATACCACGCTGTCAGCCAATCCTTTAGTAACTAAAACTAAAGGTTTATTATAAAAAGAAAAGCAAATAGTAAGAGGAATGTTAAAGGATTAAAGCAATCAGATACATACAAATGATTTGAAAGTCCACATATATCGGGTTTTTAGAAGAATTGTGGAGTTGCAGGTTTGTATAGTCCCTCTGGTAGACATCCAGTACCTACATGGGTCTAAGTCCTTCAGTTCAGTTGCAAAATGAATTGATCCAGAAGTGGGTAGGTGTGTGTCTGCAGCTGGACAGGAACAAAGACAAAATGATTTCTGTGGCTTGATCTTATATATCTTCTGTCTCTGGCCATGCAGCCTGTAGGCCCTTACAAGAACTAAAATGGAGTCCAGAGTCACATGGGCCAATCCTGGTAACTCTTCAGGTATGGCTTTAGTTCCTTCCTGGGTCTTTTGCTTCTGTAAAGGTCTTGATGGGCCATTAAGCGGGCTATTGTCCTGCCACCTCTCTGTCTGGGGTGTGAATACAGGTATATCAAAGATCTCCATAACTTCCCTCACATATATCACACATGAGCACAAATATTATCATCTTACTCAGCACATTATAGCTTTCTAACAGTACCTGACATGGCACGTCTTACATGAATCACTATGATTTTGACATACTGATGTCAAACAATGTAAGGAATGCCCCATCCCCACTAATCCAGCCAGTGTGACAATGTACTCGGTGGTTCTTTCTGCTCTGTGCAATATTTAGCCAAAAATTGATACTAAAGGCAAAATCTCAGAAATAGTGCTGATGTTAATTTATATTTATTTATTTAAAGTGGTTATCACCGCTATAGAAAATAGAAAGATAGAAAGTCTAAGAATGAAAAGTAGCTGTGTAACGCCAATTACAGAAGATAGAGAATGATCACAAAGGAAACATAACAAGTACTGTTTTATAATTTCAGAGCTGCTCTTCAAAAATTGTACTGCCTGATGCAACATATTTTCCTGGTACTAGAGAAGCAAGAGATTAGTCATGGGGAAAAATAAATACTGTGTGGTGAAGATGAGATTCAAAAGATAAAAAAGGCTTTAGTAAAATAACATTGCCTTTGTATGTATGTTAAAATTACCATATACATATGCTAATTGAAATTGGCTAAGATAACCTCTACTAGGTGATGACTTAGTGTAGGGTCAAGCCAATAAAGAATCAGTCATGTTATATAACAATATAGAGCAGAGTTGAAAGCAATACCTCTCTTGGAAAACATGATTCATCCTAAACTACTATACTAATGTTTACTATGGAAGAATGGATGCTATTGTTTTTTGGAAAACACAGTAAGATGTAATTTGTTGCTATGCCTGCAGTTTGGATACAGTATGAAAGAACTATGGGATGATTAAAATGAGCCAAATATTGTGGGAAATGTTTTGGAAGAATTACTTATATAGCAATCACCAAAATAAAAAATACACAGCAGTGTTTGGGAATTATAGATTAATATACTCTAAGGCTGTAGGTCCAAGGTAAAGACAATGTAAAAATGCAAACAAACTGAAAAACTTCAAAATGTCTTTAGTGCCAGCTACTAGACAATTTTAGTCCTGCAGATAATGCACATTAAATCCAGAACATGCAACAAAGGGTGAAAGGATTTAAGATACTCTTTATATTTTAGAGGGCAGATGGGAGATTAAATTGTATTTTGAACAAGTGTGATTACTGTAAATTTGATCACAAAACATGAACAAAAGTATATCACAAATTATAAAATTAGAGAGGATGGAGTCCACAGAGAGCAGTATCCTGGTTCCTTTTGGATTATTGGAGGGCTTGATTGTGTAGTCTTTAATCAGATAAAACCCCATTTGAAATTGCAGTCCTGTTATGTCTGGGCATTCATTGGTTTGCATGTGAAGTTTAATACTTGCCAAAATAGAAATAGCATACTCTGTCCTTTTTAAAGTTTTGTTTTCTCACTGCTTCAAATCCATCAACATCTCTGCACTTTTCAGTACTTTTCTTCCTTCACTGACATCCCTCCCTTCTGTTGATTTCAGAATCTCTGCTTGCCTTCATTCTTCTTCTTCATTTTTTTCTTCCTCTCTCACCGTTTTGTCTTTTCTGCCAACCTCCAGCCATGACTGTTATCTCATTTGCCCCTGTGTAGCTAAACCTCTTTGTAGAATACTCAGATTCCGTGCAAACAGCCTTCTCTGCAAATTTTTCTTTTTCTTCTGTTCAGTTTCTCATCCTTTCCTGATTTTGTATCTTCGATTTCCAATGGCTTTTCTTTATCTATGACAATGTGGCCCTCCTACCTCTTCCCACGCTACTCAGGATCTTGCCAGTTTTATTCAAGGAAAAAATTGAGACTGTCTGTCACAAGTATTCAGTTCCTCACTGACACTCAGATATCTCTTACAAATGGTTTTTAAATCCACCATGTCTGGCTCTGTCATTTCTTCTTCCTTACAGTGTTGCCCCTCTGACATCTTGTCTGTGTCCCACCACCAATTATAACTCAGTCCAGCAGAGAGTGAACCCTCCCTTCTCTATTGATGATAATGACTCCGCTATCTTCCTCGTCACCTAGTGTTAGTGTTGACTTCTCTTCCCCTAATACAGGTTCTTACTAAATCCTTATTGATTCTTCCTCTCAGTCTCTTTATAAGAAGATGAACTTACAATTGAAACCCTTCCTTGTGCCTTTGGTCTCCTTGTGCCTTAATTATCACTTCTCCCTCTCTGACCTTTCAACTCAGTTTATCCAAAATGCTGTAGTTAAAATATTCCTTTTTAAATCTGTTCACTGACTTCCGCCTCACCATCTGCATCAAGTATAGCTTTCTCCTCCTCATCTTTTTTATGCAACTACACAGCAGTTCAGGTGCTTGCTTATCTCGATTCCGAGTAGGTGTGTGCACAGTCACAGATAGGTTTTTCCCCTAGTAATATCCATAGGATACATAGGAGCCCCCTGGATTCGCACTTTCATGGCACTGTCTATAGGGCCCTGCTGACCTCCCACTTCTTCAGTTCCTTTTTACTGCCTGTGATGGTTGCAGAAACATCAGTTTCTCTTGCTTTGCAAGTGTTTGCTAGTGGTTGTTTTGAACTTAGAGGCAGTGCTAGACTCAAACCAGGGCAGGGCTTTTCTTTCAGAATCTCAGTTCTGGACTCTATGCACCACCATATAGGAGCTAAAACGGTATCCCACCACCATGGCCAAAACGTCCTGAAAACGCTGGGGTACTTAGCAGCATGCACATATGTAGTTCAGCATACCAGACTACATCTCTGACCACTTCAGACCTGGCTGGCCTCAGTGTATAAACCACACCTTCCCTGTCGCTTTTCCTGGTTGCCAATGCCTCAGTGATGGGCTGGGGAGCCCATCTAGCAGGGCTCAGGACCCGAGGCCTCTGGTCTTAGGCAGAGCTCTCACTCCATATTCATGTAAGAGAAATGAGAGCAGTACACTTAGCCTATCAGACCTTCCAAGCTCACCTGGTAGGCAAATGTGTATCAGTCATGAAGGACAATATAATAGCGATGTTCTATTTAAACAGACAGGGTGCAGCACGTTCCTCTCTCCTGTGTCAGGTAGCCCTTAAACTGTGGGACTTTTGCATAGTCAACTTGATTCAACTTGAGGCATCCTACCTGCCTGGGTCTCAGAATGAGTTGGCAGACTGCCTCAGCAGGTCTTTCTCCAACCACAAGTAGTCTCTCTGCCCAGATGTGGTGAACGACATTTTCTAGTGGTTGGGAGTTTCCCACATAGACTTGTTTGCAACAAGACACAACAGGAAGTGCATGCAGTTCTGCTCCTTCCAGAATCACAGCCTGGGATCAATCGCAGATGCATTCCTCATTCCTTCGACAGATTATCTGTTCTATGCATTTCCCCCATTCCACTTGTTCACAAGGTCCTGCTGAAGGTAAGGAAAGAAGTGTCCTCTGTAATTCTGGTAGCCCCAGCATGGCCACACCAACACTGGTACATCCTACTCCTCACCCTCTCACTGGAAAGCTCCTGTCAGTCTGCCGCTGGTTCTGGACTTGACCATGGCTGCCTTCGTCACCTCAGCCAAGAGTCTCTCCACCTCATGGCATAAAAGCTCCATGGCTGAACTCTCTGGAATTAGAGTGCTCGGAACCGATCAAAGAGATCCTCTCGGCAGCAGAAATCCTTCCAAAAGGGTCACTGAGCTAGCTAAATGGAAGAGGTTCTCCATCTGGTCAATGCAGAAGGGTACTCTGCCTGCGCTGTGGTCAATACATTTCATCTTGGACTATGTGTTACATCTCAAACAGAAGGGGCTGTCGGCCTCATCAATCAAGGTCCACCTGGCTGCAATCTCAGCATTTCATTTCTGGGTTTTAGGCCATTCGGTCTTCACCAACCCCATGATGGGGTATTTTCTTAAGGATCTAGACAGATTATACCCTCAAATGCATCAGCCAGTTCCCTAATGGGGTCTCAACCTTGTATTGTCAAGACTAATGGGTCCTCTGTTCGAACCTCTAGCAACATGTTCACTTTTCTATTTATCCTGGAAGTTAGCCTTTCTGGTAGCTATAACTTTGGCCTGGAGAGTCTCAGAAATGTAGATCCATGACATGATCATCTGTTCACATCTTTGCAGCACACTATAGTATTACACAGCAAGCCAGAGATGACGCTGCATCTGGTAGAGTGGTACTGCAATCTCCAGGACACTAAACTCTGACCCCTCCTCCTATGGCTCTGCTTGAGAGTCACCTACTTGGAATCGACATGAGCAAGCACTCAAAGAAGAAAAATGGTTATTAACCTTCCATAACTATTGTTCTTCAAGATATGTTGCTCATGTCCATTCCAAGACCCACCTGCCTACCCCTCTTTCAAAGCCAGTTGGCAAGAAGGAACAGAAGAGGCGGGGGGTCGGCAGGGTCCTGTATATGGTGCCATGAAGGCACGACTCTGGGAGCTCCAGAGTCGACACTATGGATACCACTAGGGGATACCTCTGGGAAAAACCTACTAGTGACACTTTTTTCTTGTTTTTCCTTGTGTTTCTTCTTCCATGCTGCCTCTCACAGTTTCCACCTTTTTGTGCACCAAGTAACCTCTATTACCTCCTTCAGATTCCTCCTCAGAACACATTAGTTTCATTTCAACCTTTCAAAAAAATAGCCATAGCAAAATTCATATACCACTTTCCATTCTTAGTGGCACACCATGTGAATCATCTGAATTGTTCGTTGGGATCAAAGCTAGATAATATGCTGCTTGGACTGTGTTGACTTACCTGTTCAGAAAGCAAACTGGCACTTGACAAAGAACTGTGAAATGAGCAAGCCAAATTGGTCAAAGTTTGGACATAAATTTGTCACATTCACTCATGTAAATTTACATGTATATCTATGGCAGTATAATGGCAGTTTCTTATGTATGTCTTCAAAATACTATAGCATAACATTAAATTCATAGGGATTTGCAGAACTTTGTAAACTTGTGTAGTAGCTGAATGTGAACAGTTAATTTACCTCTCTAATTTCACACACCATTTTTATTAATGATCTAGGCACACAAAGTTGGGAGCGTGCTAATGAAATTTGCTGATGGTACAAAGTTGGGAGGCATCATCAATACAGAGGAGGATTGGAACATACAAAAATATTTAGGTGACCTTAAACACTGGAGTGACAGAAATGGGATGAAATTCATTAGCACAAAGTGCAAGGTCATTCACTTAAGGGTTGATGATAAGAATGTCTGTTACAAGCTGCATGCTCGTCAGTTGGAAGTGACAGAGAAATGGTTGTGTGGGTCAATCATAGAATGACTGAGCCACCAATGTGATGCAGCTGTGAAAAAGGCAAACGCAATCAGAGGATGTTCTAGGTGAATCATTTTCAGTGGTGAGAGAGAAGTATTAATGTCATTGCTCAATGGGTACTGGTAAGACGTCATTTGTAATGCTGTGAACATTTCTGGTCATCTGTATTCAAGAAAGATGAATTTAAACTGTAAACAGGTACAGAGAAGATCTACTACGATGATCAGGGGAATGAAGGGTTTCTCTTATGAGAGGAGACTGGAAGAGCTTGGCTTGTTTAGTCTCACAAAAAGAAGGCTGAAAAGAGAGATGATTGCTCTCTATAAATACATTAGGGGGTAAATACCAGGGAGGGTGAAGAGGTATTTAAGTTAAGGGATAGTGTTGGCACAAGAGCAAATGGATATAAACTGGCCATGAACAAATTCAGGCCAGAATTTAGAAGGTTTTCTAATGATCAGAGGGATATGGTTCTGGAACAACCTCCCATTAGGTGTTCTGGGGGCAATCCACTCAATTAGTTTTAAGAGAGAGAGATGGAGAAGTTTCGGTGTGATTGTATGATGAGATTGCTTGTGATTGTGGGTAGCATGGCTCAACAGCTTTGGGGATCACTTCCAGTTTGTCTTATGTTCTCAAAGTTCCTGGTTCGCCAGCAGAGGTCAGGAAAGGATTCCCTCTCCACCCTCCAACCCCCACAGTGTATTCTGGGAAGTTTTATTATCTCCTTCCTCTCAAGCATCAGGGATGGCCATGGCTGGAGAATGGGAGGGGTGGGTTAAGACTATGAGGTGGCACTGAGCATTCTCTTTCTAAGATGCTTGGCTGGCTGATTCTTGAGGACATACTCAGGGTGTAACTGGTTGCCATATGTAGGTCAGGAAGGAATTTTTTCCCAAGTCAGATTGGCAGAGGGCCTTGAGGTTTTTTACCTTTCTCTGCAGAGGTGGGGGAGGATCATTTACTAGGATTATCTAGGCATATCCACTTAATCATTTCCCTGCCGTTGCAGGGGCCTCAAGCACTGGTGCATCTGTCCCTCCTTTCCTCTACCTATTGCACACAATAGTCTAGTCTCCTGTGGGTCGTAATATTTTGGTCTCATTTCAGTTGTTGGGGTTAGTGTGTGGGTGCTGGTGGCCTGTGATATACAGGAGGTCAGACTAAATGATCTAGTGCCTCCTTCTGGCCTTAATCTTTGACACTCTGACCAGATTTTCAAAACTGCATGCTCAGAAATTTGTACCTAATATTACATGCAAATCAGGATTTGTGCTCATTGTTGGTCTTTGTATGAAAGTAAATCGGAAGAGGGCAAACATGTTCATGCATGCCTTTTGAAAATCTGACCCTAGTACAGATGCACACTTTTTAAAATATATTTTTGAAAATTGATGTATGTTGAATATTGCATTGGTTTTAGTCACTTAGCTCCCTTCAACTTTTTTGAATGTAGTTAGGTTGACCTAACTTTTGACTGTAGACCTGGCCTTAGGTTAGAAAAATGGGCACAAAGCCACCTATTGATGCATGGGGAAGTATTAACAGACAAACATTTCTCCTTACTCTCCAAAAAGTTTAACATGGTGTGGATTTGGGATGACCTATCTGAGCAGATTACCAGAAATAATTATCAGAATTTTAGTGGCTCAGTGTTGCACAAATTATGGGTATGGGTGACACTCCATACCTTCCATTTTGGGCCTCAAATCTACATTTTAAACCTAAGACTTGTTTTTATGATGGTAGAGAGGATTACAGATTATTGTAGCACAGTCTTCAGTCACAGTGGTAGTCTGCCACCACTGAGGAAACATAAATATTAGTTTACGCAATATACCATTATTGTGGAGCATGTGGTGATATAGGGCCTTGACTTTAATTGAACAGTACTTATTTACACTAGCTGAAGATCAGGCTCACAATGTCTTTTATAATTCACTCTTGCTGCGGTTACATGTTGCAAACTAGTATTTAAGCAGTGACTGCGTAGGGCATTCTAGAAACTGCAGTGAAGCTAGACTACCTATTAAAGCAGTCATTAAATCAGGTTTTTCTCTCTCCTGTGTCCCCAAACACAATGGGGGTGTATTGAAATGAGAAAAGATAGTTTTGTGCATTAGGATTATACTGTACTACTAGTAGTACATTACCCCTTCACCTTCCAAAATGATACCTAATAATTCCTTCAACCAGGGCTGAAAGGATCAATATTATTTACTGGACCTTATGTGATAGATTTTTACATAAATGGCCCTGGATAGTCTATGAAGAGTACCACGTGCCCTAACCAATCTGTTCAGTAGCTTTCGGACTGAATTTAATTAAAAAAAAAAAACCCCAGATGATTGCAAGACCTTTAAGATGGATTTAATATTAGTGGAGTTCAGGAAGAATAATGGCAGATATAATTTAGTTTGGATTAATATAAGGGTAGGAAAATGATCTAGTACCTGGGCTGTCAAACTGGCAGTTGGCAAATAATGACAGAGGATTGTGAACAGCCAGGATTTCCCATATTGCTCAGTGGAAGACAGGTCCTGGTATGAAAAAGGCTGAGAACCACTGGTCCTAGGAAATGGACCAAACATTACTGGGATGCAGGTCTCAGCTCAACCACAGGGCTCCTTTGTGACTGTGTGCAAAGTCACTTAAGTTGTCCTGTGAATCAGTTTCTCATATGTGAAAATAGGGATACTTCCCTACATCACAGGGTCGTTGAGGATAAAATTCATTACTCATTCTGGGGCATTTGGTGGTAATGAGGCCCATATAAGTACCTGCATGAGTAAGTTGATAGAATGCACATTGACAAAAGCAATCTTAATTCCTATACATTGGGCTCCAAAATTGATATATCCCCTAAGAAATTAAAAATTGGAATCATAATAGTCTGAAGATGAAAATTCCTAGTTGACAGTTGGCATTTACAGAGCATATAAGATGCTTGGACACATTAGAAAAAAGTAATAGAAAGCTACATAGAGCATTTTATTACATGATACTGAACATGCCCTTATTTGGAGAATAGTGTACAGTTTTGGTCAGGTCAAGTTATACTGAATAATAAGATTGAAAATGTCCAGTGAAAATACAGTTGTTGTGGAACCTGCATATAATTGTAAAACCTAGAATTATTTAACCTTGAAAGGAGAAGAATTAATAGACTCAATTGAAATATTTAAAATTATGAAAGGTATAATAAAAATAGATTGAGGTTCACATTTCTACACTTTCCCATAATTTCAGAACAAGGACTCTCTCAAAGTTAATGGCAGGTACGTTTAAAATAAAGAGAAGGAAATACTGTTTTATGCAGCTTGTGCACAGCCACAGTTGCAGGTCACAGTCAAATGGAGCGGTTGGATGTTATGTACATTGATACTGGTAGTTATGCTTGCCAAGAGAGAAATGATCAGATCACAGGTCAGGACATTAGCTGACCACTTAAAAGGAATTTTTCCATATGTACAGTATTGCACAATTGGGTGAATTATAATTTTTTTTCATGCTGTGAAGCATCTGCAAATAGCTGGTATTGTAGGTAGGAGACTGAAGTTTGGGTAGGGTTTTGTGGCCTGCCTTGTGCGGGAGGTCAGACTAGATGATCATATTGGTCCCTTCTGACCTATGAGTCTATGAGACTCCAAATCTTCTGCATAATTTACATTTTCTTGTTTAAGACATAGCAATATTAAATTGTATGAGTTCACAAGCCTTGTTTGATTATCTAAGACCTAACATCATTTAACAAAGCAAACATCTTAAAAAGCAAACACCCGATGCACCTCCTCTGGAGTTTTAGATAACTTATATGGTCTCAATTCTCTGATACAAACTCAAATTGGAATGAATAAAAAGAAAAGCAGGCTATTGAAATTTAGGAAGTATTCACAAAATTAACTATCCTCCTTGTAGTCAAGATACAAATGTAAAACACTGTTGGAAAATAGTATCTGTAGTTAAAATTCATTAATCCATTAATATTTAAGAATAGTGACATCATGCTTTGACAAAGATAATGATTTACGAAAACCAAAACACCAAATATATGGGCTTGATTCTAATTGATTTCAGTAGGACTGTACATTTGCTTAAACAGTTTACTGAAGTGGGGCCTCAAGCAAAGTAGAGAGGGAACGAGGATAGGAATCGGATCTAATTTAACTGGAAAGAGAGGCAGAAAGAGGAGTGAAAGTTCCTCAGAATTAATGGAGTGTCATTTCATTTATCTATGAAAGAGCTTAAACTAATGGTATGTCTACATTGAAGCTAATGGTATGAATGGTAGATTGTACCCCATGCTAGCTTTAGCTTTGGCTAGTTCACCAAAAATAGAAGTGAGGACATTGTGACGTGTCTTCTGTAAAATGATGATAATTTTTACCTCATCTCAGGACTTAAAAGATTAATTAATGTTTGTAAAATACTTTGAAGCCTAGGACATGAAGCGAAAAAATTTTGCTTTTTTCCTGGCTTGCTCTACCACACCATTCCTGTGTCTCCTTGAGCAAATCACTTAGTCCATCTGTGCATCAGATTCCCTACCTATAAAATGGGCATCATGTAATTCGCAGAGTGAAAGGTGAGGCTCAAATAATGAATGTTTATCAAGTGCTTTAAGATTTTGTAATGGTAGGCATTATAGAAATGAAAAGTGTTAGGACATATTACTGATTGTAATTGCTGTGTATGATGATTTTATCTGTAGATTAGCATTGTTTGCATACATAACTAGATCAGCAACATAGAATTATTTTGTTTAGGATTTTTGAGTTCACCTTTATATTCTGATACTGTGTCTCCTCTTGATATCAGTGAAGTTTGTCCACTTCTCAATGAAATGTGATGTTCTGTCTTTTCTTCAGTGCTGGCACTCTGGTGGGGGGGGGGGTGGGTATGGGTGTGGGGAAAGGAAGAGTAACAGGAAGCGAAGTACTTATTGAGAGTTCTCAAGGCATATCTATTCAATTGGGATATAGAGGAAGATCCATTTCCTGCACACGAAGCATTTAATATTTTTCCTGTAATTCCTTCTCCCATTTATGTTGGTGTTTATTTCCTGCCATTCAGAATCTTTTTGACAGAGCCCCAGATGTGGTATGTTGGCTGTGGTATTAAACTACATCGGAAGTTCAGTATGTCCTCAAAGTAATGACTGTGTCAGGAGCCCAGAGGGTTGCCTAAATCCCATTACTCACTACAATTTTGACATTATGATAAATGTCCCAGCGTATTCCAGTCTTTCTGTAAATAAATTCTGTAATTTTCAACTGGAGCATTGCTACAGTGGTCTGAAGATATTTGTTTGGAAAAAGCTGTTTACTGGCCTGTTTGTAAAAGTGAACGTTTCCTTTTTTCTTTGAAGAGTTATGTTAACAACTAGAGGTAATGCTGTCTGTCCCCCCTCATCCACAATGGCTTAATTTTTAATAGGGCCTCATTTGGTCCAAATTTGCACTTGAAATTAATTATGGATGCAAATACTACAAATTACGGCAGTTCTTTAAGTACTTGATTTGCAAGCACTATCAAGTAGACTTCTATGTACAAGCATTAATACCCAAAATTAATTGCTGGGAACAAAATTACACAGGGAAAAATGGAATACACTTTTCAGAATCATGCCCTTCTTGTGTACATATGAAAGAAAATCCTTTCTTTTAAAAGACAGCTAGGATTCATTACTCAGTGAGCTGATTTATGTATTTCACTTTTCTTTCTCTTAAGCTTCAGATTTTTTTGAATACACGTTAGACAACCAATTCAATTTTATCTTTTGGTTAGACTTATTACATTTGTTTAGGTGTTTGAGTAAATTTTGAGTGCATACAATTTGCTAAGACCTATAATAAAGCTAATATTGAAAACTAAAACCTTTAAAATGGGTTATGTTCAAAAAATTGACTGCTGAAGTTGTATCTTGTTAATATATTAGGGCTGTATTCAGTCAGATTTGATTTCTTTGCTGGCAAAAATAAATTGTTTCTAACTTTCACTCCTGTTACCGTGCAGAGCAAAAACACCATGTGGGAGTGTGCTGGATTCTGGCCTGCATCATGTAGCCACAGATATAGTGTAACTGGAATGCAGTTAATTAACCTTGATGTATTGGTTGTTAATGTGTGAGGAGGAAAGAGCTCAGCTGGACTTTTATTTTCCAAGTTTTCTGCAGACCTAGTAGTTAGAAAATCTGACATTTTACTTGTGAGCTGTACAGGCTGGTTGTGGCAGACTTTGAGTGACAATAAGCATGGAACCCACAATGCCATTTATAAACACTCACTTCTCAGACACAACTGCACTATAAAATCTGTTAAAAGGGTGAAATTTTGCTCATGAACATGGTGATTCTGAAGAGTCTCAGAGGAATTGAGTATTATTGAACACTTGAGTCCTCTTCAAACTTAGTGTATAACAGACAAGTGATTGTAAATCTCCCTAACCAAACCCTGTTAGCACAGTGCTGAAGAAAAATAATTGTAGGAAAACTACTTTACTTTACTTTTACCCTATCTTGCTAGCCTTGCTGGTTAGAGAAGCCTGCCTTATGCATTTGTGTTCCCTTGGTAAGGAGTGCAGAACGCTAGTTTTCGAATTCTGCCTTCTATAATATATATTACCATGACATAACCAAACTCACTCCATTTCAGTGGTACACAGATGAACTGTGTTCAGCCACAACATTAAGTTCGTAGCCTGACTAAGTTGTTTTATGTCAGCATTGTAAAAAGCCAATGTTTCTTGTACTGTGTGATGGATAACACGAAAGGACTCCATACTTTTAAAACTAAATAGTCTTTTTATGAAGTGAGCTACTTATGGAGATTCTGCATCTGAAGCTTGCATTCAAGCCATGTGCACCACAAACTGATTGGTATTTTGGCCAGACCAATAAGGGGTTCTGTCCCCACCTGCCTTGTAACTTTGGGTGCCTTAATACTACGCTGCCATAGCTCAGAGCTCTGACATTTAGCAAGCCTACAGGCATAAAAGTCTCAGCACTGGCTTCCACTCGCTTAGTTGCTCCTTGCAGGATGGCCTCAAACCCATCTGGTCCCAAGACCACCACCTCCACCCCCATATTCAGCTCCCTGAGTTCTTAACTACCAGACACTCGGACTTTTCTCCTCTGTTACCTCATTCATGGAGGGAAACCTGCCCCCTTACCAGTTCACTTCGGTGCACGCACTCATGCGGTTTGCACAACAGAGACTTGCTTGGAGTAAAAATAAACAAAAAGTCTATTTAATAGAAAAATCACAGATTCAGAGTTGAAATAGTGAGGAAAAACAAACACATGCAAGTTACACAGATAATAAAGATGCAATTTCTGGCTTTGCACTTATCTATTAACTTGTATTAGAAAAGGAAATTTAGCTATCTATTGCCTCTGAACAGTTTCCCAGCATACTCTCTGTCCTAGAAGGGCTTCAGTGTTTCACAGACAGCACGCAGCTTAGATGCTGGCTGTCAGTTTCTGGATGTCCTTCACTTCAAAATTTGTCCTTTTAATGGGGTTGGTGGAGGTTTTTTTCCTTTCTCTCAGACTATGGTAATTCATGCTTACACAGGCCATGTATACAATACAAAGTTTTTTTTTTTTTGCTGATGTAAGTTACGTCAGTATACAGCTACTGCAGTTAGTATATCATTTATGCACGTGCATTCTTGGCTTCTTGTGTCGGCGCTGTGCATACTCTGGATTGGTTGTGTCAGTGCACAGGGAAGTGCACTCTGGGCAGGTATCCCAGTGTTCAACCTGCCACCATTAAGTGTGCTGTGTTTTGGTAGTGCATAGTGGGGCAGAGCCAAGTTGCACAGGACTGACTGGGAGCAAGGGGTCAGCTTCCCATAATGCAGTGTTCTCCATTCCATGATGTCATCTCTGTCCCATAATTTTAAAGCCCATTTTCAATTTCCAAAGAGCCCACATGAGACTGAGAAATGAGCACTGACTGGTGGGATTGTATTATAATACAATTTGGAGTGAGAAGCAGTGGCTGCAGCATTTTTGGATGTGCAAGGCCACATTGCTGGATCTGTGTGCTGAGCTTGCGCCAGCCATCTAGTAGGGACACCAAATTGAGAACTGCAATGACAGTGGAGAAACGAGTGAAAACATGCATGCCAATCAGTGGGAAGTCATTTTGGAGGGGGAAAATCCACTGTGGGAGCCATTGTCATGCAAGTTTGCAGAGTCATTAATTATTGCCCACTACGGAGGACTGTGACTCTCAACAACATGCAGGACATCGTGGATAGATTTACAGCTGTGGATTCCTGAACTGCAGTGGAGCAACAGACGGTACACACATTCTCATTTTTGCCTTGCCACAGAATACACCAACAGAAAGGGCTACTTTTCCATGGTTATGCAAGCACTGGTAGATCACCAGGGACTCATCAAGGTTGGCTAGTCAGGGAAGGTGCATGCCACTCATAGCTTTAAGAGCACAGGACTGTTTAGAAAGATACAAGCAAGGAGTTTCTTTCTCGACTGGTGGATTACAGTTGGTGATGTTGAAATGCTTATAATAATCCTGTGGGATCCAGCCAATCCTTTGGTCCCCTGGCTCTGAAGCCATACACCAGCCATCTTGCCAACACCAAGGAGAGATTCAGCTATAGGTTCAGTAGGTGCTGAATGTCAGATGAATGTGCTTTTGATAGATTTAAAGGGTGCTGACGTTGTTTACTAACCTGATTGGATCTCCATGAAGAAAATACCCCAATGATTATAGCTACCTGTTGTGTCCTGCATCATATTTGTGAAGGAACCAGGGAAAAGTTGCCACCAGCACGGAGGCGGAGCAGTTGTCTGCTGAGTTTGAACAGCTAGACGCAGAGACTATAAAAGGATCTTGAGGAGGAGCTGTGTGGTTTAGGAAGGGTTTGCAAGAGTGCTTTAACAGTGAGCCAAAGTAATATTTTGTGGGGTACTTTGCTCAACCTGGTGCTGCAGTTTGGGAGCCTGTTAGGAATTGTGTTGCACCTCTGTGCCTATCTCACTGGCAGTGCAGCTAATAATGTTGAGGTGCTTGTTGTACATTTGACAACTACACTGTCTGGCACTGATCCTGTGGGTTGTGAGTGTACAAAACCCCTACTTTCACTGTCAGCAGGCATTAAGCACCATGCGTTGTAAACTAATAAAAATGATTAAGTTTCAAAACGAAACAGTTCTGATCACTTATAAAAAACAGATCCAAACAAAAAATCTAAAGAATTTTAAAGTAAATACACTTAAAGTTTAGAAACCTGAAGGAATGTTGATGTTGTGTGATGTAGCTGCACATAGCAACCGTGGCTCTCCCAAGTCGATGTATGCGAAGCTGTGCTTCGCCATGCTTTCCCTGTTGTGGAGTGGTAGAGTTAGGTGTGTGGACCCTGAGCCCATGTGGAATGCTGAAGAGGGGTGGGGTATAGGGAGGCTGCAGTTCTCTACCAACTGCATTGGGAGGAGATCCCATGATTGTTGAACCTATAGATCCACAAGAGTCTGCAGAATCTGTGTTTGCTGATGGAGATGCTCCATTATATCATAATGCATCTCCCTTTCCTTTTCCTACACTTGTCTCCTATCTACTCTTTCCTTCTCCAAACAGCCTACAGTATTCACCTTCCAGGGGTGAGGAAACAGGGAGGGAATTGCTCAGTTGCATAAAACTGACTATAAGGCACTGGTACTATTTTCTGTAGGTGACGGTGGTTTTAGCTGATATCTCACTCCTGAGGGAAACAAAGGCCAAGAAGGTACAGCTGTTCCTGGTGTACTGAAGTTGTTCAGGCCTGTGTGCTGGTAGCCTGTTTACAGCAGTGGTGCCTGCCAAAGTTATCGCTAACTGTGTGGTAAAGTGCCCTGTTGTGGAGGAAGAAATAAGGCTGCCATCCCTAGAAACGTTCAGGAGATGATTGCAGTGTACCTCCATAGAAGTTTTATCGAGATCTCTCCAGAGTAGTCAAGGGGCACCGCTGTGTACCTAAACTGCTCCACATGGCCCCCTCTGCCTAACTCGAGAGGGAATGAAAAGCAGATAGCAAGTCTACCTATATTTGTTGTAGCATTACCTCTTGTAGTATGAGTAAATGAATGAAAATTCGATAGCTGTGTCGTGATAACTTGGTGGTACCATCACTGTCATGAGAAATTTATTTACACACTTAGCTGAGGTTCCTTTCTCTTCATCAGGCTTGCCCATGTTCAACTGCAGAGACTGGCTGGACTGAGTAGAGTCAAAAACAGGTCCTGATTTGTGGAAAAGCTGGATTCTCCAGTTGCCTGCGCCCCGTCCTCCTTTTCCTCTTCTTTGTCCTCTTCCTCCTGTGACTTGGGCTCGTTGGAGGTATCAACAGTGTTATGCACCATGGAGGTGGGGTGTCCCCTAAGCATGGCGTGCAGCTCTTTGTAACAGTGGCAGGTCTGTGGCTTTCATGCGGCGCTGCTGCTGGTCCCTGTCATTCTCCTTCACTTGCATCCCCAAGCAATTTGCTCGTAGATGTTGGCGTTTCTACAGCTGGTTTGGAGCTCTGCCTGCACAGCCTCTTCTCCCCACAGGACCAGGAGATCCAATATTGCCTGTCTATTCCAGGACTGAGCACGTCTGGAGCATGTAGCTAGCACAATCAGCTGGCAGTTGCAGGCAACAGAGAGCAGATAGAGGTGTGCTCACTAAGTTGGACAACAATGAAAAGGCAGAGGTTGTAAAGGGGGTATGGGGTGTCTTGTCTACATGATCTCTGGACAGTGGAGTTCACAGTTGTCCAGCACAGTCTGTGTCAGGCATTCTGGGAAGCTGCTGAAGAACTGTTAGGCTCAACATAGGTAACACACGGTCTACACTCGAGCTGCATCAACCGTACGTTGACAGTGACTTAATGCCTCTCAGGGAGCTGATGTTGTTATATCAGCAGAGCGGGGAACTTAAGTTGTTTCCCACTTATGTAAGTACAGATATATGCATAACTAGATCTATACAAGGTGATGTACATCGACTTACCTTTGTTGTGTAGATCAGGCCACAGAGCAAGGAAAACTCCCTTCTTGCTTAATTTTCCAAGACTGGGGTTTCTTTTCACTGTCTTTCCATTAACTTTAATACTGTTGCCTTTCTCTGGGTTATACAATGCTAGACACTTGGAGTTAGTTTTGTGTAAATAACTAGCCGGGAAGTGCCCTTCCCTTTCTGATTGATTCTCCACACTGCTGTAGTTGTCGCCTAGAACTGATGTACACTGAAAAGTTACATTGGCATATCTATGTCTCTCCAGGGTGTGAAAAATCCACATCCCTGAGAGATGTAATTAAACCAATCTATCCCCTGGTGTAGACAGCGCTAGGTCAATGGAGGAATTCTTTCATCAGCCTAGCTACTGCCTTTCCTTACAGTGAAAGGAGAGCCTTTCCTGTTGCTGTAGTAAGGCCTGGGAATTTCCTTCAATATAGCTGTGTCTGTCGGGTGAGAAAAATCCACACTCCTGGTATAGACAACACTAGGAGAAAAGTAGTAAACTTCCATCAACAAAGCTACCACCTCTCGGAAAACAGATTACCTCCCGTCAGCATAGATAGTGTCTACACTCAAGCGCTACACTGACATATCTGCAGCTTTTTAAGTGTAGACAAGCCTTAATTACTGTTAGTGTTCCACACATATGTATGTGCATATATTCATAACCATAACCTATATATCGGTATAGCCTAGTGACCATCAGGTTCAGAACTTGACAGACTTTCATAAAAGACCTGACTTGGCGCATATTTATACACAATAACATTGTATATAACCAGTTGATTCAATTGCTTATTATTTGTAGTTCAGGCCCCCTGTTTTCCATGTGGGTGTCTGGACCCCGTTGTCACACTGACTTCCTGTTGCCTTTTCCAAATTCTTCTCTCTTGCAACCTCTGCTCCTCCCACCAAGTTCCATGCAGGCTGCTCCAATACATAGGCCACATGGTGGCCGCTCATGGTTTAGGGCTGAATTTCTTGCTCCAGAAACACAGGGGCTGGAAGCCCTGGCTGGAAAGAAAAGGGGGATGGAGAGTGTGTTGCTTTGCTTTCTAGTTAAGCCTATGATTCATCCTGTGCTGACAGTCTAAAAAGGAAACCAACACTCCTTAGGCTTTAATAAACAAAACTGGCTGGGGCATGATTCTCCCCCACATTAATCTGCTGTGCATTAACTGTACATGTGAACCCTGCTGCCACATGCTAAAAGTTCCACAGTGAGCTTGATCTACACCACTTTGAAACAGGAGAATATTAAAGTGCTCCAGGGAATTTTTAGTATTCATCAGCAGGACATAGATTTGCACCCCTGCTTGCTGGGAACTTAGTGTTTATGTAGAAAGGGTTACCCTACAAGGGGTGAGCAGTTGTTTACAGGTGGTGGGGGGGGGAGATTACTTTTACAACTGTTGGGGGAACAATTTTGGAATCATATTCCGATGCTCTGCAGCTGTAACTGACAATCTCATGCTGCTGTGTTATGAAATTATGACATACAGATATTGGCAATAAAAAATGAATGCCATACTCAATAACAGGATCTGCCTTTATGTATGCCTTTTCAGTTGGAAATTTGCAATATTAAGGAAATGTAGAGCTCTATCAGAAAAGAAGCCAGCTAGTAGGCCAGGAGCGTATGTAGCGAAGTATTTGTACCTTGAAACATAATCTTCAGTTTCCTGATACTAGCGAATTTGATTTTCATTGCTGAATTATATGCTATTCTTGCAAGTAATGATTTATAGCATGATAGAGCCTTGCATTCTTATTATGTATTATGAAAATATATACTCCAAGAAAGTCCTGATTCATCTGCTGCTTGTAGAAAATTGTAAAAATTAAAGTGTCAGAGACCTAAGTGATTCATGAATCTCTACAGATACAGGCTCATTTATTTATAAAATGAGAATTAACTGGCATGGAATAAATTGAAGTAAAATCATTTGATTATCATTGGCTAAGCCTACCTTTGTTTGGTTGCCTTTTCCAGCTATCTTACAATATATAGTCCACATCTATTGCCTTTCTTCCGTTCTCCTTTTCTAGCAAAATGCAATTTAAATCAAAGGAAGAGTGGTTTTGTGGATTAAAACACCACACAGGGGCTTAAAAGATCTGGATTGCACTTCTGGCTCCTGCCATAGAGTTCCTCTGTCACCTTAGACAAGTTATTTCATTTCTGTCTGTCTTCACTCTTGTATAATAGGGATATTGTTTATTTTCTCCCACCTGTTGTCTTGTCCTTTAGAGTAGTTCTTTGGAGAAGGGACTGCCTCTTGCTATGTGTTACAATGCTGAGAACAATCAGCCCCATCTCAGATATGGCCCTGATTCAGAAGAGCACTACATTGCTATTCAGCACAGCACAGTTGACTTCTATGGAATTTTTGCAGATACTTAAAATTAAGTGTGTGTTTAAGTGCTGTCCAGAATAAGGATGCTTTCCTAAACTGTGGCCTAAATTAATAATCTTGTCCATCTGTTTTCTTCATTCTTCACAGAGGAACTGATTCCTTACTTTTTTGTAAGGTTCTGATGGCAGCACTTCGCCTCATACAAAGCTTCTCCTCCAATTTTGCATGGTATTGCTTTTATCTTCTGCTCCCTCTGAGTTCTAACTCAGCTCCTACTAATATTGTTTCTATTCTTTTGCCTTTCTCCACTTTTTTTATAAACTATCCTATATATTATATTGTCATCTTTCCTCCTCTCTAGTGCTTTATCTCAACCCTCTGCCGTCTCAACCTTGTCTCTGCATTGTGCTGCTGTGCCTCCACTGAATATGAACCTGTCCTGCTTTCTTCTCAACCTGATTCTGTGGCCATTGTTGAGCCCCTGTTTTTTCCACATACCATGGAATTTTCCTGTCTTGAAACTTCTATGCTTTTCATTTCCAAAACTCTTTTGTCCTGCTGTGGAATATCAGCCATCTCACTTTCCCAGCTCTCTGTTAATGTCACTCTAGTCCGTTCCACCTTCTTTTCAAAGTAACATTTTAAAGTGAGCAGGTAGTTTTATCATAGAATTGAGAAAGTGAAACTGTCCAGGAGCAAAGGAGGTATAACAAAATAGTTTTGAAATTGGGCTGGAAAAGGTGGAAATTTGATACTTGCATAGTGGCAAGTTCTGGTTATGAAAAACACTCATATTAGAAAGAGCCGCAGAGTGGGGTTGCTGGAAAAGCAAGAAATAGCAGATACTGCTGCAGAACTGATGGGGAAGAGTGAAAGGTACAAAATTTGCTCTACGCCCTCTGGAGCAGTTTTAAAATTCACTTATGTGGGTTTGTCCATGGGTTTCCTCCTTTCTTCACCATATTATTACTAGGCTTTCTGCATGTAATAAATTAAGTTGGTTGTTTTTTTTTATGGGTAAATAATTCAGATGACTGCAATTTTTAAAATTTTAGAAAGTTCACATTTGAGGGAGGAAACATTTTCTGTTGTATTTCATATTGCAAAAAATTTGGAAGAAGCCAAGACTTTATCAGAAATGCCACTGTATATACCAGTTTTTAAGCTTTATTGAATCATTGATATGGTGATATAGTTCTCAATGCTGTCATCAGTGTCCCTTTGGAAAACTGCTCCCTGAATTAGCTATTTATGTAAGTGCCCCCCACCTTGCATAAAGTTCCTTCCCCTAGTTCTCTTGCTCAACTGTGAAAGAAGTGAGGCTCCTCAACCACTGCCTTTACCTTTATATCCCTGCAGTGGTAAAACTAAATTCCCCAGTTACCATGAATCCTACTGTCCAAGTCTGCATAGAAGAAAATTATTACTAACAAATTTAAAATCCCTTTAAGACTCTTCAGGAAATAATCCCACTTCTTAATACTCTTCAATTCTCAAATTTTCTTTCTGTAAAATGCATGACATATGCAGAATACATGATGGATTTCTGTCATTAATGGTAAACAGGATGACCCATGTAATTCTAGGCCTGTCAGTCTGACATGGATCCTGGGCAAGATATATAGATCAGCTGATATGCAACTCAATTAAGAAAAAATTAAAGGAGGGTGATATAATTAATGCAAATCAACATGGGTTTATGGAAAATAGATCCTACCAAACTAACCTGATATCTTTTTTTAAGAGACTACAAGTTTGATTGATAAAGATAATAATGTTGATGTAATTTACTCAGATTTCTGTAGGAGGTTTTATTTGGTAATGCATGGCATTTTGAGTACAAAACTAGAAAGATATAAAATTAACTTGGCACACATTAAATGGATTAAAAGCTGGCTAACGGATATGTCTCAAACTTTAATTGTAAACTGGGAATCACCATCAAATGGGTGCTCTTCCAATGGGGTCCCACAGGGATTGGTTCTTGATCTGATGCTATTTAATGTTTTTATTAATGACGTGGAAGAAAACATAAAATCATCACTCATAAAGTTTGTAGATAATACAAAATTTGAAGGAGTGGTAAATAATGAAGAGGACAGGGGGTGATACAGAGCGATCTGAATCGCTTGGTAAGATATCTGCAAGCAAACAATGTGTGTTTTAATATGACTAAATGTAAATGTGTGCATCTGGGAATGAAGAATGTAGACCATAATTACATGATGGGGGACTCTATTCTGGGAAGCAGCAGCCATCCTCCATTAATTCTCAAAGATAATTGCTAATGGTTCCGAGATTACTTCAGCCACATTTAAGACAGAAAAATCAAATGCACAACTACAAAATGTAGGAAACTGTTTAAGTGGTAGTAGTGCTGGAAAAGGATCTGGGGTTAATAGTGAATCACAACTTGAATATGAGTCAGAGTGTGCTCCACTTGTGGAAAAAGCTAATATTGTTATGAGAATTGTTTTGCTCTACTCGGCACTGGTGAGGCCTCAGCTGGAGTATTGTATTCAGTTGTGGGCACCACACTTTGAGAAACATGTTGGCAAACTGGAGAGAATCCAAAGTAACAAAGAAATAATAAAAGGTTTAGAAAAATTGACCTATGAGGAAAGATTTAAAAAACAAAACAAAACCCCAACTGGGTTTATTTAGTCTTGAGAAAAGAAGACTGAGAAGGGACCTGATAAGTCTTCATACATGTCAGGGCTGTTATAAAGAGGACGGTGATCAATTGTTCTGTGTCCACTGAAAATAGAACAAGTAATGGGCTTAATCTGCAGCGAGGGAAATTTAGGTTAAACATTAGGAAAAACTTCCTAACTCTCAGGTTAGTTAAGCACTGGAACAGATTACCTAGGGAGGCTGTGGAATCTCTGTCATTGGAGGTTTTGGAGAATAGGTTAGACAAACACCTGTCAGGGATGTCTGCCTCAGCTCAGGGGTCTGAAGTAGATGAGCACACGAGGTCTCTCCCAGCCCTACATTTATATGTTTCTGTGATATTCTGATTATTCATATGGGCCTGCAAAACAAGTTAAAGTAGCGTTTTTCCACCTACACAGCTCCATGTCATGTCCATTTGCCAGCCATGCAAAATTTCCATCTTGATTCATGTAGAGGGTAGGAGTGATTAAGGTGTTTACAGTCTGAATGAGTCAATCTCCAGAGAGGTATCTCCCTAGGGAAGTTTGCATATACTGGTTCAGACGGGGTTTTTCCAGAGACCAACAGACAGGGCTTTTGAAATAAAAAGGCTCAGTTTAAACTGACACAGGGCCTACTTTCCGATTTAGCAAATGGATAGGACATTCTGTCCAAAAGTGGCACCAATCCTTGCAGAAGGGTTGGAGTGACACTGGTTCACTAGAACCTGATAAGCCTTATGGGTGATGTCAGGTAAGCTTTGAACACACGTATAGGAAAGTGATTTTTGTATATTTTCTCTGTAATACTTTTACCTTAAGAATAAATGTATCTTGCTTTGTGGAGGCTGGCTCGTAATTAGTGTATGCTGTTGAAACCCCTGTAGAAGAAAGGTTAACCACAGGTGCTGGACCCGGGTCAGACCTGCCGGGGAAATCATGGTGAGGTGCATAGGGACTGCAAGCGTAAACCCCTAGCCTAGAAGGAGAGCAATGTGGTCTCCACCAAGAGAGGGGGTAGCTATGAGCCTGAGACCTTACGTGAGTGCCATCAGAAGGGATTCAAAGATGCAGTTAACCCTGAAACTGTGACAAATGGGAAAAGTGTTGCAGCATTCTAACCATAAAAGTTTTGTTGTTTGCGAAATTATTCTTAAAATATTCCATCTGTTTAACGGATTAGTCTGGTTGACAATATACAGTACGTTATTAATTTGTTTCCCTGCATAAGCATCAGGTTTTCTCCTCCTTCCCCACCTCTATAAAAAACAAAACAACTCTTTCAGGTTCTTACATAGAAAGGGCATGAAATCAGGAGCATCAAACTGTTATCTTCTGTTTTTTAAAATCTTTTGTCTCTTACTTGATGGGAATTGCTCTGGCCTGATCAGATTGGCAGAAACTCTGATGGGGGTTTGCCTTTCTCTGCAACATGGGGCAGAGGTCACTTGCAGGTTTAAACTAGAGTAAATGGTGGATTCTCTGTAACTTGAAATCTTCATATCATGATTTGAGGACTTCAGTAACTCAGACAGAGTGTATGGGTTTATTACTGCAGTGGGTGGGTGAGATTCTGTGGCCTGTAATGTGCAGGAGGGTCAGACTAGATGATCATGATTGTCCCTTCTGGCCTTAAAGTCTGAGTCTCTTCTGCAAGGTCTGATAATGGTGGTGATGTGGAAGCCAAGAAGAACACAGTTTGATTGCAGGCCTGGGTTTCTTCAGCAGTACTCATTGTTGCGGAAACTGTCATTTTACTTGTAAACTGAGATTTCATGTGAGGTCAATGAGAAATCATAAACAATGGAACCTGACAATGCCATGTGAGTGTTTTAAATGCAATAACCTTTTTAAAATATTATCAGAATGTTTAAATGCATCAAAATTCCCTTTGTCTTAGTGCAGATGAAAACCATAATCATCCCTATGTGTTTAATCTTCCCTGGTAAAATGGACATGGATGAATAGTGCCTCAGTCATACATGTGTTGATTGTTTTTACTCTACCGACACACACAATAGGAATGGGTGAAATAGGGTAGTTGTACTTTTAAAATTATTTTACTCTTTGAAGATAAAAGGGGGTATGACTTTAAAATTATAATGGATCCTTTTATTTCTCATAGGAGAAAAGGCTGCGAGAAAAGGAATCAAGAAGAGAAGCCAGGAAGAAAAGCAAGAAGGTAAGGCTTTTTATTGTTTTAATAGACCAATGGTTATAGTTCTGGCCCTGGAATTTAAATACTTTCTCTCATTAAACGGTTGTTTTAATAGAATATTTTTTCAAGATTTACCTAGTATAGTAGCATTTTGAAGTCTTTTTCTGTTTGCTTGTCTTTTCATCCCCATACTCTTGCTTTGTTCTGGTGTGACAGCTAGTGATGGTAAGAAGTGGGGGAAGCAAGTGTATTTGTTGCCCATTTTTTTCTTTTCTGGTTTTCTCTCTTTGCAGTTTTAGTCTCTGTCCAGAGCAGTCTTTGTGAGAGGCATTCACTTTATTCTTTATGTCAAGCTAGTTGCAACTGTGATGTCACCTGATTACTGTATGCCTTTGGCTCTGCATGCAGCATGGCAACCAGTAGGATTTGCAGTGAAGTTTCATTTAGCCTTCATGTTACAAAATTCAGGAAGAATTTTCTGTGTTTAAATTGAAGTTTATTGCAAACCCTCTGATGTAGTTATGAGCATATAGTATATGTACAGTTACAGTTTTGTATTGGCATATTTAGTATTGCATATAATTTGGCTTGTGCGGACCTGAGAAAATTCAGCTGCCATGATTTTCCAGAATACAGGCCCAATAATGTGTGCCATTTCTCATACTGTATCTCATTATACTATGCCTGAATAGCCATGATTCGTTCTTGGCAGTTAGCAAAGATCAGATACCCTTGAGTAAAACCATAATGTTCTCTGTCAGATTTTTCCATGCTGGCTATGGCACTTGGAATACAAGTCTGAGATGATAATTCATGTTGTAGTTCTGAAGTGGGAAGTAATTACTCTACAGTATAAGATGAAAAGCCTGGTTATACCGAGTATTAAGTATCACTCCATCTTCAAAGACATCTTGAAATGGGAGCTCTCGGCATCATGGAAATCAGACAGCAGACTTTTTGCATATAATTTTAAATATAAATATGTATATTTTTAAGTGTAAATGTGGAAAGCTGTTAGGGAAATTACAGAATCAACAATTAACAAAATGTAGATAGGATCAATACTTTATACCTATAATCAGGGTATTAAGCATTTATAAAACTGTATTGCTTTTTAATTCTACACCTTTTTAAGGGATAAAAAGCAAATCCATGATATTTCAGAAGATGAAAAATTTAGGCTCTACACTTACAAAAGGATCTGTTTATGTGGATGTTTCCATTCCCTGGTGCTTCAAAGTGCTCTCTCCTTATTTTATTAAAATGGATTAATTGAAAACTGATATCTGATTTAAGAGAGTTTCCACCCACTTTGAGTTATTTATATACCGCTATGGATATTTATGCACTGTACTGTATTGATTAAATATCAGTCCCTGCCCTGAAGTCCTTAATGTAAGACTTAAGTTGATCAAGTTCTTCCCTCAGATCCGTGTATCTTAAATGTTGTTCAGCATTTTCACCAGTCTTGTTTCTCATGTCCTCTTCTGTACGTGTGCTCTCGTGTACGTGCAGGCATGCGTTCACAGGGAGACTTCAGATCCAACCCTAAGCTTTAAACGTTGCAAGCTGTTCTGATCCTGCCTTTCTCCATGTTAGTGCATGTAGTAAATTCTGATGCCCAGAACTTTTATAGGTGTTTTCAAGCCAGCCGTGTGTTAGCTGTGAAAGATTCCAGTGCTGCCAGTACTTCTGACACGTTTTAAGAAGAGGGACGCCTCTGTTCAAACTACTCTCAGCCTGAATCTTCCCCCTTTAAAAGCTCTCTGCTGCTTCTGAGGTGTGACCGAGTGGACTGCTTTTTCTTTTCCATCAGCAGTATTTCCTCAGAATTCTATTGCGACCCTCGTTTAATTCCATGCCACAGCCTCTAAAACTGACTCTGTTGCAAAGGCAAAAGTTTTGGTGTAAGTAAATGAGGCATATTTTCTGTTAGTGCTCTGTGCCGTGGAGTCATGTTGCTTTCGGTGGCTCTCACTGAATATTTTGCAAGGAGCAAATGCTTCCAGTGGGATAGACCGAGAGCTTGGAGCCTGGGCTCTCAGTCCAGAAGGTGATAATGTATAAAGATGGGAGGTCCAGGCTATCAGGATCCTGGGGAATTAATTTAGAATATTCCCTGGTCCAGAAAATGTCACAGTTGAAGCAACAGTGTCTGCAGCTCTTCACAGTTCACGAGGTCAGGCTCAAGCAGCTCCATGTGGTCTCCCAGATTTAAAATATTAGGGGGAAAAATAGACATACACTGTTGAAAAAGGAACTGCAGTTTAAAAAACATACATGCTGCTTAAATCAGCAGTTCTCATGCTTAAATACTGTGGACACCACTTTTTAGAATGTTCCATGGGCACCAGTGATTTCCAAACTTTTTACTAAGGCAACCCACCAGCTGCATTTTCTATTTTTTTGCAATCTACCTAGGGTCCAAATTAATTTGAGAAACGCTGTTGTGGACCACTCACCCTGCCACTGGCAATCAAAGAATTCCTATGGCAACTACAGCAGTTGCTTATATAGGAAAGCAATATTAAGAATGTACAAACTGTATTTTTATCTGTGTTTAATCCAGTTTAGCAGCTGGAGAAAAAGGCTTAGTCTCCATTCCATCTGACCAGCCAGCTCTCTGCAAACCTCCTTTGATCACAGTTTGTTACTCTCTCCTGTCTCTTCCCCACCTATCGTGGCCCCAGTTGTCTCTCATTCACTTGCTGCTGTTTTTCTTTTAGACTGTAAATTCTTTGGGACACAAATCATCATTTATTAGGTTTCTATAATGCCCAGCACAATTTTTATCACGTTCCAAGTTGTGTTATGGACTGGCTGCTGCAGACTGTCTTAAGTTCCTCTATTTCAGAAAAGAGTGGGAAAGAGGAATAGGGATGCAATAGTAGATAACAATTTCTGTGCTCAGAAAGCAATCGCCTTTTAGGGATCTCACTGCATTGTTGGTGATCATGCTTTGCTGTGTTATGGGAATTCACCTCTTGACATTTCTCAGTTCATACATCTTCACTTTTAAACACCACGTAGACACTTTTAATATGAGCTCTTCTCCACTTTTTCTCCTTAGTCAGCCCCTCTATTTGTTTTTATTTATTCTTTTATGATTGGTGCTTAGTATGGTTCTTCCGTTTATTGAATTACTGTGTCATCCATGAATGCCTTAGCAAAGCACAGGGAAGGGCTTCCTTCTTCATGCTGCCTGGATGCCAGCAGAGGGGAAGCATTAAGATCACAGTAGAAACAGTCTCCATACTCTCATTTCTGGTGCCCTGCACGACAGCAAACCTGCAGCAAATGCAGGAACCTGGGATGGAGGATTCCCAGTGCTAATTTCTCTGAACATTGCAATAGCAGCCAAACCCTGACAAGCCTCTACTAAGCATCTGCAAACTGAGATTTTTTTCAGAGGCTTATAACTTGACCAGATTTGGAGGTGTTTTTCACAGGAACAGCAAAAGGTACGTCCCTGACATCTGCACCAAATTTCAAGATATTGCTCCAGAGCACAGAGGCACTAGAGCTTCTCAACAAAACAGTTGTAGGAGTTTTAAATGGACAAAACAATGCATTTTCCCTACTCTCATTCTCTTAAAAGTCTGTTTAGTGAGTTAAGCATTCTAGTTCTCATGGCTTAGCACAATGCTTCTGTTTAGGTTTGCAGTGCTATGAGAGAGTGGTTTTAAGAATGATGGTTGAAATACAAAATAATTGTGAAAATATGAGCTGAAGATCTCTGCTGAATTTTCCACAGGGGCTTAGAGAGACTTCAGGAGAGGAGACTGGATCAGGGGTCCAGATAGTAGGTCAGGGAACGAGCTGGAAATAAAACACTATGATTTCAGGCAACTCGCCTCACTTTTCTACTGTGCTTCCCTTCTGTCTCCATCCGCCTCTGCACACGTTTCAGTTATTTAAATTGTTGGTTGGTTGCGGCATGGACTTTCTTACTCTTTTAAGAAGGCATCAGCATCTTCTAAGAAGAGGCTGGGCAGGGGCCTTGCTGAGCCGGAATAGGACTTTGGAGTCACATGGTCCTACCCCCTTACAGCAGACCCAGAGGGGAAATGATGGTTTGCAGGGATTACATCAGCTATTAAAATGGAGACTCATAACTCAGCCACCAGCCAATACATATTTTTTTGGCTCGTGCTACTGAAACTTATTGATGCTCAGTCATTCTCAGAGCAGCCTGCTAACATTAGGCCGTGATCTTGCTATGTAAATGTTCTCAGCAGATTAAATTGAGGTTGTCATACTTTTTGCTTGATTAAAATCTTTGACAAATGTTGAGAGTTTGGTTGAGGATGGTGTTAGTAACTTCTGTTTATGCTTAGCTCTCAGTTCTCTGTGCACGCTGCGGAGCAAATAAGACTATAAGCGTGCACAGCATCATGTCAGTAGGAGAGGCTCTCCCACCAACATAGCTACCACCCCTCATTGACCTGGTTTTATTATGATGATGGGAGAGCTCTCTCCCGTCTGCATAATCCGGCTACACGAGTCCCCTTGCAGTGGGACAGCTGTATCGATCCAGCTATGCCCCTGTAAGCTTGTAAGTGTAGACATGGCCTTAGACATAGACATCGTGCTAGGGCACTTCACTACAGGGTGCACTAGAATCCTCTACTTTGTACTGCTACTTCCTCTGCCTTATGTGTCACATTCTGCTGGGATTTTAACAAGAGGAACAGAGGATGCCTGGCCTTCTCTGCTTCTGCATCTTTCTTTCTACCCCATCTCCTCCAAATGATCTGACGTGATCAGTCTGATGTGCCCCAGAGCCCTTCATGCCAAATTGCAAAATCTAAATGTAGGGAGAGGGGTCTTACCTGACAGCCCTCACCCCCATGCAGCCCCCCCAACCCTGCGCGCGCACGCACACAGACACAGAGAGAGAGAGAGTGACTTCTTTGGAGTGGAGCCTTATTCTTAAAATGTGCTGAAAATTCCATGGCCGCTGGAACCTTCCCCCATCCAATGGGAGAAAGCTTAGGAAATTACATGACAGGTGCCTCCGCCAATTTGTTGTCCCCACCTGTGTCTGTTTCCAGGAAAGGCTGCAATCTGGCCCACATTTACTAACCATTACTGAGTATACAAATTAAAGTAAGAGTAAGCAATGAAGCACTATTAATTAGGTTCATTTATGAATAAACAATTCCATTGCCTCTTATGTGGATATATTCCAAATGAAATTACACCTGTGAGTGAGACACATTTCTTTGAAGGAGCACTTGTTTCTGGCCAAAGTCAAACAAGATAAATCCCTTGAAAAATTAATTTATAAGTAGCCACTTATCCATCATAGGACACCCATACAATTTAAAGGTATCCAGTGACGATGGTGCTTGAACTATACTGTACGTGATCTTCAACAGTTCTGTGCCTTTATCATTAATTGCTTTTTTTTTTGATAATCCCTTTAAGTGGGAAAAAGCTTTAATTCAGTAATTTAAGTGTTAGTAAAAAGGTATATCAACATGTTTTTAAAATGCATGACTCAAAGTGATTTCAGACAGGCTACTCAGTGCAAATTGAGAATCCGGGATTCAAGTTAAATCCCACAGCATTTAGGGTCTAAAGGGGGAAACTTAATAAATGTAAGTCACAGTATGTTACTTTCAAATGTGTTTCCCCATTTTTAACAAACTGCTTTTTCTGAAGTGAAATTTGATAAACCTTCTTTATTTGTGGATAATCCTCAATTGCTTTTGAAATATTTTAAATTCTGAAATACTGTGTAAAGTGCTGACTATTTGAAAATGGGCTGTTATGGATGTGTAGTAACCTTCCCTGAATTTTAAATACACTGGAAATAACGTGTTGATGGTTCCCAGTAACATGGCACTAAAATTGTTTAAAAAAATAGACCATAACTTCTTTGACACTACAAATATGTATGACAAAGTTAATGCTCCTATACCTAAACCTTGGAGCACATAGTAAATTAATTGGACATATAGCCACGAAGGAGTCATGTGGATTGATTGATTTTTTTTATTATTATTTTTTAAATCAGAGGTAGACACACAAACCTTTCCAATGACATGACCTATATAGTGTACGGTATTGGATATAAGCCATTTCTATTTGCTAGTCCAAAATAGCACTTGTTGTTATTAATCAAAAGTAATGGACATTTTTCTGTGTGAAATGAATGATCAACCAGTCCAAATTGCAGGCTCAGCAGAGGCTTAGATTTGAACAGACATAGAGACTGACATACCCTCTTGCTCCCTAAAAGTCCTTCTAGAACAAGGAGGATGTTCACTCCAGTATCTTTCATTACAAGATTTGGTCCAGGTTTTTTTTTTTTAAAGAAGCATTTTATAGGAACTTGGGGGTTTTCTTCTTCTTATTACACTTTGTTTCCTTGTTTTCAGAAGCCTTGGTTTTCAAAAGCTTGAAAAATATCTCCTGAAAGTCAGAAAATAAATGTTGTCCTCATGGCATGTACCTTATTTAAAGAAAATCCACACTTTCCTTAAGGACACAGGTGTCTTCAGTAATTTTTGTGACAGTTCAGGAACCTGTAAACTGACCTGCATTAAAGTTGCAGTGTCTTTCTATAGTATCAGTTTTAGGAGGAAACCTTGACAAATGACTTTAGAATCTACACTGTGCCTATTGGTTTAGCAGATATCAAAATATACATTACACAAGATTGATCGCCAAAGAAATTTAACCTAGACTATCAAAAATGGGTATTCACATCAGGCTTCTAAATCCTTATTTCGATTCCTGAATAAATGACCTGATTTTCAAAGCATACAGCAGCTCCCAATGAATTAGATGAAAATCTTTTGAACAGTAAATCGTTTAGTCAGGTGTTCCACTGTTGATTTAAGAGCCTTATTTTTACAGTTCTATTTTTTAAAATATCTTGGTTTTAAAGTCTAGTTGTGTAATATTTTTGTCAAGTGCTTTCTGTTATAAAGTCAAAGACAAAATTAATTCTTTCTTTATTACATGACATTTAGCTCATTGGAATTTACTCATGAGAATCCCTATTCCTGATTTTTTTTCATGTTGTGAAAGAAAGTCTATTTCAAAGGACTTAACTAACTCTACTGTCTGTCAGGTTTCATTTCTTAGTATTTCTGAGGCTAACCAGGCTATGCTAGGCTTGACGGAGCTGTTATAAGAGCACAGTGTTGTACATTCAAAACACACTGTACTCAAAAATGGATTTGTTGCTTTGCTTTGCACATGTTCATATATCTCTTCTACTCTCAGCTGCGACATTTCTGCAGTATGACTATGGAGTTAACAAAGAGAGAACAATATTGCTAACCTGGTATTCATAACTAGCTATGGGACAAAACTTAGAAATATCTATTAATAATTAGGTGTCAGAAGAAAAAGAATTATATCACTGTCAGGCCTGGAGTAAAATTTTCAAAAACTGATTGAGGCACTTAAGAGATAAGCCATTTTGACTTTCATTGAGACTTAGGCAGCTGTGCTGGCATAGGTTTTGGTGTGTAGACATAGCCTTAGACTCTTAAGAAACTTAACCAATTTTGCAAATGTTACCCCTTGTCTACGTGTGAAAAATGTGTGCTACATTGATTTAGGCTTTACGTTAGGTTCTTAAAATGCTAATGTAGATTACTGCCTTAGTGCAAAGTGGGGTTTACATCAGTGTAGCTTAGTTCTTTGCACTGGTGGAATGGGTCTGTTAGAGATTTCAACCATTGTACCTAAATTGATGATGTTACCGAGGTACAAATTGTCTTAATGCAGACAAGGCCTAAAGCTGCAGCCCAACCACCCAAATGTTATCCTTCATGGGCAGTGCATGTTTTCAAGTTGGTATTCAATTCCCTATATTCTCTGCTTTATCATTTTCTGTGATATCAGTTGTTTAATAAGTGGGACATTATGAAGATAAAAATCTTTTTATTTGTATTACCATAGTGCCTAGGAACCCTAGTCATGGACCAGAATCCCACTGTGCTAGGTGTTGTACAATCATAGAACCAAAAACAAAACAAAAAAGCCTGTCCTTGCCTCATGGAGCTTACAATCTAAGTAAAACATATTTCTTGGTTACTCCACTGTGGAAAGAATTCGCAAATCTAGTTCTTCTCACTGTTTGCTAATATATTACTGTTGTTTTTAAAGTATCTGTTTCACTCATTGGTGAAGTGTTAGCACTGTAGTATATACGCATTTATACAGGGTTGGGGTTTTTTTGTGCTTTATTCAGCTTGGACAGTGTGGCTAGCTTGATCATTTTAAATCTCATACCACCCTGCCCCCAGCCATATACTGTTTTCTACCCCAACCTTGCAGCGTTGTGCTAGGGACAAAGAACTAGAAAAAGTAAGACTGAATATAAACTAACTTCTTTTACTCCTCATGCTGATTTGAATCACAAGAAGCCTTCACATGTTAATAGTGAAAGAGAGAGATTTTTTAGTATGAATTATCTCAGGTAGCAGTTCCAGAGGAGTAGCCATGTTAGTCTGTATACAGCAAAAACGACGAGAGTTCTGTAACAATTTAAAGACTAACAAATTAAAGTGCTACAGAACCCTCGTTTTTTCAGGTGGTAGTGTTAGTGTCACAGGTAAAAGTTGATCTAATACAATTATCTTCATGATATGTCTATTCTGAATGTAGGCTGTAGTGTTTCACATTACATACTTGTGGCTTGCAGATTTTCATTTAATTTAAAGTTCTTTCTACTTTCAAATCCAGGGTAGAAAAATATCTGTTCTCTCCTTCAGCTGGTGATCTCCTTTGTTTCGGTTGCCTGGATTTCATTTTTTTGGGGAAGCTTCTGTTCAAGAGACAATATATATTTGCAGGTAGAAGAGAAACAGCAGGTGGTGTTCTATTTGCTAATGGGAGAGGGATAGTGAAAGTTTACCATGAAAAAACGTTCCCCTTTCCTATAGTTGTAGTGTGCTACACGGTAAAACCTCTCTGTTGGACCTCTGGTTTATCTGACATTCTTAAAACAGGCCTTGTTTCAAAATTTCCTTCAGTGTTTATGTGGATCAAAAAATAAAACTTCACTTGGATGGCAGTTTCTTTAAATGTTTTCAACAGAAATGTCATAGCAATTCCATTACCATTTTAATCCCAATACTTTTGGGTTGTTTGTTTAGTGTTGTGTAAAATTACATACAAAAAAAGATTGGCTTTGAACGCACAACACCTTGCCAATGACATAAAACTGTTAACTAGTTGTTCAGGTTTCATATTAATCATTCTTTCGTTGTTTGTTTTGAAATGATTTCTTCAGACTTGATGGATTGAGTAGAAAACAGGAATGTTGGAGCCATCCTAGACTTCACTTCACTGCTCAGCTGTGGAGCTTTCAACACATTACAGAACAAATTGAGATGTTTGCATTTATTCCAGAATGATAAATATTTTGGCATTAAGCAAAGCCTCAATATTTTTAAATTAAATCTTTGGGTTATCAAAAATTATGAGACTGTGAAACAAAATAAATATGTGCCAACATATGCACATATTCTGTATTTCTTTTGAATAATGTGGGTTTTGTTAAGGATTATTTGGAATTTATGGTTAAAATCACCTCTTGGTGGTTGAAACAGTGTTCTTATAATTAAGACACCTATCATTGCCTGGGCCTTTCCCTCAACATTGGGAAGACTAAGGTGCTCCTCCAACCTGCTCCAGCACAAGTTACCCCCCCTTCTCCGTCATCGGTGGTGAACTGAAAAGTGTTGAACATTTCCTTTAACTTGGCAGCCACCTCTCCTAGGCAGCCAATCTTGATGTGGAGATTGAATACAGGATCCACTGTGCCATGTTACATTGTCTTTATTGACAGAGATGTGCAGGTGGAAACTAAGATCCTGGTCTACAGTGCAGTTACCCCACTTTTCTTTCCGGCTGTGAAACATGGGTGACATATCAAAGGCATCTTAAGTGTCTTCAGTGGTACCAACAGCCTTAGGAAAATTCTCCATATCAAGTCCTCTTTTTTTTTGACTTAGTCATGGTAAAAAGAACCACAAGGGGACAGAGGAAACACTACAAGGACACCATGAAAGTATATCTTAAGAAGAGAGACATTGACTCCACAACTTGGGAAGAGCTGTCTGGCAGTAGACTGCAGTGGCATCACATCATACATCAAGCCTCAGCCCATTTTGAAAAGAATTGCCTTGCTCGAGAGACTGAGAAACAGCAGAGGAGGAAGGAAAACGTACAGCATCCTGGCCACTGTTTCTCGACACACTCCAATATCTGAGCATCTTCCTGGATTGTCCAGACCCTGGTCCCCTGGAAATGCACAGTATTTACAGACTCACTGCTTCCAAAGAAACCATACACCCCAGTTTCATCTCAGATCACTGCTGTGCTTAATACACAGCACTTAGATCTGTTTATGATGAAATCAAGTATAAGTTTATTTAGCAAAGCACGGAGATTCAAGTCATAGCAGGTAGAAGGATTGGAAATAAATGAGTACATATAAAATAAAAGCATAACATACATGCTAGAGCCAAGACTTAATTAACTAGTTACTCTTATATCTAATAGAGCATTGCTCACCCAAAATCCTTGCCACATTATACAGCCAGGCTTGTCTGTGATCCTCCTTTCATGAGACAGACACACAGTGACAACTTGCCTCCTAGATGAAAGACCCAGTGTTCCTTTGCCTCCCATAATATACAAGTCCTGTGCTTTGTCTTCATTCACAAACAGGACCCCTACATGCCAGGTTTTTATTTTTTTCCTGTTAATTTTCTGTCTTGTAGGTGTCTCAACCTTTCAGCTGGCTCCTGGATCAGTATGCAAATAGGCCTCCATTGTGAGGCTCACAGTACACAATAACTTATGACCAGACAGGGAGATAAGCATCTGTTACCTCCTTCCTGAAAGGAATCTGTCTGAATCATGTAACTTTCTGGCAACCTGCCTTAACTAAAAGACTGGAAGAGCATAATTTGCAGCATAAATACACAACTTCTTAAATGTTATCCGTACATACATTTTGAATGATCATGATGACTAGCGGGCTACTGGCTCTCAGTAGAGAACTTACATGCCACCCTCTGAACCATTATGCATATATGTATGACCCAGGGGTCCCTGTAAAACTCTCAACACCTCCTGTATGCTCTGCTAGTTCGCACAAGAGGTCCCTAGGTCATATCTGTTATACAGGAGGTCAGACTAAATGATCACAGAGGTCACAACAGTAAGCCTTGGAATCTATAAATCCATGCTTGAATATATAACATATCTATTAAAACATTTTATTATTAAATATGTGTAAGAAACTAAAGAGAACTCTGAACATTGCTTATTATTAAATTAAACACAAGTGCTCACACAATCAGAAACAAAGATGTCCTCCACATTTTAGTTTTAGAGTTCCAGCTCAACATTGGCTGACTTTCATGCTAACTATGCAGCTTCCATCTGTAGCCACAAATCAGTCAAGGATGGAATTTTATTTGTCGACCTTTTGGCTGTTTGTGCTTCAGCTTAAATGATGATTTGAGTATTAATAAAATAGCTTTTTGACTGTCATTTAATAGATTGGTAAGGTGCTGGTTTATGCAGGGGACTAATGTGATAGCCTTTCATTTCTGGGACTTGTTTTTTTTAGGGACATGCCTAGTTTAACCATAATTAGCAGTTTACATGTGCAGTCATTGCAGCCATGTACAAATTAGGTGTGAACTTTACTTTCCTGATTTCCTGAGGAATCTGGCCTCTGGAAACTAGGAAGAACCTCAATGGGTTCAACCTAGCATGCATTTTTTTACAGTCTGTTTAGGCACAATGTAGCCTGATTGATGCTCTGCGCAAGAGAGGCCCATGACTTGAGAGTGAAGGAATGGTTCAAGTTGTCATTAAAGTCTTTTGACCAGGCTCTGTAGGGAAATGGGCCAGTGTATGGCTCTGTCCAATGTCTGGCTCAAGTCAAGCTGGTGCTATTAGTCCATCACTTACATTTGTACTATAGTCACTCTCAAAACTTTAAATGCTATAGTAAAAGACATCTAATGATTTAAAGTCAGTTACATTTCTTTAAATTACTTGTATCTCCTTTTGAATGTCAGAATATCAGTGTGCTGGTTTAGCATGCGATGGTGTCAAATATATGGTTCTTTAGGAAATTATGCATAGTGATTTGCTGTTTGAGAGGCTCAGTGTTTTGTAGTAAACTGACTCATTAATATTGTTCAGCCACCTGCATTTGAAAATTCTCTACCTTAATAGCATCAGTTGTTAGAGCTGTAATACTTTTCCTGTCTATTGCATTCAGGAAGTAAATTCCACATACATTTCTAGCAGCAGGTCAAAATATTGTTTGTGACTATGATTTTTGTTCTAAATGCACCACAATTCTTGTAACTCTTCTCCAATATTATAAGTTAGAGTAGAGCCTGCACTGGAAACATCACATTTGAGCACCCCAAATGTTGAGTATGTTTGAAATCTGACACTAGATCCAGATCTAATTAGTGTCTTGCAGCAGCTATTACACAAAACTCTTTTATATGAAGTTTGAACTCTTCCTATGTGACCAGCATTTGAGTTACTGTCTCAGTCTGAGAATAGCAGTATATTCTCATGTTATGGGTGATATGGGTGTTCATATGCATTTGTACAGCACCCAACACAATGAAGCTTAAATCCTGATTGTTGTCTCTAGGCTCTATTGTAAGCTAGATAATACAACATTATGTATGTAGTTGTTCTTTAAAAATGGGCACAATCAAAACCCCCCATAAGGCTCATAATTTTGCAACTTGAACTCATCTCTGATGTTCCTTTCAGCTACCACTCTCTGACTTCCCACATCTGTATTTAATTTATATAAATATAAGATCTTCCAACAGGTTCTTGTCTTGTCTTTGTACATATATTATGAATGCACTTCAGAGATGCTGTGTAAGAATAAGTAATTGCCATTTGAGCTATGGTAATCTTTTAGATGTTTTTGGTTCTATCCAATTCTTCATCCACTAAGGAACCAGAGTACACATTTTAAATCAAACTCCTCTAGTTGCTCAACTTCTTCATCTTCTGTTAATATTTCTGGAATACGTAGGTTGCATTTCTATCAAGATCCTCTGCAATCACACTTATTACTAGCTATGAAAGTTGATCCTGTGTCAGCTGATTCAGGCGTGTGGAGCTCAGGCTGTAGGACTGTTTAATTGCAGCGTAGACATTCCAGCTCAGACTGCAGTCTGAGCTCCAGGACCCTCCCAGCTCTCAGGGTCCTAGAGTCTGGGCTCCAGCCTGAGCCTGGACATCTACACTGCAATTAAACAGCCTCGCAGCCCGAGCCCTGGTAGCCTGAGTCAGTTGGCACATGCCAGCCACTGGTGTCTAATTGTAGTGTAGACATACCCTTAGTGGCTTACTGTCTCCATTTCATAATATTAGCCATAGCCATAAGGCTTGCTTCCTCCTAGCACTGTCCTAATCCCTGTGTCATCTTCCTCACAATTCAGCCTCCCTCTGCCTCTTTTTTGGCCTTCAGTGGAATTTCCCCCTCTCTACCTTCCTGTTTCCCCCATCTTTGGGGGGATCCACCCTCCTGTGGTTTCTTCATCCTGATTCTTGATTCTGCACAGGGAGCTGAACTCAAGCTCTGTTGGCTCTGGCTGACTACATTCTTGCCTGTGCAACTAACCACAAGCGCAGTGGAGAACAATTGAAGAAAAGGGAAAAAGGCAGACTCTGAAAGCCAGCATTAGAAACTTCAGAGGATAGAGCTTTTCCAGTATGAGCATGTCTTCAGACTGGTAAAAAAAGAAAAGGCATACACCCTGGACTTTCCTGCCTGTACATTTATATTTATCAGTGTATTTATTTTACTGGGCTATGTGACCCTAGCCCTGTTGGATAAATGACGACCTACCTAAGATGTTACTACCCCAGTATTCCAGGGGGACTTCAGTAGGTGATTTATCCTATTATACACACCAAATTTCATTAAAAGAACATCATGAAGTCATAAAGTCAAGCACTCAAAATGGGTCTGGTGGAAAAAATAGTTTGTGATTATGCGATTTAAAGACTGTATCATAATGCATGTGCAGAAAGGGATTGAATTAAGTTTAATTCTGGCATTTTCTAACTTTTGAGTGCTTGACTTTGTAACCTTAATGACAGTTTTTTGTGTGCAATTTTCTAGGTTTTTAAAAAAGCAAACTGGAAAAAAAACTGTCATCACATGGCATCATATTGACTGCCACCTGGGTAGTCAGCAGGCCTGGAACCCTTAGATCCACCATACAGATCTCTGCCACTAGAGCTAATGGAGTAACTGCTAGGGGTAGTGGGTGCTATCTTCTCCATAGACCACCTATAAAGGGGGATGGGACACATTGCAAGTGTGTTTTACAGATATTTGCTGACAGCAGAGGAACGGTGAGACTTGGAAACGCTGGCTTCCATTCCAGACTCTGGAAGGGAGTATGATCTAATGGGCACAGACTCTTCTGCCCATTCCCCCAAGCTTAACCCCTTCTGTCCTGTTGTCCCAACCTGTCCCCGTCCTGTGTGTTGTCCAGCCTTGGTGCTTCATCCCAGACCCATTCCCCTCACCTACCAAGTCCCCATCTCCACTCCTCAGAGTTCTCATCTCAGATGTCTCCTGCAGTCTTAGTCTCTCTTGGTCTCCCTGCCTCCTTGTGCTTTGTCTCTTCCCCCAGCCAGTCTCCTCCTCCCCCTTTTTCTCCCCACCCATCTCCTTGTCTGAACACTTTGCCCCCATCCACAGTGATTCCCAGGGCTCCTTGTCCAGTCTCTTCACCACCACCTTGGCTCCTTGTCCCAGAATCTTTGCACAGCCAGTTCCTGTTTCCTGCCTCTGGCACCTTGGTTCCTTGTCAAACGTCTCTCTCTCAGTCCGTACCCTGCTGGCTCCCAGTCTCCTTGCCCAGAGCCAATTCTAGTCCCTTCCCCCAGCTTGTGGTCCCTTCCAGCACAATTCCCAGTCCATTTCCCACACCCCACTGACAGCAGGCTCCAGTCCTGGTCTGCACTTCACTGATAAGTTTTTCATTGACATATAGATCTTTTTAGTATCTATTTCCTTTGTGAAAGCTATTAGAAGTACTATAATGTGCACTTGGCCTAAAACTCTCTGCCTCTACACACAGTGAATCATGTGGCATTAAAAAGGCCACAGCTTTATTCTTAACAATAGATCAACGTAAACATGAATGTTTAAATGGAGTTATATACTGAGCAATACTATCATTTTAGATATGCCAGTTGCTGGCTTCTTATCCTGTCCTTTATAATCCTAAACTCTTTTACCAGTGTCCTTGCAACACTGCAAGGCCAAATCACATAATAACAAGCCCCTAGGTTATTATATGGGTGTTTTATCATTTAAAAAATGTTTTTTACCCTATGAACTGTCAGATGACTTGTTACATTTGGAGGCTTCCCACACACATCAGGAGGTAACCACCTAAGAACCCATTCGTTGTTGCCATGTGTACCACACGTACAACTGATATATATTCTAATATCGGACTGATCCAAGATCGTTCATTGAAATGTCATAATCAAGGAGCAGATTGATGGGAAATCTTTTGAATTTGCTTGGGTTTTTCTTCAAGTCTAGTCCCAAAAGAGAGAGAGATTTTCGTATTGGCTTCTGGGAGGGATGAAGTCCTCCAACTCTCCGTATTTCATTCTGAAATCAAGTTCATGCTTCACTCTGTGTGGGACAGTATTGATGTGGATGTTATCTGACCCTTACAAGCGATGAAGTTAGTAACCACCAGTAATTCTACAGTTGTGTGCTATGTACAATTGAAAATATGTGCAGAAAGATTCCTTAAAGCTTTAAAAATGCCTTAAACATGACATCTAGGGCACTATTCTTCATCCTCATATTGAAATAGAGGGTTACTATTGTGAGCTTTATAAATGATTGTTTTGTAAATATTTTAGCACTACACACCAAACAGTTTGTCAGTCAGTTTGTCAGCTTTGTCTTCTATTCTTGTTACCATAAGCTCCATTCCTGTTATTTTTTTGAAAATTAAGTATTAGTTTCAAGCTCTTTGCTGTATTGTAGCAGCTGAATACCATAACTTGCCCCATTTATATTATTGAGTAGTTATGCTAATTATATACAAACTACGATTTTACAAAATAGTTCTTGCAGTCATTTATTGTGTGCTGCCCATCACCTTGTACATGGTGCTCTCGAATTCCCTAAGCAATGGAAATAATCTTACTTACTTTGTAGAAACTACATGGACATTAATCCCATTATTGTTGGGTTTCCATTTCCTTGATATCTTACCTCATCTAGCCATCTGCTTACACCTACTATTCCTCTAATAATGCTGTGATGTAGTTCTGTTCCAGGTTCTTCCCTTTCTATTGATGACTTTTTGTCAGTGCTCTATCATCTCATCTTTTTATCTTTGTACTAGCATCTGGATTTGAAACTACATTTCTTTTATATCTTGCCTTGTGATTTTTTTCATTATTTTCCTGTACTATAATGCCAAATGAATCCATATTAATTTGAGTGTTGTTTTGTTCTTATGGCATCCTGCAGCTTGCTGTTTGAAATGCTTTGCAACATGCACCTTAGTTTTACAGCATCTCTGTCATTCCAGTTCTGGGCCTCTATTGAGCAGAGTTTTTGAACTGTGTGTTGTTTAGTGGTGGTTTAGGATGTGGTCCAGTGGCCACTAAGAATAAATAGTTGGACACCATCAAATTATCTTCTATGAATGATTTAAGGGCAGACGTAACTCCAAATCTTCAGAGATGGCTAATGTATTTACCCAGTCTACCACCTGCCTCCCCATTGGCATCAATTTTAGTTTTGGTCTGTGAGAAATATTTCTGAATAGATAATAGTACCATGAAAGTCCTTAATAAAAGAAAGAATTCAAAGCAGAATTCAGCTGCAGGTAGAAAGCTTTATAAACTTTATGCCATTGAGGAAGGCATTTCTGTGTAGCATTAAAAGAAAAATGTTCTCTTTTGAACACAGTTATTTGCTATTTGATTTTCTCTTATTGCTATGCAGATGGTTGTGTAGCAGAATTATAAAGTGTTCCATATTTTTGTTCTTTAAGTTACTGTTTGTTTGGAACAGCACATTAGAATGTGACATCTAAATTGGAGACAGTTTTTCAAATTAATGTTAATACAGATGAATCCTACAGTTTTACAGTTGTCTGTTTTGAAATTCAGTCAGTACTGTATAGAGAATTGGTTTTAGTTTCTGGAATACAGCATGTTAAATCTCTCAGTGTATATATGGTTCTTGCTGTGGTTATACTTTTATATATTCCTGTAAGATGCATTATGCAAGATTCTATGAATCCTGGTGTAACATTAGGTCAGCAAAATAAATCACACAGACAAGAAAGATTGATGACTGATTAATTACAGCCAGAGTCAACTTACGTTTACATAAGTGATTTACCATTAAGCTGCTCTTTGAGCTGAAAATCCATAAAAACATTAGGTTTCATTTTAAATGACTATTTCAACCAGCCTGTTTTTTTTCAATATTATATTTCTGTGCTATGAAAAGGATGTCAAATGCTTATTAGCATTTTTAAGGTGCCTATCACTGTAATATCACAGCAAATCAAATTTCATGTTCTAAAAAAAGTACTTGAGTAATCACATCAGTGTTTAAGTTAGTAGGTAACTCACATGAATTGCACAAACTTAAGAAATTATCTTTCTTGCCAGGTGTGTGTTTAGCTTACCTAGCAAGACACTTTTTGCTAGCCCAAGCTGTAAACCCCCTTTTGGTTTAGTGTTCTAGTTTTCTAGTCTTACATGTTGTTAGATTGTTAGTGTTATGTTTAATATAGGAGGACTCAGATTAATTACATTCACTGGTAAGTGAATTTTCCTATCAAAGATGCATTTGATTTCTCTCTCAAGATGCTGCTATCTCTGTAAAGCATTAGTAGAGCCCTGCAAATCCGTGGGTATCCACTTTATATCCGCATCCACGGACCATTTTTGTGGATCACAGATGGATGTGGATCCAAATTTTATATTTAAAGCCCTGCAAATGCATGGATATCCGCTCTATATCCACGGATCATTTTTGCAAATCATGGATTGGATGCAGATACGAATTTTGTATCCGCGCAGGGCTCGAAGCATAAGCATCACTGTGATGGAATCTTTTTTTGTTAAAGTTAAATTTATTATTTATTTCATGTTGCAATATTGCCATTATGTGATTGGCACTGCACAGACATATAGGAGTTTATGGTCTCTGCCCCCAAAGAGCTTACAGCTTATAAGACACGAGGAAGACAAAGGAAGAAATACCAGTCTTCAAGCAAACTGGTTTGGAAGGTGATTTCCTGCTCCATGGTGGCACACCATCCAGTGTGTGTAAATGTGAGGCACTGGCTGCATGGTGGGGCATTGGCTGAGGCTAACGTGTCCACTGACAGTTATCCACCACAAAGTGGGAGTGTAGGGGGTAAAGAGGCTACTTCAGTGTCTGCTTCTTCCGCAGAGATCACCAGAACTATCCAACTAGAACCAATTCCCAGAATTTGGGCATAGTGGCAAAACTGTTCCTAAATCTAATGCTTCTTTTTGTTAATGGATCTAGTACCCACTAATCCTAATGTATGAAATTATTGAAACCCAAATATACCAGTTGTTTGTTTGTTTTTTAAAGCCTCATTTCCTCTATATGGGCTGCTAAAAATTGGTAACTAGAATTCCCATTTGGCCAGACATAATTTGCTCCAATGGGGAAACAGCAAATGGTTTAACAGCTCTTGGGCCAGTTCAGTTAGGTTTTCTGGTGACAGTGCTGCCACACAAGATTCAGAGTCTAAGTCCCCAGAGTGAGTGCTGCAGTTTCTTAAAAAATGGGTATGCACATGAGCAAAGTTTTCTACAAGTTTTCCACTCAGACTGCACTGTAAGAAAGAACTCTGCACATGCTGGCGCAACAACGCTTTCTACTTGCTACCAGGGGTCAGGCACCAGCTTGAGCTCAGGGCACGGAGATATAATATCATAATATTTAGCAGCCTTTCCAAGGTACTTTTGTCAGCTAAAATGTGAGCCACTAACTTTTTGTTTTTGATTAAACAGCCATTTGCTTTAGAATTTCAATTAAACTCTCTTATTTTTATTAAGCCTTAGGTGGCACAATAGCTAACACTCCGTTATTTCACATCCCTTCATGTTTTTCAGTGTTGAATAGATGGAATGCTGCCAGTTTATATTTGTATTGACTTCAGAGAATTAATTTCTAAGGATAATGTGTCAATCATATATTTTGTAGCTTTCTTTCAGCAGATCTACTTTGATCACTGTTCCCTTTAGTCTCATCAAGGACAGGTTTTCTCTGTTTCAGTGTTGTTTATCTAAAGGCTTTGCCCTTTTTCATTTCACATGGTAAAACTTCAGCATTTTAACACTACTCCCATGGCAAATCTGAAAATGTGCACCTGACGAGCCATCATGAAAGAACCTTTAGTACTGTGGTATGGCGAGGGCAGTAGGAAAGTTCTGGAAGGGCGCTATGTAAGTGCTAGAATGATCTGGGTTTTATTCCCTATAGACTAGCCAAAGCCAATTGAAGGTAATTAGTGTCAGCTGACACCATTTAAGACCCCACCCAGGTGCCTATAAAAACTCTCTACTCCTGAGAGACAGTGTGGAGTGGAAGGAGTAGGTGTGTGGTGAGCAGAGGAGTGTGTGAAGTGGAGGAGAACAGAACGGAGTACGGTGGTGTGTGGAGTCATAGTGGAGAACAGAACGGAGTACAGTGGTGTGTGGAGAAGTGGAGGAGAACAGAACGGAGTACAGCGGTGTATGGGAGAGAGGTGGAGTCCTGAAGAAGGTACTGGGCTCAAGAAGCCAGAAAGACAGAGGGGGGAGAGTGGCCCAGGGGAAAAGCCTGCATCTGTTAGTGAGGTGCCAGCAGCACATAGTTGCTACTCAGAGGGCCCTTGGGCTGGGAACTGGAGGAGCAGGCGGGCCTGGGTCCCTATGCCCCTCCCTGGGAAGACGGGGTTACCGGCGACACCCTGGCCCACTGCGAGAGGCAAAAGTGCGAGACCCACTAGGGAGAAGCTGGCCGTTTGCCACAGTACAAATATTCACCAGTAATCAGTTTTTCTTGCCAGGACAAACCAGATATCTAGAACCTTTCAGCATTAATTCTGACCACTTAACTTAGTGAATGCTGAGTGTAGTATTTAGGTAATGGATCTACTCAGACTTAATCTTCTACCTTCAGAGATTCTTTGGGCTCTGCCTGCTGCAACCATCTAAACATTTTACTTCAGTAATTGTTTGCTGAGCAGCACAACTTCTTCAGAGTAGCTCAGATTGCTTACATAGCTATTATCCCAGAAGGAAAGAAGGAAAGAAAGAGGAATTTTATAACACTGAAGGGATTATGAAAGAGCTGTGTTTAAAATTGGAGGTCGCCTTATAGAATTATAAGAAAATACAGCCCCTTTGGAATGAATTCAGATTTTAAGAATTAAAACTCACTCTTGTTCACTCAATTAGAGGCTAAATCAAGCACTATTCAAGGCATGATATGAAAGTTTTTAATTGCAGTGCTTGACTACAATAATGATAGAAACTGGACGTTGGCAAACTAAAAATTGCAGTAATAAGTGAACTGTACTTTGTGGCATATTGCATTTGCAATAAGCTTCATTTTCTGAGCTTTTCTAGTCTTCATTGTGTGAGAGCTTCCTTGTGAAGCACAAAAGAAAGGCTTTAGAGATGATATGCAACTACTTATATCTCATGGTTTTAAGGAGATAGCAGCTGCTCAGGCTAGTTCCACACGACTTTCCACATAGGAACCCGCAAAGTGCAGAAGCCAATACATGTCACTAGGATTTGGAAAAACTTTTCCATAATGGACAAACTGACCTATTACAATTTGAAGCCAATAAAGTACTGCCAAAATGCAGAAGAAATAGTGATATATATTGAGGGTTTTTTTTAAAGAGAATTTTCTAATGCCTCTTTCCTCTGTCTACGTGTATGTCTGTCTGTCTTTATTGTGAGATCTTTGGGGTAAGAGCCCTTTCTTGTTGTCTGGCTGGAAAGTATACACATAATGGGCACCATAAACAAATAATACTCTATATATACACTGTAATTGTGTATATTTTTTTACACTATTTACATTTATTAAAGTATTGTCAGGCCTTCTGTCCTGCAAAATAAAGACACTGAAATTTGTACATTATGATGTGTCTACAGTTTTTCAAGAAACTTCTTGAGAAATTCAGACTTCACATATGCAAATCTTGAGTTTGTCACTTTCAGTGCCATCACTATATATGGAACAACACAGTAAAACCAGTCTATTTGGTCTAATTTTTTGATAGCAGGGAACGTGAAAGAACTTTACATAAAAGGAAAACTTGTGTGTGTACATGGATTCCGCTGACTATCACAACCCCTAGGGAATTCCTTTTAGAAAATCCATGTTGAGGAATATTTTAGTTTCAAAGGTTTAGATTTAAAAAACTTCAAATCATATTGCGTGCTATCTGGATTTATGCTTTTCTCACTAGGAATTATGTCCGTGATTATTTTTTACAGTACAAGCATATTGTTAAACCAAAGAGTATATTCTGCCTTCAAACAGCGTTTAAGGGGGAGCTGAGTTTGTTGTATATGCTCCAGTAGAGGCAATTGTAGTTTGCCCAGTTGAGAGCGATGTTGACAATTTACCGAGAACAGGAGGGTCTTGTTTAGTTGATATAAAATGGACCTGATTGTGGTGCACTTCATCTTTAGTGTAAAGGTGCAGTCCCCAATGACGGCTGGTTTCAGCAGACAGAATGTGATCTTTTATCTTTATCTGAGTGTCCTTTAGAGTGCGTGAGTATTGCTGGGTCAACTGCAGATCACCCCCTTCCATTCCACAAGAAGAGTAGTGAAAAATGGACATGAGTGCAGCTTGGAAACAGTGGCATTCACGTACTCAGGTTTATGGGAAAAGGAGGAAATTGAAAGTGGAGAAAAGAGGAAATGGGAGATGCTTCCACTGTTGTGAGAAGACAAAGGATGGAGGCTCATTCCCTCCCAGCAGCCAGGGACAAGAGGGCAAGAATGCCAACCCACCCTGTTTTGTTGTGTATGCTTTTCAAGTAAATTTTCAAATCTTCACACAAATGTGGGGCTTAGGTTAGACTGCTAGAAGGAAGGGGTGCATTTACCTAAACAAGATGCGTCCATGAGATCCCAGAAATCTTACTAGTGCCTGAGCAGTAGAATTGTGTGCACTGAGAAGATAATGTATGGGTGGAATAAAACTGAATGTGGCTCCCAGGTCCTTACTGGGCTATCCCCAGTTAGGCCCAGAAGTTTCTTTGCCTTAATTTTTGAATAACTTAATCCAGTTCATGCCTTTTAATTATGATGCCTCAACTGAATTCCTCCAGATTGCTCCATTTGCCTAATTCATTAATTCTTTCCTAATATTGTGCTTGAATTTTCCTCTTTTAATTATACAAGTAACTAATACTCTTACATGTTTTCCTTATTTTTTTGTTCATATCTTTTCTGACGCTTAAGTACTATCACTGTGGTCACATGGACTTTTTGCATATTTTTTCCATTTTTAATTGTGTTTTATGAATAAGAAAGAGATCTTGGAATCATTGTGGATAGTTCTCTGGAAACATCCACTCAATGTGCAGCGGCAGCCAAAGAAGCTAACAGAATGTTAGGAATCATTAGGAAAAGGGATAGATAATAAGACAGGAAATATAATATTGCCTCTATATAATCCATGGTACACCCACATTTTGGATACTGCATGCAGATCTGGTCACCCCATCTCAAAAAAGATATATTGGAATTGGAAAAGATATAGAAAAGGGCAAGAAAAGTGATTAGAGCTATGGGAGAGCTTCCATATGAGGAGAGATTAATAAGACTGGGACTTTTCATCTTGGAAAAGAGATGAATAAGGGGGGATATGATAAAGGTCTATAAAATTGTGACCGGTGTGGAGTACGTAAATAAGGAAGTGTTGTTTACTCGTTCTCATAACACACAAACTAGAGGTCATCCAATGAAATTAATAGGGAGCAGGTTTACAACGAACAAAAGGAAGTATTTCTCCACACAACATACAGTGGACCTCTGAAACTGTTTGCCAGAAGATATTGTGAAGGCCAAGACTGTAGTAAGGTTAATTAAAAAAAAAAAAAAAAAAGTAAATAAGAAGTAGATAAAGTTCATGATAACTTTATGGAGGATAGGTCCATCTATGGCTATTAGCCAGGATGGGCAGGGATGCAAAACCATGCTCTAAAGTGTCCCTAGCTTCTGTTTGCGAAAAGCTGGAAATGGTAACAGGATGCGGCACTTAATCAAAACCTGTTCTGTTCATTGCCTCTGAAGCAGCTGCCATTGGCCACTGTTGGAAGACAGGATACTGATCTAGATGGACCATTGGTCTGACCAGTATGGCTGTTCTTAATGTTCCTTGTGGTGGTTTTCATTCATTTCCAGTCTATTCATCTTTGTCTTCTATTCTCAATATTGAAAAATAGATCATTTTTTGATCATTTGACCAAAGTCACTCTTCTGCATGTTCATTGCTGTTAGACTGTGACCAACAGTAACATCTTCCTTAGCTGCTATTGCAATTCTTAATAAAAAATTGTTTGGGACTCTTTAAAATCTTCCTTATTTTGTGACTCACAATGTGTGCCTTAGCAAATATCTAGATAATTAAAATCTCCCATGACTCCCAAGTCCTGGAGTTGTGACTTTAGTAATATGGTTAAGTAGGATTTTATCAGAATTTTCATTGTAGTCTGTAGCAAGTAACAACTGGAATTTACCCTCAGTTTTACATGGGTCTGGTCATAATCTTTTACTTTTATCCTTTCCTTCAGAGTCAGTCTGTATTTTACTAGGTACATTATTTTGATGTACAGTGTAATGTTATCCTTTTTTTTTTGCTTTTTCCTATCTAAAAAAGATTATATCATATATATTTCAGACATGTATCTTATCCTGCCTTCTTTCTTGAATTACCTTTTAACTAATTCTGTTCATTTCCCGTAATCAGTATGTGTTTATTTTGTTTCCCATTCTTCCTCCATATTTTTTGTTTACCTTTTGCCCCTTTAGTAATTGCCTTAAAAGGAAATGGTTAAGGTAACTTCTATCACGATTCACTTTCTGGTTTTCATATCAGTACTAGACAGAAACCTTTCCCCCAGTCTGGTGAAGTTGTGATTGTCTGTCTGATTGAAATTCCTTCTCCCCAAAAAACTAATGCTTCATTACTATTTAATATTGATTCTTAACTTAAATCCCTCCACTATTGACCATCTCTTTAACGATTTGTTTCTCTTACTCTCCTTTCTCTCCCAGGGCATTCTCTTTATCTGTAGGGTTTCGGAAATTATGACTTACTCTAACTCCTTCACTTTCCTTTGCTAATTCCTGGTGTTTTCTGTGCTCTTGTGTATCTGGCTTATGGTATATTGTTTGTTCTGGTGTGAAGAAAGGAGGGGGATTGAGGGTCTCTGTGTTCCTTGTGATTCCTTCTTTCCTTTCCTTGCTCAGGAAGCTGGTACATGGGAAGCAGCAGAAAACTGTTTTTATTCTAGTTGTGGATGTTCTCATTCTACCATCAAAATAACAACTGTACCACCTGACTTATTTTCTCATTAATCGGTAACTCTATCTTGTTTCCCACTTAGATTCACCTTCTCTGGGCCCCACTTGGTTATGTTATCCTTGTACTTTTAACCATCTGAAAGTCTGGAGTGAGATTTTTCAACTAGTAGAGCTGAGTCCACTTAAACTGCCTTTTAATGTCAATGTGCTAAATCTGTTATTAAACAAATAACTATACCACTTTCCTGGTCCTCTAGATCTCATGTCTTATCATATTGACACTACATGTGGAATTTTCTTTTTTAAAATACTGGCATTTTTTTTCAAGTAAAATGAGAAACTTGCATAAAGGTCTCAGTTGACAGTTGTAAAGCTAAAAAGCAACTAAAATTAGAAGAGATGAAAAATTAGGGGGAAATGATCATCTGAGAAATCTCACCACAGAACTCAAATTTATACTAAACTCTACCAGCCAGAGTTATGCAGTCAGAATCCAGGTCACACCCTGATGGTGATGAATCCAGGACAGAAGATCCAGCATAGGAAAGGGTGGGTGTTCTAATGCTGGGAGAAAACCTATAAATTCCTTTTCACCAGAGCCTGAAAAGGATGGTCATATCTCCAGAACTGAGTGGTGTGGTGTGGCAGGGAGATGGGCTTATTCAGCCCTCAGTAGAATCCCGAGGGACGTCAGTAATGGAAACACTGCCTGTACTCTTTGCATCTCACATGAATAAAACACGTTTTATGAACTTTAGAATTATTTCATGATGAAATTGTCACAGTGATTAAAAATGCCTGCTCCCTGTCTTCAGGTCATCTTTAGAGTTGGTAGCATTAGTGGTGCTACACTGGTGCAGAAAAATGCTAACAAATTTTTTCAATGTACACAAGGCCATAGATGTTTGTTTGAGTGACTCAAATAGTGGTAAAAGACCAATTATATTAATTGACTCTACTTTAACGGAAATGACATACTCAAAATTGATTATTACAAATGACTGAGAAATATAGCTTCCCAGGTGCTCAAGAAAATGTGCTATATTGTTTTTTTCCTGATATGAACTTGAAAGACAATTCCCAGCATAATTTATTAAGCATCGCCTTTCAAAAACAATCTTCAATTAAAATTGTTCATATTTAACAAATTACTGATTGCATTTGACTGTCAATCGCTTTGAGTGAATTAAACTTTAAAAAGCTTTCTTGGTATGAATACAAAAAGAGAATTTAAAAGATTAATGCAGCCTGCATATGTATCAGTATTTATTTTTTCTGTGTCAGTTACATCATTCACAGAAGCAGCTCACATAAAAATATTTCAAACCACTGGTTTCATAGCATCATATGACTCTGTCTGTGTATAGCAAGTCATATGGTAAATTAATGTTAAGTACCAATGAATTCTTGCTATAAACCTGTAATGCAGCTCAGCTAGAAGTTATGGACTTGATGCAGAAATTACTTGGTGAAATTCTATTGCCTATGTTCGGCAGGAAGTCAGACCCTTCTGCCGTACACTGTGATATTCCCCAACAAGCCAGTCTGCCTAAAGACCAGCCATTGTGAATGGCTTTCTCTCTCAGAGCTATGACAGGTGTGATTTACCAGTACTCCACACAGATCTTTCAACCACATTTATTCAGATGGCAAAAACATTACACAGAAAACAACATACAATAAAAAGATTTTTATACACAAAAGATACCAGAAGTCACACATTAATCTTATGGGGGCCTAGTAGTCCAAAATGCTTCCAACCCTTCATCAGGATTGGGGTCCCTTTGGACAAGAGTTCATGTCCATTTGCTGGATCAGGAAGAAGGCCATGGGTCAGTTCAAGTTTATCCTTTTATACCAAAAATCCTTTCTTTATCTCTTTGTCTCTGGAAAACCTATTTGAATCAGTATGTGCAAACCACCCTGGAGAAGTTTACAGTCCCAAGGTAATCACCCCCCATTGTTTTTAGTTCCTGGAGGAGATGTGGTATCATTTCTCATAGAGTAGATCACAGTAATACATAGACCATTCATAAATGTAATATACTGCTCCCCAAAGATATTGCCACCCCAGGCAGTATCTGTCATATTATCATCCCTATTTTACAGATTGGGGCTGAGGCTCGGGTGACCAGGTGTCCTGATTTTAAAGGGACAGTCCCGATATCCAGTGCTTTGTTTTATATAGGCTCCTAATAGGCCCCCTCCCTTCCCCCCCGCCCCCCGTCCTCATTTTTCACACTTCCTGCCTGGTCACCCTAGCTGTGGCACAGTAAGACTAGGACCTGGTCTACACTGGCCACAGATTTTGGCAGCAGTCAACGGGAGATACACAAGCTACGTACACTAACGTGCGTATCTCCCATCAACTTCCTAATGTCTATTTATTGTGGTGTTTCCACTGTGCTGTCCTGATGGGAAATGCCCTCCTGTCAGCGCAGCACTACTTTCCTTGCTGGGTAGATTACAGAGTCGACTTCCAGGTTTGATTAAGCAAGTCTTTACTGCTGCTCAATCAAACCCACAAAATCAATCCGGCAGTGCCACCGGCAGTGTAAATATAGCCTAAGTGATTTGCCCATGGTCACATGAGAGCCTCCTGAGTTCTTTCCAAAAAATGTTTCCAAAGCCAGACTTTAAGATTTAATGGCTCTGACAATCACTTTAGTGAAAATCACCCCTTCTTTTAACAGATTTCAGGTTAGAATTAAAAACTCAAATACAGATTTATGGTGGTTTCCTATAACTATGAAAATTAAAGAACAATCTGTTGTTCATACAACTTGCATTCAGAAAACAGATATGGTGCACTCCCCCTCAGTTTTCAAAATTAATTTATTAGCAGCATATCTACAAACCAGTTTCATTTCTCTGAGTTGTGGTAGAAAATTTTTCATATCAGCATATTTATGACACAAGTCCAGGTTCTTGCCCTGAGGAGTTTAGTCTCATTTGGAGAGTTATAACGCAAAGATCTAGAGATGTATCACGTTAACTGAAGTAGATAGTTTTGAGAAATCATCAGTGGAGGATGAGACCAGACTTTCAAGGAGAGAGAGAATGATTGGCTGAAATCTTTTATCTGCTATTCTGCCAGTGTCTGCAGTGCAGTTCTTTGGAAGTTGCCTTGACCAAGTGCCTTTTTGTCTCCATCTGTTAAGTGATTGCTAGTTCTACAACTCTGTGTGACTGCCACTAGAACGTTCTGTCCAGTTCTGGTGTCCAAAAGTTCAAGAAGAATGTTGGTAACTTGGTGGGGGTTCAGAGCAGAGCCATGAGAATGATCAAATGATTGAAAATATGCTTTATTGTGAGACTCATGGACTAAATATGTTTAAGTTAACAAAGAGAATGTTATGGGATGGCTGAATCATAGTCTAGAAGTATTGACGAGCAGAACACAAATTTTATGATAGAGGATTCTTCAGTCTAGTAGACAAAGATATATCAAAAATCTATTGTCATGCACCCAGACTTAGGTAGTTATACCTAGCGGTCAGAGTAGTGGTGATCAGGTCTAGTGGTTGGAGCCAGGGTCAGAGCTGGAGACAGTATTAGGAGTCAAAATGAGGGTCAGAGCTGGAATCAGTAGCCAGGGATGGCTTATAGAAGCAAAAGGTCTGGAACAAGGCAAGAGGGCAGGAACAGGACTGGGGAGCAGGAATCAGAAACAAGGCAGAGCTCAGGAGTCCAGCAAGAAAGCAGGTTGCAATTTCTCATCCAGGTTTCAACTACTTGCTCGAATAACTTCCTGTGCCTCCTCTTGTCTTAAATAGTGAGTCTGAGCCAGTTGGAGAGCTCATACTCTCCTCCAATCAAGACCTTCATGGGCAGTTCCTCTGTGAGTGAGGGTCCACCAGCCCACACTCTCTGCTGATCCTAGTAAGCTGTCAGGTAGTAGCTGGTCTAAGGACTGCCTGGTTTGAGACCCCACCCCCACCATTGAGCACTCTCTGGGCATAAGCAGGCTGGATTTTCCAGAATGATTCTCATGGAAGGTGTTTCCAAGGTCAGGTGCATGGGCATTTTCTATGGGCTCCCAGGAACATTCTTTGCTCCCAGTTAGTCAAATACCATAGTTTATCCCATTTCCTTCTGGGCTGAAGGATCTCATGGATGACGTATTTATCATGACCTTAAATATATATTTGTGGAGGAGAGCTGTTGAGAGTGGTGAGGAGACAGGTCCTCTGTCCAGAGCTTTAGAATTGATATGCGAGATCCTGGGTGGATTTGGATGGGTAACCAGGATGATTTGGCAGTTAATTCGGTAGGGACCCAGGAACTGGTAATCCAGTTTACAAGGTGGTGTGTGTGTCTGCAGACATTTGATCAAAAACCACACCACACTATGGGAAGGTGGGTTCCTTTTTATTGAGGTTCTTCAGTGATCTGCATATTGCTTGTTGCTTCTCTTTGCATCCTTTAGGTGGGTTTTCAGGTCTTGTCTGATGGATCTGTTGCACCCAGCTAATGCTGCTGCATTGGGGAAGAACATGGGTAGTTCTGGGCAAAATCGAGGGAAAAAAAAAAAAGGTGCAGGACTCTGTCTAAGAGAGGCATGTACTGCATTATTGTACTCAGTGGGATAGTAGCAAGCACTAGTCGTCCCCAAGGTAGTTTTTATAGCACAATAGGTACTGTTTCAGAATTTGCTTTGGTCCCTGTACCTGACCATTTTACTGGAATTGATAAGTGGAGGACAGACCAGAGCTAATGCCCAATATATGAAGGACTTCATGCCAGAAGCATGAGATAAATTGTGCACTGAGGGATGTGCTCTGGGAGGCCGTGGATATGGCTGATTTGATCTACCCAGAGACAGGCAGTTTCCTGATAGGAGGGCAGAGCTGTGAAGGGGATGAAGTATACCATTTTGGTGCTGTGATCAACCACAGTCAGGATGGTCATGAACCTATTAGACTTGGGTAATTTTACTATGAAATATAGGGTGATGATTGCCCTATACATGTAGTCTTGAGAGGCTGCGGGAGGCCGCGGGGTTTTCATGCTATGCCTTGAGGCAAGTGCACAAGTTATAAGAGGCAATATAGGCCTGCACTGTGGCTTGCATAATGATATCAGCAAAAGAGACAAGAAATTAACTGTTGGGTGTTGAATCAGCCTAAATGTTTTGCCATGGGAGAGTCATGACATACTTTCAGGGCCGTATTCTTGGAGGTCCAGGAGGAACTCTTTGCATCCTTTCACTTATGTTATCCCATCTTGGACATCATGGGGTTCCCAGTTGATATAATCCGAGAAATGTAGGGATGGAAGGGACCTTAAGAAGTCATCCAGTCCAGCCCTCTCTACTGTGGCCATACCAAGGAAACCTAGACCATCTCTGACTGATATTTGTTCAGCCTGTTCTTAAAAACTTCCAGTGATGGGGATTCCACAGCCTCCCTTGGAAACCTATTCCAAAGCTTAACTACTCTTAGTGGTAAAAAGATTTTGCAAATGTCTAACCTAAACCTCTCTTGCTGCAGAGTAAACCCATTACTACTTCTCCCTATCTTCAGTGGACATGAAGAGCAATTGATCACTGTCCTCTTTATAACAGTCCTTAATATATTTGAAGACTGCTGTCAGGTCCCCCTTCAATCTTCTTTTCTCAAGACTAAACATGCCCAGCTTTTTAACCATTCCTCTTAGGTCAGGTTTTTAAATCTTTTATCATTTTTTTGCTTTTCTCTGGACGCTCCAATTTGCCCACATCTTTCCAAAATTGGACACAGCACTTCAATTAAGGCCTCACCAGTGCCAAGTAGAGTTGGGGCATTTATCTCCCATGTCCTATATATGACAATCCTGTTGATACAACCCAGAATATTAGTCTTTTTTTATAGCTGCATCACGTTGCTGCGATTTGTGATCCACTATAATGCCCAGATCCTTTTAAGAAGAACTAACCTAACCAATTATTCCCCATTTTGTAATTGTGCATCTGATTTTTTTTCTTCCTTGGTGAAGTACTTTGCACTTGTCTTTGAATGTCATCTTGTTGAATGCCGGTCAGTTCTCCAGTTTGTCAAGGCCATTTGGAATTCTAATCCTGTCCTCCAAAGTGCTTAAAACGTTTCATACAGTTTTCATACGCATACTCTTTTCCACTATCCAAGTCATTAATGATATTAAATAGTACTAGTCTCAGAACTAATCCCTGCAGGATCGCACGAGATACACCATCTCAGTATGACAATAACCATTGATAATTACTCTTTGAGTACAGTCTTTCAAGGAGTTGTGCACCTACTTCACAGAAATTTAATCTAGACCACATTTCCATAGTTTGCTTATAAGAAAGTCATGTGGGACTGGTTCAAAAGCCTACCAAAATCAAGATATATATCTGCTTGCATCCCCTTCTCCACCTGGCCAATGACCCTATCAAAAGGAAGTAAAATTGGTTTGGCATGATTTGTTCGAGACAAATCCATGTTGGCTATTCTTTATAATCCTATCAACCTACAGGTACTTACAAATCAATTGTTTAATAATTTGTTCCAGCATCTTTCCAGATACCAAATTTAGGCTGACTGGTCTATAATTCCATGAGTCCTCTTTGTTCTCCTTTGCAAAGATAGGTCCACATTTGTTTGTCCTTATTCAGTCTTCTGGGACCTCACCTGTCCTATAAAGTTCTGGAAGATAATTGCTAATGGTACTGAAATTACTTCAGCTAATTCCTTAAGTATCCTAGAATGAATTTTAGCAGGCCATGCTGACTTGAATACATCTAACTTACCTAAATATTCTTTAACCTGTGCTTTTGATATTTTGGCTTAAATTCCTTCCTCCTCCTCATAGTCTTTCTGTCATCAATCAATACACCCAGGTCTTTCTCCTCCTCTGTTGCTTCCAACTGATATATCTCCAGTTTATAGCAAAAATTCTTGTTGTTAGTCCATAAGTGCATGACCTTGCACTTTACACTATTAAATTTCACCCCTTTTTTATTACGTCAATTTTAAAGGTCGTCCAGATCTTCTTGTGATATTCCAGTCCTCCTCCATGTTGTCAATACCTCCAAACTTTGTCATCCACAAATTTTATTAGCACACTGCCACTTTTTGTGCCAAGGTCATCTTTGTTCCTCCTAGCATTCATGCAGTCAATTGTCAATCTGGATGACAAGATCAATCAAGATGCCCAGGTCCACCAGGATCTCTACTGTTGCCAGGTTTGTCTTATCCTGCAGGCCCAGTTGAAATTGGAACTGGCTGCCTCATTCCACTCTGGTCTGATGTGAGATAGCAGAAATGTGCTGCATAGGAGGGAGCTGCATCTGATCCTATTGTGTGAGTTTTGCCAAGGCGGCCTCAGTAGAGTGAACATGGTCAGGGTTACCAAAGACAGTTGATATTGCCTGCTGAAAAGCGTCCCAGCTAAGCAGCACTGGATTGCTTGTCTCCAACAGTGGAGAGGCCCAGTCCAGTGCCTCCTCAGTCAGCAGTCAGCAGGCCTATCTTGGCGTGAGTGGATGAGTATATCTGAAGGTGAAGCAAGAACAAGAGAGGTGGCACTAGTTCATAAAGCCATGAAGTTTGGAGTCATCCCTATTGAAGCACTCTGGGAGGGTGACGATAGGTCCTGGCTCAGGTAGAGGGTTCTCTGAGAGAGCATTGTTCTCTGCACAGAGCTGATGAACTTGATTATGTAGTGCCTGATTCTTGGTGGTCAGCTGTGCAGTCCACACCTGCATGCTTTGGTTGCCTCTGTGGAGGTGGATCACCTGCTCATTGAGTGCTGGTGCTTCTCTGGATCCAGGAGTTCCGCTGGGCCCACTTGGAGAGAGTGGTGGGCCGAGCAAACCGTCATGGACTGGAACATAGGTGGATAGGCCTAATGGTCAGAGCAGTGTGGTAAGAGCAGAAGTTGAGAGCCAGGAACTGGATGCAAGGGTTTGTGCCCGAGTCAGGAGTCAAGCCAAGAGTCAGAGCCAGAGGGTGAGGTGTAGAAGTAGGCATCTGGCATAAGGCAGTTGGGCAAGGACAGGCCAGGATGTCAGGAAATAGGAAGAAGGCAGAATTCAGGAGTCAGGCAAGAAGGCAGGGTCCAATGTGGCAGCCAGCCAAGGATTCACCCAGTTGCTTGGAAAATTTCCTGTGTTGCTGCCTGGCTCAGAAATAACAAGTCTGAGCCAATTGGAGAGGCCAGATGTCTCCTCCAATTAGGATATCTGAGGGCAAAGTCTCTGAGCTATACTCCACCAACTCTTACTCCCTTCTTGTCCCAGCTGGCTGCCAGTTAGTAACTGTGGTCTGAAGATTTCCTGGGGACCCAGGTTCAAGATCTGAGATCCTTCACACCAATGGCTGAAAGTTAAAGCCAATCAAATTTAGACTAGAAATAATTAACCATTGGAACAATTTACCAAAGGGTGTGGTGTATTCTCCATCACTAGAAATGTTTAAATCAAGATTGATGTTTTTCTGAAATATCCACTAGTTCACACAGAAATTAATTCAATACAGTTTTATGGCCTCTTATATTTGAGGTCAGACTATGTGATCACAGTGGTCCCTTCTTATTTTATGATCTATGAATTCAGGTAAATCATCCCATTGAAGTAAGTGGTACTACTTAGGTGTGTATGCACTATCCTCATGAGTAGTAAAGGTTTTGGATGAGGTAATGAGGACACCCTGAAAGATTCTTTCTTTAAGCCTGATGAAAGTACGCTGCTTAATTTTATTTGTGTTTATTTCCATTTTTGCTGAGACATTTAAATGCCATTTTCAAAGAGGAATATTCCTTCCTTAGTCTGTGTGGAATTAAGGTGCCAATTTTACAAAAGTAGTTTTTGTTTTAAACATCAAAGCATAGTTTAAAATCTACAGGGCTGGGACAATTTTGTACAAATACTATATTTTAGCTTAGAGAACAGCAGTTTGTTTTCACACCCAAACTCTTCTGGTATTATCATAAATTCTTTTAGGCTGTGCAGATGTCACAGAAGAGCTTGGTAGTAATAATTGTCTCAGAATTGAATTAAAATGATCTGATTAGTGAACATGGACTTACAATGTAATTAGGTAAACTGATGCATAGTACTGACAGCAGCTTCCTTGTTCAAGTGATTGATGTAACCTTGATTGCTTTCTCAGTAAGCTGCATTTGACAAAACTGTAGCTGATTTAGTCATAATTTTATGAAGTCTGGTCATTCAAGATAAAAATTAACCAAAAGATGTGACTGCCTGTATAACATTTAAAGAGACTAGGTGGGTGAGGTAATATCTTGTATCAGACTTACATCTGTTGGGGGAAGGGACAAGCTTTTGAGCTTCACAGAGCATGCGAACCCTTAGGCAAAAACTTTTCATAAAGCGATCGCTCCATGTCTGACCACTCAATCCCTCATCCTCTAAGGAAACTTGTACAACTTCATCAAAAGATGAGTCTGATAACTTAAGGGGCTAAACACAGGCAAACATAGAAACAGTCGTATTTAATTGGATTTAAAAATCTTAGTATTCACAATTGGCTTGTTTTAGATCAGCTTCTTAAGTGGCTTCTTCTGAATTACAGATTTAAATATTTTCTTTGATTTCATAGGATTTAGTTTAAATTGCTTACTTTGACCAATTATAAACTGGTTATCAATAATAAACAGGATCCATTTTTCTTTAAACAAAGTTCTTTTGCCCATTTACAAGTCGTCTTAGTTATCTAAAAATATATTAAGATTTGTTTCACAATAATTTTGGGAAATAAAATCTGGTCTCAATTTACCAAGAGAAAAATACTTCACCAAAAGCAGCCTCACTCTAAGGTGTAATCTTAAAAGCTGTCCATAGAGAAGAAGACATTTAGCAGAAATTTAAGAAGACACAAAAGAGATTTATTAGAAGTATCCAGTTGATCAGTTGTGTTCTGTCATGTGGTTTTCTTTTTAATGTTTTCTTTTCCCTACTTTAATAATAAAATCTCCCTGGACCCTGGTTAACAATTGTGATTATTGTGTCCCCTAAGTAAAGGAAAAGAGCTCCTGTGACTAAAATGGTGGGCCCTGCGTTGGCAGTGAAACATTTAGTAAGAGCTGGCCTACCATTTCTTCTTTTTTTAACTAAATACTGTTGTAAAAGATTTTAATTTAAATTATTTGGCATTCAAAGTTTAAATTACATGTCTTCCCCAGAACAGCATTAGGAAAAGTAGTCTAAAATACTTGACCCATAATGGGGCAGGTATCCTTTCCAAGGCTTATTTTCTTACCTCTCTTCTGCTTCAGTGTTATCTGACTTTTCCAGACGTGTTCAGATTCCCTATTTAAGACACCTCATTTTTATTTTTAATTACCCAAACTTAAAGGGGATAAAAGCCTGGTTTGTGATATTGATCTCTTCAATAGAAGTACATTTTTCCTAGAAAATCTTTTTTTTTCCACGTCTAAAGCTAAATTTAGCCACTATCTAAATCTGTCAATGAACAAGTGATGTTGGGAATCGGTTTAGTGAACCAGATCCCGGTGATGATGACAGCTAAGAAGTGCTAGGCTCTTGTTGAAATGTATATTCTGAGTTGGAACACCTGATCTAGACACACAATGTAGCAATTCCGGTCTGAGTGCTGCTGTGGCTGTTGTTGCTGTACTTTTTGTGAGTGACTCTGCAGGTCCTATCAAGTTTAAATTAATATCACAGTGAGTTGACTTAGTCATTTCTTCTGTTCTCTGTAATCTCAGTTGCCTGAAAACATGCTCCAAAAGCAGTTTTAATCTGTCCCTCCTTCTCTTTGAATGAGCTTCCAGTATGACACTGTGGCCAAATGAGCTAATGTGATTCTGGGATGCATAAAGGGGAATCTCTAGTAAGAGTAGAGAGTTTATTTTACCTCTGTATTTGGCACTGATGCAGCCTCTGCTGGACTACTGTGTCTAATTCTGGTGCTCACAATTCAAAAAGGATGTTAATAAATTGCAGGGAGATTCGAGAATAGCCAAAAAATGGGTAACGAATTAGAAAGCATGCCTTCTAGTGACAGAGCTACTGCTGGAGAAGCTCCATTATGTCCTAGTGCATCTTCCTCTCTGGTTCCTGCTGGACCTTTCTCCTCTCCACTCTTTCCTTCTCCAGGCTGTCTGCGGTTTTCATCCTGCAGGCCTTGTGCTCACAGTGTGATACAGCACTGGCTTGCAGGATCTCACTGAACATGTCATCCTGAGTCGTCTTTTTTCTCTCCTTATCTGGCTCAGGCATTCAGTGGGTGTGGAGGGGGCTCCCTCATGGCCACAATGGCAGCAGCTGCAGATAAAATACCAAGGTATCATTGTCAGTAGAGTCATAACAAAAAGTGAGAGTTAAGATTACGAACTCCCTTCCCTTACTCCCCTAAGTTTTAAACATGACATGTTTATTGGTACTTCTGCTTTGTAGTGCTTGTCTACGGTGAGACTCCCAGCACCAGTTATAGTGAGTCTGGCCTGCCAGGAGCCAGGGAAATGAGGAGGAAATTGCTCAGTTGCATGAAACGATGAGGGTAGGGAATAGCACTGAATTTTCAGGGGCAGTGGTGACTTTACCTGATATCTCACTCCTGACGGTAACACTGCTGCTGCTGGTGTTGCAAGCCTCCTAGGCCCATATGCTGCTAGCCTATGTACTGCAATAGTGGCTTCTGAAGTTATCGCTGACTGGAGAGGGAAAGCGTCCAACCATGGAGGAAGAAATAAGGCTGCCATCCCTAGAAACCTTCAAGAGAGAATTGCAGTGTCCCTACATGAAAGTTTTATTGAGGTCTCTCAGGATGATTCAAGGGACATCCCTGTGTACATAAACTATTTCGCATGCCCCCCACTCTTACTTAACTCTACTGGGGAATGAAAAGCAGTTAAACAACACTACTTTTTGTTGCACCTCTCCCTCTTCTAGTACAAGTAAATTAATGCAAAGTCAATAACTGTCCTGTTAAATTAGGGGCACCATCACTGTAATGGGAAATAAATTTACACACCCAAGGCTCCATTCCCTGCATCGGGTTGCTCAACTGCTAGGACTGATTAGACTTCGTTGGAATCTCACACAGGTCCCAGCTCATAGCATAGCAAGTCCCCATCCTTCTCTTTCCTCCTCCTCATCCTTGTTGTTTGGGCCTGTGGCTTGTGCTTCTCAGAAGTATTCCTGGTGATGTTCAGGGTGGTGGCAGGGTCTCTGGCAAGTATGACACGTAGCTCTTTGTAAAAGAGGCAGATATTTAGCTCGGCACCAGGTTGACTGCTGACCTCGCTGGTCTTCTGGTATGCTTGTCTCCATTACTTTGCTTTCACACCGTGCTGCTGCTGCTGCTGCTGCTCAGCTGTGTTCGGGTAGATAGTGTTACTGTGTTGACATAATGAGGTGATTACATCGGTAGGAGACGAATTTAAATGTAGACACTTTCACAGCTAGGTTTATGTAAGGCAGCTTATTTCAAAGTAGCTTTCTAATGTAGATCAGACCTAAATCAGTGTTAAATCCTAGTGGAGAGAAAGCAGTTTATAGTTTTCACACAAATTATGAGACTATGCATAGTGAGAAACACATGAAAGCTACAAACCGCATTGTCTTCACTAGGATTTTACCTCACATTAGTTAATTTGAGTTAGCTAACACGTTAAAATGCCTTTTTTCCCTGCAGAAGACTGAGAGTATTGGAGGTTGCTTTTCAATTTGGGATATAGATTGAATAGTATGCTTCACGCTTGGAGCAGATTGAAGCAAACATAGTTGTCCTCTAGAGCCTAGTCATGTGTACAAAATCTGTTACATTTTTTGTCTTGTGAATGTTGATTGCTGATGGAAAGTTCTCAGTTCATTTGTTGTAGTTTAGAAGGACTAGGCAATACTGTTGAAGAAAGGTACATGATTAAAGTAGTATGGATAGTAAATTTAATACTGTGCCTCTTGCCTGTGAATACATGCAGGTCTTTGACAGCACCAGTCTTACAGATTTCAGTATCAAGTGTTGGAAACAAAGAAAAGAATACTCACTCTTATTTCTGTATCATGTTTTCATAAAACAGCTAAGAGCATAATATAAGAATGGCCATACTGGGTTAGACCAGTAGTCCCTCTCTGATAGCAGCCAGTGCCAGGTGCTTCAGGGGAAATGAACAGAACAAGGCAGTTCTGAGAGATCTATCCCCTGTTGTCCAGTCCTAGCTTCTGGGAGCTGGAGGTTTAGTGTCACCCAGAGCATGGGGTTGTGTCCCTAACCATCTTGGCTAATAGCAATTGATGGACCTGTTCTCCATGAATTCATCTAATTCTGTTTTGAACTCAGTTATACTAACTATAAATCAAGACAGGTGCATCAAAATAAATGATTTCAGACTGCATTGTACATGACAAGATAAATTATTTCACTGGTCTTTATTAATAGAGCCTTAACAGAAATGGGAGTTAAAAGGACTAATAAATAGAGTATTTAAAAACAAGAAAGAGGCAAACCTTAAGCCATGTGAGGCAACATTAATTAATATGATTAGATAGACAGATAAGTGAATTATTAGTAGTAATCTGATTATCCAGGGGTCAGTGGAGTATTCATTAAACTACTGTAATATGCAATTTTTCATGTTTAAGTAAATAACCATACTTTTTTCCCAAATGTTTCCATTAGATGTTCACTTTTTCCATTCATGTTGTGCTGGAAAGTTCAACCAATCAGTCCGTTGAGGAGGAAGGAACATAAACTTCAGTTTCCTCATGATAGCTCTTTCTGCCACCACAGTAGCTGCTGCCACCCATTTTTTATGATTTATTGATAATAGCAGCTCCTCCAATGCTCCTAGAATACGCAAGTTAGGCAATGAACGTAAAAGTTTAAGGTACATGAGAGGATCATGAATACCATGTTCCAGAAATGATCCCGTTTACAACTCAATAGAATATGTGAGAGAGATTGTTGCTCTCCTTGGACCTTTGTTCTGAGAAAGTCCTGAATGTCTTGGTGCAACTTATGTACTCAAGTCCACTATCTCCCATATGTTACAAATCTAACTTTGAACAAGCATCTTCAGTAATACCTATTTCATAGTTTGTTTATGAAGCACTTAAGGTCTTTTTCATGTTTAGTTAGGTAATAGTTGTGGTTTCAGTTGGTACTGTTGAAATGAGTTCTGTTTCTCATTTTTCTAACACCCACCCAAATTTAATTGTAAACTGATGTTTCCTGATATCTTCACTTGTTCTTCTTTGAAGATAAAGAATTTTTAGTAGGCCAATTTGTCACTATTCAGACATGCAAAAATATATATTCATGAACTGAAATATATATTTCTTTCTAGATTACAGTGTCATTATATTTTATGTTATGGTAGCATGCAAAATATGCATGGATTTTGAACATACACATGGGAAAATTCTGTCCACACCTTGAAAAGTTTATAATCCAGTTACAAAGAATTAATAAATATCAGCATGTTGTCAGTCTTGAAGAGGTTCCAAGCTTCATTGCTCTCAACTATATTCTGTATGGAAATGACGCACTGATCCTGTAGTTTTTTCCTCTGAAAAATTTATCTGTCCCATCTGAGGAATTTTCCTTTTTCTGTTTATATTGCAATGTTTGTTTTTTCAGTAGACAGAGACTGATCAGATGAAATCTCTTCTGATTTATTACAGCATATATAACATAAAGCCTCTTCCCATCCCACCTAGACACATTAAATAGGAAAGAAAAATAAAACCTGTAAATTAAATAAGCCACCCTCAAGTAGCGGCACTTAGTTTGGAAAATCTCATCCATTCCAGTTTGTCTTTGTTCTTTCTAAACTCAGTGAGCCTTATTCATTGATGTCAGTGGAGTTATGCCAGGGATGAATTTGCCAAGTGCCTATTGTCTCTCTTATATTCAGTGGCATTGTTTAGCATGCAGGAGATTTATTTCAATTCACTTCTCATTATTTCCAAAAACCAAAGTGTGTCATTTGGTAGCTATGTTTCCAAATAAACATTTTTCAGCATAATTAGAGACTGCAAAATGGCTAACGTAAACCATGTTAAAGGCACTCAATAAATTGGAAAGGTGGGAAGTAATAAAGAAAAGTAAGGAAAAACAAGTTTGACAAACTGATAAAGAATAAAATTGCAAATTCCTAGTATAAGCTAAGACGTTACTCTTTCTCTCCAGAAATGTGTGGATTGAAAAATGGTATAATTTACATTTGCAGACTGGAGTTACTTTGCATTTGTTGATGGTGGTGGTGGTTGTCACACTTTAGAGTGGCTGTCACTTCTTGCCCTGTAACTCTGAATCCTCTCAATGCTTTGCTTCTGTAGCTCTCTGCCTGGGATGCTTGCTCAGTCAGCCACAAGAATGCTGGTCATAACCTGAGTGCTTGTGTGCTATGCAGCCAGCCCTGGTTCAGCAACTCTGACACCAGCAGCCTGTCTACAGCTCCATTTGGGCTTCCACCAGCCTGGATTACAACCAGCAAGGTGACCCCAACCTGCTGCCAATCCTGAATTTCACCAAACAATTTGCCTTGAAGTTTTCACCCCTTTCTTATAAGGTCTAATTGTGCCTATAAAGAGACAGTGTACAGCTTTGCCACTTTAACCGGAGTTAACTAACCCTTTAATTCAAGCACAGCACTGTTGGTTTAAAATAATTGTATAAAAATGTATTAAAATAAAATAGAATTTTAAATGAGATCAGGTCTGATAGAGATTGAAATGGTTACAGACAAATAAAAGTGAAAACGTGCGTCTAAAATTTAGTCTAGCAAGGTACAGGCTTTTCTCAACCATGGTGTTCCAGCAAGATGGTGACTGACCAACACCTTGGTGAGGTTCTCCTTCAGAGGCCTAAAATGCTGATTCCTTTGTTTTCTTAGATGAATGAGATAACTTGGATTTCTTTGCCTCTTTGTTGTCTAGTCCAGTGAACCTTTGAAATAGAGTCTTCTGAAGGTTACCCCTCAAAGTAAAGTTTATACAAGCTGTGAGGGAGATGACATGAAGTCTGGTGATGAAGGAAGCTCTGTGCAGTTTTTCCCCACTGGTGTTTGTTAAAATTCAAATGATTGTTTCCTGCCATTCCCTTTCACTGCTGTCTTGATGGTTATTGTTTATATGTAAATTGAGGCAAACTCACATTGCTTTGTCTAGGACAGACCAGTTTAACATCTTTATCTAGGCAAGGCCATCTAGTCTTGAACATGTTCTAATAACACCATACAGGGGGAATTTACCATTTTTGTAACATTGTTACATATGTTTCACCAAGGTATTGTTGACCAGCAAATTATTAGTTTTTAAATCATGCCTCACAAGGCATATTTTGTACAAAGATTATCACAATAGTGTGTAGGCGATGAATACCTGGATGCTTTGGATCATAGTGGGGTCTTGATAAATGTATTTCAGTACTCAGGCTGCATTAAAACAAAAATTTTACCTGAACAACATGCATTCTCCCCCAGCTACAAAATACCCTTTTTAATGTTTAAATTTCTTCTCCCAGAAATTCTTTTAAAGTAATTTTCAGCTTGTCAGCGCACATTTTTAGAGCGCTTTACTTCCATTTGTTTTGTCTTAGTTTATGACATAAAGTACCACATCAACACACACACAACTTACAGGCAGGTCATAAATGTGACATGGCCAAGAAGTATTTTGAAAAGTGAGTCATTTTCCAGGCTGCTTGCTGCAGGAAATCTAAGATTCTCCAATGCTTGTAAGAAGTGCTGTATTTCTTCTATCCCTAAATCTTTTGCATTCTGTTTGAGACTTTTGTTTGCACAGCACAAACAAGATAATATTAGTGTTGAATTTTCTATGTAACAGTATTATTCTTGCACTCAGCCTTCATCTGCTTAGCAATTTGCACCAACAGTAGGGAAAAGATATGTGAGGATTTTGTCAACATGTTCTAGGAGTTCAGATTAAGACTGATATTAGAAAAAAATAAATCAACACACAATTTAAAGATATTTAGAGAGTGAAATATTAACAACGCTCCATTTCAGTTTTCTGGCTTTCAGATAATTCAGTAAAGGTTTTCAGATGGCTTGCATACTAAATAATTTTCTTTCCAGTGGTCTTTTAATAAGCCCCTTCTCCCAAAAGAAAGAGTTACATGTAGCTTCCACATTAAAGCGAAAAGAGTAGTTAGGCATTAAAGCCACATTGATATGCCACATCTGATCTGGATCTGAAAGGAAATGATTTAGAACGGGGGTGGAGGGAGGGTGTTGTGGAGAGATTTTTGAAGGAATTTCACTTTGGACAGGTTATGAGATGTGTGCTTTAAAAAAAGCTTCCTTGACAAAAGGGAAGAGTAGTTCTCTCCAAAAGTCCCAGCACTTGAGAAATCCTGTAACTCAAAATTTTGGGTTCTTAATCAGGCTGCCTTTACTGTTTAACAACAGGTATTGTCAGCTACCAGTGACTCAGCATGTTAATTATCCAAGAGTTCTTTCCTTGCTTGTGACCTTTTCAATGTGAATCTGCAGTATTTAGAGGGAAAAACATTTCTCATGTTGGAAATTCCATGCCATTTTCTCTTGAGCAATAGGTGCAAGCTATTCATTAATATAATTACTCCTTTTAAAGTGTGTGAGGTTGAAGGAGTTGGGGGAGAAGATGGCAGTCTTGTCCATCCTCTTGGTTAAAGGTAAGGACTCAGGCAGGGATATGTGTATCCTAAAGACAAATGCATGGCTGTGCAGATGGTGTTAATATGGGGGCTTTTGCGTCCTCACCATAGGATGCTTTTCAAGGAAGGATGACTGCTGGGAAGAGATCTTCATGCACAGACTTGCCATTTAGAGAGGAAGGGCTTTAAAATCAGTTCAAAGGGTCCACAAATGCCCACAGGTAAACACAAAAAAGGCGAATTTAAGAGGGGGTTAGATGTGATGAGAGGGCACATGAAAATTTAAAATAGTGTCATAGGAGCAACCAGAGGAGAATCTGCTCAACATCTTAGATGTCTACACAATTGCAAGGAATGCGAGAAATGAACAGGAAGAACTGAAGTTATTAGTACATAAGCTTAATTATGACTTAATTAACATCACAAAGACTTGGTGTAAATCTCATGACTGGAATATTGGTATAGAGTGGGATAGAGTTCAGGAAGTATAGGCAGGTTAAAAAAGGATGAGATGTTGCATTATACATCAGGAATATATACACTTGATCTGGAGGCCTGCAGGAGGGTAGAGGCAGATAAGTTGAAAGCCTCTGGATAAAGATAAAAGGGGGAAAATAGCGGTAATGTCATGGTATGAGTCTGCTATAGAGCACCAAATCAACAATAGGAGATGGGTGAAGTATTTCTAGAGTAAGTAACAGAAATATCCTGAACACACAAGACCTAGTAGTAATGGAGAGCTTTAACTACCCAAATCTCTGTTGGAAAAGTAATATGTCAAAACAAAAAATTTCCAGTAAAGTTTTGGAATGTGCTGGGGGCAACTTTTTGTTTCAGAAAGTGGAGAAAGTAATTAAGAGGGCAGCCGTTTCTTACTTGATTCTGTCTAACAGGTTGCATATCTGAAGGTGGAAGGCATTTTGGATAACAGTGTTCATGAAATGATAGATCCTATGATTCTAAGGAGAAGAAGTAGTGAGAGCAGCAGTATAAGGTAAAGGAGTTCAGGAGAACTGGCAGTTTCTCGAGACCATATTAAACACACAACTGCAAACTATCCTGATAGGAAGAATAGTAAAAGACAAATATGTCTGCAACAGGAACTCTTTAATGGGCTGAAAATCAAAAATAATATTATAAAAAGTGAAAACATGGACAGATTGTGAAGAACGAGTACAAAAGAATAACAAGCATATAGGGAGAAAATCAGAGAGGTTAAAGCACAAAAGAAGTTACACCTAGCAAAGGATTTAAAAGGCAATAAGAATAGGTTTTCTAAATACATTAGGAGCAAGAGGAAGACAAAAGAAAGTGTAGGTCCTCTACATAGAGAGCAAAAAACTGATAGCATTGAGAAGGCTGAGTTGTTTAATGCCTATTTTGCATTAGTTTTCACCAAAAAAGATTAATGGTGACCTGGTATTCAACACAATTAATACTAAGAAGGGGAAAGGAACACAATCCAAAATAGAGAAATAACAGGTTAAAAATATTTAAATAATTTGGATGTATTCAAGTCAGCAGGGCCAGATGAATTTCATCCTCTGAAACTAAAGGAAGCAATCTTGGAACTGCTTAGCAATTATCTTCAAAAACTCATGGATGGGTGAGGACCTGGAGGATTAGAGAAGAGCAAACATAGAATCTATGTGTAAAAAGAGGAATATAGAGGACCTGGAAAATTATAGGCTAGTCAACCTAACTTTGATACCAGGAAAGGTACTGTAACAAATTATTATATTTGATTTGCAAGCATCTAGAGCATAATAGGGTTATAAGGAATAGCCAGCATGGATTTGTCAAGAACAGATTACACCAGACCACCCTAATGACTTCACTTGATAGGGTTACTGGCTTAGTGGATAGAGGAGAAGGAGGTAGATATATCTTGATTTTAGTAAGGCTTTTGGCAATCACACATACAATTCTCAGAAGCAAACTAGGGAAATGTGGTCTAGATTAAACCACTATAGGGTGGGTTGAAATAACTAGTTAAAAGACCATACTCAAAGAGTACTTACCAATAGTTTGCTGTCAAACTGGGAGGGCGTATCTAGTGGGATCCCACAGGGGTCAGTCCTGGGTCCAGTACTATTCCATATTTTCAGTAATGACTTGGATAATTAAGTGGAGAGTCTGCTTGTAAAATTTGCAGACAACACCAAGTTGGAGGGGTGGTAAGCACTTTGGAAAACAAGATTAGAATTCAGAGTTACCATGACAAATTAGAAAATTAGCCTGAAATCAGCAAGAGGAAGCATAATAAAGGCCAATGCAAACTACTACACTTAAGAAGGACAAATCAAATGCACAACTACAAAAAGAGGGATAAGCGGCAAGGTGGTAGCTAATACTTCTGAAAAGGATCTGGGGGTTATAATGGATCACAAACTGAATGAGTCATCAGTGTGATATATTTGCAGAAAAGGCAAATATTAACAGGTATATTAACAAGTATGTAAGACATAAGAAGTAATTTGTCCCATTCTGCTTGGCACTGGTAAGACCTCAGCTGGAGTGCTGTGTCCAGTTCTGGGCCCCACACTTTAGGAAAGATGTAGACAAATCTGGGGGGAGGCCAGAGGAAAGCAATAAAAATGATAAAAAGCTTTAGAAAACCAGGCCTTTATGAGAAGTTTAAAAAAGAAAAACTGGGCATGTTTAGTCTTGGGAAAAGAATATTGAAGGTGGGTCTAATGAAGTCTGCAAATATGTTAATGGCTGTTATAAAGAGGAGATGATTAGTTGTTCTCAGTGCCCACTGAAGGTAGGACAAGAAGTAGAGGGCTTAATGGGCAGCAAGGAAGATTTAAATATAAGGATAGTTAAGTTTGGGAATAGGCTTCCAAGGGAGGCTGTGGAGTCCTTGTCTTTGGAGGTTTTTAAGTATGGGTTGGACAAACATCTATGAGGGATGGTCTAAGTATATATGGTCCTGCCTCAGTATAGGGAGATGGACTTGATGACCTCTGAAGGTCCTTTTCAGGCCTACATTTCTATGATTCTCTAAGTCAGTGCCTCAGAAGGCAGAAATTATGAATAAATGCTAACAGTGGTCCAAGGACTGCAGGTTTAGAGCCATAGGACTAGTGTAGCATATCTGAAATAGCTGTGTAACAGTTTTATCTCTGGACATTTGATTCTATTCTATATAAACTTACCTTTGGAGGAGAGAAATCTGTACTCGTAATCAGAAGGAAAAAAAGTTATATAGAGATCTCAATTTGTAGCTCATCTTCTCCACAGATGAGGGAATATTTATCTTCTATTCATTCATTCTTTAACTTCATGGGTACGTTTGTGGTAATACTGGCACAGTATTGACTCATATCCAGTTTCTTGTCCACTGTAACCCCCCAGGTCCTTTTCTGCAGAACTGCTGCTTAGTCAGTCGATCTCCAGTCTGCACCAGTGCATGAGATTCTTCCATCCTAAGTGCAGGACTCTGCACTTGTCCTTGCTGAACCTCACCAGATTTCTTTTGGCCCAATTCGTCTAGGTCACTGTGTGTCCTATCCCTACACTCCACCATATCTACAAACTTGCTGAGAGTGTGATCCACCCCACTGTCCAGATTATTAATGAACAAAACCCTGGGGGCACTCTGCTTGATACCTGTTGGCAACTAGACATCAAGCTGTTGATGCCTGATGATCTAGCCAGCTTCTATACACCTGATAGTCCATTCATCCAACCCATACTTCTTTAACTTGCTAGCAAGAATATTGTGGGGGGAGACCGCATCAAAAGCGTTGCTAAAATCAAGGTATATCATGTCGACCTCTTTCCCCACATACACAGAATCAGTCATCTCGTCATAGAAGACAATCAGGTTGGTCAGGCATGACTTGGCTTTGGTAAGTCTGTGCTGACTTTTCCTGATCATCTTCCTGTCTTCCAAGTGCTTCAAAATGGATTCCTTGAGGAACTACTCCCATGATTTTTTCTGGGGACTGAGATGAGGCTGACTGGTCTGTAGTTCCTTGGATCCTCCTGCTTCCTTTTTTTAAAGATGTGCACTATATTTGTCTCTTTCCAATCATCCAGGACCTCCCCTGAAAACCACCAGTTTTCAAAGATAATGGCCAATGTTTCTGCAAGTACATCAGGTAACCTGTTCAGCACCCTCGGATACATTGCATCTAACCCCATGGATTTGTGCCTGTCCAGCCGTTCTAAATAGTCCTGAATCTGCTCTTTAAAAAAGCTGGACAGGCACAAGTCCATGGGGCTGTTGTGTGCATATTAATCAAGTCTTTTAGTGGTACAATGTAATCCAGATCATGAATATTCCATGACAAGCTGGACCTAAATTTTCTTGCAAGTTTCCTAGATCCTGTACACTGGTGCTGTAGGTACAAAATTTTAAGAAAGTTTTACCTTAAAAAATACTGAGATTTTAAATGAACTAAATGAGAAAATGAATAAAAAAATATAGTCCCCTCTAGTATTTGTTTGGATATATACATATTTTGTGCTGTCCCCACACTTCCAGCGTTCTGTAAGTCTCATGTTTTTGTATCGATAACACATTGTGCATTGCAGTAGTTGTCAGGGAGAAGCTGAAGTCTTGGGATGGGTAATGGGAGGCAGTTTGAGATTGTGAGATAAACACATTATCTGGCTATTTCTTCTCAAATTATCAGAAATAAATAATTGTTGACATTTATATTGTCATCTTTAGGTTTTAGAATGAGCCACTTATTCAGATAACAGGACAGTTCAGATCCAAGTTGTCAGCCTCAGAAGCCATCTCTATATCCTTTTAAACTCAATTCATATTTTTAAAGGTCTCTTTGCAAACATGTGGACTGAAAACTACTCTTTTTAAAGCTAAGACTCTGGAATGCAATTCTGTTGGGAGAAGTCAGGTATGGGTTCAACTCTGTGAAATGACTGTATGTAGCCCTGAATATAATATGTGATATGGAACACTGTGCCCTAGCTGTTATATTGTTGATTTATGAATGCTGCATGGAGAAATTTGTTCCTGTTCTGAGGTAAATACACAGGCTATTTTGTGGATCTGTGCAGAAGCATGGTGTGGATTAGTAATTATAATACAAACTTTTGGCCCTCATGCCTTCAGCCCTTCACTGAATTAATAGAGGTACTTGGGGAGCACAATAAAACCTGTGACTTTATTCACATTATTGAATGTTGGTGTCAATCTGGCATTCTCTTTTCCAACGTTTATTAATGCACAGCAAACATGATTGCTAGGGGAGTATATAACTCAGGAAATTAGTAGCAGATTACAAAGCTTTTTGCTTTTAGGTCACTGAATCAATTTGGGTCCAAATATATAACAACCAAAAGTCATTACCTGTGCTCCTAAATGAAATGAGCTGGTGGTCTTGTACTTCGAAATGGACAGTTATGTTACAAAATCATAATCCATATTGGCACCCTTATTTCAAAAATTTTGAAACCTGACAGCTTTCTAAATCCAGATTGGTAATATTTTTTAAAATAATTGCTATAAATATTTACCCATCTCCCTTCCTACTTTCATGAAAGTTTCTGATTGCACATTCTGAAAATGATTGAGGGAGGGGATATGGAAAACAGTGTCTCTGCCTTATTGGAATACCTGTACTTTTTCAGGAAATTAATTCAAGACTATTTCATTTATGTGGCAACTGAAAGTTAAAGGTGTGGTAATGTGAATATGCAGTGTTAATAATGGTCTCAAGCATACTTAAATTTGATCACTCCTTGATAGTTTTACCGAAATGTAACTTTCTAGGATTTCAGAAAAGCCTTGTTTCCCTATTTTCATGAAGGATAAGTACAAAGCTAATCAATCTCACAATGCATTGCATCCTGCTCTTTGTTATGGACATGATACATTATTTATGAAGTCTAAGGCTTTTTCAGATGTTGCTGTAATAAACAGGAAAATGAATGAGCAACTAGGAAATAACATGGTGGTTATAGATGAAAATTCAGATTTCATAGGTGACACCATGATTTGTAGAGATGGCCTCAATACCTACAGTATGGTTTTATTCTTCTTTGAGTGCTTGCTCATGTCAATTCCATTGTAGGTGTGTGTGTGCTTTCATGCATGGTTACTGGAACTTTTTTCCCTTCAACAGTGCCTGTAGGGCTGGCTCCGACACTCCCTGGACTCTCTCACACATGCCGAGGTATATGAGGCACTGCCAGTCCTCCGCCCCCTCAGTTCCTTCTTTCCGCCCGAGACAGTTGCTGGAACTGCTCTGCTTGCACTGCAAGTGTTTTACAAACCCTTCAGTAATCTGTTCATTGTTCGTTGTTTTGGTTCTTAGTTAGTAGGAAGGCGGGAGTACTCCTTTGGGGGAAGTTACAGCCCACTCCACCAGAGCCCATGCATCTTCAGCGGCCTTTCTGGCACAGGTGCCGGTGCAGGATATCTCTAGGGCTGCCACCTGGTCATCAGTGCACACCTTTACGGCCCACTATGCCGTTGTCCAGCAGGCACTGGATGACACCAGCTTGAGCTGCCTGCAGCACCGCTCTGCTGATCTGTAACTCTGGCCCACCTCCAAAGTTCACTGCTTCTGAGTCACCTACAATGGAATCAACACAAGCAAGCCCTTGAAGAAGAAGAAAAGACAGTTATTCACCTTGTAACTGTTGTTCTTCAAGATGTGTTGCTCACGTCCATTCCATGACCATTCCATGTTGGAGTTGATGGCAAGAAGAAACTGAGGTGGGGCCGGCAGCGCCTCATATACCGCAGCATGTGCATGGGACTCCAGGGGGCGCCAGAGCAGGCCTTACAGGTACTGCTGAAGGAAAAAAGTTCTGGTAACCATGCATGAAAGCGCGCACACACCTACAATGGAATGGACACGAGCAACACATCTCCAAGAACAACAGTTACAAGGTGAGTAACCATCTTTTCTGATTTATTGCAAATTTTATAGGAGAAGATGCAGACTCCAGAATTAAAATAAATTACATTAATTAAACATTCAGACCAGGACCAGGGTCTCTACGGTAACATTTATATTTGAAATGCAATTTATAATCTGTAAAATTGTATTTGAAATAATGAAAACTGATTCCTTATTTCATGATTGGAAATGTCTTTGGAATTATTTTGGCAGTAATCCAAATAGTGACATATGGAAGAATAGGGTTTGATGTCCTTAGTCAGTCGTCCAGATGTGAACAGAATAGGTGCTTTTACATAAAAAACATAATCCAAATAATTATGTTTTTGACAGAAAATGGGCCTGAGTTTTGATTTCCATTGCCATCCTAAGTTTCAAAACAGTTTAGTCTTACACCACACAAGACAATGATAAATGGCTTTCCTGAGCCAGTTAAAAATCTATTATTTTTATAGACCATATCCTAAGACACCTTGATGGAACACAGCATAACAGAGAAACAAATTATTTAAAAAAACTGATTGAGTTACCTGCCTTCTTCCCAGGTACTTAGCAGGGAAACCTGCAAATGTAACTTCACAGCAGTTTTCAAACTTTCTCTTGTTTTGTTTTGTAATCTTGTCCATTAGCCTCTCCCCACACCCTTTTTCTACCTCATAGCGTCCTTCCCCCCACCTCCCATGGTGCTATTTCCCTTTCCTTGTAACCCTCAGCAGGTCCCAACATCTCTAAGTACTCGTCTCCCTTCATCCATCCCAATCCCTCCCACCAGCACAAATCCAGGTTTCACATCCACCCCTTCCTCTGCCACCCCCTCCTCAGCTCTGGTGACATTTGCCCCCACCCTGGCCCTGTCTCCATCCTCACCCTCTCCACCTCATACACCCGTCCCTGCCATTGCCTCTACTCTTCTCATGCTGCCATTCTCAACCTCACAGCTTTCTCCTTCTCCCCCACTCTCCTTCTCTTGCTGTCTCTGCCCACTCTCTGTCATCCGTGATTTCTGCATAGCATGCTCCCTCCAGCTCCTGGCTCTCTCAGACCTCAGTCTCTTCATTTGATGCTGCCTCTGCAGCTGCCCCCTGTTACGGAGGCTTCTCCTTTCGTGTGCCATGGCCTGGATCAGATCACGGTGGGGCTGTCAGGCTTTTCTCCTCCCTCCATTCCTACTCCTCCTTTCTCTCCCTTCACATACCTTCTTCTCTTTTGAACAACAGTGCATTTGACTCTTCTCTCCCCAGCCGTTCCACATTGCTTGCATTACCATCCACCCAATTCCTCCACATCAGCCTTCCATTCTGATTTCAACCCCTGGGTCTCTCCTTTCTTCTCCTCATAATCTTGGAAACTTCAGCTTCCATGTGATCATCTTTTGGGTGCGTTTTCCTCACCTGCATCTCTTCATTCAACTGCAGCCCTGAGTCAACATTCCCCACTCACCAAAAGGGTTGTTCACTTGATGTTAGTCTTCATCAATCACTGCTCTCTCTCTCTGTTGCTGAGTTCCCCCCTTTATGACCATCACCTGGTCTCTTTCATCATTGCCCATCAGCCCTCTCCTCCACCCATCCACAGGGCTTTGGGTCTTTGCCTTTCCTTGACTTCCAGTCCATCGTGTCTTTTTGTCTGCTCTCTCTTCCATTGTCCATGCTTCACTCTCCTCCATCCTTGACTCTTTTGCCCCTCTCTCCCACAACAAGGACTATCCTTTCAACCGCTATCCCCACATCATCTTCTCAACATCTGCTTCCTCCATTCTTGCTTTCTCACTGTGGAATTCATATTCTCATTTCCAGTAAATATGCCATTGTGAATAGACACTCTGTATAATACAGAGGCCTAATATATAGAGTACATATGTGTCATGACCTAACCAATGCTGAAGAAAATCTCAAAATTATGGGCAAGACATTTTTCACTGGATTCAATAGATACCAAATGTTCTTCTGTTTTTAATGTGTTGATGTCTTATTAGTTGTACCAAGAAAAAAAATAAGAGCAGAACTTACTGTTTCCAGAATCTTATGGCTTTCAAGTTGTTTCCAGTCCAATTTTTTTTCCTGTATTTCATAATCTTTACTCTATTGCTTTAGGATTTGGCAAATTTCGACTCTCAAGAAATTCACTTAGGTTAATAAACAAGGATTACTTTCCCTTTTCACAATCATTCTATAGCATACTATGTCTTTGAATATTGTAACATGAAAAAAATGCAGGCTCCTGCCTTATCAGCTTTTTCTAAGAATTTAATGATCACATAATGTAAAAATATCATTCAAAAGTTCCACAAAGTATACAAAGAAAACTCTCTTGTATCTAGAATTTCCCGGTGGGCATATGTTGAATTCCCTGAAGAAGACTGATGTGTTGATATGTTTAAACACAGAGACTACTTTTGAGAATTATTTTCTGTACATGGGCTGACAGCCGTGACTGCTGTGAACCTGAAAGTGAAGAGAGAGAGAGGCAGAGGAATAGAAAGACACATTTTCAAGGAATATATATGAAGAATATAAATAAAAATGTTTGGGATTTTTTACTGTTTTAATAGCCCTTTAGATATTAGGTGAGAGAGGAGAGATCCTTCTTTTTCCATACGTTTACCAATCCCTGGCTGTCTTACACCCATTTCTTATGAAGTACAGTAAACAAGGCTTTTCTTTTGTGACTTCTTTTTTTGTTGTTATGAACAAAATACAGCTCAGAGAGCCTAGCATCAGAATGATTTCAGATCAGAAATTGTTTGGACTCCATGTTATTGCTGAGGATTAACTGGTTGTTAGTGCTTTTAATAAATTGTCACTGGTTTAGTGTAAGTGATATTGTTTCTCGAGGGAGCCAACAGAGAGAGACTAACAGCCTCCTACTTTCCGTAGGTAAAGGAGTTCTCCATTAGCTCAAGTGTTAGACGGCAGTGGTTTTAAAGATCCTGAGTGGGTCCTAAAGGTCTTGAGTTCACTTTCTGTGGGTAACTGTGTAATCTGTATGTCTGTGCTCATGGTTCATTACACTAGGATTTTCAGCTTACATTTTTGTGAGGTGATCTGTGTTTGAACAAGTTTCTTTCTAAAATCAAGAATATTATAGCTGCTTTGATAAGCCCTTTTACTTAACTAATCTTTGTGATATCCCATTTATATTTAGTTTCAAATCCTATCCCACTAGCAATCTTATTCTTTCTTATTTAATTAAGATGTACTCATGATTATAGTATGAATGCATTTAAATTAGCTATGTAGTTGTTTTACACTGATCTGTCACAGAACAGTGTCCAGAATGTCTTTGTTATAATCTTGTGGTAAATGTCTAACTATTAGCATTTAAAAATATTTTATTTAAAATAGATATATATCACAATATTTAACAGCAAAATCATGGATTTGAATCCAACAAAAGATGGATTTAGTTTATAGTCTAGTAAAGTCAGGCAGCTATCATAATCAAGGTGCATAAAGTAGACATCTTTTCCTTACAAACAGGATATTCATTATCCCTTTGGTAAATTGAGTAATCTTTTTATTTGCTTGGCAGTCAGCTGTTGTTGCTTTCCTGTAACCTTTACCACTTCTTTCAATTCTCTCCTTTTTTAACTTCTTATGGGGGGACAAAAACTTTTGCACTAAAATCTTTGAAACACTGTAGACTGTATTAAACTAATTGTTTCAAACCAAGTATATATATAGCACTTCTTATAGAAGGCAAGTATATAACACTTGTGTGATTCTATTGATTTGTTCTGAGAGGTGTTGTTTGTATGTGTAAATCTAATTTGTAGCAGGATTTTTATATCAAAATGTATGTATATTGTAACAGGGTAAGGGGGGGGGCAAAGATAGATGTACTCCACCCCCGTGGGTCCTGCGCTCTTCCGGCCCGGCCGGTGGTGCAGCTGGGGGAAGGTGAGCCGGAGGGGTGGGGAGGAGACGGGGCCTGCTCTGCCCCTGAGTCCTGCTACCTTCTTCCCCAGCTGGGTCCTCTGCCTCCAGTGTTGTGGCAGCAACCGTGGGAACTCCAAACTTCTGCAGATTGCAGGCTGCAAACTGCAGGCTGCCAACTCCAAACTGCCAACTCCAATCTGCAGGTGTTCAAACTGCAAACTTCAATCTGCAAACTGTAAACACCAACCTCTACTCTCCAAACTCCACACCTCCTTACTCCTCACACCACAACTGCCTGCCTGAACTAAAGGCTTTTAAGTGTTTGGGGTGGGGCTCCTTGATTGGCCCCAGGCGGCCTAATTGCCTAAACAGCCCCAGGTGGCCTAATTAGTTAAGCAGCCCCAGGTGGCCTAATTGCCTAATCAGCCCCAGCTGAATCACCCAGGGAATAGGGCTTTGCTGAGACTGGGGCTAATATACATGCCTTCCAGCACCCTTGCATAGCCGTCTGGCCTGACCCTGTCACAATATATAAATATATATATGTAAATATATAAAATACACGCACTATAAACACATTTATTATTTCTCCTGTTGACTAATATCATGCAACCAAAAAGGTAAGTGTTTCCCAGAGATATGATCTGTAGATGTAAAGGTACATTTGCTACTGTGATAGATTGGAGAGGAAGTGACCTATTAATTCTGAAAAATAGAAACTGAAATATGATACTTCTTACAACTTCTGTCCGTTCTGTAGTTCTGAAATATGCCCAGGAGAGGAGCAGCTGTCAACATAAATTCATTTGTCACCGTTACACAGTAAAGGGTGTATGGGAGTATAGGTAATACTGTTACATCAGCAGTGCAATATCCAGACTGGACACAATGATATGGTACAGAATGCTGCCATAAATATGGGAATACTGAAATAATTCTCTTCAATATCTGCATGAGACCACGGGGAGAGATGGTGAGACAACATGGGCTCCTCTGCCAACAGTATTCTGATGACATTCAGCTACATTCATTCTCAACTGATGCAAGCACTTGCACTACAAAGATATCAGAACGGCTACAAGATACCAGCTCTTAGACGAAGAGCTGAAGCCAGTCTGAAGTGATGCTGGTTGGAATGGGGAAACACTTCAAAGCTCTAGCCAAGATGGTGCTTCCATCTTCCACTGAAGGTTAACACCTCCCATTCGTCTATGTACTAGGAAGCCTCTGGATCCTGTTCACTCTGGGAAGACCAGGCAGCATTGGTATCTAAAAATGTCGTCTTTCACTTTCAGCTTGCTAGGAATCTTCATCTCTTCCTCCTAGACAAAGACCTGGCCACCATGATCTATGCATTTGTCACCTGCAGTCTGGATTAATGTAATTTATTGTGTCTGAATGTGAAGCGCAATATGAAGGTGATGCACAGGATCCAGCTGGTACAGAATGCGGCTGCCCACCTTCTCTGTGATTTTTGGAAGTTGTGAACATATAGGTCTGTGCTCAAATCCTTCCACTGGCCCCTCGTCAGCTTAAGGCTTTGGTCCTAACCTTCAAAGCTACCAATGGATCAACTCCCAACTATGTTTAGAAACTGAATTTTTGTCTATCAACTCCTGCAACAGCTGCGCTCCTGTGGGACAATGCAGATTGCAAATCCTGGATGAAGTGTGTGAGCTGGGAACAAAGCATTCATGTTCAAGGGGATCCAGTGATGAAACAAACTCCAAGAGGAGATCATGTGAATCCAGAGTCTGACCATCTTTAGGAAATGCTGCAAAGCCTTCCTCTTTGAAAAGACCTTTCCACCATAAGAGTGCCACTCACATCATTGACATCCCCTTCCACCCAAAAACTCCCAACCAAACGAAAAAAGGGAAATGAATAAAAAATATATATTTAAAAAATAAAACTCTACTCCAAGCCAGATGTTTTACCCCAAAAAGGGAAAAATACCAGAGACTCCATGAAGTCTACTAAGGACTTCACTTATTGCTATCAATTTTTTGATGTGGAAGATGCTCAGATATTAAAGTGATGGATGGCAGTAGAAAACCCTACAATATAAGTTTCTTAAATTTATATTTTTGTAATTTGCATATTAATTAATTAAGCATATTGAGGTGTTTGCATAAAATTAGGCATTTGCATCAAGTAGTCTACAATTTATATATTTGCATCAGGTAATATTTACAATTTATATATATTTAATTTATAGTTTACTTATACAATATTATATACTTTGCATCAGGTAGTATTTACAATTTATTTGTATTTAATTTCTAGTTTAATATTAAAATCACAAGCATTCCTCATCAGTTACTACCAGAGGCCAAGTACATCATTCATGAATGCTAATGGTGACACATCTCAAGAGATATTCAGTGTTTTAGTATAGTCACATGAATATTTCATGAGAATAACTGTTAGCAGACTCAGACCAAGAATTCTTGAACAAAACACAGTACTTTTGTATTCAGTTTCCTCAGTCAAACAGAAAAACTGTACCATTATGCATTATATAAATTACTATAGACAATTGACAGTACTGAAATAATTTCCTTTCCAGGAATCAGTGAATGGCTTAAAGTGTTTGTACATACAAATTGCAAGTCAGGATAATTTAATGTAATCAAATAAGAGCTAAAGTTAACTCATAAAATATTTTCTACATGTATACAAATTTTAATGGTGTGTTTTCTGCCCTCCCTTTTTATCTCACTTGGCTAAAAATGCTGTAGCCAGCATATAACAGAACAAAGGTTGCCCTTATTCAAACATTTGCTTTGATCTTATTTGTCAGACATGGCAGTGAAGTGCCATTCAATGAACATAATTTCTTTAATAAATTTTCACCCTTTGTGTATCTTCTGAAACAGGGCTATCAAACTCCTTATCTGGAAGGAAATGCTTGCCTGCTTGAGTTATCTATCTAGCTCCATCACGTTTGTATTCCCCAGGGCACAGGCTTTTGTTTACAATAATAATGTAGTTGCTAGCCCACAGGGTTACAAAAAAACCTTCTTAAAGTGAGTTGATGTAGTTCTGTCTTAGCCTACCTCAACAGCTCTAGAAGACATAACCTATCCCATTCATCTCAGTGGCATTTTAATTCTGAAACCTAATGATGACATTGTAGGGGCCAGATTTTCAAATAATTTAGTTTTCAATCCTGCAACTAATTTACGCATATATGTGCCACATTGCAATGCAAATTGGGTAACTGCATTTGCAAATAGCCAAATCAGCAAAGGGTAGAGAGAATATTAGTGACTAAAGGGGATTACTCTCACATTCAACATATGCTTAAATGCTTTATAGGATTGGACCTAAATTTATAGGCCCTGATTCACAAAGGTGCATGTGATGACTAAATTTACTTTGAGATCAGTCCCATTTAACTCAGTGTGACTACTCCTGGGTGCTGGCTGGTGAGTCTTGCCCACATGCTCAGGGTTTAGC